>CM061259.1:123225000-123945000 GCA_030848825.1 Tadarida brasiliensis | reverse complement strand
ACCCTAACCCTAACCCTAACCCTAACCCTAACCCTAACCCTAACCCTAACCCTAACCCTAACCCTAACCCTAACCCTAACCCTAACCCTAACCCTAACCCTAACCCTAACCCTAACCCTAACCCTAACCCTAACCCTAACCCTAACCCTAACCCTAACCCTAACCCTAACCCTAACCCTAACCCTAACCCTAACCCTAACCCTAACCCTAACCCTAACCCTAACCCTAACCCTAACCCTAACCCTAACCCTAACCCTAACCCTAACCCTAACCCTAACCCTAACCCTAACCCTAACCCTAACCCTAACCCTAACCCTAACCCTAACCCTAACCCTAACCCTAACCCTAACCCTAACCCTAACCCTAACCCTAACCCTAACCCTAACCCTAACCCTAACCCTAACCCTAACCCTAACCCTAACCCTAACCCTAACCCTAACCCTAACCCTAACCCTAACCCTAACCCTAACCCTAACCCTAACCCTAACCCTAACCCTAACCCTAACCCTAACCCTAACCCTAACCCTAACCCTAACCCTAACCCTAACCCTAACCCTAACCCTAACCCTAACCCTAACCCTAACCCTAACCCTAACCCTAACCCTAACCCTAACCCTAACCCTAACCCTAACCCTAACCCGTTCACTAACCCGTTCACTAACCCGTTCACTAACCCGTTCACTAACCCGTTCACTAACCCGTTCACTAACCCGTTCACTAACCCTAACCCGTTCACTAACCCGTTCACTAACCCGTTCACTAGCCCAGCCCAATCTCAACCCAGCCCATCTAACCTAAAAGGAAAACATTGTTAGTTAAAACAAAACACATTATATTACGGGGACTGGAAAGGTATGTCATTTTTTTTTTTTTACATTAACTTCAAACAGATAAATTTTTAACAAGGTTTTACTTTTAATCAGTGATATAATTACCCTCAATATCAACAATCTTTTTGACATCTAGTATGCAAATTTTCAATGCCAGATCGATAAAAATCAATTGGTTATGGAGCATAATATCTGGAGATCGCATTTTGGACATTATCCAAGTTTTCAAATTTTTTCCACTTAGAAAATATTGTAACGATTGGAATAAATGGAAATCCGATGGTGCAATATCGGGCGAGTGTGGTGGGTGAGGCAATACCTCCCTCTGCAATTCATTAATTTTTTCTAGGGTTCGTCTTGCGCAGTGCGGTCTTGCATTATTGTGTTGCAGAATAACACCTTTTCTGGTAACAATTGCTGGGCACTTTTCAATTAAAGATTGATTTACTCGATCCAATTGTTCACAGTAAAGGTCTGCATTCAGTTTGTGCAGGTTTCAGCACTTCAAAATGAACCACCCCGCGAATACTCCACCAGACACACAAAAGTGCCTTTTTGGGGTGTAAACCTGGCTTAGCTGTACTTCGTGGTGATTCATTTGAAGAGAGCCACTGCCTTTTGCGTTTTGGATTGTCATAGAGGACCCCTTATTTATCTCCAGTGATCAAGTGATCAAAAAATGCTTCTGTATTGTGCCCCTGAAGCAATAAGTTGCATGTGGTGGACAGGTTAGCTTTGTTTTCTTTGGACAGATTATGTGGGACCCAAACACCTGCTCTGCTTACTTTACCGGTCTGCTGCAAATGTTCTTGGATGGGCAACCAAGGTTTGTTAAGAGTATCTGACAGTTCCTAGACTGTCTGACATGGATTTGCTTCCACTTCCGCCCTTAACATGGCATTACTTTAACGACATTACTTTCCGGTCCCCCTAATATATATGGAATTTTGGCACACAATTCATGTTATCAGCATTATGATACTAACAGCAAATTTGAGCAAACTTTGCAATACACAAACAGTATCCCATCATTACAAATTAAACTTCACCACAACAAGAAAAACTATCTGAATACCAAACACAGAGCCCTTGGAGTGCACAAAACACGTAAAAATTTTTGTCACCGATAACACCGTTATCCATAACCAAGAACTTCAGAAAGGCATGCATGAAAAAACAAGAAACATTTCAAAGAGCAACATGAACACTTCCTTCTCCGGACAGGACACGTGAGCTAAACAACTACTGAACTCAATTTCCAACCTCCAAATCCCTGGTTGGTGACCTTCACGGACACAACAACAGTAAAGTAAAATAAACAGTTTCAAATGTTGGCGATGGCCTTGAAAACTTGGAACTCTTAAACATCGGTTCCGTAGATTGAAAATACTGCAGCCCCTGGCAAACAACTTGGAATTTCACCAAAACAAATACCATGTGCTGTTCAGTAACTTCCCCTCAAATACCTACCCGAGAAATCTTAAGTACGACTGTTCAAGATAGCCTAAAGCAAGAACTGTTCAAGTATGCATCCAAAAATACATGATTGATCAAAAATGTTTAACTCTGTCCATGGAAAAGAACTGTGCCCCAGTGCACCTATGCACAGCACAGTTTGGGATGCTGGGGTTACAGAAAAATTTCAGCACAAATCCAGAGGATATGGAGAATATGTTTAATTTACCTTTTCAGTGTTGTTAATGCAAGAAGTATTTAAAGGGAAAAATATTTTCTCGCAGTTTATTCGAGTCAAACTATGAACAGTTCCTGGGAAGCAATATTTAAATGGATCGAGATATGTTTTCAGTGATTCGCACTTTTGCATTTTACTCTACATATGACAATTGAAAGAGAAATTAGATTTATTAAATGTATAGGGAATATATTTCACAGGCAGGAAAAAGGAAGCTAAGGAAACCTCTAGAATTCAGTGAAAAGTAAAAAAGCATATGTCTTATATAGGTGGGTAAAAGAGACTTCTTAGATAATAATTAACAGGAATAAAATGGTGATTGGAATTTATAGTTTCTCTTCTGCAATATAGATTATGTCCTGAAGGGACTGGGGAAAAAAACAGAAGTAAGTTGACATTTTAAAGGTATGTTTTTACAGATATGAAAAGACAAGACACAGACTTACTGAAGATAAACTTTGACTCTTGTCAAAGAAGAAGCTAGTCTGAGACATGGCTATCTACCATGAACGACTGTAGCTTAAAAGTGTTAATTCCAGACTGTCCTTTGTGGTTATTTTAGGTCTCTGACTTGGCAAGTCCATCCTGCAAGCCTTCCCTGAGCTTGTCAGAATAGTGTTTAGACACTTTTCATTAATTATTTCTCTAGAGGACATAAATTCATTCAAATAATGCATTGAAGATCAACCTATTGGTGGGATAATGAGATCCCAGAGTGCTGGGAAGGCTTATTTCTAAGAACTGTCCCTGTTAGTGTTTGTTGTGTTAAAAACAATGGACCCTGGGGTGGGGTGAGGCTGGAATATAACCTTGGATGGCAGTCGAGGCCATATTTTTTTTCTGCCAAGTGAAAGGCAGGCACATTGGAAGAAGTCCTATCTTACGGACCTTTAAGAGATTATCATGGATCATTTACTATTTAGTATAATATGTGTTTGTACATCTAAAGCATTGAATATATAGTTTTAGATTTTATTATTTATTTCTAAGATAAATTTTTATTTATTGTGGGCCACTTATTTCCCACTGGAAATATTCTGATGATGTGCCCGGCTAGTGTGGCTCAGTGGTTAAGCGACTACCCGTGCACCAACGGGTTGCTGGTTCAAAATGCCAATTGGGGCACATGTCCAGGTCGTGGGCATCATCCTCAGTGGGGGGCATGTGGGAGGCAGCCAATCTATGTTTCTCTCTCATCAATGCCTTTGTCTCTCTCCCTCTCCCTTCTTCTCTCTAAAATCAATAAAGAAATACTAACAAAAATATTTTTTGGGAAAAAAACAAAGCTGAACTTTATGTCTTTTCATTTTAACAATATAATGCTGTAAATAGCAATTATTATTTAAAATTTCAGACACCTGGAGAACAGTGAGAGTTTTGTAATTTTGGGGTGCCTTCTTAGCAGTTGTAGAAGACTATTTCTTTTAGTCATTGTCCTTTTCTTAAAATACAGCTACTAATAAATATTGGGTTAGGGATAATATATTTTCATAATTAGGTTTTAGGTTTGTATAACTTTTGTAAATATTTTTCATTATCTTTAAGTAATGCTATTTTTTATTGTAAAAGGGAAACCTTAATAGATTATATAGAAAGTTATTTTCTGTATCTTTTTTTAAGGTATTTTTTTTAATTTTTGTTACAGATGTTTCTCCTTTTTTCCCCATTGATACCCTCCTCCCCATGCCCCCACCCCGTCCCCAGCTTTGTTGTCCATGTCCATCAGTTATGCATACAAGTGTATAAGTTCTGTGGTTTATCTCTTCCCTCCCCGCCCACCCCCTCTTCTGTGGGTTTTCAGTCTGTACCCTACATTCTCATCTCTGGGTCTACCCTGTTCCCCAGATTATGTTTCTTATATTCCACAAATGAGTACGATCATGTGATATTTGTCTTTCTCTGCTTGGCTTGTTTCGCTTAGGATAATACTCTCGAGGTCCCTCCATGTCGTCTCAAAGGATAAGAGATCTTTCTTTCTTACAGCTGCATAGTACTCCATTGTGTATATGTGCCACAGCTTTTTTATCTATTCGTCCATTGATGGACACTTGGGCTGTTTCCAGATCTTAGCTATTGTAAATAGTGCTGCTATGAGCATGGGGGTACATGTATTCTTTCTGACCCTTGCTCATTTTCTTCTTCTTCGGGGACTCCTATGATGTGAATATTATTACGTTTCCCATTGTCCCACAGTTCTCTTAAGCTGTCTTCCTGTTTTTTCATTGTTTTTTCCTTTTGGTTTTCTCATTGGTTGGTTTTTTTCTACCCTGTCTTCTAATTCACTGATCCGGTCCTCAGCTTCTTCTACTCTGCTGTTTAGTCCTTTCAATGTGTTCTTCATTTCTGCTATGTCATTCTTTATTTCCAATTGGTTGATTTTCAATATTTCTATGTCTTTGCTCATGGTGTTGATGTCCTTACTCATGCTGTTGAGCTTCCTCAAGATCATGGCTCTGAATTCTAGCTCTGTTAACTTGCTTAACTTCATTTCATTTATCTCATCAAGGGTGGAGGTCTCTTGTTCTTTCATTTGGCATCTGTTTCTTTGTTTCACCATTTTGTCTATCTCAGTGGGTTTTGGAGCCTGCCAAATTTTCCCTGTGGATGTTGGTGTTCTGCTGTTTGTGGCTACCTCTACTGGGTTTGGATGAGCGTAGGAGGACCCACATTAAACACCACTGTTGAGTCTTACTTTCCTGGGTAGATTTGCAAGCCCAGAAAAGGTTAAGTTATCCTCTAGCTTTTTGCCTAGAGGCTATTAGTCGTGGTTCCTTGAAGAGCCTTGGGTTCTCAGTTGAATGAAAACCTCCCTCAGGTGTTCAGCTTGAGAGGATTTGCCGAGGGTAGGGCAGATGCTCGTAGTTAATGAGCGTCAATTTGCATTTCAATGGCCCACCTGGGTGTGGCTGAATCTCTGAGGGAGGGGCTGCCACCTCTCCCCAGAGCCCTGGGAAGGAGTAAGATGGCCACTGTTCTGTGTGGCTGCAACTCAGCAAAAGCTCTGAGCGCCCTCCAAATCCGGAGAGTCCCCAGATAGTTCCAGTCCAGTCTGCCCTCCCTCTGCCGGAGCCCAAGGTGAGTGGCTGTGGCTATTTTAGAGCTCTGTCCTGGCCCTCTGTGCTGTGGAGCCCACTTGGCCTTTAACCCCGAGGGCGGGCGTGCTGCTCACAGCTAAGGCCGCTGCTGTCCGTGGGCTCCCAGGCCCCCTCTTGCGCCTCCGCAATCCTACCAGGATCGAGTCAGTGTCCCTGGTTGTATGGTCTTTGCAAGCTGCTTTTCTGTTGCTTTTTCCCTACGATTTGTCTTCATTTTAGTTGTATTTCCAGTTTGGTCCTGGGAGATGGTCTGTGTAGCTTCCATTCACTCCGCCGCTATTTTTCTATTTTCTATATCTTTAATAACTATTAAGAATTGGGTCATATTTGCAGGGTTTGACAGAAGCCTAAAGAATAAGTATAAGTAATGTTACTGTTAATATTAGCACTAGTAATCATTGGTAGGTATAAAGGCCTTGTCGCTCTCTTTGGAGAGCTGGTTATTTTGGGTGTTTGGGCTTTTTATCCTAAAAAAATGTTTGATTTCCACTGTAGAGGGAGGTGAGTGACAGAGAAAAGGTCCATAGTTGGTTAAGAACATGATAATGTTCTTTATGAAACAGTTGGACAGAGTCTTAAATTTTTTTTTCTAATGTTCAAAATCTCCTGGCTGTAGACCGTGGTCATTGAACTCACCGTCTCCCAAGAATATATTGTGAAATGAATACTTTATCGGTCCCCCTGACATAGTAATATGCAATGTCCACTTTTAGTGTTTCTTATATTTGAAGAAAAGGATTTTTTTAATTATTTTATAAATTAATTTGATGAAACAATTTCACAGATAAATATCGTTGACATAATCAGTGTCATTGACCTTATCGGTGTCACTAAGCTAATCGGCATCATCAACTGAATCAGTTTCAAGCATCTAAAATTAATTTAATCGAGTCAATTAAATTTATTTACCCAATTTAATCAAAAGTAATTTTTAATTTTTAAAAGTCAGATTTCATCAAACATAGTTATTCTTTCTTCAGTCCCATAATCCATCATTTGTTAAATTTAGGTTATTTGCCAGTATGTTGGTGATTTCATTTATTTCTTAGTTTTCTGAAATTTTGTGTACAGATATGACCGAGTCAGAGTCCTCTCCATAGATTTTTTTAAAGACGTAACTTATTTGCAAATGAATTAGACTAAAACGGTGATGGTCTACAAATAACTAATATTAAAGTGGCATGGTTACAGATTTCAGGGACAGAAAATTCGCCTCTATAGTTACTGTAAAATGATATAAAGAATAATATAAATTCCATTTTATTTTTTACTTCTATTAAGTAATTTCAATTAATAGGTAAGATGCTAAAATGATTCCGATGGCTCGTTGGAAGTGTGTATTGACCACCGGTAATGATTCATAAACCTCCAATGTGTGGACTACAGACAACTGGAGTATTACTGCCAGATGTCCTCACGGGGAGGGATTACCCTTGGCTACCTGGTGTCACTTACAAAAGCCCTGCGACACCAGGGAAAAGCAGACTTCTTGGGTTAAGACAGTTATATTGAGTGTAAGTGAAATAAGGTGCATAAAACAACAGTCCCTCGGCAGAGAGGAGTGTTGAATTTGATCAAAATTCAGTGGTCATGTCATAGAATGAGGAACACAGATACAGGAGAGCCCGTGACTATTTTTCTTTGTTTGTATTACACATCTATACTACAGATGCCTGTCACGCAAGGAGGGAGGCTCCTTGACTCAGAGTCAAGCCTATAGATCTAAAATCTTCTACATTTTTTAGCTAAATTCTCTATATTTAAGGTGGCCCAGAGTGGACGCTTTAAATAACTCTGTACAGATTATAGATCTTATTTCCCCTCTGAGTTCTACTGAATTTGACTAGGTAAATTTGATTTTAATAAGACAGAGAGATGCTGGGCTGGGAATGAAACCCACTTGTAACAATTTTCATCCAAACCCAGGCATACTCTACATTGCTTTTTTGTTAGAGACAGAAAAGGATAGGATTCCTCTGGCTCCTTAGGGTTAATTTGTAGCCTGTTTTTAGATATTACATACCCAAAGGACTTTAACTGAGGTAAACAGAATCAGAGCTGCTTGTTCCATATCTAAGACCCTTTACACCTATTGCTGTGATAGGTGTATTGTGTCTTTTTGGGAGTCTAGTAATTTTCTGGTGTATAAAATAAAATTGCTCATATATTGGATGAGCCTGGAATATATAGGAAATTCAATGTCATTAAAATTACCGTATAATGTCTGAGACAACGGGTGGGAGTCTTCACATCTCCCTGGGGCATTGCTGTCCAAGTCAACCTATCATCTTCCCATGGAAAAACAGGGAAGTATTGACTGGCATTATACAGGAATGCTAAAAGGGCATACTATAAATGTTATTGAACAGTATCAGCAGTACACAGGCACAGCTGATACAAACGTCTGTGAGTGTGGAAGCACAGGGTGTCTGGGAATGACCACCTTGTTCATAGTCATGATGTTCTGTGCAGATCTCCATTGTCTCCATTTGGTTTCTTTAATGCAATGATAGGAGAATCACAGAGGTTCATGAAAGGAACTGTAACTCCACCTTTTTATCAGAACTTTAATTTTCTAAACTACTAATAAGGAGAAACAGAAATTCCTGCTCATAACACTCAAAGCAACCCTATGCTTGTTTCTAGGTGTGGTTTTTGTTTTTGTTTTTGTTTTTGTTTTCTGAACTTTCATTTCAGGTTTATAGAATCTTCAAAGTGGACAGACTTGTCTACAGTTTTCCTGCAAACCTTATGTAGTAATTCTCTGGATTTTGCTCCCAGAAACCAATAGCTACATTAATTGGAATAGGTTAAAATAACCAGGATTACATATTTGAACAGTTAAACTTCTTTACAAAATGATCAGAATGCCGCACAAATATAGTTACTGCCAGATTCCACACGCTGGAATCGGACTCTGTAGCTGCACATGGATCCCACACATGAACCGAGAACACAAATTCACACCCAAAAAGACCCCAAACTGCACACACACAACAGAATAAAGATTTGACCTAAAACCACAGACCCTGGACATGGAACACGGATACATAAACAAGACTCCATAGCCCCAATCAGGAGTTGGAGCCAGTGACCGGACCCCAGTTGCCAGATTCCCAATGCATGAACTGAACCAGATCCTCACATTGTGAACAAACCCATGAGTCGATAAAGCTGCTCTAATTCCGAGCAACTAGGTTAACAAATACTTTTTCACGTCAATGTAAATGCAGAAAAGAAAAAAAGAACCTGCAGAAATTCAAAATAGCACCAAACGCTGCAGTAACAGATCACAAATGCTAACAAAGTAAACAAAAAAATATATAAGGCTTACCTTTGCCGGCAGATGTCCGTGTTCTCTCAGCTTCAGCAGTTTCAGGGTTTAAATTTCTTGGCGAACTCATCAAGGTCCCAGAGAAAATGAGGAAAATGGCTAGTTCCTCTCTGGCTGAGACCAGCTGTTCTTCCAAGGAAGCTGTTGGAACTCCTATTCTCATGTTCCCTTAAGTCAGTAAGGAGTGGTAGTGGAGGAGATGGATGGGGAAGGAAGAGGGAGGGAAAGGGCAAGGCAAAACAAGGGAACTAAGACACCAAAGAACAGAGTGGAATAGGTACAAAAGGTCGATGAATGGAGTGTGGACATTTATTAGCTTCACAAGAGTTCAGAGATGGTCTGTAACATTATTAATGTCTTTTTTTGGTAATTTCTCTGTGCTGATCCTAAAACTTCTAATTTCCAAATCAAGGTAAGCTTTCCAACCATTCATTCTGCTTAATTCTAGAGCAGACATGTTTCTAAATTTTACATGCAAAAAAATAATGCATGCAGCCAAAGACAACGGCATTCGGGCCATTTTAAGGAGATGATTTCTAGTTCAATCCTCTCAGGTCTGTAAAGCGCTTCCCCAGTAAAAGGCTTCCAAACAGGAGTATGAAGGAGAGCTGGGGTCTGGGAGTTTCTGGACTTAGAGACACAATTGCCCATGTTAATTTTATGGGCATTTTCAACATCTGCGGAGCCTGAGCAAATTCTCTAGGGACGGGATGTGCTGGGTCAAAGTGTGCTGCTTATGGCTTGAGCTCCAGGAGGCTCTCACCCTTCGAGTCACATTCAACCCTGTTATATGCCTCGGTTTCTCTTCCCAGCTGTCTAATATAGCCGTGAGGACTTGGAGTGCTAGGTGACCAGCCTTTATATGCGCATCCCCGAATGAGTCAGTTGTTTAAGTACAGTTGAGTAGGATTTCCCTACAGGGCCCCTGCACATCATGAAGAAGGGCCTCTGACAACTCTACAAAGATTCTTAATTACTTAAGAACACCCAAGATTCGGGCTGGAGGGAGGACGTGCCCCTTCTTTTTGGAGTGAATGAGTTCAGCTCTCGTTTATACAGCAAAGGTCTTTGCTCAGACTCTCTGAAAGCAATTCCAATGGAAATTGCAAATGCAAAAGCCGGCCACCCATTTTCCCTCCTGTCTTCCCTTAGCCTGGGTTCTGTCAACCCATGACCCTGTCGGGTCCGTGTGTGGCCCATTTTCGTTCACAAAGTGAAACAAAGGAAGAGCGTAATTAAGATAGAAGAGGCAAGATCAAGGAGGGTCTTTGGAGGCAGGTTTAGGGGGTTAGCCCAGGAGAAGCTGCTACTCCCACTGCTCCCCTTATTGTAAATCTCATAGGGACCTTTAGAGTAGGAAAGAAAAAGCAAAGGTAATAAATAAGAGAAGGAAAAACAGAGAAGGTGTGCTCAAGGAGCAGTGCACACTGTATCCTTTATCTCAAGGGTTTGTCCTGCTTGGTAAAGGTGACACTTTTGAGAGAGAACTCAGGGGAATATCTCAATACAATATACATAAACTTTCCAGGTGTGTCCTTTTGAGGACAGTCTGCAGACAAAGGGTTTGGAGAGAAGGACAAATCCCCGGAGTCCATGGGAGTTCAGTGATTCTCCTCAGGAGTTGTGTCTGCCCATATTGTCCATCACAGGTATATGCCTGTCCTACTAGTCTACATAGAGTCCCTATGCCCTTGTCCCCGAGAAAGAGACTGAAGAGAACAGTGAAGAATTCAAGCCTTTGGGGTCAGTGCCAGGAGCTGTCAGGAATGTGTTACAGTCATCTGATCACGTTCAATTGGACACCTGCGGGAAAGGGTTCCCTTGGCCGTCAGGTCAGGTGACAGAGGTCAGCACCCAAGGGACTCCTGTCTCCAACCTCCATTCAATTTTGTGCAGAACGACAGGAAAGGACAGTGATAGAGAGGAGAAACAGGGACTATGGTCTCTGGGAAAACAACCTACTGGGTGATCAGGGCTGAGGATGGACCAATGTTTGCTTTTTCTTAGTGTGCCTGTGTTGCTCGGATGTTTGCTTGACACCGGCGGGCCACCTAAAGCAATCTTGCCCATTCAGAGACCGGCGTATCCTGTCATGGGAGTCTTCTAGAGGCAGCTGCCCTTGTGGCTCTTAAATGTCTGACCCATGCCTGCAGGAGATGGCCCATAGGGAGACCAAAACTCCTGGTGTCAGAGAGAGAAATTGGCTCGGCATCAGCACTACGTTCCCATAAACAGGGGATTGGGCTGAACATTGCTGAGGAAGCCTGTTCCCTGTGTCTTTAAGACTGCCAGGCACACTAGTCACTTTTGAGTGGCTGACAGGGTCCCGATGTTTGTCCTCTCAAAAGAAAGGAAAAGAGCAAAGCTGTAGAGAGTCATTTATCTTACCGTTCCTGACAATCCCAGATAAGTCCCCAAAGATGAAACCAAGCTGCAGTGTCTGGATGCACCATCTCACAAAATTGGAGAGTTCGCAAAGGGTAAGCGAAAGGAAAGTGGATTTGAAAGCTACACAGACTCACCACAACAGGGAGGGGACCGAGTGGGTTTCCCGTGGGGCTCTGTTGTCTAGGGACAGACATATACTTTGCAAGCCTGTGATTGGTCCTTTCAAGCAATTCTGCCTTAGTAATGTCCACACACTTTAAAGCTTGTGGTTTCCCCGACTGGGTTCAGCCCTGTGTCATCTATAGGGGCCTTAGTGGGTTCTCTTCTTATGATAACTTTAACTTATCCCAGGCTATGAGTGAGCAGGAGGGGAAACATGCTGGGAGCAACCCTGTGATTGTTCTAGGTTTCTCCCCCAAATCCAGTCTTTGATTTCTACAATCCTTTTTCAGGTGACCTGACTTTCTGCAGTGGGAACACTCTACTTTTGCAGCAGAACTCATTCAGCAATCTGATTGCCTTGCTCCCAGACATGAGCAGGTATGTTACTTGGAATAGGTCAGAATTACCAGCACTATGTTCTTTAACAGTAAATAAAAATCCTTTGCTAATCCATCAGGGTCTCAGAAAAAGAAATGGCTACAATTGCTGTTCCCATCTTGAAGGACACTGGCCTTTCTGGGGGCTTTTGTTATGGAATTGACCTGTACTCCTTCCAGGAACTTCTATTGTGCATTTCTATAAATGCGGACTGAGAGCCTCTGACCTTGAAGGCAAAATTTGCCTACTTAATTTTAGTTGTATTTTCAGATTAGTAGAGTCCAAATAAACCTCCAGATGTGCTGTGTACTGACTTGCCCGTCTGGGAGCTGGGCCCCAAATCTCATCAAACTCAGCCCTCCCTTCCAGTGGCCCCATCCCTCACTGCTGAACCTTCCTCTATCTCCTCACTTTGATGCATGAAAAAGAGCATATCCAGTGATCAAGGTTATTATTTTTTCTCAGTTTCACCTTTTAAAAAGGTCACCGGAAAGGGACTGGAACCATGACTGCTCTGCCCAAGCAAGGTCTTGAATGCTTCCAGGATACTCGGGTGGGGAATATAAGATCTTGCAAAGTATTGGCAGCCCATAAATTATTAGGCCTTGTGGACAGTCTGAGGTTTCCCATTCCAGTAGCCAAGAAATTTCCCTAGCTTTGCAATAACCCGACTCAACTCCATAAAGTGGGGGACTCTTATTAGTATTGAATTCAACACAGTGACCTTCATTTGACAGACACCAGATGCCTGAGCCCAAGTCAGTATCCCAGATACAGACCCTGGACTCAGTAACCTTGATTCTAGACTGGACCACAAACCAAAACAAGTACCTTGACGCTGTTTCCCAGACCCAAACGGACCAAGCAGCACAAAACCTAGAAGCCAGAAGCCAGAGACTGTCACTGGATTCATAATGCCAGATTCCACACACCAGAATATGAATCTGTAGCTGCAGATGAACCCCCACGTGGAAACTCAGGACATAAACTCACAGCCAAAGATGCACTAAACCCAAGACAAACAGCTGGATAAAGATTTGACCTTAAAACACAGATGCGGGACATGGAACATGGATCCATAACAAAAACACCGTCGCCACAATCTGGTCTTGGAGCCAGGCACCAGACCCCAGTTATCATATGCCAGATGCATGAACTAAACCAGAAACTCACATTGGAAACAAACTCATAATTCAATTAAAGTTAAAAAGTTTATCTCTAAGTCCAAACAGCTATTTTAACAAAAATACTATTTTCATGTCAATGTAAATGTAGAAGAGAAAAAAATAAGTCACAGAACTTCAAAATTCTAACAAACCCTGCATCAACAGATCAAAAAGGCAAACAAAGTGAACAAACATGAGACTTACCTGTGCCAGCAGATGCTCATGATCTCTCAGCATCAGCAGTTTCAGAAGTTAGCAATTTCCCAGCCATTAATTTCAAAACTGTGAGAGATTAAAAAAAAAAAAAAAAGGTCATTACTTTCCTCATATCTTGTCAATTATAAAAACTGGATTAATAATCAAATAAACATAATAAGATGAACAGGATATATTCCACTTTTCTTTATTGATTTTAGAGAGAGCGGAAGGGATAGGAAGAGAGAGGTAGAAACATCGATGAGAGAGAACATCGATTGGCCACCTCCTGCATGCCTCCCACTGGGGATCAGGCCCACAACCCGGATGTGCCCTGACCAGGAATCGAACTGGCAACCTCTTGTCGCATGGGTCAAACTCAACCACTGAGCCATACCAGCCAGGCTCCACATTTAATAAATACACAAGGGAAACTCACATACAAATCAACACTAAAAACAAGGAGGTAATATGGGATACATGGAACATTTCGAAAAACGAGAGAACATGCTCTTAGATTGTAGAGTTGAAATGGATGATGTGCAGGTAACTTAGGGAAAGTGCAGCATATGTAGCATTTTTATGTACTTTAGGCAACACCAAAAACTATAGCATAAAGGAATTAAGGTTAGGGGGTCAACAAACTCCTGCTTCGAGTCTTAATGTCTAGACCTCATGCTTTTCCAACTAAATCTCTTAGGAATAAATGGGGTACATTCATAAGTTCTTTTCTTTTTCTTAACAATCAACCTAAAATAAACAGTCCATAGGCAAGACTTTGGCCCTCTTTATTCCCACATTTGAAACCTAGAAAAAGTTTTACATCTGCAAACTAAATTAGTAGACTACTCTATATTTCATTGACATAATCATTCTGTTGAGAATAGGTTACTTTTATTAATTGTTTAATTCTTATGACAAGAAATTATGATATACACGTACTTCAAAAATTTACCTACCAAATATCTCATTAGTTGCTTGTGTGGGAGAGAAACAAACCTCTTTGTAACCTCAAGAATCTTTGGATTAAGATATGGCACAGGTCACAAAGAAAAGATAACCAAATTTAATACATACAGATCTATGATAACCTCCCTTCTATAAAAGAATCAGAGATCCTCAAGCAGAAGAGAATCAGAAATAGAATATAAACGTGTATCTATAAAACATTCTGCATCAGTTTTGATATAACCTGCCTTGGGGCCTTTGAAATTGAACTGCCATTTGACCCACTGATCCCACTTCTAGGAATATACCCTAAGAAACCTGAAACACCAACCAGAAAGAATATATGTACCCCTATGTTCATAGCAGCACTATTTACGATAGCTAATGTCTGGAAACAGCCCAAGTGTCCATCAGTAAACGAATGGATAAAAAAGCTGTGGCACATATACACAATGGAGTACTATGCAGCTGAAAGAAAGAAAGATCTCTTGTCCTTTCAGACGACATGGAGGAACCTGGAGAGTATTATCCTAAGCGAAACAAGCCAAGCAGAGAAAGACAAATATCACATGATCTCACTCATTTGTGGAATATAATAAACATAACAGTCTGAGGAACAGGGTAGACCCAGAGACGTGGATGTAGGGTACAGACTGACACCCCTCAGAAGGCGGGGGGAGATAAACCACAGAACTTATATGCATGTACGCATAACTGATGGACATGGACAACAATGCTGGAAATAAGGTGGGGGGGATGGGGCGGAGAGTGTCAATGGGGGATAAAGGAGAAACATCTGTAACAAAAACAAATTAATAAGAAAAAATAAATAAATAAATAAAGGAGAGGTATTTGCAAAACAATACCAACAGATACATCCCTGAAAGGTGCAATTCCAAACATGAACACTAGATGGCAGCAAAGGAAATGTGTTCCCTCAGGTGTTAGTCCCAAGAGACAAACCAAAGGCAGTTTAGCTCCTGAGGGACATTTGCAAATGTTTGCAGGTCCTTCAGATTGTCCTCAGTGTGGGGTAAGGGGGTTCTGCCACCGGCAAACAGGAAATACACGTGATGAATGTTGATGAGCACCCACAATGCAGAGAACAGTGCCTCAGGACAAAGAACTGTCCAGCATAAAAGCAATAGCATCTGCAACAAAAAACCCTACTCCATAGGGACATTGAAAAGTGGTCAAACACAATGGAGACACTGAGTCAATTTTGACACCCGACATGAAATTGTGCCTCTGTACAGGCAGCACTGAGGCTGAACCCTAAAGAACAACAAAGCCACCACCTGGCAACACTGGGAGAGAGTGTCCTGGGCTGAGAGACACCCACCAAAGCTCCGGAGCAAGGAGGGTCTGATGTCTCAGGAGACAGAATCGCACCGGTATACCACAGTGGGACTCTGATTGATCACTGCCTCTTTCCATGGCCCATGAAGCATTCTTTAATGAAACTGCTTCTGAATGCTACCTAGAATCAACAACCTTACTCTTAGATTCCAGAATTAACCATCTAAAGTTAGTCTCTTTGAAAATGTGGGCATTTTTTTAAGTGACCCTATTGTACTATGAAAAACAAGTTTCAACAAACCTCAAAGGATTAAAATTATTTAAACTTTGTTTCTTGATCTTATTGCATTTACTCGAGAACTCAGCAACAAAAGTTAACTAGAAAGTTCTTATATTTAAAATTAAGAATACACTTCTGATTAACCCCGAAATAAATCACAATGGGAACCAGAAAAAAATTAGAACTGAATGATAATAAAAATACCACATACAAAAATGTACAGACCAATGCTCACCATCAATCACACATATCAGGAAAAAAGAAAAGCTGAAAATTTAAAAGTTGTACACCTGCCCTGGCCAGTTTAGCTCTGCAGTTAGAGCATCAGCCCTCAGACCAGAGAGTCCTGGGTTCAGTTCATGCTAAAGGCACATACCTTGGTTGCAGTTTGTCCCCAGCCCCTGGTTGGAGTCCTGTGAATGGCAACCAGTTTGTGTGTCTCTCTCACATCGATGTTTCTCTCTCTTTCTTCCTTCCTCTCTCCCTCCCACTCTATCTGAAGATAAATGGAAAAATACACTAGGGTGAGGATTTTTTTAAAAGGTGGGGGGGGGGGGTCTGTGGAAAACCTCTTGGTGATATAATCATAAATTTCAAATAGAACAGGTCAAACTGGACAATCAAACCCAAGGCAGGTAACTTTAGTAACTTGTCTTTGCCTTAAGTAAGCTCTGTCCATTGTTCCTGTACATCTACATGAAAACACCTTTGAAATCCCCCCAGCAGTTCCCCCTCTAAAGCATGAGAGCCCATTCTCTTAACCACTTTGTCATCTGATCCCGGCCTTGCTCTCTTCCACCCTCACTGTCTTCCTTTGTTTCCTCCTCATTCCAAATGCATAAAAGAATATGCAACACTGCTACTGTCCAGAGCATTTCAGACCTTCATTCCCAAGACTCTGTGGTCAGTTTGGTTCAAATTCACTCATGAAAATTCTCTACAGATTAGGATACTTCTTATGTCAACAAGACATAGTAAGTAAGCTTGCAAAAATAGCTCAATATATCATTGGGGAATTACAAATTAAAACAACAATGAACCCTGGCCGGGTTGTCTCAGCATTTAGAGCATAGGCCCATGCACCTAAGGGTCACAGGTTCAATTCGTGGTCAAGGACCCATACCTGGGGTGCAGATTCGTTCCCCGGCCCTGGTCAGTCATGCAGAAGGCAACCGATCCTTCTCTCACCTGTCCCCTTTGGCCAGGTGTTGACTGAGGATCCCATATTAAGCAAATGACAAGGTTTAACTGTCGAACATGAGAGCTGGTCACTCCAGAGCTGACACACCCTTTATTATGCAAACATAAACTAATGAAAATTATAGAATAACATACAATAGACTTGAAGAGAAAAAGCATTACTAAAAATAAAAAACATGTCATGTGTATAAGTTTAATTTACCAGGAAGTTCCAAATTTCTATGTACCTTGTAACATCGACTCAAATTATATAGAACAGAGCTACAAGAAAAATAAACAAATTTATAATCATAATAGATTGAACACACCTCTCATTCAAGGACAGACCAAACCTCTTTTATAAACAATAGACTAACAAAATCAGTAATGATATAAAAACTGAACATGAGCAGCAAGTTGCCATCAATATTGGTAAATATGGAATCCCTGTGAACTAAGGCACGCGCTGAGTTGTCATTCCCAAGATGCACACGAGATGGCAGCAGAGAACACACTTAGGACATTTTTAAGTGACCACATTGTATTAAAAAGAAAGTTTCAACAAAATCCAAAGGATTGAAATTACAAGTACATTTTTTGTGGTCATTGCAGTTAACCTATAAACCCTGAATAAAAGGTAACTAGAAACTCCTTATATTTAAAAGTTATGAAATGTACTTCTAAATAACAAAAATGAACCACCATTGGACCTAGAAAATAATTTCAACTTAATGATAATAAAAATACTACATGCCACCCAGCTGTTGTGGTTCACCTGTTGTGAACCCAAGGACCAAGAGGTCACCGGTCAATGCACATGCCCGGGTTTTGGACTCGACCACTATAAGGGTGTGCAGGAGGCAGCAGATGGATGTTTCCATCTCTCTCCTTCTCCCTTCTTCTCTCACTAAAAATCTATAAAATCATATACAATTATACTACTTTCCAAAACGTATGAAAACATGTGCACCCTTAAATGCACATTTTAGAAAAGGGGAAAATTCAAAAGGTTTTGCATCAATATTAAGAGCCTAAAATAATACATGAAATCTAAAATATGTAGCAGAAAGAAAATGTGCATGTAGAGATATCTGGAAAGGTACATTAAAATCGTGCCAGTTATTTTTTACTTCTTGGGGTAGAATTTTTAATAAATTTTCTTTTTCCGAATTAAGTAAGCTGCAAGAAAACAAATCCATTTTCATTTTAGGAAAAAAGTACTAGAGAAAAACATGACATAATTTAAAAATAATAAGCTTCACTGTTGCGGTGACAAGACCAGAAGCTTCTCTTTCCTCTCCCAGCCTGGTCTCTTGTCAGTCTGAAAAGAATAAACAATCTTTCTAATTGGCTACCTCAAAGTGGCTACTCTTCTAATTTCACTTTTTTGTAATATTTTTATAAACTTCAGAGAGAGAAAGGGAGAGGGAGAGGGATAGAAACATTGACGAGAGAGAAACATGGATCCAATTGGCTGCCTATTTCATGGCACTTCTTCATGTGACATTGCAGGAGTTTGGATAAAGGGAACCTGTAGGCTTTGAGTCCCTGAAATGTATCTGACCATGTTCTAACTTTCACAAGGTATGTTCTTTACAACACAGAACTAAGCTCTGAGGGTCTTCATTATGTCACTTGTAAAATTTCCATTTCTATGGCTTACGCCATTCATTGCTGAAGGGCCTAGGCTAGATCTGGACTCAGCATGCAGAGAGACTGAGGTTGGACCTCTCAGTGCTCAAGTGAGCTCACAGGGGAATTAGTGAAGCTGGAATTCTGGTATGAAGCCTGCAGGATGTGCTCATGAAAAGTGGTCCCACAGGAAATGTTCACCTAATGAATGTCTGCCACACCTCTTGATTCAGGTAAAAATTCTGCTTGTAGTCCTCGATCTGTAAAAAAAGTTTTACATCCAGAAGCTAAATTAGGAGACTTTTCTAAATTTCACTGATAAAATCTTTCAATCCAAAAAAGGTTGCTTTAGAAAAATTATGAAATTTCTAAGGGTGAAAGAGATGTACTTCCAAAATTTACATTCCATTAAATATCTGATTACTGGCTTATGTGGGGGAGGAACTTCCCTCTAAACTAAATGGTTCTTTACTTGTTTACTAATCAAATACTTATGACACAGATTAGCAACAGAAAATAAACAAATTTTAGACACACATATGTGTGGGAACCTCACATAAATGAAACTCACAGACCCCGTATGCAGGAGATATTGAAAGATAGAAAGAGAACATGGGTCCTGGCTGTTGTGGCTCAGTGAGTCCTAACCCTAACCCGAGTCCTAATCCTAGCTTTAACCCTAACCCACCCCCTCGTCCCTCGCCGCTTGTCCCTCACCCCTCACCCTGACCCTGAGCCTAAGAAACTACCTTCGCCCTAATACTGTGCCTAAGATTCTACCGTCGCCATAATACTGTGCCTGAAACTATACTTTCACCCTAAAACTGTGCCTAAGCCTCAGCCTGAACCCTAACATCTCACCTAAACCTGACGCTGAGCCCTATCACTGTGCCTAAGAAACTACCTTAGCTCTAATACTGTGCCTAAAAATCTACCTTCACCCTAACACGGCGCCTAAACCTCAGCCTGAACCCTGATACCTCACCTAAGCCTGACACTGAGCCCTAACACTTCACTTAAGAATCTACCTGCACCCTAATACTATACTTAACAATCTACCTGAACCTTATCACCTCACCTAAGCCTGACGCTGAGCCCTAACACTGTTCCTAAGAAACCACCTTCTCCCTAATACTGCACCTAAGAATCTACCTGTGCCCTAATACTATTCCTAAGCCTCAGCCTGAACCTAACACTTTACCTAAGCCACACACTGAGCCCTACCACTGAATCAAAAGATCTACCTTCAGCCTAACACTGAACAAAACCTCACCCTGAGCCTTAACAGTGTGCCCAAGCCTCAGTCTGAGCCATAACTCAGGGCCTACACCTCACTTTACCCTAACCCTAAACCCTACCTCTCATTCGAAGCCTAACCCTGAGATAAACCTCTTCCTTAACCATAAACCAAAGCCTCAACCTGAGCCAGTTTCTGTCCAAGTTAAAGCAGCTAGCTTCAGAAATACTTTTCATGTCAACGTTCATGCAGTGATATACTAATTAGGCAGATATTTCAATATTCTACTAAACCCTACAACAATATATGAAAAGGCTAATGAAGTGAACAAAAACAAGGCTTACTTTTGCTGGCAGATGTCCATGATCTCTCAGCTTTGCAGTTTTGTAAGGTAGCAATGTCCCAGCTGTTAATTTCACACTGCCATCTTTTCTAAACTATGAGGGATATATTTTTTTAATGGAATGATTTCCCTCATACTTTTTCAGTTCTAACAACTGGGCCAGTAATCAAATAAACATAATCAGATTAACTAGATAGAGTCAACATTTAATACATACAAAGAGGAAACTCACTTATAACCCAACACTAAAGACAGGAAGGTAATATGGGGTACACAGCACATTTTGAAAAATAAGAGAACACAGTCATATATTGTAGATGTGAAATGGGTGATGTGCAGGTATTTAGGACAAGTGCAACATATGTGGAATTTTATTTATTTTGTTTTGTTTTATTCCTCACATGAAGATACTTTTCTACTTATTATCAGACAGAATGAAAGGGAGGAAGACAGAGCCACATCAACTGTTTGCCTCCATGTCACACGACCTGACCAGGGCCAGGGATGAACCACAACCAAGGTACGTGCCCTGGACCAGAATCAAACCTGTGACACATTGGTCTGCGGGCCGATGCTGTAACAACTGAGGCAAACCATCCAGGGCAAATATGTGTCATTTTACTGTACATTAGGCAATACCAAAAGCTACAGCATATGGGAGCTAACGTAAGGGGGTCAACAAACTACTCCTCAGAGTCCTAATGTCTGAACCGAAGGTAATTATTCTCAATTTCTCTTCCTAAACCAGGCTTTACCAACTGTCTCTTCTAGGAAGAAATGGGGAACAATCACAGGTTCTTCATTTATTCTCTAAACAATCAACCTATAATCAATATACCAGAGGCAAAACTCTGGTCCTCTTTATTCCCACCTTTAAAACTGAAAAAAAATATTTACATCCACAAGTGAAATTAGTACAATGTTCCATATTTCATTGACATAATCATTGTGTTGGAAATAAGTTACTTTAGTTAAATTGTTAAATCTTATTACAGGAAATTGTTATATATATGTACTCTCAAATTGTACCTCCTATTAAATATCTCATCAATTGCTTAAGTGGGAGAGAAACAAACTTCCCTCTAAACGAAACAATATTTGCCTGGAAATATGACACAAATTAGAAAGAAAAAAAGAATTCAATCTAAGACATACATATGTTTGAGAGCCTCACTTACATAAAAAAGAGACCCCACAAGCAGATGATGATCAGAAATAGAATGGAAACATGGTTTATAAAACATTACGAGGCATTGATAATAAAAAGCTGCCTTGGCGTCTTTCAAAGGATACTTGTAATATGATACCAAATACTTCTTTGAAAACTACAATTCCCAATATCTACACTAGGCTAGCACCTATCCTCAAGTGTTATTCCAAAGATGTACACTAGATGGCACTGTGCACAAGAGTGCAATAAGGGGTTCCGTTCTGACAGACCAGTTTTCTGTTACAATGTCCGCGAATCATACAAGTGTTGGGAGAAGTGTTAACCTAAAGTCTTGTAATATGACCTCTGGGTCCTCACGGTCACGCCAGCTCTGGGTCTTATGAGCCAAAGGGAAGAATCCCACCCGAGAGTATCGCAGTCCTGGGACGTCAGGTCTCGTCTGTGTGAGACTGGAGAGGATCACAGGTGAGAGGTGGATGGGTCCTGTCACTACAGCACTGGGTCCTGCGAAAATAAAGGTCTCTCCCTGTGGCAGTGGGGTGTTTTGACACATCCACTCTGCCTGTGACTGTGGGGAGGGGTCTGACTACAGACAGTAAGGGGTCATGTCACGTCAGGTCTCAGTCTGGTGGATAGAAGTTTGATGCAGAGAAAATGAGGAAACCTGTCATGTCAGCTCTGGGTCCTTTGAATGTGGGGAGGGGTTTCACAGAGACGTGTGTGTCCTGGGACAACAGCTCAGGGTCTGACTGTGAAGGGGTCCCAGCTGAGAGAGTAAGGAGCTGTGTCACGTCACCTCAGGGTCCTGTAAGCGTAGTGTGTGCTCCAGGGGAGTGAGGGTAGGTGTTCTATTTGAACAGGGTCTCCCTGAGAAACTAGGGCGCCCTGTCATATCAGCTCTGTGTCCTGGGGTGGAGAAATCAGTCCTTTCCTGGGAGATCAACAGTCCTGTCAAATCAGTTCCAGGTCATGTTCATTTGGGGAAAAGTCCCACCTGAGAGAGTCGGGTGCTGTCACGTGCCCATTGGGTCCTACCTCTATGGGTATATCGAGTATGCTGAGTTAGTGGTGAGGTCAGATGATCCTGGGATCCATTGTGTCCTTGCCAAATGACTGACAGCACCCATTTGGTCAATAGTTGCTATTCCCATTCTGTCCACGAGAGGGCAGCAGAGAAGAGCCTTTGTTTGCAGTGAGCATCTGACTGTGGGTGAGGTGCCAGTCTGAGAGCACAGAGGGTCCTGTTGCTTCAGCTCTGGGTTCTCTGAGTGTTGGGAGGTGTCTGACCTGAGATTGCGTGGAGTCCTCAGTATGGGGACGGGTTCCCTCCTGAAAGAAGAGAATTTCTGACAAGTTAGCTGTGGATCCTGTTAATTTGGTGAAAGGTCCCACCTGAGATTGTAGGGGTTCTTGTTACATGTCCTTTAGGGACAAAGACAAGAGATGTGTAAGAAAGTTAGAGATGATGTCCGATGCCTTGGGGGATTCACTGGGTCCTTGCAAAATGATTAAGAGCACAGGCTTAGGAAATACTAGCTATTCGCAAGGTGTTCACTAGATGGCAGCAGAGAAGACTGTGTGTGAGGTTCTGCTCTGAGAGCACAGAGGGTCCTGTGGCATCAGCTCTGGGTTCTGAGTGTAGGCAGGAGTCTTACCCCAGAGAGTTTAAAGTCTTGTCATATCACATCTGGGCCCTGTGGCTGTGGGGAAATGTCCCACATGAAAATATAGGGGGTACTTTTGTCACAGCTGTGTGTCCTGTAAGCGTGGGGACAGGTTGCCTCCTGAAAGAGAAGGGGATTCTTTTATTTATTTATTTTTTAATTTATTGATTGTAGAGAGAGAGGAAGGGAGAGGGAGAGAGAAATAGAAACATTGATGAGAGAGAACATCAACTGGCTGCCTCTTGCATGCCCCCCACTGGGGAAGTGTCCCACAACCTGGTCACGTGCCCTGACCGGGAATCATAACAGTGACCTCTTGGTGCATGGGTCGATGCTCAACCACTGAGCCACACCGGCCAGGAGTGATGGGGATTCTTTTACATCTGCTCCTGGTCCGTTACTGTGGCCTGTGAACACAACTGAAAGATTGAGGGGTCCCATGACATCACCTCTGGTCCTGTGAGTACAGAAAGAGTAGTACAACCTGAGAGAGAGGTCTTGTGACATTAGTCCTGAATCCTATTATTGTGAAGAGAGAAACACATGAGAGTTTGGGGTGTTCTGTCACAACTGCTCTATATCCTGTGAGTGCTGGGATGAGTCTTAACCTACAAAGTAGGGTGTCCTGTGACATCAGCTCTGTGTTCCGTGTGAAAAAAAGTCTCTCCCCAAGAGGTTTGGGTGTCGTGTTATATCACTTGTTTTGTGAGGGAGGAGATCATTCTGAGACAGCATTTCATAAGTGCACTAGACCCAAAAGTGTTTCCTGCTGACAAGCTCTAAAGTGTTATTTCTAAGATGCACAGCAGGTGGCTGCAGAGAACACACTTGGTCTGTTTCTTATAGTAACCATATTACACTATTAAGCAAGTTTTAACAAACTTCATAAAATTCACATTATGTAAAGTATGTTGCTGGCACGCAATGCAGTTCATCTACAAAACAGGAACAGAAAGTAAGAAGTCCTCATTCTTAGACGTTAGGAAATACACTTCAAAACCCACAAAATAAATCACCATTGGAGGCAGAAAATAATTGGAACTAAAAAAATAAAAACACTACATACCAAAACTTATTTTAAAAATATGCCCCCTTAAATGCACATATTAGACACAAAATCTGAAAATTCACACATTTTGCATTCATATTAAGAAACCTAAAACAGTTAATTTAATTCAGGCCCATCAACTGGGGCGGAAGGGAAGACTGATCACCTCCCAAGTGGCATAGGCGCCGCTCAGGATAGGAAATTTCTGGAAGGAAAATCAAACGGTGTGTGAGTGTGACTGTGTGAATGTAACTGTGTGTGAGTGACCTTGTTCCAGGAATTTGTAAGGGAGCCTGTGTGAGTCCTCACCTGCACAGGGAGCGGCCAGGCGGACAAAGAGAAAGTTTCTGTCTTGTGTGTCTTCCCTTGTTTTTGTCCTCATCTGCCTCCCTACTGTGTCTCCCTCAACTTTGTTGCGGTTGGTCTGATAATGGATAGTGGCCCTGGTGCTCGGATGGCCTCATTGGGTTGCATGTTGGAGCATTCTTGGAGAAGGATTTGAGGAGGGGGTTTTTTTGTTTTTGTTTTTGTTTTTTAATCCTCACCCGAGGACATTTTTCCATTTTTTGTTCAGATACAGTGAGAGGGAGAGAGAGGAAGAGAGAGAGAAAGAAACATCGATGTGAAAGGGACACATGGAGTGGCTGCCTCCCGCACGACCAACCAGGGCCGGGGACAAACTGCAACCGAGGTTCTCCTAGCGGGAACCGAACCCGGGTCTCTCTGGACCGCAGGCCAACACTGTCCAGAAGCACATCTGCAACGCCTTGCCTGTGCCCACCTTGGACCCTGTGCACCCCTTCCAGCCCGGGACGCCATGTGGGTAAAGAAGTTCACCACCCAGGAACTAACTCCAGCCTGGAAGGGACTATACACTGCATCCTGCCTGGACCAATGGCTGTCAAGGTCAACGGCATCCTGATCTGGCAGCACCATTCCAGGCTGAAGGGGAAAAACAAAATGGACTGTTCAGGCCCCTCCAGATAAGACTCTTGTGTTTATCAGGATTTTGATTTTTTGGTTATGACTGTACAGGGGAATCCTTATAGGCCTGGGCCCCAGTGGAACTGGAAACTTAGAAATGGTGCTGCAGAACAGGAGAGGATTAAACCTCTTATTTCTTAAGGGAGGAGATTTATGTGTTGCACTGGGAGAAAAATGCTGTTTTTATGCAAATAATTGAGGGATTATTCAATAAAGTTTATCACTAGTTAGGAAAAATATCGAGGAACAAGAAAGAAAAAGGCGACAATCAGAAAATTGATTTATATTATGTTTACTCCTAGCCTTTGGGCCATGTCTAATGAACGGCCTCATAAAAAACTAAGTTGAGTCAAGAATTTGACTTGTCAGGAAAACCAGTGGGGAATGATCTGGGCCCCAAGGCTAAATGACTCCGTTTTTATCATCAATAGACCTTCCTAGATATTCTTCCAATAATAGGTTAATGACCCCTAGACGTAAAGAAATTTTGCCTAAGATTATAGCTACCCCATGTATTGGGAGGCATTTGCAGTTTCCTGAGTATAGGTATTTGCAAGTATTTGCAAGTACTTGTGCTGTTGGTGAATAATGCTAATTTTGACTTCTGTAATCTCTGTCACTCACACTATTGTACTGGTTCCCTGAGGGGAGGGGGGCAAAAGGAGGAGGGGCCTTCTGTCTTTAAAATGGGCTGAACAAGGAGAATCAGTGCTGTTGATCTGAGGGGTGAAATAAAGTGCTCCTTAACAGAAATGTTCCCCTCATGTCCTCCATGCATCTTGATTTAGGGAGAGAAAACCTGCTGGTCAACTGCTTGCCTCATGTCCCAACACCATTTATTTTATAAGGCACATTTTTGCAACTGATTTAAGGAAATATCTTAATCATACAAAATTTACAGATAGATTTTATTCTGTTTGATTAATTCACATAAAAACAAATACAACAATAAGGTAATATTTGTATATAAAACGTTTTAGAAAGTGGAGAAGCAGGGTGAAAGGGGGGTTGGTCAATAGACTCCTATTTGGAGTCTTAACGTCTAAAGCTAATGCAATTAAGGTAATATTCCATTCCAAAAACCTGGTTTTCCCACAGAAACCTCTTAGGAAGGCATGTGGGAGAACTATAGGTTCTGTCTTAGCTTCTTTTTCCTTAACCACCTGTTTAAGATCAACACGCAGCACTGGCCAGTGTGTCTCAGTGGTTAGAGTTTCGGCCCACACACCAAGGAATCACAGGTTAGATTCCCAACCAAGGGTACAAATCTGTGACTTGGCTTGCAGGTTAGATCCTGCCCTGCGACAGGGGGGCAACCAATCCATCTGTCACTCTCACATCAATGTGTGTCTCTGTTTCTGTCTCTGTCTCTCTCTCCACATATCTCCCTCCCACTCTGAAGAAAGAAAATAAATCTATACAAAAATATCCTCTGGTGCCCTGGCCGGTTTGGCTCAGCGGTTAGAGCGTCAGCCTGCGGTCCCGCTAAGGGCATGTGCTTCGGTTGCGGTTTGTCCCCGGCCCTGGTTGGTCGTGCGGGTGGCAGCCACTCGATGTGTCCCTTTCACGTTGATGTTTCTCTCTCTCTCTCTCTCTCTTCCTCTCTCTCCCTCCCACTCTATCTGAACAAAAAATGAAAAAATGTCCTTGACTGAGGATAAAAAAAAAAAAAAATCCTCTGGTGAGGATTAAGAACAACAAAATCAACATTCAAAATACAAAACTGTGGCCCAGCCAGTGTGGCTCAGTGGATTGAGAGTTGTCCCGTGGACTGAGAGGTCCTGGTTTGATTCCTGGTCAGGGCACATGCCCAGGTTGTGGGCTCGATCCCCAGTAGGGGGTGTACAGGAGGCAGCTGATCTATGTGTCTCTTTCACATCTATTTTTCTATCTCTCTCTCTTTCTCTCTTAAAAAAAAAAAAAGCAATAAAAACATTTTTAAAAAATATGAAACTTTGGTCATCCTTATTCCCAGCTTTGGAAGGGTAAATAAAAGTTTTACACCCAGAAGCTAAATTGGAAATTGTTTTGTATTTTATTGATAAAATCATTCTGTCCCCAAAATGTTACTTTAGATAAATTGTAAATCTTATTTCAGAACAGGTTGGATATTCTTCCAAAATGTACTTCCTCTAAAATATCTGATTACTTGCTTATCTAGGGGAGATACAAACTTCCCTCTAAACTCAAAGTTCCTTTCTGGTCTAATAATCAAATAGATAAGACACAGATTAGCAACAGAAACTATACAACTTTAAGACATACATATGTATGGGACCCTCACATACATGAGAGAGACCCCACATGTAGGAGATGTTTGAAGACAGAAAACATAGGTATAATGGATATTCAGAGTTTGGGGTCTTCAAGGATTCCTTGCAAAATGATGAGCAGATGCATAGTACATGCTGCCATTCCCAGGATGTACACTAGATGGGAGCAGAGAGCAGCATGTCTTTGGGCAGAAACCTGGGTGGGGGTCAAGGGTTCCTTCCATGTCTTGTTTTTGATAAACAGCTTAAAATCAGTATTTTATATTTTTATTTTTTATTTTTTTTATCTTCAGGTAGACAGAGAGTAAGAGACAGGGAGAGACAAAGAAACATCGATGTGAGAGGAAAACATCAACTGCTTGCCTCCTGCACCACCCGACCACGGCCAGGAATGAACCACAACAAGGTACATGCCCTTGGCTGGAATCAACCCAGGACTCTGTGGCCCGCAGGCTGATGCTCTAACTGCTGAGCCAAACCGGCCAAGGCTAAAATCAATATTTTAAAGTAGCATCAGGGTGGCAGAATTTTTATCCCTTTATAAAGAATTGTGAATTGTCTCTGAAAACAATATTCATTCAATTGATAAATTTATTTAAAAAAATAATTACCAGAAATATACTTTCTCATAGTACAATTTTATGTAATGTTCCATGAAACATGTTTCCTAAGTCCCACATGTCTTCAGTTCCTCTAATATGAAGCAAAGCATGAATAAACCTATGTTCAGTAACCCTAATCCTCACCCAAACTCTCAGCGTATTACAACACACAACAAACAAAAAAACCCCACAATTTTCCACACCAAGCCCTCCCTCTGCTGGTCCTCCATAGACTGACACTCTTTCTGCCTCATCTTTTTCTCAAGGTTTGTGGGGACTCCTCTGGGTCCCATGGTGATGCCTCCTGGGTGTCTGCTGAGGTGAATTGAACCCCCTCATAAAATGCTGCCCCCCAAGCACTGAGAAGTGTCTCTGGCTCACTTCCTGACAAGGCCACGCTGTCCTGGGCATTCACTGGACATCAACACCATGGGCTGAAAGCACAGGTGCCCCTTGGGTAAGAGAGGAAAATTGGGGCCCCCCGCAAAGGTATCGAACACCTTCATAGGCTGAATCATGTGACGAACCACTGTAGGCATCTAAATATTATCGCCTTTCTTTTCCTGGTTTATAAATCACTCTATAAAAATTTTTTTTTTACTGTAACTAAGAATCAATCATCTTGGACTTTTACCTGCCACAATTCACTACCCAAGGTTTCCCTCTTTGGAACTGTAACATTTGCCGTACTCTGCGTTTCTTAGATTTCCTACAGGGGACACACTTTTGTTTACACAATACTTCTGATTTCTACACCACTATGCGTCCAGACCCTGAACTCATTTTAAATGCTAAGAATGCAGGTATTATTTTATTTGCTCATTAAAAACTAAAAACTGCCCTGGCCGGTCTGGCTCAGCGGTTAGAGCATCAGCCCGAGGACCAATGAGTCGTGGGTTTGATTCCGGTCGAGGGTGTGTACCTTGACTGCAGTCTGTCCCTGGCCCTGGTTAGGGTCACACGGGAGGCAACCAGTCGATGTGTCTATCTAATGTCGATGTCTCTCTCTCTCCCCCTCCCACTCTATCAGAACAAAAATGGAAAAAATATTTTCAAGTAAGAATTTAAAAATAATAATACAAAAAACCCTAAAAACTAACAGAAGAAATTTTTCTACCTCCTCACGTTACATTTCTTCATGTTTCCAGCCTCAAAATATTCACAGAATTTTCCCTTTAAGCTTCACCAATTGAGACAGAGAGACATCTCCGTGGCAGAAAAACATAAACGTGTTGCCCCCCAGTAAGTGCCCCGACCTGACTCCAAGCCACAGCCTTTCTTGACTACCAGACGACGCTACGAAAACCGAGCCCCAGAGCCAGGCTCTATGGTGTTTTCACACAGCTCAAAGACAGTATTTTTTTTTTTTAAAGTACCTTCATTAAAGCTGGGGACAGTGAAACAAAGAGGGTTCGGATTAAAGAAGGAACAGAGAGCCGAGGAGGGGCGGTTCTGGCTCACAGAAAGTAAAGTCACAGAGACAGAAATGACCACAATGGGGCTGCCTCACCTGTGGCCCCACCGTGCAAGCTGCCCACCGCCCCTTACCTCACCCCCACCCCCACCTCAGGTCCTCTCCGTTGCCGCTCACACCTCAGGAGCTGCTGTTTCTCATACCTCAGGACCGCCAAGTGGCTCCCAGGCCACCTCAGGCCTCGTGACGGCAGCCACAAAACCCGTCTAGGCTCCAGTGGGCCCCCTTCCTCTCCTCAGGTTCACACCTCTGCTCCCCTCAGGTGAAGTTCGCCTCGCGCCTCGATTCCCTCTGCCGCGCACATCATGGCGGACTTTCAGCTTCCGCTGCACACTCACCTAACTTCCGGCCCAAATCTCCCTCGTCTTTACCCCGCCCCTCTACTCCCACCTGGCCCCGCCTGTCCACTCAGGACAGCGCCCTGCTGCTAGACTTTCATCTATGACCTGCGGCTTCCCTCACGTCCAAACACCATTCATTACATAATGCACATTTTCTCTAATGATCTCAGGAGACGATGTTATCGTACAAAATTCACCTGTGGAATTGGGTGTATGAATACACCTGCCATTCTATTCCATTTATTTGTCTATTTGGACGTAATGCAATCCTGAATCCTGTCCTGGGAGTGAAAGGGTTAATAACGTTTTAACAAAACTAAACTCCATTCTGACCCTCAGTTACTGCACGTACGCACCCTGGCAGTTTCTTTTTTGTAAACATAAGGGCCTTGAGAAACCCAAAGATAAGGGGTTAATGAAGGCCTTGAGAAACTCAGAGGAACCATGAGAAGAAAGAGATTAACGATGGCCCTGACCTCTGCCGGAGCAGACGCCTTACCTCTGAGACAACTCGTACCAACCCAAACACCAATTACGCGGTGCCAAGAGAATGTGGGGTTTTTTTTACATAAGTTTTTCTTCTGTAGTTTGTGCCTATATAAACATAGAACAAAGGAAGCTCGGGGCTGAGGTTTTGGGGAAGCTGTACTCCCCCAGCCCGCCGGTGTAACAGCCCACCGGTGTAATAAAATGCTCCTTTCTCTACACTGGCCTTATGTTGAGGATGTGATCTCCCGCCGGCTTAGACCTTTTAGGGACCTGGAGGACTCTCCCCAGGAATCTGGTCCTGAGAAAGTGCTGACTTGAAAATACCCTGAAGAAAGTGCTCACAGAACTCCAGCTGGCTGAAGGGCACCCCTCACCCCAGGCATCCCTCTGATTCTATAAGGCTTGTTGGAACTTGCCCCTTCTCCCAGGGAACCCCTCTACCTAACATACAGTGCCTAGACCAGGATGTAAAATTCACATCCAGGTCTCTCCTTGCCTTTTATCTCAGGACACCCTCTGCCCATCACATAGTTGGTGGAGCCAGGGAGAAAAAAATGTCTCCTGGTCTCCCCTCACCTGTTTCTGAAGGTGCCAGCTGCACATTAGATGCTGGGCTGGAGTAAGGATACACAATTCCCCTCCATGTGTCCATTGGCCCCTCATGTCCTCGGGCCTTCTTGCTCAGACCCTCTTACCCACCACATTCTGGCTAAAGCAGGGATGAAAAATTCAGCTCTGGATTTTTCTCCTTCTGACACTCAATTGCTGCAACCACACAAGCTGACTGCAGTTGGGTTTGCAGAACTCTGCTCAAGGTCTTTTCTGCCAAGTTACCCCCATAACCACTGTGCTCTTCACACACTGGCTGAAGCAAGGAGGTCTGTCTTTGCCTGTTACCCACAACACCCTCAAAAGTTGTGTGCAGAGGGGATAAATAATGTGTCTCCAGGTCTCTCCCAAGTCATAATGATCTGGGCTCCAAGGCTAAGGCAACTAGATTCCATTTTATGTAGGCCCCTTGGTTAAGGCAACTAAAAGACTCCATTTTATCACCAATAGACATTCCTCGATATTCTTCCAATAATAGGTTAATGACCCTTAGATGTAAAGGAATTTTGCCCAAGATTATAGTTGCCCCAGGAGTTGGGAGGCATTTGCAGTTTCCTGAGTACAGGTATTTGCAAGTACTTGTGCTGTCTGTGAATAATGCTAATTTTGACTTCTGTAATCTCTGTCATTCACACTATTGTACTGGTTCCCTGAGGGGGGGGGGGGATGGAGGAGGGGGATTCTGTCTTTAAAATGGGACGAGCAAGAAAAATCATGTTTGTTGATCTGAGGGGAAACTATGCCCTCTGCAGCCCGCCAAAATAAAGTGCTCCTTTACAGTTCGGCTGTGAGTCTCTGGTTATCTCGCTGACACGTTACAACAATAACAACACTGAGCTTCTCACAACCGGGCTGTGCCCACAGCCTTTGTATCACAATGAGCTGCTTGCACTTAATGAAGTCTCCTTTTTCACCGCACCCCAACAAAGGTGTTTTGGGGTTATAAGAATCTAGGAAAATTCTGAGACAGGAAAGTTAAACCAGGACCAACTGTGTGGACAGTTTGCAGCTGGCCTGCAAATAACAAGCCATTACCTTCCCCAGCCAAGGACACTGGACAGCAAGTGGTTAATAGTCTTTTAAGGAGAGAATGCAAGAAAGGAGGTGGGAAGGGGGGGTCTTTCTCCCCCATTAAACAAAGAAATCAACCCTTTTAGGAACAGGGAAAAGAAAAAAGGCAGTTTTCTATTTTGCTCCCTAAACAGAAATGACAGCAGTCTCAAGGCTTGACAAGATAAAATTGCCAGGGTCTCCTATGAATTGTGGGAAGGCCACAACATAGTAAAAGGAGACCTTGAGAATTACTGTCTACCAAAATATTCAGCAGAAGAATGTTGAAACCTATGACAGGTGGGTATGTAACATCTCGGACCCCCACCCCACTTGCTCTTCAGATTAGCAGAGATCCTGTCTGCACTTCATAAACCAGATGTATAGATTTGCCTGTTTCTGGAACAAAATGTGTCTGTCCTAATTTTTTTAATAATTTTTCACAACGGAGTCATCTGGACTCCTCTGGGATAAATTCATTTATGAGAGAACAAGAATCAAAGTTCAGGACAGCCCTTTCCTCCAATACAGGGTCTATCCCATAACACCTCTCTGGGGTCTGTGAGAGGTATGTATCATAAGGACTCTGGTTGGTATTGAATTGAAGATAATGACTACCAGTTAACAGACACCAGACACAAAGCCCGATCCCCACGGCAAACTCCGAACCAAAAGTTAGCCTCAGACCCAAAGCCAGATTCTGGACCATGAACACCAGACACCAGATGCCAGAGTCTAACACAGGACACCAAACATCAGACCCTGGTGACATAACTGCAATGGACCCCACACACGAATCCAGAAAACCAGCCACACCCAACCAGAATCCAGACTCCAGACAAAGACACAAATATGATTCGACCCAAAAGGATGAACACTGGAGTCGGAACTCAGATCTGTGACTAGGAACCCCAATCCCCAAGTGGGAGTAGGACACCAGACACCAGTTACAGATGCCAGACATAGGAGCTGAACCACAGGCCCTGGACCCTCACACTGTCCACAGGACTCCAGACAGGGACCCAAGACCCTAATCCCAAAACCTCACCTAACCCCTAAAACCCTATCCCACAACTCTAACCTGTGAAACCCTGAACCCCTACACGTCAAACGTATGTAACCATAAAACATTAACATACAAACATTATGAGATTAAATAAAGCACAAGACAAAATGCAGAAACAAGAAACTGGAGACATCAGATGAATGAGGCTGATGCCAGGGGAGCTCACTATACAGTTTTACATCAACCTTTGTTCCTAAGTTAAAGAGTGTAGCTAGTCCGGCCGGTGCGGTTGAGCATCGATGCATGCACCAGGAAGTCGCTGGTTTGATTCCCAGTCTGAACACATGCTCAGGCTGTGGGCCCAATCCCTGTGGGGGGCATGCAGGAGGTGACCAATCGATGTTCCCTCTCATTGATGTTTCTATCTCTCTCTCCCTCCCTCTCCCTTCTTCTCTCTCTCAAATCAAAAAATAAAAAAATTATTAAAAAGAATGTATCTAAAATAATCATAAAATTTAGTTCAACTAATTACATATCATTAAAACAGTACTGGTTCCCGCCTAGGAGTTTTAGAAATTGTTTTTTTCTTCTTCAAGCTCAAAATCTGAGCTCCAAAAGAGGTCACATTCTGCTTTGTAAAACTGTATATTTGACCTAAGCCATCCTCCACTCAAATTTGGAATTTTAAATGTATATATTTTACATTTTAAGTTATGATTAAAATAAACCTTCAAGTTATTTTAATGCTCCTTCTGCCATAAGAACTTGCAATTTGAACATTCAGAGACACTAATTTTTTAATCTAAGTTCACAGAACCTGGACAGTTTTTACACTATAAGGGTTTCTATATCCAACTGGAGTCATCTCTGAAAGGGATATTTAACAATAAGTTCTCAAGCACAACAGGTGTAAATAAATATCCTTTACATGCACAAACAGTAAGCTAAACATATAATCAAATAAAAAGACTCGATAGCAATGAAACTGAGAAAAAGCAAAGGCATAACCTTAACAAGAATGCACGACCTTCATGAAGGAAAGTGTAAAATGGTCGCACAAAAAGAAACCTTGAACAGGGAGAAAGCGACATTGTGTTCCTGGATACAGAAAACATAATAATGTCAATTTCCCAAAGTTGTCTTTAAAAAATAAAACAAGCTTATCTTAAGTTCACCTTATAAAAATAAGAAAGAGTAAAGGAAAATTAAAAAAAGCAAAGTAATTAATAGAAGATAGACTGAACAGATACAAAAATGGATTGTCACCCTGGTCAGCTTGACTCAGCTATTAGAGCATCAGTCCATGGAATTAAGGGTCATGGGTTCGATTCCTGGTCAAGGGCACCTACCTGGGTTGCCTTGATCCACAGCCCCTGTGAGGGTCATGCAAGAGGCAACAAATCGATGTGTCTCTCTCACATCTATGTTCCTCTCTCTCTCTCACTCCATCCCTCCCCATAACTCCCACCCTCTATTCTAACAAAAAATCAATGGGAAAAAAATCCTTTGGTGATGAACAACAACAAAAATGTATTATAAAGCTACAATAATTTAAAAGGTGGGGTAAAACTTTGTAAATAGACAATTTGTTGGAACAGAATAGAAGGTCCAGTAATACATGCGAATCCACACAGAAATTTTATATAATAGAGATGTCTCCTTATATCACTGAAAAATGCATTATATAATAAATAACGTTGGGACAAACAAATAAAAGAAAATATTAGACTCCTATATCATACCTTCAACCAATATCAATTACTGAAAAATTATAATAGCCACTCATAACTAATTTAAATATTTATCTGAAACATAAGAGGACAAAGACATTGAAAGTGAAAAAATGGGGAAAGATATAGACAGACACAGAAAAGGGTTTATACCTGTGAGTACAGGAAACAGAGTTTACACCTGTATTATTATATATTATTGTATTATTTCCCATAGGAATCACCTCAAACTGAGTTTTCCCCAACCATGTAGTATGCAAACATAAACCAAATAATTATATAATAATATGCAGTAGACTTGGAGGCAGAAACACTACTAGATATGAAGAGCACTTTACATCAATAATTTCAAGTTACTAGCAGACACAAATTCATGTGCATTTAAGAATATACTGCAAATAATACAGAACAGAGCCAAAAAATAGAAAAATTTGTAATCAAATAGGAGATTTAACTCACCTCTCTCAATCAGGAATATGGCACACTTCTTTCAGAACTAACAGACTCCCACAAAAAATTTAGTAAGGAAAAAAAAACTTAACATGAACAGCAACTTGAGTTCCACATTCCTAGATCACCCACTGCAGCTGACCCTTCTCCTGAGCTGCACTGAGGTGTCATTCTCATTACGCACATGTGGCAACAGAGATGCACACTTGGAACATTTTTTTAAGTGACCGTATTGTAGTATAAAGCAAGTTTCAACAAACTTTAAAGAATTAAAAATTCCTAAAACTCTTTCTTGCCTTCACTGCAGTTAATCTGAAAATCAGTTACAAAAGTTAAGTAGAAAGTCCTTAATAACTCCCCTTAATAACATTTCTAAATAACCCCCTAGAATAAATCCAAATTGGAGTTAGAAAATAATTGGAAGTGAGCATAATATTGGCTACATGGAGACCAGATCTTTCAGGTTCCAAAAATTATCTAAACTCTAAATCAGTAGTTTGCAACCAAAGGTGACTTTGCCCCCAAGGGGACATTTGTCAATGTATGCAGACAATTGAGATAGTCTTCATGGTGGGGTAGGGGGGTGGTGTTACCTGCAAACAGGGAATAGAGGTATTGAATGTTAATCAGCACCTGCAATGCAGAGGAGAAGCCCCCAGGACAAATAATTATCTGGTCCAAAAGTCAGTATTACTCAAAATAGAACACCCTCCTCTGTATGGAACAAGATGACAAGTCAAATACAATACAGACATCAAGTCAATGACAACCCTATACCTGAATAATGCCTCTTTGAACAGGCAGCTCAGAGGAAACTGAGACATAAAGAACCAGGACAACAAAAATGGCAACTGGCAAAGACTGGGAAGGATTGCCTGGACTGAGAGACACCCACAAAAGCTCAGGAGACAAAGATCTGATTCCTTGGGAGACTGCACCACACTTAAAAGCAGCATAGGAATCTGAGGATCACTGCTTCTTTTATTGTCCATAAAGCACTCTTCAATAATTGTTTCCAAATGCTGCTTAGAATCAATAATCCTACTCTTCTAGATTTGAGAATTAACCATCCAAGGTTTCCCTCTCTGAAACTGTAACATTTGCCATTTTGTGCATTTTTTGGACTTCCTAAAGGACACACAATTTCATTTACTTAACATTTCTGATTTCTGCAACACTATACATCCAGACCCTGAACTCACTTTAAATGCTAAGAATGCTGGCACTTTCTAATTTACTCATTAAAAAACTTAAAACTAACAAAAAATGTGTTTTATTTCCTCACATTACATTTCTTCATGTTTCCAACCTCAAAGTATCCACACAATTTCCCCCTTAATCTTCACTAATTTTAGAGGAGGGAGAAAGAGAGAGAGAGAGACATTCCCCTGACAGAAAAACATGGATGGTTTGCCCCACAGTAAGCACCCGGACCTGGCTCCAAACCACAGCCTTCCTTGAGTACCAGACGACGCTCCAAAAACCCAGCCCCAGAGCCAGGCTCTATGGTGTTGACATACAGCTCAAAGAAATTATCTTTTTTTTTTCTTTTAAATTATGTTTATTAAAGCTGGGGACAGTGAAACAAAGACGGTTCGGATGAAAGAAGGAACAGAGAACCAAGGAGGGGCGGCTCTGGCTCACAGAAAGTAAAGTCACAGAGACAGAAATGACCACAATGGGGATGCCTCACCTGTAGCCTCACTGTGTAAGCTTCCCACTTCCCCTTTCCTCACTCCCACTCACACCTCATGTCCTGTCCGCTGCCCCACACACCTCAGGACCCAGCCACCCGCCTCCTAGACCACCACTCACCTCCTGTCTGCAGCCCCTGCCTCATATTCGAAAGACTCATATATGTTCCAGTTGGGCCAGCTTCCTCTCCTCATGTTCACACCTTTGCTCCCCTCAAGTTAAATCCGCCTCTTGCCTCAATTTCCACACACATCAAGGTGGAATTTTGGGTTCCAGAGTACAACAAGGCCACTCACCTATCTTCTGACCCCAACACTGGCCTCAAGTCCCCACCCCGCCCCTTTGCTCTCACCTGGCTCCACCTCTCCATTCAGGAAAGTGCCCTGCTGCTGAACTTTTATCTGTGACCTGTCGCTTCCCTCACATCCGAACACCACTTATTACATAATGCACATTTTCTCTAATGATCTAAGGGGCAATGTTTTGACATATTTATCTTTAGAAATTCACCTACAGATTTGGTTTTATTACAACACCTTCTATTCTGTTTTCTTAGTTTGTCTATTTGGAAATAGTGTAATCCTAAATCCTGTCTGGAGGAGGTGATCATGAAAAATGGTCCCACTGGGACCCAGAGGACTCTCCCAGGAATCAGTCCTGAGGAAGAGCAGACTTGAATATGGCCTGGTCAAAGTTTTCACAGAACTCCAGCTGGCTGAAGGCACCTCTCACACCAGGTAGCCCTCTGATTCTCAAACACTTGCTGGCACTTGCCCGTTTTCCCAGGGAACCCCTTTGCCTCTCACACGCAGTGCCTAGACCAGGACGGACAAATGGCATCGAGGTCTCTCCTTGCCTTTTACCTCAGGACACCCTATGCCCATCACATACTTTGTGGAACCAGGAAGAAAAAAATGGCTCCAGCCCTGACTGGTTTTGCTCAGTGGTTAGAGCATCGGCTGGAGGACCAAAGAGTCTCGGGTGTGATTCCAGCCAAGGGCACATGCTTTGGTTGCAGTTCATCCCTGGCCTTAGTCAGGGTCCTGCGGGAGGCAGCCAGTTGATGTGTCTCTCTCACATCCATGCTCCTCTCTGTCTTCCCTCCCACTCTAGCTGAAGATATTTGAATAAATGTCCTCGGGTGATAATTTTTTAAAAAATGGCTCCACATCTCCCCTTACCTGTTTCCAAAAGTGCCAGCTGCCCATTAGCTGCTGGGCTGGAGTCAGGATGCACAATTCCCCTCCATGCATCCACCGGCCCCTCATGTCCTCAGGCCTTTTCCTCAGATCTTCTTGCCAATCACATCCTGGCTAAAGCAGGGATGGAAAACTCAGCTCTAGATTTTTCTCCATTTGCCAGGCAACCACTTTAACCAGGCAAGCCGGCTACAGTTGGAATGCAGAGTTCTGCTCCAGGTCTTTCCTGCCCAATTACCCCCAGAACCACTGTGCTCTTCACACCCTGGCTGAGGCAAGGAGGCCTCATTATTTACTGATGACCCTTCAAAAGCTGTGTGGAGAGAGGATAAATAATTCATCTTCAAGTTCATCTTAACCCTTGACCCAAACCACACCTCTGTCTTACACACACTGCACAAGTCACAGACTTTCACACTGTCAACAGGACTTCAAGACCATAACTTCAAAGCCTACACCTAACCCCTAAAACCCTATCCCCCAACCGGATGAGATACCAGACCAGCCCTATTGCAAAGTGGACAATAGGCCAGATAAAGTACATCAGCAGGAAATGCTGGAAGCTAAAAAAAAAGGGGGGGTATATAACTGACACCCCAAACCTGATTCGAGGTTGAACTCTTCTCGGCTCAGCCCACCTACACCCAGGCACATGCAATAAAGCCATTTTGCTCTACATTGGCCTTGTGTTGTGGATGTGATCTCCCACCGGCTCAGACCTTTTACATTGTCCACTCTAGAGGCTGTGTTGAGGAAAGGTGGTAATCCTCCAGAAATTTCTCAGTTACATCTTCAACTGAGACTTCTACCCTAGAAACACTCAGGGCACCCTTTTGTGGTCCTCTCATGCTGGCTCCTCAATCCTGCTCACCTCAACCCCCCTCACCCATCTAATTTGCTCTGCACCCCATTGCACAACTCAACCCAGGTTTCAAACCAGGCTCCACCGCTTGCAGGACACACTTCATCTGACTTCGGCCTCACTGCTCAACTGACATGTGAACCCAGAGGTTTGCCCTGTCCCAGCGTCTTGTTGTATGTGTCAGTGAGATAACCAGAGATGCACAACTGAATTGTAAATGAGCGCTTTATTTACCGGTGGGCTGTGGGGTATAGTGTCCCCAAATCAACAGCCCCGAGCCTTCTTCCTTCTTTGCTTATATAGACACAAACCGCAGAAAAAAAACTACATTCAAAAAACCTACATTCTTCTTTGCTCCACTTAATTGGTGCGGGGGCTGATACAGACTGTTCCAGAGACAAGGGGTGGGGAGGATCTGTTGTAGTGATCAGGGCAGTCATTAATCTCTTTCTTTTTATGGTTCCTCGAAGTTTCCCAATGCCATAATTAACCCCTTATCTTTATGGTTCCTCTCAGTGTCAGTCCCAGGTTTTTTTTAGAAAACTGCTCAGGTGTTTACGTGCGGGAATAACTGGTCAGAATGGAGTTTAATTTTATTTATTTAAAAAAAATGTTTTTTCCTTTATTGATTTTAGAGAGAAAGGAAGGGAGAGGGAGAGATAGATATAAACATGGATGAGGGAGAACATCAATTGGCCGCCTCCTGCATGCCCCCCACTGGGGATTTGGCCCACAACCTGGGCATGTGCCCCAACTGGGAATCGAACCAGTGACCTCTTGGTGCATGGGTTGATGCTCAACAGTGGTACACATGCACCCCTGCAGCATACCAGTGGTACCCCACACATCCCTGAAGCATACCAGCAGGACCCAGGCATCACAGCAGTGCACCAGCTGGACCCACGCACCCCAGGCAGAAACAGCACAGACCGGCAGCTGAGACCCATCCCCAGCAGAATCAGCAGAGGCTGATCAGGAGCGGTGCCCCAGTCCAAGCATCAGCAAGACTTGGGGAGCCGAGACCTGCAGGACAGACCAATACCAGCCGCCAGGTGTCAATCATCCAGGACACACAGCAGGCAAGATGTGTCATACACCAAAACAGTCTGGGAGGCACAGCAGCCCTCTTTTGATACACACTGACCTGCCTACACACTCCAACATTCCTCACTGGGCCTAGAACTACCAGATTGCTAAAATGGTGAGACAAAGAAACAACACCCAAGTGAAAGAAAAAGAGGAATCATCAGAAAAGGAACTACAGGAAATGGAAAGAAAGCAACTTGTCAGATAAAGAATTCAAAGCAATGACTTTAAGGGTGCTCAAACAATTTGGTGAGAACTACAAGAATTATGAAGAGCTCACTGGGAACTACTTCAGCTTAAAAAAAAAGGTAGAAGCTATACATAAAAAGCAAGAGGAAATAAAGAATGACATAGCTGTTATGAAAAATACCATAGAAGGGTTCAATAGTAGATTGGAGGAAGCTGAAGACCAAATCAGAAACTTAGAAGACAAGGTAGGAAAAAACACCCAAATAGGGCAGCAAATGAGAAAAAAATTTAAAAGCAGGAGCAGAGTTTAAGGGAGCTGTGGGACAATACAAAACGTAACAACATTCACATTATAGGGGTATTGGTAGGAGAAGAATCAGAGAAAGGAATAGAGAACCTGTTTGAAAAAATAATGACAGAAAACTTCCCTAAACTGATGAAGGAAAAAGTCACACAAGTCCAGGAAACACAGAGAGTCCCAAGCAAGATGAAACCCCAAAAGACCCACAGATAGACACATCATAATATAAATGGCGAACATTAAAGAAAAAGAAAGGATCTTAAAGAAAGCAAGAGAGAGACACAAAGTTACCCACAAGGGAGCTCCCATTAGACTGACAGCAGATTTCTCAATAGAAATACTGCAGGCCAGAAGGGAGTGGCATGAAGTGTACAAAGTAATGCAAGTCAAGGGTCTGAATCCAAGACTACTCTATCCAGGAAGGCTATCATTCAAAATTGAAGAAGAAATAAAGAGCTTCACAGATAAAAAAAATAAATAAAAAAGCTAAAGTAATTTACTACCACCAAACCAGCACTGCAAGAAATGCTGAAGCAACTGTTGTAAGAATAAACAGAGAGAGAGAGAGAGAGAGAGAGAGAGAGAGAGAGAGGAACACATACATAAAATAAAAATGGCAACTAATAAGTATCTACCAATAAAAACCTTAATTGTAAGTGGCTTAAATTCTCCAATCAAAAGACATAGGGTAGCTGATTGGATAAGAATACATGACCCATATATATGCTGTCTACAAAAGACCCACCTCACAACAAAAGACACACACAGGATGAAAGAGAAGAGATGGAAAAAAATTTTCCAAGCAAATGGAAATGAAAAAAAGCTGGTGTAGCAATACTCATATCTGATAGGATAGACATGCAAATGAGGGCCATAATAACAGACAAAAAAATCAAAAACACTACATAATATTAAAAGGATCAGTCCAACAAGGGGATATATCCCTGGTAAACATATATGCATATATATATTTTTTTTTTCGTCACCTGAGGACATTTTGGCATTTATCTTCAGGTAGAGCGGGAGGGAGAGAGGGACGAAGAGAGAGAAACATTGATGTGAGAGAGACACATCGACTGGCTGCCACCCATGCATTCCCAACCGGGGCCAGGGACATACTGCAACTGAGGTATGTGCCCTTAGCAGGAACTGAACCCAGGACTCTCTGGTCCTTGGGCTGATGCTCTAACCACTGAGCCAAACCAGCCAGGGCCCAAAATATATTTAAAACCTTCCGAAGAAACCTCAAGGGAGAGATCAATAGCAATACAATCATAGTGGGTCACTTTAACACCCCACTGAAACCACTGGATAGATCTTCTAGACCAAAAATTAACAAGGACACAGAGTCCTTAAATGACTAACCGAATCAGTTAGACTTAATTGATATTTACAGAACATTTCACCCCAAAGCTGCAGAACATACATGCTTCTCAAGGGCACACGGGATATTCTCAAAGATAGACCACATGTTAGGAGCCAAAGTAAGTCTCTACAAATTCAAGAAGATTAAAATCATATCAAGCATTTTCTCAGATCTCAATGGCATGAAACTAGAACTCAATTACAACAAAAACATTCAAACTTGGAGGCTAAATAGCATGTTATTAAACAACGAATGGGTTACCAAGGAGATAAAGGAAGAAATTTAAAAATTCCTGAAAACCAATGGAAACAAACACACAACTATACAAAATCTATGGGATGCAGCGAAAGCAGTCCTGAGAGGGAAGTTTGTAGCACTAGGGGCCAACTTCAAGAAACAAGAGAAATTCCTAATTAACTTTCTAACCCTACAACTTAAAGAACTAGAAAGTAAACAAAAAGAAAAACCCACAACAAGTAGAAGAAAAGAAATAGTAAAGGTTAGAGCAGAAATAAATGACATAGGGACTAAAAGAACAATTCAAAAGATCAATGAAACAAAGAGCTGGTTCTTTGAAAAGATAAACAAGATTGATGTACCTGTAGCCAGACTCACCAAGAAACAAAAAGAGAGGACCCAAATAAACAAAATCAGAAACGAAAGAGGAGTAGTAACAACTGACACCACAGTAACACAAAGGACCATCAAAACATACTATGAACAATGATAGGCCAACAATCTGGACAATCTAGGAGAAATGGACAAATTTCTAGAAACACACAGTCTCCCAAAACTGAACCGGGAAAAGATAGAAAACTTGAACAGACCAATAACAACTAAGGAAATTGAAGATGTAATTAAGAAGCTCCCAGCAAACAAAGGCCCAGGCCCAGATGGCTTCACGGAGAGCTTTACTGAACATTCAAAGAAGATCTAATACCCACTGTCCTTAAACTATTCCAAAAAAAAATCCAAGAAGACGGAAGACTTCCAAACTCATTTTATGAGGCCAGCATAATCCTAATTTCAAAACCGGATAAAGACACTACAATGAATAAAAAATACAGGCCAATATCCCTGATGAACACAGATGCCAAAATCCTTAACAAAATATTAGCAAATTGAATCCAGCAATACATCAAAAACATTATTCACATTGACCAAGTGGGATTCATCCCAGGGATGCAAGGAGGGTACAGTATTTGCAAATCAATAAACGTGATACACCACATAAACAAAATGAAAGCTAAAAACCATATGATCTTATCAATAGATGCTGAAAAACCATTAGACAAAATTCAGCACCCATTTCTGATAAAAACACTCAGCAATGTGGGAATAGAGGGATCATGTCTCAACATAATAAAGGCCATATATGAGAAACCTACAGCCAACATCATACACACTGGCCAAAAACTAAAAGCATTTACCTTAAGAACAGGAACGAGACAAGGATGCCCACTTTTGCCACTCTTATTTAACATAGTACTGGAAGTCTTAGCCACAGCAATTAGACATGAAGAAAATAGAAAAGGGATCCAAATTGGAAAGGAGAAAGTGAAACTGTCATTATTTGCAGATGTCATGATATTGTACATAGAAAACCCTAAAGACTCGATCAAAAATCTACTAGACTTAATAAATGAATTGGCAACATAGTGGGATACAAAATTAATGTCAAGAAATTTAGTTAGTAATAAAACAAAGACCCTAAGAGGTTTGTTCCCTGTCCAAAAAGACACTGGTTGTAAATGGAAGACCCAGGCTCAGATCCATTTTGGGGACTAAAAGCATAGCAGTTCTATCAGAACTGCTGCTGTTGTCCACGAAGGAGTGAAAATTGGAAAAGGAGCAAGTGTAGGCTAAAAAATTTGTAATATCTGCCTCCCCCCCCACACACACACTGTTAAGAGACCACACTTGGTGAGCTAAGAAAAGATTTCTTGTTGTTGTCACCACAATAATCTAGGTTTTTATGTTTTTTTAATTAGCCCATGTTTTTCTCTAGTAGTCTTTTAAAATGAAAATGGCTGTTTGTTACAACTTACTTAAACAATACAAAAAAATAAAATTTGCTAAAACATCCTACCCCAAGAGGTAAAAAACACATTAATGTTAAGTACATATTCTTCCAGACAGCTCTATACCCATGCACATTTACTTTCTTCTCCTGTGGATGTAATGTTCTCTTCTAGGTTCTTACGATGGGTGTAAAACTTGCAAAATTTCAGCTCTTCTCTTTTCTGAATATGTGCACTAAGAATGCACACTTTCTGTAAGTTTTTGTCTGTAGGCTTTTTATTGTTATCTAGTTCTAATTATTTTCTAACTCTAATTGTGATTTATTTTGGTGGTTAATGATTAGTGTCTTTGATAATTTCTAATATAAGGACTTTCTAGTTAAGTTTTGTTACTGATTTCTAGACTAAACGCAACACGAGCAAGAAACAAGCTTCATTTAATTTTGTAATTCTAATCCTTTGGGGTTTGTTGAAACACGATTTTCCTAGTACAGTATGGTCACGTAAAAAAAGTTCCAAGTGTGATCCTCTGCTGCCATCTAGTGTGCATGCCTGGAATAACACCATAGTGCAGGTCAACATCCAAAATGGGTGAATATGGTGAATGTAATGAAAGTTGAATTTGATTTGCTGCTGAAGTTAAGTTTCTGATATGATTACTGATTTTTGGTTGGTATCTGTTGGTTGTAAAAGTGGTATGCTCTGTCCTTGAATGAGAGCTGTGTTAAACGTATTATGATGATAAATTCGCCTATTTTTTTCTTGCAGTTCTGTTTTCTATACTGTATTTGTTATAAAGTGCTTGTGAATTTGAAACTTCCTTGTAAATTGAAGTTATTGATCTGAGGTGCTCTTCTTTATTTCTAGTAATGCTTATTGCCTTCAAGTCTACTTATGTTATTATACAATTTTTATTTAGTTTATGTTTTCATCACATATCTTTTTACATGCTTTCACTTTCAATCTCTTTGTACCTTTATGTTTTTAGATAGCCCCCAATGTTCTGTATGAATAATGAGTGCCCATTAAAATCCATAAGGAAGTGCTTTTGATGGAGGGTGTGATCTAGGGATCCAATATTTTTTTCCATTCTGTTGTCCCTCACCATTTATCATATGATTCATATGTTTCCAATGGTCTCAGGAGACATCTTTATCATAAAAATTTACACGTGGATTTGAGTCTGTTACTGGAACTTTCTGTTGCATCCATTTGTTTACAGGGCATTACGCCACTGTGGAAATTACTGCAGCTTTATACTAGAACACATTTTTACATCCAGAGGGGCTAGCATGTATTCATTACTGTGCTTGTTCAGAATTTCCTTTCAATTCTTCCTTATTTTGTAAGGTGAACTTAAATTTAGCTTGTTTTTCTTTTTAAAATCTTTCTGATATTTTAACGTAGATACTATTAAATTTATAGACAAATTTGGGAAATTGACATCATTATATGGTGTTTTCTATCTAAGAACATGATGTTATTTTCCATTTATTCAAGTTTTTTATGTGGGTAGCATTTTAAAATTTCAATAGAGATTGCACATATTCATGTTTTTATTCCCAGGCATTTTATTGGTATTGTGGGTACTGGTTCTTTAATTATATTGTAAATTACCTTTTACATATGTAAAGAGTATTTCTGCATGTTATTGATCTCCCACCTTAATAAATTCTAAATGTTTTAAAATGGATTCTCATTAGTTATTAAGGCAAAGAAACTATGATGCAATAATAATAATTACATTATTTTAGTTATATAAAACAGTTAAAGCTTGTAAGAAAACACAGAAATGAGGTAATGTTAAGTGTTAGAAAGATTCTGTTCTTTTTTTAGTGATAAGTTCATTAATGTTTAAATATAATAGCAACAGGATTCTTAGCATTTTTTTAAATCATGCTTTTATTTATTTATTCATTTTTTTAATTTATTTTTATTATATTTGTTACAGATGTTTCTCCTTTTCCCCCCATTGACACCCTCCTCCCGATCCTCCTCCCACCCTGTCCCCAGCATTGTTGTCTATGTCCATTGGTTATGCATACATGCATATAAGTTCTGTGATTTATCTCTTCCCTCCCCCCCCCCACCTCCTCTTCTGAGGTTTGTGAGTCTGTGCCCTACTATCTCTCTGGGTCCTTTTTGTTCATCAGTTTGCTTTGTTCATTATATTCCACAAATAAGTGAGATCATATGATATTTGTCTTTCTCTGATTGGCTTGTTATGCTTAGGATGATACTCTCCAGGTCTCTCCATGTCATCTCAAAGGATAAGAGATTTTTCTTTCTTACAGCTGTATAGTGTTCCATTGGTATATGCACCACAGCTTTTTTATCCACTCATCTATTGATGGACACTTGGGCTGTTTCCGGATCTTAGCTATTGTAAATAGTGCTGCTATGAACATAGGGGTACATATATTCTTTCTGATTGGTGTTTCAGGCTTCTTGGGATATATTCCTAGAAGTGGGATCACTGGGTCAAATGGCAGTTCAATTTTTAACTTTCAGAGGTAACGCCATTATGTTTTCCATAGTGGTTGCACCAGACTGCATTCCCACCAGCAGTGTACTATAGTCCCCTTTTTTCCACACCCTCGCCAACACTTGATATTTGATGCTTTGTTGATGGAGGCCATTCTGACAGGTGTGAGGTGATACCTCGTCGTCGTTGTTTTTTTATTAATTTATTTTTGTTACAGATGTTTCTCCTTTTTTCCCCATTGACACCCTCCTCCCCCTCCCTCCCTGCCCCATCCCCAGTTTTGTTGTCCATGTCCATTGGTTATGAGTACATGTGTACAAGTTCTGTGGTTCATCGCTCCCCTCCCCCACCCCCTCTTCTGGCAATTGTCAGTCTGTACCCCACTTCCACGTCTCTGGGACTACCCTGTTCCTCACACTGTTATGTTCATTATATTCCAGAAATAAGTGAAATCATATGATATTTGTCTTTCTCTTGGCTTGTTTCGCTTAGGATAATAGTTTCCAGGTCTTCCCATGGCGTCTCAAAGGATAAGAGATCTTTCTTTCTTACAGCTGCATAGTACTCCATTGTGTATATGTACCACAGCTTTTTTATCTATTCGTCTACTGATAGACACTTGGGCTGTTTCCAGATCTTAGCTATTGTAAATAGCACTGCTATGAACATAGGGGTACAATATTCTTTCTGATTGGTGTTTCAGTCTTCTTAGGGTATATTCCTAGGAGTGGGATCACTGGGTCAAATGGTAATTCCATTTTTAATTTTTTGAGGTAACACCATAGTGTTTTCCATAGTGGATGCACCAGTCTGCATTCCCACCAGCAGTGTACTAGATTCCCCTTTTCTCCACACCCTTGCCAACACTTGTTTGATGCTTTGTTGATGGCAGCTATTCTGACAGGTGTGAGGTGATACCTCATTGTTGTTTTAATTTGCATCTCTCTGAAGATTAGTGATGTTGAGCATTTCTTCATATGTCTCTTGGCCATTTGTATGTCCTTTTTAGAGAGGTGTCTCTTTAGGTCCTCTGCCCATTTTTTTTTTTTAATCCTCACCCGAGGACATTTTTGCATTTATCTTCAGATAGAGCGGGAGGGACAGAGGGAGGAAGAGAGAGAGAAACATCGATGTGAGAGAGACACATCGACTGGTTGCCACCCACATGACTCCAACCGGGGCCGGGGACAAACTACAACTGAGGTACATGCCCATAGCGGGAACTGAACCCAGGTTTCTCTGGTCCACGGGCCGATGCTCTAACCGCTGCGTCAAACCGGCCAGGGCTCCTTTGCCCATTTTTTAATTGGGTTCTTTGTCTTCCTTTTGTTGAGTTGTATGAGCACTCTATATATTTTGGAAATTAACCCCTTATCTGATGTGTCATTGGCAATTATGCTCTCCCATAGAGTGGGTTCCCTTTCCATTTTGATGGTTGTTTCTTTTGTTGTGCAGAAGCATTTGAGTTTGATGTAGTCCCATGTGTTCATTTTTTCCTTTGTTTCTGTTGCCTTAGGTGATGTATCAGTGAATATTCTGCTGCGTATGATGTCTGAAATTTTGTTGCCTACATTTTCTTCTAGGATTTTTATGGATTTACGAGTCACATTTAAGTCTTTTATCCATTTTGAGTGTATTCATGTGTATGGTGTAAGTTGATGGTCTAGTTTCTTTGTTTCTTTCTTTTTTTTTTTTTTTTTTTTTGCATGTAGCTGTTCAATTTTCCCAACACCATTTATTAAAGAGGCTGTCTTTACCCCATAGTATACTCTTGCCACCTTTGTCGAATATTAATTGAGCATAATGTCATGGGTCAATTTCTGGGTTCTCTGTTCTATTACACTGATCTATGTTCCTGTTCTTGTGCCAGTACCAGGTTATCTTGATTACAGTGGCTTTATAGTATAACCTGATATCCAGCATTGTGATCCCGCCTACTTTGTCGTTCTTTCTCAAGATTGCTGTGGCTATTCGGGGTCTTTTTTGGTTCCATATGAACTTGTGAAGTATTTGTTCTAGTTCTGCGAAGTATGTCGTTGGTATTTTGATGGGGATTGCATTGAATCTATAGATTGCTTTGGGTAGTATGGACATTTAAATGATGTTAATTCTTTCAATCCATGAACAAGGTAGGTGCTTCCACTTCTTTGTATCTTCCTCTATTTCTCTTTTCAATGTCCTGTAGTTTTGTGCAGATAGGTCCTTTACTTCTTTGGTTAAGTTTATTTCTAGGTATAATTTTTTTTGCTGCGATGGTAAATGGGATTATTTTTTTAGTTTCTTTTTTTTGTGAGTTCATCATTGGTGTATAAGAACGCCATTGATTTCTTGATGTTAATTTTGTATCCCACTACTTTGCCAATTCATTTATTAAGTCTAGTAGATATTTGATTGAGTCTTTATGGTTTTCTATTGATCTGGGCCCCAAGGCTAAGGTAACTAGATTCCATTTTATGTAGGCCCCTTGGTTAAGGCGACTAAAAGACTCCATTTTATCACCAATAGACATTCCTCGATATTCTTCCAATAATAGGTTAATTACCCCTAGACGTAAAGGTATTTTGCCCAAGATTATAGTTGCCCCATGAGTTGGGAGGCATTTGCAGTTTCCTGAGTATAGATATTTGCAAGTACTTGTGCCTGTCAGTGAATAATGCTAATTTTGACTTCTGTAGTCTCTGTCACTCCCACTATTGTACTGGTTCCCTGAGGGGAGGGGGGCAAAAGGAGGAGGGAGTTTCTGTCTTTAAAATGGGACAAGCAAGGAGAATCAGGGCTGTTGATCTGAGGGGAAACTATGCCCTCTGCAGCCCACCAGCGAAATAAAGTGCTCCTTTACAATTCGGCTGTGCATCTCTGGTTATTTCACTGTCAGGTTATAACATTTGGAGGCCCCAGCAAGATCCCTGGTGTTTTGCTACACCAAGGGCTAGACCACTAGGATGGGAGGCCTCTCCCGATCCGGCCGCCGGACCCCTATAGGTCTGAGGGGAAGGCGCCACCTGAGTTCCAGGTCCCCAAAGGATCCTACTCGAGTTTCTAACAAGCGGCCGGGAGACGCCAAGACGTCCCCCCAAAGAATATTAAAGGAGACCTGGTAAAGACTCCGGAGGTGAGTTCTGGGTGACCGGTCCATCTGGGTGAGAGTGAGAGGGCCAGATATGGCACAGCCTCTCCTCTCTGGGATCCCCTAAGACGTTAGGTGGAGTTCAAATCTGGTCCGCCACCTGGGGCGGAAGGGGAGACTGATCACCTCCCCAACAGTGTGTGAGTTTGACTGTGGGGGTTCGAGTCCTACCAGAGTCGCCAGTGGCCTAGGGGTTTGAGTCCCACCAGAGTCGCCACCTAGCGGCATAGGCGCCACTCAGGATAGGAAATTTCAGGAAGGAAATTTCTGGTAGGAAGTTCAGATGGTGTGTGAGTGTGACTGTGTGAATGTAATTGTGTGTGAGTGACCGTGCTCCATGACTTCAGTTACGGAGCCTGAGTGAGTCCTACCCTGTGGTTCTGTGGCACACTCATATGGCTATAAGGTGGTATCAGGTTCTTGGAGCATTCTGGTGTTCCGAATTGGGGTTTATACCAACCTGCCACATGCCAAGAAGCATCTGAAATCTCGGCGAGGGGAGCAGCCAGGCAGATGAAGTGAAAGTTTCTGTCTTGTGTGTCTTCCCTTGTTTTTGTCCTTGTCTGCCTCCCTATTGTGTCTCCCTCAACTTTGTTGTGGTTGGTATGATCATGGATAGTGGCCATGGTGCTCGGATGGCCTCATTGGGTTGCATGTTGGGGCATTCTAAGGGAAGGATTTGAGGAAGGTTCTGATTGGGGCACGAATACTAGTAGTGGGCCCCAAACTGGGCCCCAGGGGAGGCCTGGGAAAAGGTAGGGAAGTGCCTGCAGGGCAGAGATACAGCAAAAGGCCTGGCCTGTGTGGCTCAGTGGTTGAGTGTTGACCCATGCACCAGGGGGTCACCAGTTTGGTTCCTGGTGGGTCGGGCACATGCCCAGGTTATAGGCCGGGTCCCCAGTGGGGGGCATGCTGGAGGCTGATGTTCACACAGGACAGTGCCCTGGGGACGCGTGACCCACAGGACACCATGGCGTCTCCCGCCACTACCCAGGCAAGAGAGACCAAGGGCATGAGTTTCACGGCTGCCACGGTCCCTTGGGGAGCTCCCTCACACCGCATGCAGCTCACAAAAAAAGAGGAAAATTTTTCTATTTTGTGGCTCGGTTGCTACAGGCAGTTAACAGAGTGATAAGTGATTCAGGGGCCAGCCACACCCCATCAAACAGTGGGGGAAATGCCTGTCACCCATGCTCCGGTGTTCCAGCCAGGGTGGAGGCCAGGACTATGATCGGGATCTCTATGGCGCCACCTCAGGGAGTGCGGGGCTGGACCTCTGCCACACCAGAAGTGAGCCCGGAGCTATCCCATCAGGGGTCTGTGGGCCACTGCCTGGTGGAGCGGTGGGTTTGGTCTTGGGAAGGAGTGGTCTCACTGTGGGGGGGGGGGGTTCCAGGTGTTGCCTGGAGTTATTGGTTTTGATTATTTGGGGGAAATGGGAGTTGTGGCCTGGACCACTAAGGCCATTGTGCAAGTTTTACCTGAAACTAGGATAGCACAAGTTGTAATTTTGCTGCACCAGTCGGCTGGGAAAGTGCTAAAGTGCTATCAAAGGAAATGCGGGGAAAGGCAGGGTTCGGGGCGGGGGGGGGGGGGGGTTCTGCCACCTGGGGTTTGGTGCCAGCAAGTTTCCAACAGGCTTCTCTGAATTTTGGGGAGTTGAAAATAGGGATACAGGTGGATGCGCGAAGTGCTCTTGGAGAGTTGAAAAATACTCTGCCCTGTGTTCCCCTTTCCTGCGTCCTTTTGTAAACCTGGGGTCAGAGGAAACTTTCCCATCCCTCTGCCCATGGTGGGACCCAAATACTGCCATGGGAGGGCTTCTTTGGACACTTTTCACCGTGTTCTCCTGTTAGGCCTATAGGCCCAATTGGTTTAAAAGCTCAAAAGGTATATAATAATAGTGACACCCCTGGGGAAAAACAGGATAAAATAGCAAAGATGGTAGTATCAGCCTTAAGGGAAAGAGGGCCCACAGAAAATGGCACACTAGGAAGGGTCAGGATGGCAGGCCTAGGTTCCAGTTAGGGATAGAAAAGACAAGGGCAAAGTCAGGTGTAGAGGAACAGAGTGAAATCTTTAATTTGGAAAATGATAGGGCTGGAGCTTCTTCCAACTGAGCCCTCAGGAGCCAAGAATAACAAGACAATAGGGGACAAACTAGGTTTAGTTTTCTGGTAGGTACTGGTGCAGCGGACTCAGTCCTGACCGAGCCAATGGGCCCCTAACCTACCCCTGGACTTCAAGGAGGACTATAGACTTTGGGAAGAATACTGTGATCTTCTCCAGTGACTGTTCAATTACTGGCCACTGCCACTCCAGGCCATTGGCCATCGATCCTGCCAGCCTGCCTCCAGGTGACGACCCAGAGAAACCTCTACAGGACTGCCTGGAGGTAATCGACATAGTGCAGACGGCCCGCCCAGACCTCAAGGATGTTCCACTGCCCTCATCAGATGAGGTATTGTTCATGGATGGGAGCAGCTATGTCCAGGAAGAAATCAGGTATGCTGGGACAGCAGTAGTAACTCTGGACCATGTCATCTGGTCTCAGTCATTAAGTAGGGGAACTTCAGCCCAAAGGGCTGAACTCATAGCCCTAATCCAGGCTCTCTGATGGGGCAAGGGAAAGTCAGTAACCATCTACACTGACAGCAGATATGCCTTCGCCACAGCGCACTTGCATAGCGCCATCTACAGGGTCCGAGGGTTATTAACCTCGGCCTGGAAGGACATCAAAAAGGGAACTCCGATGAGGCATGGGAAAATCTGCTACACCAAAAAGCTTGGGAGTGACCCTAAAACCAATGGGGAATGACCAGATACACTAGGTCAGAAAATGACTTGGCTGAACAGAAGCAAGCCACCCGAGAACCAAATGGGTGATGGACTCTGCCTGATGGGAGGTTGTTAGTCCCAGGGGCTCTAGGTCAGACTTTAGTCAACCAGCTGCACCAGACTACTCACTTAGGTTACACCAAGCTTACTGAACTCCTGAGAGGCAGGTAATGTCCAGTAAGGTCACAGGGAAGCAGGAAAGTATGGGTCTGAGTAGGGAGGAGGAGAAGGAAAGCTGGGGGATGTGCAGACTGCAGATATATTGAACAAGCTCTCAGGTTAATGTCAGGGGAAGGACTAGGAAAGTCGCAGAGGGTCTATGCAAGTTAAAGAAGGATTGTGTAGAGGGAGAGCTTGCCTCTGATAATGGAATAATAGTCTGGGATGTAGTAAAGGAAGTAACAGGTTTAGGCTACTCCTCACCCTTGGACCAGACAATGGCCCCGCTTTTATAGCAAAGAGATTATAGGCTATCTCTAAGGGGTTAGATATAAATTGGAAGCTCAGTTATGCTTACCGCCCACAGAGTTCCGGGCAGAGTGAATGAACAGGACCTTAAAGGAAACCTTAACCAAATTTACTTTAGAAACCGGTGAAAACTGAACCACTCTGTTCCCCGTTGCCCTCTTACAGTTCTTGCAGGCCCTGCAGTCCACCCAGAAAGCCGTCCAGAAACACTTCTGCAATGCCCTGCCTGTGCCCACCTCCGACTCTGTGCACCCTTTCCAGCCTGGGGACTCGATATGGGCAAAGAGGTTCACCACCCAGGGACTAACTCTGGCCTGGAAGGAACTATACACTGTCATCCTGCCTGCACCAATGGCTGTCAAGGTCAACGGCATCCCGATCTGGCAGCATCATTCCCGGCTGAGGGGGGGGGAAGCAAAACGGACTATTCAGGCCCCTCCAGATAAGACTTGTATTTATCGGAACTTTGATTTTTCTAGTTATGACTATATAGGGGAGTCCTTATAGACCTGGGCACCAATGGAACTGGGAACTTAAAAATGGTCCTGCAGAACAGGAGAAGACTAAACCTCTTATTTCTTAAGGGAGGAGGATTATGTGTTGTACTGGGAGAAAAATGCTGTTTTTATGCAAATAATTCAGGGATTATTCAAGAAAGTTTATCACTAGTTAGGAAAAATATCGAGGAACAAGAAAGAAAAAGGCGACAATCTGAAAATTGGCTTATACTATATTTACTCCTAGCATTTGGGCCATGTCTAATAAACGGCCTCATAAAAAAACTAAGTTGAGTCAACGATTTGACTTGTCAGGAAAACCAGTGGGGAATGATCTGGGCCCCAAGGCTAAGGCAACTAGATTCCATTTTATGTAGGCCCCTTGGTTAAGGCGACTAATAGACTCCACTTTATTACCAATAGACATTTCTCGATATTCTTCCAATAATAGGTTAATGACCCCTAGACGTAAAGGAATTTTGCCCAAGATTATAGTTGCCCCATGAGTTGGGAGGCATTTGCAGTTTCCTAAGTATAGGTATTTGCAGATACTTGTGCCTGTCAGTGAATAATGCTAATTTTGACTTCTGTAGTCTCTGTCACTCCCACTATTGTACTGGTTCCCTGAGGGGAGGGGGGCAAAAGGAGGAGGGAGTTTCTGTCTTTAAAATGGGACAAGCAAGGAGAATCAGGGCTGTTGATCTGAGGGGAAACTATGCCCTCCGCAGCCCACCAGCAAAATAAAGTGCTCCTTTACAATTCGGCTGTGCGTCTCTGGTTATCTCACTGTCAGGTTATAACACTATGTACAATTTCATGACTTCTGCAAATAATGACAGTTTCACTTTCTCCTTTCCAATTTAGATCCCTTTTCTATTTTCTTCATGTCTAATTGCTGTGGCTAAGACTTCCAGTACCTCAACAAAACCCAAGAGGCTAAGGGATAAAATTAATCCTAACATCTGAGTGAATAATCTGACACCAACACTCTGAGCTTGAGCTTACTGTTAACATTTAATACTAGTCTTTTCTTTGGGTAAAAAATAAATTTGGAAGAGAATTAATGTTTCAGAATAACCGATGTAACTTCAAAACACTTCCGCCACCACCAACCCCCTTTCCTTCTGGACCAGACCCAGATGGGACAGGAAGCTCCTGCCACAGGATGCCCAGATGGCTCCCTGAGACTGAAACTGCTGTCACGGTGCAGCCAGCAAAACACATGCATTTGTTCTTGAAAATGTACAAAACTAATGAATCTTTTTCTGCAGAATTACAAAAGATAAAATCTATGAATCAGTGCTCTAATGTGATTATAGAAAATACCAACTGAAATGAAGATGAAAAAGCACAGGCTGCCTCCAGGAGTCCTGAGTCCACGCCCAGCCTGAGTACTTCCCCCCACCTGCTGAGGACCAACAGGTCAGTCCTCAGACACCCACAGTCCCACTGAAGGACCACAGGGATCCCCATCATTGGGTAGAACTTACCTGGTTTATTACCTGCACACAACACTCGTTTCCTTCTTCAGGATATTCTTCCAAGGATTACTAGACATTGGTTCTTTTATTTTTTATTGATTGACTGATTTTGTAGAGAGGAAGGGAAAGAGAGAGAATGATTTGTTGTTCCCCTTGTTTATGCATTCATTGGTTGATTCTCGTATGTGCCCTGACCAGAGGTTGAACCCCAAACCTTGAGGCTCAGGTGACGTTCTAGCCAACAGTGCTACCCATACAGGGCGACATTAGTTCTATTAAATGTAATAAAAGGTATCAGGGAAAAAATCCCTTGGAATTCTTTTGGAACTCCTAAAGGATACCTTGCAGTTTGATACTTTTGTTCCTCTTTCCCCAACATGATTTAAAAAAAAAAAAAAAAAAAAAAACTACAGTGACAACTCCCATAAGAGTGACTTCCATTATTTACAACAAGGGAGGCTTTTCAAGAAAAGCCCCCTCTTTAAAACTACAAGCTTTAGTGAAAGTCAGGGCCAGGAATTAAGAAGTTAATAACATAACGTTCAAACTTGGACATGGGTGTGTCACACCCAGAAAAAACTCACACGTTCATGAACTTGTGCTTTGCTCTCACATTCCATCTGCAGCCCAACTGCAGCCCAACTGCAGCCCAGCCGGGTTCACCTCGACCGCAGTTTTCCTGCTACACAGACGTCTCTACCTGTGTCACAAGAACTGGCAGTAAACCCTTCTCTGGGACACTCTCTCTTTCAAGAAATCATTCTCTGGATAAAAAAGCTGTGGCACATATACACAATGGAGTACTATGCAGCTGTAAGAAAGAAAGATCTATCCTTTCTTTCGACATGGAGGGACCTCGAGAGTATTATCCTAACTGAAACAAGCCAAGCAGAGAAAGACAAATATCACATGATCTCACTCATTTGTGGAATATAATAAATATATCAGTCTGGGGAACAGGGTAGACCCAGAGATGTGAAAGTAGGGTACAGACTAATAACCCTCAGAAGAGGGGGTGGGGGGAGGGAAGAGATAAACCACAGAACTTATACGCATGTATGCATAACTGAGGGACATGGACAACAAAGCTGGGGACAGGGTGGGGGATTGGGGAGGAGGGTGTCAATGGGGAAAAAAGGAGAAACATCTGTAACAAAAATAAATTAATAAAAAATATATAAATAAAAAAAAGAAATCATTCTCCCATGCACTTACATTTGTCAGGTTATATTTAAAGAAATCTACCATTTAATGAAACTTCTACAAGATAATCAGATCAAACTGGAAGAAGAAACATGTGGACAGGCGCCCTCTGCTGGCCGCAGGCTGCGCTGCCCACCCTCATTTGTCCCTGCAGTAGAGCAGGGAGTACTTCAGGGGGTCAGGCAGGGCAGACTCAGGACCTTCTCCCTCAGAAGTTCAGAGGGGGCTCTGGCTTCATTTCAGCCGGGCTCTGCCCCTCTTCTTCCTGCTGCTCCTCTTCTTTCACAGCTGTTGTCCTCTGACGGGTTGGAAATCTGACTGGCAAAGACCTTTGTCCAAAAAGACAAAGAGGTCGATGGTTTCCATCCGACAGCAGCACTCTCCTTTGCTTGAGCCTGAGAGTAGTCTTCATTTCGTTCCCATTTCTGCTCACTGCTTCCTGGTGAATGACCTTCCTAATGGTGCCCTGTATGGCAATACTAGCCAAGTCCTGGAGGCTGCGGATGGCCAGGGGGGCTGCGGAGAGAAGGACAGGAGTCAGTGTCTGCGACAGCACAGGCCTAAGCAACCGAAAACTGCGTCTTGACAACACAGCCCAGAACGTGAGCTCTTTTCAGAAGGCACTTTAAACACATAGCCCTGAGCTCTGACAAGGAAAGGAAACACCTGCTGCTGGGGATCAGCAGTGAAAGCCTGGCTCCTCTGCTCCCGTCCTCACCCTGTCTCATCACTCTGGTCACTGTGTCCACGCACAGTCTTTCTCGTCCAGCGCACCCAGCACTCCCCTGTCCACTTCACTGTTTCCAACATGCTTGACGGGGTGAATGTTTCCTTTTTGTGACAGTAAAGTGGATCACAGCATTTTAAAGAACAAAACTACACAGCACACCCAAGAAAAGTAAAACCTGACGATGACAACTCCGTTTCATGCAGGCCCTGCACACGAGGACGGCAAGGGAGAGATCAAAGGGAAAGGAACTAGGGGTCGAGGGTTTCAATACATTAAACTCCGAATCAGCATCTCTTTTCCCCTCCAGTACCCAAGTACTCCAAAAATCACAACCCACAGTAGGTAGGGGCACTCTTACACTGTAACGTTTATTTCCCAAATCGGAGAGGCCTGTGCAGAATCTCAGCAAATGCCCACTGGTCCAGGGGAGCCCTGGAATCTCCAGTGATCCCAAACTCTCCGTACCTTCTCTACATTGTCAGCAGCAACTCCTCTGTCTGCTCACTGTCCTCCTCCTGCAGGAAGGGCTCCAGGGCTCATCCTGCCCCTCCGCGCTCTGCTGCTCCTAAGGCAGCTAGAAGGAGTCCTGCACAGGCCACCAGACCTGCCCCTGCACAGGGGGCCACGTGGGGAGGAGCCTGCTCCTGGCAGCCAGAGTCCCTTGCTGGCTCCTCCCCCGCCCAGCCCCAGTGGCATTTCCTAAGGCTCTGATTTCCACCCTTTCTCCTCTCTTGTCTATTCCTGGGCGTGACACCTGCTCTGTGTCTTCAATGAAATTAGCCAGTGGCACCCAGGGCTCTAACCCAGCCCACACGAGGGTCCGGAGCCTCCCACAAGCCCACATCTACAACAGCCTCTGACATCCTTCCTCAGAGAGACCCCAGGTGCCTCCAGGAGTCCTTTCCCAAACAGGCCGGGGTCTGACCTCCCGTCTTCATCTCCAGCCTGGAAAATTCAATTCACCTCCTAACTGGTTCCTGCGGCACTATCCCTGGAGCACCCACTGACAGCCGACCCCGTCTACACCCGCATGCCCTCACTGTCTGCACCACTGTGACATGACTCGTCTGCTGTTGTTCACTTCATGAGCCCTAAACAGCACCACAGGATTATTTACCATCCAACACACTGTGAGGCCCCGGCCTCAAACACCACATCCCGGGGTGCCCTCCATGGGGTCATGACTCCCATCCAGGCATGATCAACCTCCCAGACATCTGACAGTCCCTCACCTCTGACACTGTCCTAAGGCTCTGGAAGGTGGTACCTTCCCTGACCGCAGTCAGCGTCTGCTCAGTTCTTCTGTGGAATCCTCGGGGAGCACATTCAGCACACACCTCCACCTGAGCAGAGGGTGATCCTGAGTGCAACAGCACCCCCTCACCTCAGAAACACCAGGTAGCTCTCTGTGGCCCATGCAGCACACTCCAGTCTAACCTGGGGACTGTGCAGGGTCTCCCACATGCTTCCTCCGAGCACCTGGGCAGAGGGTGATCCTGAGTGCAGCCGCACCCCCTCACCTCAGAAACACCGGGCAGCTCTCTGTGGCCCATGCAGCACACTCCAGTCTACCCTGTGGACATGCAGGGTCTCCCCCATGCTTCCTCCAAGCACCTGGAAGTCCGCATGTCACAGTCCCAGCTCAGATCCTTCCCTCCCTCTCTCCTCTTCTTAGGGAATTCCTCTCAAACATATCACTCTCTACAAACTCAATACCTCATAGTCCCTTTCTACTTTCTACAGATGATCATGATCACAGTTCATCACGTTTCAATGACCATGTCAGCCTCACATGACCTGCACTTAGCAGAGACCGAGGATGCTGTCACTGTTTCATAAATGATCCCTCTCATACATTAAAATACACTTCCGAAGGAATTCACTAACATATTTTCTTTTGGTGGTGAGATTAAGGTGACTTTTTTCCTTTTTTTTTAAATTTTCTAAATTATCAGAAAACATGGTGCATGATGAGTGGTTTTATTTTAAATGAGGACTTTTGCAGTTCTCCTTGCTGCGTACATTTTTATTGAAATTATGAAACTACATTTGCAAGAATGCTTAGCTCTTCGCTGGGTCTACACCCTGACAGAGTGAAAGGCACAGGCCTGGCCGAGGAAGGCCCCACTGCAGACCTGCCCCACCCCACCCCCACAGACAAGTGGAGTGGCCATCAGCTGCCCCAGAGCAGAGGGACCTGGGATCTGCAGGAGCATCATGGCCAGAGGTGCCCGGGACATACTCTCCACAGGCAGATTTAACTACCTTCTATGTGGCTCTTCTGCTTATGGCATTACCAGCAGATTTTAAAACAAGGCTAAAATAACCTACAATGTGCTGGAAATGGATTATAATTTTTAAAAAATAATTTTATTGATTTTTTTAGAGAAAGAGGAAGGGAGAGAGAGAGATGAGATAAAAACTTCAATGTGAGAGAAAACCATTGATCGGCTGCCTCCTGCACGCCCCCTACTGGGGATCAAGCCTGCAACCTGGGCATGTGCCCTGACTGGGAATCGAACCCAGACCTCTCAGTCCCTGGGATGTCACTCAATCCACTGAGCCACACCAGCTGGGCGGATTATAATTTTAAAATTACCTAAAAATCACTTGGAAAAGTTTATGGCTATAGTAGGTTGAAAATGCTTTTTAAGACAGTAAAAGACCTGAGCAGCGGAGTCAGGGTGCCCATACTCATGTAACTGGATGAGTCTCGACTTCCCTGACCCCGAGCGACGTGGCTGCACCAGAGGCGTGAAGGAGACGGCCAGGATTTTCTTGTTTCCCAAGCTGAAGGGCCCGTGCGGGTTATCTCAGTCACCTATGCCAAAGACAAGATGAGAACATTCAATAGATTTGGCTACTGGTAGGTTAAATTTAGACAATCATTCCTTCATATAATCTACAAACACACAGACACAGGAATCATGAAATAACCTGACAGTGCAGGCCCCTAAGACAAGCGAAATGAACTACACGTAACTCATTAATTGTGTGAGTACGTTTAAACTGAACATATTCAAGCTTCTAACCTTTACTTAACTTCTGTTTACTGGAGATGTCTATGACAGAGGCAGACACTGAAGGACCACAAAAGGACACACTCAGATGAAAAGCAAGGGTCTGACAAGACACCTGCCATGTGGTGGACAGCAGAGAACGCTCTCAAGTGACAAAACACAGGACACACCCACCAGAATGCATCCTGGCCGGTCAGACAACCTGACAGCAGGTGGGAACTCATAAACCACAGCAAACAAAAGCTACAATGACACAATAATAGCTACTGTCAGGGAGATCAGGGCTTATTGTCATTCCGGGGAGACGCACACAGAAGTGTTCCAATGTGATTCCCAGTGGCACTGTTACAGGACACCCGGAGTCAGCTGGCTAACACACTGCAGTGTAGGTCTCACGGGAGAGAACGAAGAATATAGAGAGAATCAGGAGCGAGTGGGGAGAACACAGAAAATGCAGAGAATCAGAAAAGACAGTAAAAAACGCAGAATACAAAGAGAATCAAGACAAAGAGGAGAGAACACAGAAAACGGAGAAAATCAGGTGATAATGGAGAGAATGCGGACAACAGAGAGAATCGGAATAAAGAGGAGAGAATGCAGAAAATGCAGAGAATCAGCAGAGAAAGGATAGAACACAGAAAACAGAGAATCAGAAGAGAGAGGAGAGAACGCAGAAAATGGAGAGAATCAGGAGAGAGAGGAGAGAACACAGAAAAGGGAGAGAATAAGCAAAGAGAAGATAGAACACAGAAAACAGAATCAGGAGAAAGAGGAGAGAACACAGATAAAAGAGAATCATGAGAGAGGGGAGAGAACGCAGAAAACAGAAAATCAGGGCAGAGAGGAGACAACACAGAAAAAGGAGAAAATCAGAAGAGAAAGGAGAAACGCAGAAAAAGAAGAGGGTCAGAAGAGAGAAAAGAGAATGAAGACACAGAATCAGGAAAGAGTGAAAAACGCAGAATACAATTAGAATCAGGAGAGAAAGGAGAGAACACAGACAACCGAGAAAAATCAGAAGATAGTGGAAAAAACGCAGACAACGGAGAGAATCAGGAGAGAGGGGAGAGAAAGCAGAAAACAAAGAAAATTAGGAGAGCGAGCAGACAACGCAGAAAATCAGGAGATAGAATTTAAAATGCAGAAAACGGAGAGAATCAGGAGAAAGAGGAGAGAATGGAGAAAATCAGGAGAAAGAGGAGAGAATGTAGAAAATGGAGAAAATCAGGAGAAAGAGGAGAGAATGCATGAAATGGAGAGAATCAGGACAAAGAGGATAGTAGCCAGAAAACGGAGAGAACCAGGAGAGAAAGCAGAGAATGCAGAAAATGGAGAGAATCCGGAGAGAGAGGAGAGAATGCAGAAAACAGAGAATCAAGAGATAGAGGAGAGAAATCAGAAATGGAGAGATTCAGGGGAGAGAGGAAAGAATGCAGAAAATCAGGAGAGAAAGGAGACAACGCAGAAAATGCAGAGAATCAGTAGATTGAGGAGAGAATGCAGAAGATGGAGAGTTTCAGGAGAGAGTGGAGAGAATGCAGAAAACGGATAGATTTAGGAGACAAAAGAGAATGCAGAAAACAGAGAATCAAGAGAGAGAAGAGAAAGCAGATAACCTAGAAATTCAGAGAGGGGAGAGAAGGAAGAAAACAGAGAATCAGGAGAGAGAGTATGGAATGAAGAAAACGCAGAAAATCAGGAGATAAATAAGAGAACACATAAAACAGAGACAATCAGAAGAGAGAGGAGAGAACGCAGAAAACAGAGTATCAAGTGATAGTGGAGAGGATGCAGAAAGAATCAGGTGACAGGGGAGAGAACACGGAAAATCAGGAGAGAGAAGAGACAACACATAAATCACGGAGAATAGGAGAGAGAGGAGAGAACGCAGAAAGCAGAGAAAATCAAGAGATAGAGGAGAGAAAGCAGATAATGGAGAGATTCAGGAGAGAGAGCAGAGAACGCAAAAATCAGGAGAGAGAGGAGACAACGCAGAAAACTCAAAGAATCAGGAGACAGCGAAAAGAACGCAGAAAACGGAGAGAATCGGGAGAGTGGAGAGAAAGCAGGAAACGGAGAGAATGAGAACAAGGAGGACAGACTCTCCTCTGATTCTCTCCGTTTTCTGCCCTAACCCTTACCCCGACCCCGACCCTGACCCTGACCCTGTACCTAAGGATCTACCTGGGCCCTGGTACTGTACATAAGATCTACCTTCACCTTGAATCTGTGCCTACATCTCTCCCTGAGCCATAACACTGTACACAAGGATCTACCTGGGCCCTGATATTGTGCCTAAAATCTACTTTCGCCCTAAAACTGTAACTATGTCTCAGCCTGAAACCTGCACTTGACCTAAGCCTGATGCTGAGCCCTAACACAGTGCTTAAGACTCCACCTGGGCCCTAAAACTATTCCTAAAATCTACATTTGCCCTAACACTGTGCCTAAAATTTACCTTCACCCTATATCTGTGCCTAAGCCTGAACCCTACAACTGACCTAAGCATGATGCTGAGCACTAACACTGTGCCTGAGACTCTACCGGGGCCCTGAGACTGTGCCTAAAACCTACATTTACCCTAAATCTGTGCCTAGGTCTCTCCCTGAGCCCTAACGCTGTGCCTAAGGATCTACCTGGGCCCTGATACTGTGCCTAAAATCTACATTCATCACCCTAAATCTGTGCCTACATCTGTCCCTGAACTGTAACACTGTACCTAAGAATCTACCTGGGCCCTGATACTGTGCCTAAAATCTACATTCACCCTAAATCTGTGCCTACGTCTGTCCTTGAGCTCTAACATTGTGCCTAAAATCTACCTGGGCCCTGATACTGTGCCTAAAATCTATGTTTGCCTTAACACTGTGCCTAAAATCTACCTTCACCCTAAAACTGTGCCTAAGCCTAACCCTGAACCCTACACATGACCGAACCTGACACTGAGCCCTAACACTGAGCCTGAAACACTACCTGGCTCTAATACTGTTCCTAAAATCTACCTTTGATCTAAATCTGTGCCAACTTTTCTCCCTGAGCCCTAACACTGTACCTAAAATCTGCCTTCGCTCCAACATCCCGCCTAAGCCTCAGCCTGAACCCTAACAACTCACATAAGCCTGATGCTGAGCCCTAAGTTCTCTAGACCTCTTGTCTAACCTAAAACAGGAGAGAAATTTTTAGATTAAATCAAACAAAATAAAATCACACCAAGACAATGCAGATTGACCATGTACGGCGTGAGGATGTTATCAGCATATCAGAGCCAACTGTTTCAAAACACACAATGGAAAGTCAATATGGAAATAACATTACTTTACTTTATTAAACATTAAACATTACTTTATTAAAAGCTTCGCTGGATCAAAATTAAAAGGTCTGAGCCGGTGGGAGATCACATCCACAACACAAGGCCAGTGAAGAGCAAAGTGGCTTTATGCATATGCCTGGGTGCAGGCGAGCCAAGCCTTATGGAGCTCAGCATCAAACCTCTTTGTTCTCTGGCTTATATAGGCCCAAACTACAGAAACTACAGAAGAAAAAAAAAAAACTACATTAAAAAGGAACCCACATTCTCTTGGCACTGCTTAACTGGTGCCGGGGCTGATACAAGCTGTCTCAGAGGTAAGGAGGGGTCTGCTTCAGCAGAGGTCAGGGCCATCATTACTCTTTCTTTTTTATGTTCCCTCCAAGTCTCCCAAGGCCACCATGAACCCCTTATCTTCATGGTTCCTCTGAGTGTCAGTCCCAGGGTTTTTAGAAAACTGCTCGGGTGTTTATGTGCAGGAATAACTGGTCAGAATGGAGTTTAACTTTGTTAAAACATTAACCCTTTCAAAAATAAGCTATCGAATCAAGAAACAGAGAACCTGAGGAATACAAGAAAATACTTTAACACTTTATCTCTAATCACAGTGTTATCCACAACCTGCAGTCTGTAACACTGATAAATGAACAGTCAAACAATGATTTTTAAAATGAACTTGAATAATCCTTTCTTCAGGAGGAAGAGATCCAGTAAACAGACAAAATACAGTGTTCAACCTCAAATTACAAAATAATGCCATAACTGTAAGCCAAGGTCAAACTGATCTGGGCCCCAAGGCTAAGGCAACTAGATTCCATTTTTATGTAGGCCCCTGGGCTAAAGTGACTAAATGATTCCATTTTTATTATCAATAGACCTTCCTTGATATTCTTCCAATAAAAGGTTAATTACCCCTAGAAGTAAAGGAATTTTGCCTGAGATTATAGTTGCCCCACGTGTTGGGAGGCATTTGCAGTTTCCTGAGTATCTGCAGGTATTTGCAAGTACTTGTGTCGTTGGTGAATAATGCTAATTTTGACTTCTGAAATAGCTGTCACTCCCACTATTATTATACTGGTTCCCTGGGGGGGGGGGGCAAAAGGGGATGAGCCTTTTAAATGGGATGAGCAAGGGGAATCTGTGCTGAGGATCTGGGAAAGCTGTAGTGCCCCCCCCCCACCCCCCAGCCCACCAGCTTAATGAAGTGCTCCTTTACAATTGGGCTGTGCGTCTCTGGTTATCTCGCTGACACCGTTACAACAAAACCCTGACACTTGTAAGTATCAACCTGAGCACAGCATCTCACTTAAGCCTCAGACTGAGCCCTAACACTGAGTCCAAAGATCGACCTTCACCCTACACTTCACCTAACCCTCAGCCTGAACCCTAAAACATTACCCAAGTCTGTTGGTGAGCCCTAACTCAGGGCCTACACCTCACTTTACCCTAACCCTAAACCCTACCTCTCATCCAAAGCCTAACCTCAGCTAAACCTCCTCCTTAGCCATAAACCAAAGCCTCAACCTGAGCCAGTTTCTGTCCAAGTTAAAGCAGCTGGCTTCACAAATGCTTTTCATGTCAACATTGATGCAGTGATATTAAAATTGGGCACAGAATTTCAATATTCTACTAAACTCTGCAATAATATATGAAAAGGCTAACGAAGTGAACAAAAGCAAGGCTTACCTTTGCTGGCAGATGTCCATGATTGCTCAGCTTTGCAGTCATAAGGTAGCAATGTCCCAGCTGTTAATTTCACACTGCCATCTTTTCTGAATTGTGAGGGATGTGTTGTTTTTTTTTAATGGAATGATTACCCTCATATCTTATCAGTTCTAACAACTGGGCTAATAATCACATAAACATAATTAGATTGACGAGATAGTTTCAACATTTAATACATACAAAAGGGAATCTCACTCACAGCCCAACACTGAAGACAGGAAGGTGATATGGGGTACACAGCACATTTGAAAGATAGGAGAACACCGTCAGATAGTGTAGATGTGAAATGGGTGATAAGCAGGTATTTAGGACAAGTGCAACATAAGTGGCATTTTATTTTATTTTGTTTTATTTTATTCCTCACCCGAGGATATTTTTCTACTTATCAGAGAGTGAAAGGGAGGGAGAGACAGACAGAGAAACATCAATGTGATAGAGCCCAATTGGCTGGTTGCCTCCGTGTCATATGACTTGACCAGGGTCAGAGACGAACTGCAAACGAGGTACAAGCCTTTGACCAGAATTGACCCCGTGACTCATTCGTCCAAGGGCTGGCACTGTGACCGCTGAGGCAAACTGGCCAGGGCACATATGTGGCATTTTAGTTTACGTTAGGAAATACCAAAAGCTATAGCATATGGGAAATAACTTAAGGGGGTCAACAAACTACTGCTCGGAGTCCTAATGTCTGAAACAACGGTAATTATGCTCAATTTCTCTTCCTAAACCAGGATTTACCAACTGTCTTTTCTAGGAAGAAATGGGGAACATTCATAGGTTCTTCATTTATTCTCTAAACAATCAACCTATAATCAATATGCCAGAGGCAAAACTTTGGTCCTCTTTATTCCCACCTTTGAAACTAAAAAATGTTTACATCCACAAGTGAAGTTATTACAATGTTTGCTATTTCATTGACATAATCATTCTGTTGAAAATAAGTTACTTTAATTTGTTAAATCTTATTACAGGAAATTGTTACATATATGTACTCCCAAATTTTACATTTTATTAAATATTTCATCAATTGCTTAAGTGGGAAAGAAACAAACCTCCCTCTAAATGCAACAATCTTTGGCTGGAGATATGACACAAATAGAAAAGAAAAAAGAATTAAATCTAAGACATACATATGTTTGAGCGTCTCACTTACATAAAAGAGACACCCCACAAGCAGATGATAAACAGAAATAGAATGCAAACATGGTTTATAAAACATTCCGAGGCAGTGATAATAAAAAGCTGCCTTGGCGACTTTCAAAGGATACTTGCAATGTGATAACACTTCCTTGAAAACTGCAATTCCCAACATATAATATACACTAGGCCAAGACTTCTCCTCAAGTGTTATTCCAAAGATGTCCACGAGAGGGCAGCGCAATTTATTTTTCTGGTGGCCTCACTGCAGATGTTATTCCAAAGACGTACACTAGATGGCACAGTGCACAAGAGTACAAAAAGGGGTTTGGTTCCTACAGACTAGAGGTTTCTGTTACAATGTCCGTGGACCATCCGAGTGTTGGGAGAAGTGTGAACCTAAAGTCTTATAACATGACCTCTGGGTCCTCACGAGAGACAATAAGGGGTCAGGTCACGTCAGCTCTGTCTTATGAGCCAAAGGGAAGAATCCCACCTGAGAGTATCGCAGGCCTGGGACATAAGGTCTCCTTCCTGTGAGACTGGAGAGGACCACAGGGGAGAGGGGGGTGCCTCCTGCCACTACTGCACTGGGTCCTGTGAAAATTAATAAAGGTCTCTCCCTGTGACAGTGGGGTGTTTTTACACATCCACTCTGCCTGTGACTGTGGGGAGGGGTCTGACTACAGACAGTAAGGGTTCGTGTCACGTCAGGTCTCAGTCTGTGGGTAGAAGTTTGACTCAGAGAAAATGGGGAAAACTGTCATGTCAGCTCTGGGTCCTTTGAATGTGGGGAGGGGTTTCACAGAGACTTGTGTGTCCTGGGACAACAGCTCAGGGTCTGACTGTGAAGGGGTCCCAGCTGAGAGAGTAAGGAGCTGTGTCACGTCACCTCAGGGCCCTGTAAGCATAGTGTGTGTCCCAGAGGAGTGAGTGTAGGTGTTCTATTTGAACAGTCTCTCCCTGTGACACTAGGGCGCCCTGTCATATCAGCTCTGTGTCCTGGGGGTGGGTGGAGAAATCAGTCCCTTCCTGGGAGATCAGCAGTCCTGTCAAATCAGTTCCAGGTCATGTTCGTTTGGGGAAAAGTCCCACCTGAGAGAGTCATGTGCTGTCACATGCCCATTGGGCCCTACTTCTATGGGTATATTGAGTATCCTGAGCTAGCGGTGAGGTCAGATGATCCTGGGACCCATTGTGTCCTTGCCAAATGACTGACAGCACAGATGTGGTCAATAGTTGCTATTCCCATGCTGTCCACAAGAGGACAGCAGAGAAGAGCCTTTGTTTGCAGTGAGCATCTGACTGTGGGTGAGGTGCCAGTCTGAGAGCACAGAGGGTCCTGTTGCTTCAGCTCTGGGTTCTCTGAGTGTTGGGAGGTGTCTGACCTGAGATTGCGTGGAGTCCTCAGCATGGGGATGGGTTCCCTCCTGAGAGAAGAGAATTTCTGACAAGTTAGCTGTGGGTCCTGTTAGTTTGGTGAAAGGTCCCACCTGAGATTGTAGAAGTTCTTGTCACATGTCCTTTAGGGACAAAGACAAGAGATATATAAGAAAGTTAGAGATGATGTCCGATGCCTTGGGGGAGTCCCTGGGTCCTTGCAAAATGATTAAGAGCACAGGCTTAGGAAATACTAGCTATTCGCAAGGTGTTCACTAGATGGCAGCAGAGAAGACTGTGTGTGAGGTTCTGCTCTGAGAGCACAGAGGGTCCTGTGGCATCAGCTCTGGGTTCTGAGTGTAGGCAGGAGTCTTACCCCAGAGATTTTAAAAAGTCTTGTCATACCACATCTGGGCCCTGTGGCTGTGGGGAAATGTCGCACCTGAAAATATAGGGGGTACTTTCATGGCACCTGTGAGTCCTGTAAGCATGGGGACAGGTTGCCTCCTGAAAAAGATGGGGATTCTTTTTTTTTATTGATTGATTTTAGAGAGAAAGGGGGAGGGGGGAGGGAGGGAGGGAGAGAGAGAGAGAGAAGCATTGATGAGAGAGAACATCGACTGGCCACCTCCTGCATGCCCCCCACTGGGGATCTGGCCCACAACCTGGGAATGTGCCCTGACCGGGAATCATAACGGTGACCTCTTGGTGCAGGGTTGATGCTCAACCACTGAGCACACCAGACGGGTGAGATGGGAATTCTTTTACATCTGCTCCTGGTCCATTACTGTGGCCTGTGGACACAACTGAAAGACTGTGGGGTCCTGTGACATCACCTCTGGTCCTGTGAGTACAGGAGGAGGAGTACCACCTGAGAGAGAGGTCTCGTGACATTAGTCCTGAATCCTGTTATTGTGAAGAGAGAAACACATGAGAGTTTGGGGTGTTCTGTCACAACTGCTCTATGTCCTGTGAGTGCTGGGATGAGTCTTAACCTACAAAGTAGGGTGTCCTGTGACATCAGCTGTGTGTTCCGTGTGGGAAAAAAGTCTCTCCCGAGAGGTCTGGGTGTCATGTTACACCACATCTCTTGTGAGGGGAGAGATCTTTCTGAGACAGCATTTCATAAATGATCCTCCCACTAGACCCAAAAGCGTTTCCTGCCGACAGGCTCTAAAGTGTTATTCCCAAGATGCACAGCAGGTGGCTGCAGAGAGCACACTTGCTCCGTTTCTTATAGTAACCATATTACACTATTAAGCAAGTTTTAACAAACTTCATAAAATTCACATTATGTAAAGTACGTTGCTGGCACGCAATGCACTTCATCCACAAATCAGGAACAGAAGTAAGAAGTCCTCATTCTTAGAAGTTATGAAATACACTTCAAAACAACCCACAAAATAAATCACCATTGGAGGCAGAAAATAATTGGAACTAAAAAATAAAAATACATACCAAAACTTATTTTAAAAATATTCCCCCTTAAATGCACATATTAGACACAAAAGCTGAAAATTCACAAGTTTTGCATTCATATTAAGAAACCGAAAATAGTAAATTAAATTCTACCCCTTTTGAGGTAGCATTTTGAATATTACTTTTCTGTATTGTTCAAGTTACAGAAAAGCCATTTTCACGTTAGGAAATAAAGTACTGGAGGAAAATATGAGCTCATTTAAAAATAAGCTAGACTGTTGTGGTGACACCACCAGAAGCCTTTCTCTGCTCACCCAGCCTGGTCTCTTGAACGTCTGAAGAGAATAAAAACTTTCTAATTTAGCTCAGTGGCTATTTTCCTCATTTTCACTTCATGTGAAAATGGTGTTGTGATAAAAGACACTCCCAAGCTTTGGGTCTCTGGAATTTCTGAGCCTGGTTCTCCTATTTACAAAATATTTTATTTTGAACATGGAACAAATGTCTCAGGGTCTCTGTTTCGTCCCTTGTAAAATTCCCTGTTTATGTAGCTCAGAACATTCATTGCTGGAGGACCTAGGCTAGGTCTGCACTCAGCCTCCAGAGAGACTGTAAGGTTGGACCTGGCAATGCTCAGGTGAACTGACCCGGGAAGTACTGCGCTCCGGGATTCTGGTATTGAGCCTGGAGGATGTGCTCATGAAAAGTGGTCCCACGGGAAATGCTCCCTTCATGTCCTCCACTCATCTCGATTTGGGGAGAGAAAACCTGCTGGTCAACTGCTTGCCTCATATCCCAATACCATTTATTTTATAAGGCACATTTTTGCAACTGATTTAAGGGAATATCTTTATCATACAAAATTTAGATGGATTTTAGTCAATTACCAAACCTTCTGTTTGATTAATTCATATACAAATGAATACAACAACAATGAGGTAATATTTGTATATACAACGTTTTAGAAAATGGAGAAGCAGGTGAAATGCAGGTTATTTAGGAAAAGTGCAGTACACCTGGCAGGTTATGTTTTGTAAGGCAACCCCAAGGCCATAGGGCATGTGGGGGTGGTCAAGAGGCTCCTATTTGGAGTCTTATCGTCTAAAGCTAATGCAATTATGGTAATGTTCCCTTCTAAAAACAGGTTTTTCCATTGAAAAATCTTAGGAAGAAATGGGGTAGAACTATAGGTTCTTAGTTTTTTTCTTAACAAGTTTAAAATCAACATGCTAAATGAAAACCTTTGGTCCTCTTTATTGCCACCTTTGGAAGGGTAAATGGAAGTTTTACATCCATGCCTCGGCCTGTGTGGTTCAGTGGATAGAGCGCTGGCCCAGACAATGGAGGGTCTCAGGTTGATTCACAGCCAAGGGCACATACCTGGGTTGCAGGTTTGATCCCTGGCCCTTCAGGACACACAAGGGGGACAACCAGTCCTTGTGTCTCTCTCACAGTGATGCTTCTTTCTCGCTCTCTCTCTCTCTCTCCCCCTCTCCTTCTCCCTCCATTCCACGCTCTCAAAAAAAAAATTCAGTGGAAAAAAATACCCTCAGGTGAGGATTAACCAAAAAAATTTAATTACAAGTTTTATATCCAGAACTTAAATTAGTAGATTTCCATATTTCATTGATAAAACAATTCAGTCCTGAGAATGTTCCTTTGGATAAATTGTTAAATCTTGTTTCAAGACAGGGTAAAAATTTTGTATAATAAAGACGTCTCCTTAGATCATTGAAAAATACACTATAACATCAATAACGTTGAGACAAAAGAATAGAAGACAATGAGACTCCTACATCATACCCTCAACCAATATCAATTACTGAAGAATTTTAATAGCCACTCATAACTCATTTTACAGTTACCTAAAACATAAAGGGGTACAAAGAGATTGAAAAGGAAAGGCTGAGGAACCACATAGTGAAGGGGGGGTAGGCGCTGGAAGAGATAAACTAAAGAACTTACATACATATATGAATAAGCAATGGACACAGACTATTGTGGGGGGGGGAGTAGGGTGGGAGTGGAGAGGAGGGTGTCAACGGGGGAAAAGGTAGGACATATGTAATACTTTCAACAACAAAGAGAAATACGAAAAATATATTTGTAGCTTAAATGTATTATTGGAACCCAACAAAAGCCTGATCATTTTCATAAAGTACTTAGGAAGAGGAATAATTATAGTGTTTTTAAATTTTATTAAATTCTTTGAATACTTACTAAAAAATTATGGAACTGAGCCACTCTCTTGTTTTTCAATGCTGATACAAATGCAAGAAATCCTAAGGGAGAAAAAAGGCCAGGAAATATGTCTATATACATAAATTCTGATACTATTTCAATAAAAATGATAAATATCTTGACAGTCATGCTTGAAAGCAACAGGACCACACCCAGCTGCAAATCATTATGGTTGAAATTCTCTAATTAGAGCCAAATCTTCACAGGGAATTGGATGGAAATAAATCGTAGCTAAGAATGAAGTCAATTAAAGCATAATGAGCCCTGGCTGGTTTGGCTCAGCGGTTAGAGCATCAGCCCACGGACCAGAGAGTCCCAGGTTCGGTTCCTGCTAAGGGCATGTAACTCTATTGCAGTTCGTCCATGGCCCCGGTTGGGGTTGTGTGGGTGGCAACCAGTCAATGTGTCTCTTTCACATCGATGTTTCTCTCTCTCTCTTCATCCCTCTCTCCCTCCCGCTCTATCTGAAGATAAATGCAAAAGTGTCCTCGGGTGAGGATAAAAATAATAATAATAAATAATAATAAAATCATAATGAAGAGTGAACTGAAAGCAGAGGGCAAGAATGTGGTGAGGCATCAATGGGTTTACACTTGTAAGTACGTAAAAGTTTTTTGTGTATTATTTATTAATCATTCTATTATTTTCCACATACATAACTGTAAACCTGATTTTTGCCAAACCCTGTATTATGCAAACAAACCAAATTATAATTATATAACATACAATAAGCTTGAAGGCAAAAATATTGCTAGCAACAAAGACCATTTCATTATCAATTTACCAGGAGATTTCAAATTCACACACACTTGACAACATAATGCAAAGTATATAGAACAAGGCTACCAAAAGCAACCAAAACTAGATTAATAATCATAATAGACTTCAGAAACCTCTCTCATTCAGGGATACAGCATACTTCTTTCAGAATGAAGAGATCCCACAAAAATACTAGTAAGAATATAAAAAAATAACATAAGTAGTAAATAGGATTTAACATGCATTAATACTTCAATGTACGTCACAAGGGATTTTCAAGCACACTTGGAATTTTTTGATAATGGACCATATTGTGCTCCAAAGCAAGTTCCAACCAATATCAGTGGACTGAAATTACATAAACTATGTTTATTGCCATTAATCTAGAAATCACTAACAAAAAACTAGAAAACCCTTATATTTAGATGCTTTGAAATACAGTTTAAGATAACCCCCAAAATAAATCACAATTGGAGTTGGAAAAGAATTTGTATGAAATTGTTACCAGGGAGATGACCAAACCTGCAACCTCGGTGCTTGTCTTCTTCAAGGAAAGATTTCAATCAACAAAGAGCAGCAAAGTAGGAAGAATTTATTGGTCTCAGCACTTAGGCTGGGGAAACAAAGAAGGATATAGGAGCCACAGGAGAGCCTGGCGGGCTGCTCTGGCTCCCTGAGAAGAGAGAGAGAAGGGGGCCTTGGAGACAGGCTTGGGGGTGAGCCCCACACAAACTACCACTGCCCACAGCTCACCTGGTTGCAAGTCTCCTGGGGTCCCTGAGAGGGAAGGAGGGAGGAAGGGAATGGCTGGGCATGCTCCTCTGGGAAGTGTGCTCACTGGGTCCTTTGTGTTAACAGCCTTTATTCACCTCTTCTGCAGGTGGGAATCTTAGGGGAGGGTCTCAACAGAAGATTGATCAGCTTTTCAGGCGTGCTCTATCAGGGTCATGGCCTCCACTGACTGGCCAGGGCCAGGGGTCATTAGTGAATGCAGCTGCTCCTGAGGCACCCACAGCATCACGTGTCAGTTTGGCAGCTTCTCCAGGCCTGGAGTTGAAATACAACTTGGACCTTGATGTTCTCTTTATGGAGGAAAAGGTCAGGGGGTCCAAACCTCATGACTAGCAATATGACAAGTCAGGACAACCTCCCTCTGGCCCCCAGACAGAATTATCCAGCCCAAAAGGTCACTAGTACTGAGAATGAGAGCCTTACTGTATAAGGAGCATGAGGAGGGGTCGAATACAGCAGAGACATCCTGTCAATGAGCACCCTAGACCTGAATAATGCTCTTTGAACAGGCAGCAGGGATGCTGAGACATAAGAACAAGGACAAAAGCCACCATCTGGCAAAGACTGGGAAGGAGTGTCCGGGGCTGAGACACCCCCCAAGGCCCAAGAGGCAAGGAAGACGTGACACCTGGGAGACTGACTCACACTGATAAACCACGGCAGGAGTCTGAGGACTGCTGCTTCTTTCCCTTTCCCAGAAATCACTTTTTAATAACTTTGCAATGTTACTTAGAATCAATAATCTTGCTCCTTCAGATTCCAGAATTCATCATCTAAAGTTTGCCTCTTTGACCTGTGAACATTTGCCATATCGTGTGTTCCTCAGGTTACCTACAGGACCCAGGACACAATTTCACTTACAAAATACTGCTGACTCTGGAACACCACACATCCGGGCCTAAACTGATCTGAAATGCTCAGAACGATGTCACTGTGGTAGGCAGTTAGACAGGAATAGAGGAAGGACAGGCCAGGTACAGAAGGTGACCCCGGTGGACAGCCCCAGGTGCCTAGCAAAGGACCACTGTAGGTGGGACCATGTCCCCAGGGTGACCTGTCCTTCCCCAAAGCACAGCTCTGGTCAGGCAGTTTGGAACCCTCCCCCTTCTTACCCAGAGACGACATCAATGCCTTAGTTGTATTTCAGCTCCAGGCCCAGAAAAAGCATGAAGGAGACAAGTGCTCCCGAGCCTGACTGCAGGACCAGCTGCGCTGGACAGTAACCGCTGCCCTGACACAGACGGATCCATCAGCGCAGACCAGACCACAAAGGACACAGCAGGACAGCTGCTGACTCTCCTACTGAGGTCCACCCTGGGCCTTCCCTGATTCTCCACCCTTAGAACCCTTAGGACAGAGGACCCAGCATGCCCCACTCCCGGGCCCTCGCTCACGTGCCCCTCATTCCAGGGCCCTCACTCATGTGCCCCTCATTCCCTGGCCTTCACGTGCCCCATTCCCGCGCCCTCACTCACGTGCCCCTCATTCCAGGGCCCTCACTCACGTGCCCCCCATTCCCTGGCCTTCACGTGCCCCCCATTCCCGGGCCCTCACTCACGTGCCCCCCATTCCCGGGCCCTCGCTCACCTGCCCCCCATTCCCTGGCCTTCACGTGCCCCCATTCCCGCGCCCTCACTCACGTGCCCCTCATTCCAGGGCCCTCACTCACGTGCCCCTCATTCCAGGGCCCTCACTCACGTGCCCCTCATTCCCTGGCCTTCACGTGCCCCCCATTCCCGGGCCCTCGCTCACGTGCCCCCCATTCCTGGGCCCTCGCTCACGTGCCCCCCATTCCCGGGCCCTCGCTCACGTGCCCCCCATTCCCGGGCCCTCGCTCACGTGCCCCCCATTCTCTGGGCCCTCACTCACGTGCACCCCATTCCAGGGCCCTCACTCACGTGCACCCCATTCCAGGGCCCTCACTCACGTGCCCCCCATTCCTGGGCCCTCCCTCTCATGCTCCCCCTCCCAGGAGCACACTCCCGCCTTTGCCTTCCCCTTCCCCTCTCCCCAGGTGCCTTACCATTACCTTCCTCACTCCCAAGCTCCAAGGGCCCTTCCTTTACCTTGATAACTTGTTTCCTAAGCCTATTTCTTCTACAGATTTTTTTTTCTACCTGTGACTTTTCAATTAAATGTTCTCTTATAGTTTGAATCTTGGCTCTGAATTCATCCTGGCCAGAATTCAAGTGCCGAGGTTGCTGAACACAGGCCCACTCTGACCCCACGGGACAGACACCTGGTGCAACCCTCGGCCCAAACAGCACCTTTCATTCAGTCAGCAAGATAGTTATAACTAACACAAAAATGTTCCTGACTCCTCACATTACCTCATCTTTCCTGTTTTCTTTCAAGCTTTAACTATTTTACATGCCTGTATATCAAAAATAATGTTGCATGATAGCTTATTTACCTTGATAACTCATAAGAAGTTAAAAATTATTACAAATTATGTAATTCACTAAAGTTGACGAGAAAGAACGTTCATAGATAAATATCCTGGATATATAACAAAAAGTGTTTTAAAGATATATTTTTAAAAGAGCCAATAGCAACAAAACAGGTAAATAGTACAAGGTCTATATAAACGAAATTGGAAATGCCGTCCAATCACAAAAACTTTAACAAAAGGTAAGTGTCACTGTGTTCTTGGATAGAAAAAAACATATAATGATCTTAATTTCCCATACTGGTCTATAAATGTAATATAATGTAGATTAAAATAGCAAAGTGGTCCCACAGAAAGCGCTCTTAATTGAAACCTGAGAGTGTACCCCAGAAAAGTGTACTCCCAGGCCACACACTGGGAGAAAATCTGAATTACCTACAACATAGGGTAAAGAGACTAGAAGTGGAGGAATGGGAAAAGATACACTTAAACCTGTGAAGAACTGTTGTCAGTTTATAGGAGCAAAGCTGTTGACCATTTCTGGGAAGCAAAGCCTCAAGGGATGAGATCCTGCCTCAAGGATGGCAGCTTTGCACCTCATTTTATACATTACCATCAGCAGGAGGACTTCAGCGGGTTACATGAAATGCTCTGGAGAGAGATTAGGGAGGTGGGAGAAACAAAGCAGGGAAACATCTGGGATTGGATGAAAGGTAAAACGATAGACATAGACACGCGTGGGTATAGCAGAGTTAACAATCAACAATTCCACAATGAACTCAATAACAATGAGGGACTTGTGCTCACCCAGAGCAGTGCCCGTGCGCTGAGGGGTCTGGTAGAAGGAAAATGACTGACATTCCAAAGATATGTTATGGGAGATGCAAAAAGACAGCAGACAGGATCAGTTAAGGTAAGGATTGACCTTTGTCAGGGAAGACTCCAGCCTAGGACATGACTACCCACCATAAACTGCTTTTAGTTAAAAAGTTTTAATTTCACACCATCCTTTGTGGTTATTTTAGGTCTCTGAGTTCGTAAGGCCACCATGCAGGCCACCCCTGAGCTCGTCAAGTTAGTGATGTGGCCCCTTTACGTCCACAGAAGTAAGGATATAAAAAACATGAGTAGTAAGCTGGATTCGACATTCATGTATAAACCACAATAACCAACACAATTCCAGTTGACCTGCACGGAGGTGTTATTGCCAAGTATGTTTCTTGCTCTCATTGCAGTTAATCTAGAAATCAGTAATAAAAGCTAACTAGAAAGTCCTTATATTTGGGGGGGGGGAGCCTATGACAGTTTTTTAAAAATTATGTTTATTAATTTATTTTTTATAGATGTTTATCCATTTAAAGTTCTAATATTTTAAAGTTATAAAATATACTTCAAAATAACCCCCAAATGAATCACAGTTGCAGTTACAAATAATTAGAACTGAATAATAAAAACACTATATAAAAACCCTATGGGAAAATGTAGCAGTAAGTCCACATACTGGGGGGGAGCTGAACATTCACAGCTTTCGCATCCATATTAAGAACCAGAGTAGTCGTTACATTCAGAGAAAGTAGAAGAGAGGCAGTGTGCGTGCAGAGATGGCTCGAAGAGCGTGTACCTGAAACGATGGTACTTTTTACCTCTTAAGTTATGATTTTGAATTAATTCTATTTCCCTATATAACTTAAGCAAGCTTCAACAAAAAAAAGACAGTCACTTTGGGTAATGAAAGAAGTACTAGAGGGAAACATGAGGTAATTAAACAGCAGTGACAATCCAGACTGCTGTGGCAACAGCACCGAAACATTCTCCTTGCTCACCCAGCCCGTCCTCCTGCATCCTGGTCCAGGAAGAGCAGTCCTGCTGTCTGCTGGCTGCCCGCCTCATGTCCCAAGACCATTATTTTATAAGGGATAACTCTGCAACCGATTCAAGGAGACATCTTTATCATACAAAGTTTACTGATGGATTTGGGTCAATTACTAAACCTTCTATTCTGTTTTGTTAATTCACATACAAATAAATACCAAAACAGCAAGGTAATATTTGACTTTTGGAAAGTGGAGAAGCAGGTGAAATGCAGGTTATCTAGGAAAAGTGCAGCACACCTGGAGGTTATGGTTGTAAGGCAACCCCAAGGCCATAGGGCGTGCAGGGGTGGGGTGGTCCACAGGTTCCTGCTTGGAGACTTAACGTCTAAAGCTGATGCCATGATGCTGAGCTTCCCTTCCAAAAACCTGGTTTTCCCACAGAAACCTCTTAGGAAGGCGTGTGGGAGAACTATAGGTTCTGTCTTAGCTTCTTTTTCCTTAGCCACCAGTTTAAGATCCACACGCAGCCCTGGCCAGTGTTGCTCAGTGGTTAGAGCTTTGGCCCACATACCAAAGGACCACAGGTTAGAGTCCCTCCCAAGGGCATGAACCTGGGACTTGGCTTGCAGGTTAGATCTGAACCTCCCCCCCCCCCCCCGACGAGGAGGCAACCAATCCATCTGTCACTCTCACATCAATGTGTGTCTCTGTCTCTGTCTCTCTCTCTCTCTCTCTCTCCACATATCTCCCTCCCACTTGGAAGAAAAAAAAAATCCTCTGGTGAGGGTTAACAACAAAATCAACATTCAAAATACAAAACTGTGGCCCAGCCAGTGTAGCTCAGTGATTGAGCGTAGTCCCATGGACTGAGAGGTCCTGGTTTGATTCCTGGTCAGGACACATGCCTGGGTTGCAGGCTTGATCCCCAGTACAGTCGGCCCTTGTTTATCATGGTTAATCAGTTCCAGACTCTACCGCAATAAATGAACGTCTGCGAAGTAGGATTCTTTATTTATATACAGTTGTCCCTCGCCACTTCGCACTTTGACTTTTGCAGCTTCACACTATCGTGTTTTTTTTCAAATACCATACTATACTATGTTTGAAAAACCATGATAGAGTGAAGCTGCGAAAGTCAAAGTGCAAAGTGGCAAGGGACTGTAGGGGGTGTGCAGGAGGCAGCCGATCTATGTGTCTCTTTCACATCAATGTTTCTATCTCTCTCTTCCTTCCTCTCTAAAAAAAATAAATAAATAAAAAGTGCCCAGCCGGTGTGGCTCAGTGGTTGAGCATCGACCCATGCTCCAAGAGGTCACCAATTCAATTCCCGGTCAGGGCACATGCCCGTAGCCATGGGCCCAATCCCCAGTGGGGGGTGTGCAGGAGGCAGCCAGTCGAGCTTCTCTCTCATTGATGTTTCTATCTCTCTCCTCCCTTCCTCTAAAAATCAATAAAGAAAAAAAAATTTTTTTAAGCAATAAAAACATTTTTTTTTTAAATACAAAACTTTGGTCATCCTTATTCCCAGCTTTGGAAGGGTAAATAAAAATTTTACACCCAGAAGCTAAATTGGTAGATTGTTTTGTATTTCATTGATAAAAACATTTTGTCCCAGAAGTGTTACTTTAGATAAATTATAAATCTTATTTCAGAACAGGGTAAAGTGGATGTTCTTCCAAAATGTACTTTTGCTAAAATATCTGATTACTTGCTTATCTAGAAACAAACTTCCCTCTAAACTCAAGGTTCTTTTCTGGTCTAATAATCAAATAGATAAGACACAGATTAGCAAAAGAAAATATACAACTTTAAGACATACATGTGTATGGGACCCTCACATACATGACACAGACCCCACATGCAGGAGATGTTCAAAGTCAGAAAGAAAACATGGGTACACTGACCATTCTGAGTTTGGGGTATTCAAGGATTCCTTGCACAGTGATGAGCAGACGTGTAGTACATGCTGCCATTCCCAGGATGTACACTAGAAGGCAGCAGAGAGCAGCATATCTTTGGGCAGAAACGTTGGTGGGGGTCAAATATTCCTTCCATGTCTTGTTTTTGATAAACAGCTTAAAATCAGTATTTTATATTTTTATTTTTTTATTTTCAGGTAGAGAGAGAGGGAGAGACAGAGAGAGAGAGAGACATCAGCGTGAGAGGGCCACATCAACTGGTTGCCTCTCTCATGACCCGACCATGGCCAGGAATGAACCACAATGAGGTACGTGTCCTTGGCTGGAATCGAACCTGGGACTCATTGGTCCGAGGGCCGATGCTCTAACCGCTGAGCCAGATCAGCCAGGGCTAAAATCAGTATTTTAAAGTGGCATCAGGGTGGCAGAATTTTTATCCCTTCATAAAGAATTGTGAATTGTCTCTGACAACATTCATTCAATTGATAAAGTTATGAAAAATTATTTACTGGAAATATACTTTCTCATAGTACAATTTTATATAATGTTCCACAGGACATGTTTCCTAAGTCCCACATATCTTCAGTTCCTCTAGAATATGGAGCAAAGCATGAATAAACCTGTGTTCAGTAATCCATCCTCACCCAAACTCTCAGCATATTACAACAAACTAAAAAAAAAACAATTTTTCACACCAAGCCCTCCCTCTGCTGGTCCTCTGTAGACTGACACTCTTTCTGCCTCATCTTTTTCTCAAGGTTTGCCGGGACTCCTCTGGGTCCCATGGCGACACCTCCTGGGTGTCTGCTGAGGTGAACTGAACCCCTCAGAAAATGCTGCCCCTCAGCACTGAGCAGTGTCTCTGGCTCACTCCCTGACAAGACCACCCTGTCCTGGGCATTCACTGGACATCAACACCACGGGCTGAAGGCACAGGCACCCCATGGGTCAGAGAGAAAACTTAGGGCCCCCCACAAAGGTATCTGACACCCTCGGAGACCGAATCATGTGATGAACCACTGTAGGCATCTGAATATTATTGCTTGTCTTTTCCTGGCTCACAAATCACTCTTTGAAAACGGTTCTTTACTGTAACTATGAATCCATCTCTTGGACTGTTAGCTGCCAGGATTCACTACCGACGGTTTCCCTCTTTGCAGCTGTAACATTTGCCATACTCTGTTTCTCAGGCTTCCTCCAGGGGACAACCTGTTATTTACACAATACTCCTGATTTCCACACACCACCCATCCAGACCCTGAACTCATTTTAAATGCTAAGAATGCTGGTACTATTTTATTTACTCATCATGAAACTAAAAACTGTCCTGGCTGGTCTAGCTCAGAGGTTAGAGCATCGGTCCGAGGACCAAAGAGTCGCAGCTTCCATTCCAGTCAAGGGCACATGCCTCGGTTGCGGTTCGTCCCCGGCTCTGGTTGGGGTCATGCGGGAGGCAACCAGTCGATGTGTCCCTCTCACATTGATGTTTCTCTCTCTCTCTCTCCCTCTCAATCTATCTGAACCAAAATGGAAAAAATATCGTCAGGTGAGAATTAAAAAAAAAATAATAAAAAACTAGAAACTAACAAAAAGAATTGTTCTACCTCCTCATGTTACATTTCACCATGTTTCCAGCCTCAAAATATCCACACAGTTTTGCATTTAAACTTCACCAATTTCAGAGAGAGAGAGACATCCCTGTGACAGAAAAACACGCCGGGCTGCCCCCCAGGAAGCGCCCCGACCTGGCTCCAGCTGCAGCCTTGCTTGAGCTCCAGACGCTCCAAACACTGAGCCCAGAGCCAGGCTCTGTGGTGTGTTCACATAGCTCATAGAAAGTATCTTTTTTTTCTAAGTACCTTCATTAAAGCAGGGGACAGTGAAACAAAGAGGGTTCGGATGAAAGAAGGAACAGAGAGCTGAGGAGGGGCGGCTCTGGCTCACAGAAAGTAAAGTCACAGGAACAGAAATGACAGAAATGGGGCTGCCTCACCTGTGGCCCCACCTTGCAAGCTGCCCACTGCCCCTTACCTCACTCCCACCCCCACCTCAGGTCCTCTCCATTGTCTTACACACCTCAGGAGCTGCTGTTTCTCATACCTCAGGACTTGCTGCCCCTCACCCCTCAGGATCCAGCCACCTGCCTCCCAGACCACCACTCACCTCCTGTGTGCAGCCCCTGCCTCATATCCGAAAGACCATGTATGTTCCCGTCAGGCCAGCTTCCTCTCCTTATGTCCACCCCTCCGCTCCCCTCAGGTTAAATCCGCCTCTTGCTTCATTTCCACACACATCAAGGTGGACTTTCGGGTTCCAGAGCACAGCAAGGCCACTCACCTATCTTCTGGCCCCAGCACTGGCCTCAAGTCCCCACCCTGCCCCTCTGCTCCCACCTGGCCCCGCCTGTCCACTCAGGACAGTGCCTGCTGCTAGATTCTCATCTGTGACCTGTGGCTTTCCTCACGTCCCCAACACCACTTATTACATAATGCACATTTTCTCTAATGATCAAAGGGGCAATGTTTTGACATTTATCTTTAGAAATTCACCTACAGATTTGGGTCTATTACAACACCTTCTATTCTGTTTCATTAGTTTGTCTATTTGGAAATAGTGCAATCCCACATCCTGTCTGGAGGAGGTGATCATGAAAAATGGCCCCACTGGGACCCAGAGCACTCTCCCAGGAATCAGTTCTGAGGAAGAGCAGACTTGAATATGGCCTGGTCAAAGTTCTCACAGAACTCCAGCTGCCTGAAGGCACCCCTCACACCAGGTAGCTCTCTGATTCTCAAACACTTGCTGGCACTCGCCCCTTCTCCCAGGGACCCCTCTGCCTCTCACATGCACTGCCTAGACCAGGACGGACAAATGGCATCGAGGTCTCTCCTTGCCTTTTACCTCAGGACACCCTGTGCCCATCACATACTTTGTGGAACCAGAAAGAAAAAAATGGCTCCAGCCCTGACTGGTTTTTCTCAGTGGTTAGAGCATCGGCTGGAGGACCAAAGAGTCTTGGGTGTGATTCCAGCCAAGGGCATGTGCTTTGGTTGCAGTTCATCCCTGGCCTTGGTCAGGGTCCTGCGGGAGGCAGCCAGTTGATGTGTCTCTCTCACATTGATGCTCCTCTCTCTCTGTCTCTCTCTCTTCCCTCCCACTCTAGCTGAAGATATTTGAAAAAATGTCCTTGGGTGATGATTTAAAAAAAAATGTCTCCACGTCTCCCCTTACCTGTTTCTGAAAGTGTCAGCTGCCATTAGCTGCTGGGCTGGAGTCAGGATGCACAATTCCCCTCCATGCATCCACTGGCCCCTCATGTCCTTGGGCCTTTTCCTCAGATCCTCTTGCCGATCACATCCTGGCTAAAGCAGGGATGGAAAACTCAGCTCTAGACTTTTCTCCATTTGCCAGGTAACCACTTTAACCAGGCAAGCTGGCTACAGTTGGGATGCAGAGTTCTGCTCCAGGTCTTTCCTGCCCAGTTACCTCCAGAACCACTGTGATCTTCACACCCTGGCTGAAGCAAGGAGGCCTGTCCTTGCCCATTATTTACTGACGACCCTTCAAAAGCTGTGTGGAGAGGGGATAAATAATTAATCTTCAGGTTCATCTTAACCCTTGACCAAAACCACACCTCTGTCTTACACACACTGCACAAGCCACAGACCCTCACACTGTCAACAGGACTTCAAACCAGGGACCCAAGACCCTAACCTCAAAGCCTACACCTAACTCCTAAAACCCTATCCCCCAACCGGATGAGATACCAGACCAGCCCTACTGCAAAGTGGACAATGGGCCAGATAAAGTACATCAGCAGGAACTGCCGGAAGCTAAAAAAAAGGTATATAACCGACACCCCAAACCTGATTCAAGGCTGAACCCTTCTTGCTCAGCCCGCCTGCACCCAGGCATGTGCAATAAAGCCATTTTGCTCTACATTGGCCTTGTGTTGTGGATGTGATCTCCCACCGGCTCAGACCTTTTACATTGTCCACTCTAGAGGCTGTGTTGAGGAAAGGTGGTAATCCTCCAGAAATTTCTCAGTTATATCTGCAACTGAGACTTCTACCCCAGAAACACTCAGGGCACCCTTTTGTGGTCCTCATGCTGGCTCCTCAATCTTGCTCACCTCAACCCCCCTCACCCATCTAATTTGCTCTGCACCCCATTGTGCAACTCACCCCAGGTTCAAACCAGGCTCCACTGCTTGCAGGACACACTTCATCTGACTTCGGCCTCACTGCTCAACTGACGTGTGAACCCAGAGGTTTGCCCTGTCCCAGCGTCTTGTTGTATGTGTCAGTGAGATAACCAGAGATGCACAACTGAATTGTAAATGAGCGCTTTATTTACCGGCGGGCTGTGGGGGATAGTGTCCCCAAATCAACAGCCCCGAGCCTTCTTTCTTCCTTGCTTATATAGACACAAACTGCAGAAAAAAAACTACATTAAAAAAACCTACATTCTTCTTGGCTACGCTTAATTGGTGTGGGGGCTGATATAGACTGCTCCAGAGACAAGGGGCGGGGGGGATCTGTTGTAGTGGTCAGGGCAATCATTAATCTCTTTCTTTTTATGGTCCCTCCAAGTCTCCCAAGGCCATCGTTAACCCCTTATCTTTATGGTTCCTCTGGGTGTCAGTCCCAGGTTTTTTTAGAAAACTGCTCGGGTGTTTACGTGCAGGAATAACTGGTCAGAATGGAGTTTAATTTTAAATAGCCCAGCTCAGTCTCACCTCAGGTATGGGCTGCTTTTACCTCAAGTGCACACCCATCTCCCATTTTAGTCCTGGCCCCTCCTCTCACCTCCATCCATGACCCGCTCAGGCCTCAACACCTGACCATCCTCTCATGAATTACTTTAGGTTTTAGTTGTCCACTTAAATGAAAACAGCCAGAAAAAAGTTGTATTTTTATACATAAGGTTTAAATAAGAAATACACTAATAATGTAGACTTTATAAACTTAAAAAATGCTCTGTAAAAGAACTTCAAAGAATAAAAAGACAAGCCATACACCCTGGGAGAAAAATCTTGGAAAACACATTTCTCATGCAAGACTTTGCTAAAAATACACAAAGGGTGATAATAAAAACAACCTCAATAAAAATGGGTGAAGATTTCAAACACCTGGCCAAGATATATACTGTTGACAAAAAGATGCTCTATAAAAAATAACCTCTTGGTGATCTGATCATAAATTTCTCACAGAACAGGACAAAACACAGTCATACCCCTGACACATAAGTTGCTTAATATTGGGCTTAAGCAAGCTCTGTCCAGTGTTTCTGTGCGTCTACATGAACACATCTGTAAAATGCCCCCTGGCAGTTCCCTCCTCCTTGAGAGCTACATTCTGAACTAGTTTGTAATCCACTCCTAAGCTCTTTCTCTCCCACCTTCATGTAATCCTCTTCCTTTCCTCCTTATTCCAAATGAGTAAAAAACTGCAAACAAATATTGCCTGGAGCATTTCAGACCTTCATGGCCAAGCATCTCTGGTCACTTTGGCTCAAATCAAGTCATAAAAATTCTCTAAGATTTTGATGTTTCTTATCTCGACAAGACATAGTAGACAAGCTTTCAAAAATAGCCCATCCTAATACATCATCAAGGAATTACAAATTAACAATGAGATAGCACTGCACACCTATTAGAACTGTGAAACTCCAAAAAATGACAATACAATGTTCGTGTGCCACGCAATACCCTCACTCAACAATGACAACTTTGATCTGTCCACTTTGTACATCAAGAAACTGAGTCTAGGTGAAGAAAGACAATAAAATGGTAAGCTCCTTCAGAACAGCCAAGCTGATGCACTCTCAGAAAAGTTACAGGAACAACGACCCGAAACATGCTTCCTCGGGAATCCTATAATGGAAACACACGGAGAATTAACTGAGACAAGGGAAGTCCACCCTCAAATTCCTTATCCCATTACCAAGTGTTCTGATTCATGGACAGGAAAAATAGTCCATATCTACCTAGGAGATACCCCACCCAAAGTGTGAGAAACAGCTGGGAAAACAGCTATTCACCTACAGACTGGGTTTCTTTGTCTCTTCTCCGAGTTTTACCTAATACAGTCACTAGGTACAAATGGAGAGCACTAAAGGAAAATAACGTCTTCTTCATAGCAGGCAACATGGGTAAACTGAGGCTCCTCAGAGTCCCTACAACTTTGACTCGCTCCCTATCTCACCTGTTCCCTTTGACCAGCTGTTGATTGAGGATCCTATAAAAAGCAGATGAGAAAGTTTATCTGTCAACCAAGCATAATAGCTGGTCTCTCCACAGCTGAATCATTCAAAATGCCCTCACTATAAACCCCAGAATATTAACAAGTATTTTAATACTTGTTATTAAACAGTAGACTGAAATGTTAAGAATACAGGAAAGCATTGTGATTCTAAATTTTCATCCATGCATAAAATTATGCACTAGTCCTCAATCCTGTTAGTATTAACTCCCTACAGTTGAGGGAGGAAAAAAAGCTTCTACACCCCACACCAGATAAATCAGGTTCCAAAATTTTTCAAAGCTTCAAGATCAGTCATTCTCAAGCAGAAGCAATTTTTTCCTCAGGGACATTCTGTAATGTGTGCAGACATTTTAGATTGTCAAGCGGGCGGTATAAGGATGGACTGGCAGGCAGTGAATACAAGGAATGGGTGCCGATAAGCACTTATGATACACAGAGCAATTCTGAAAAAGCAAAATAATAAACACAAGGTAGCCAAAACAGATTTTAAAAAAAAATGCCTCATGTTATGAAGCTGCAATAATTAAAAAGAGCAGAGTAATGCCCCACAAATGGATGAAGTAATGAAACAGAATAGAATGTCCAGTAGAAAAACATTCCTGTGGAAGTTCTGTATAACAAGGACGACTCCTCAGATGGCTGAAAAGAGTAGGCACTGGAGAGCACATGATGTGAGACAAATGAAAACTATGTTGTACCCTGACATCTTGCCCTGGAACCAACTAAATTCCTTGTGGATTTAAATGAGCTGCCATGACTAATATAAAACACTGGGTTCCTTCAAACATGAGATTGAAAAACATTGGAAGTGAAAAAATGAGAAAAGATATACATGGTTTGGCAAAATTAGGTTAACAGTTCTGAGTACTTAACACAGTTTGTTTGATTAATGTTTCTTAATTATTGTACTATTATTCATACAAACAACTGTAAACCGACTTCTGCCCAACCTACGTTAGTCAAACAAAAACCAAATGAAAATTATATAATAGCATACAGTAAACTCTAAGGCAAAAAAGTAGAAATGAAGAGCATGTCATATCTCTCATTTTAATTTACCAGAAAGTTCCACATTCATTTTCACTCTATAACATAAACTCTAATTATATCAGAACAGAGCTACATGGAAAATAGACCAAGTTATAATCATACTAGATTCAACACACCTCTGATTCAGAAAAGACCACACCTTTTTTATATACAATGAAGTCAAAGAAATTATCGGTAACGATATAAAAACCTAACATGAGCCCTGGCCGGTTTGGCTCCATGGTAAGCCCATGGACCAATCAGTCGCGGGTTCAATTCCAGTCGAGGGCATGTGCCTCGGTTGTGGTTCATCCTCGGCCCTGGTTGGGCCATGTGGGAGGCAACCAGTCGATGTGGCTCTATCACATTGATGTTTCTCTCTGTCTCTCTCTCTCTCTCTCTCCCCCTCCCTCCCACTCTATCTGATGATAAATAGAAAAATAGCCTCAGGTGAGGAATAAATAAAAACCTAACATGAAAACAAACTGTAGTCAACATTCCTAATTACATAATCCACTATGCAGTTAAGACACACATTAAATTGTCATTCCCAAGGTGTACTCGAGATGGCAGCAGAGTATGTTTCTTGTTATTGCAATTAATGTAGAAACCACTAATGAAAGGTAACTAGAAAATTCTTATATTTAAAAGCTATAAAATCCACTTCTAAATAACACCAAAACAAAACAGCATTGGAGCTAGAAAGTAATTTGAAGTAAATGATAATACAAATACTACACACAAAACTTATGAGAAAAATTGCACCATTACATTCACATATTTAAAAAGATGAACAGACAAGTTTACATCAATATAAAGAACCTAAAATAGTGTAGTGCATCTCACAGAAAATGGAAGGACATGTGCATGTGGAGATGTCTGGACGGGCACATTCTTCAAATCACACCAGTTGTTTTTACTTCTTGGGGTAGATTGAGGAATGAATGTTGTTTTTCTGCATTCTTTACAAAGCCTTCCCCCAAAAACCATTTTCATTTTAGGGAAAATGTACGAGAGGAACCTAGGAGATAATTTAAAAATAAGCTGGACTGTTGTGCTGACAACAGTGGAAGCTTTTCTCTGCTCACTCAGGCTAGTCTGTCATCAGTCTGAACAGAATAAAACCTCTTTCTAGTTGTTTAGCTCTAATTGGCTATTTTTCTAATTTGCACGTCTTCATGTTAATTTGCAGAAGTTGTGATAAAGGGAACTCCTAAGGTTTGGGTCTGTGGAATTTATGAGCCTGGTTCTAATATTTACAAGGTGTGTTCTTTTCAACACAGAACAAACCTCTAAGGGTCTTCATTTGGTCACTTGAAAATTTTCCTATTTTTTATACCCTGGAACATTCATTGCTGAAGGACCTACGCTAGGTCTGAACTTTGCTTCAGAGAGACTGTAAGATTGGACCTCTCAATGCTCAGGTAAACTGACATGGGAAATAGTAAACTCCAGAAATGTGGTATTGAGCCTGGAGGATGTGCTCAGGAAAAGTGGTCCCACAGGGAATACTCACCTAACATCCTCCATGAATCTTGCTTCAGAAAAATATTCTGTTGGTCGTTGGCTGCTTGCCTCATGTCCCAAACACCATTATTTCATAACAGATATTTTTTCAACTGATCTAAGGAGACATCTTTCTCATACAAAATTTACTGATGGATTTAGGTCAATCACTTCACCTTCTCTGTGTCATTAAGGCACATACAAGTAACTAACAAAAACAATGAGATAATATTTGGTATGTAAAACGTTTTGAAAAATGTTGAAGGAGGGTGAAATGCAGGTTGTTTAGGAAAAGTACAGCATGCTTGGCAGGTTATTTTTTATAAAGCAACCCCAAAAGCTATAGGACATGGGAGTGTGGGGGGTCGACAGGCTCCTGCATGGAGTCTTAATGTGGAAAGCTAATCAGTGATGCTAATGCTCCCTTCCTAAAACCAGGATTTTCCATGGAAATTTCTTAAGAAAAGGGGAAAAACTATAGGTTCTCTCAGCTTTTTTTCTTAACCAGTAGTTTAAAATGAACATACAAAATACAAAACTTTGCTCATCTTTATTCCCACCTCTGCAACAGGAAATAAAAGCCTTACATCCAGAAGCGAAATTAGTAGATAGTTCCATATGTCATTGATGAAATCATTCAGGCCAGATAATGTTACTTTAAAGAAATTGTTACTTCTTATTTCTGAAGAGATCCCAGTAGATGTACCTCCAAAATTTACATTCCACAAAATATCTCAGTACTTGCTTATCTGTAGGAGAAACAAATTTCCCTCTAAACTCAAGATTCTTTTCTGGTTTAATATTCAAACAGATATGACACAGGTTAGCAAGAAAAAATAACCAAATTTAAGACATATGTATGGGAACCTGAAAAGAGTCAGAGATACTCAAGCAGGAGACAATCCGAAATAGAATGTAAGCATGGGTCTACAAAGCATTCAGCATCAGTGATGATACAAGCTGCCTTGAGGGCTTTTCAAAGGATCCTTGCTAAATGATACCAGCAGACACTTCCTTGAAAGGTGCTATTCCCAATATGTACACTAGGTGGCAGAAAAAATTTTTCTGGTGGTCTCACCTCAGGTGTTAACTATAAAGATGTAGCCTACACTGCATTGTGCATAAAGTGTAAAAAGGGGACCCTGGCCAGTGTGGCTAAGTGGTTAGAGCATTGGTCTGTGCACCAAAAGGTTGTGCCTTTGATTGTCAATCAAGGGCACATACCTGGGTTGCAGGGACAATCCCCTGCCTGGGTTGGGGTGCATGCAGGAGGCAACCAATTGATGTTTTGCACTCTCTCTCTCTCTCTCTCTCTCTCTCCCCCCTCCCTCCCCTCCACTCTCTCTAAAAATCAGAGATGTATCACATCACCTATGGGTCCTATAAGTGTACGGTGTGTCACAGAGGAGTGAGTGAGGGTGTCCCTGTTAGAAAACATCTCTCCTTGTGAAAGTAGGTGTGCCCTGTCATATCAGCTCTGTATCCTGTGAGTGTGTGGAGGAACCCTTTCCTGAGAGATTAGGAGTCCTGTCAAAGTTCTGGGTCATGTTTGTTTGGGGAAAAGTCCCACCTGAGAGAGTAATGGGTCTTGTCACATGCACTTTGGGAACTACCAACATGGGTATATAAGATTTTCTGAACTAGGGATGATGTGAGATGATTGTGGGATTCACTGGGTCCTTGCAAAAGGATTGAGAACACAGGTTTACTAAATAGGTGCTATAACCGTGATGTAAACTAGATGGCAGCAGAGAATAGCATTTTCTGACTGGGGATTCCAGTTTGAGAACACACAGAGTCCTGTCGCATTAGCTATTATCTGAGTGTTGGGAAAGGTATTACCAGAGACAGTATGGAATATGGTCATATCAGGACTTCTTGTGGAAAAAGGAATTATCTTCTGACACCTTCTCACCTGACTCCACAATTCAATAGGAGACCCACTGAATTTTGGCAACATTAACGCTGACTTTCATCTTTAGGGAGAACTGAGGATGGTGGTTACAACCAAACAGGGCACTTTATCATACCAGAATGACCCTCCAAATTCTATCTTTGCCCTCTCCCTTTCCAAGTACAAACTGAGAACAAAATATCCACTGGGGCAGCATCTACTCAGACACCTGCATTTCACCAGGGATATTTTCGCCACCCACAAATTCCCAACCAGGGCTGGGGACAAACTACAACCAAGGTACACACCCTTAGCAGGAACTGAACCCGGGACTCTCCGGTTCACAGGCTGATGCTCTAACTGCTGAGCCAAACCGGCCAGGCTGGAAAAACCATTCTTGAGGTACATAAGTGGGTAACCAATAGAATACCCACTTCCCTGGGAATAACTGTACACCCCCACAAAGAAGGAGACCAAGTCTGGATAAAAGACTGGAAAAGGGAACCCCTCAAACCAACCTGGAAAGGGCCCTAGTTAGTTATACTAACCACCCCCACAGCTCTCAAGGTTGCAGGTCTGAATACCTGGATCCACCACTCACGGGTGAAGGCAGCTCACCTGGCACACGACAGCCAACCTGCCTGGAGAGTGACCACCAGCCAGAACAATCCTCTGCAGGTCTCCCTTAAGAGGACAGCGAAACCAGCTGATTGGTCTATGGCAAGCACCTGAGGACTCCGCCAGTAGAATCGATGGTCATCACCTGCTGGAGTGATCCCAGCCTTATAGGATCAAATAGACTCCTTAGCAGCAGTAGTATTACAAAATAGAAGGGGTTAGACCTACTGATTGCTGAAAGGGGAGGAATGTGCCTCTTCTTAAATGAGGAATGTTGCTCTTATGTTAATCAGTCAGAAACAGTTAGAGACATGGCCCAGCAGTTAAAGGAACAAATACTGGGCATCTTCGGGACTCCCATTAGCTGGTCCACTCTTGATGCTTTTCATAGTGCTCCTGTTTGGCCCTTGTATTCTCAACATGCTAACCCGTTTCATTTCCTCTCACTTAGAAAAATAAAGCTCCAAATGATGCTTCAAATAAGGATCCCACAATTACTCACCTCTGGACGGTGAAGAACAGTAGTTGCTGCATGCCTCCCCTTCAATGTCCCTATTTCAGCAGGAGGCAGTCAGAGAGATTGTCGCCCCTCTTCCTCACGTGGCACCAAGGGAACTCCCTGTCCAAGATGTTCTCTGACTGCTGGGAGCCGCTTGAGAATCAAGAGGGGGGGAAGGGATGAGAGGGCAAGCCAGGTGCAGCCCCTTAGGCAGTGCAGAGACCCCGCCCCTGGCTTTTATAATTCCCTTGCATCTGCCATCTGCCTAAACTACAGAGGAACTGGAAAGTCCCCAAATACCAGGAGGCTCATCATGTATAAAAGCAGCTAAAATCCAGGCTTGGGGCTCGGCCTTTGGAGGTGACTCCGCTGGAAGAGCACCGGTGCGCATTAAACAGTCCTTTTTCTCACCTTCCTAGTGCGTGCAGTCCATCTCTTCCTGCCGCCGAATTTCCTCTACAACATGGGAAGACAGTGAAGGCCATCAACAAGCTGACTGCGAGACCTTGGGAGCTAGCCGCCTGCTCAGTGATGAAAACAGCAGTTTGGATTGCCCACAGCTTTCGGGGAAACACATCCCCCTCCCTTCATGCATGTTTTTCTCTGTTTTCTGTACTCTGTAAAAGCGTGTGCCGGGAAAGCTGGCCCCCCGTGTGCCCATGTGCAGCTGAGTGGGATTCAGCAGTTCAGCCTCACCCGCGGCAGCCCGAGGGCGCAGTAAAGGGCCACCACCTGGCTCACGGAGTCCTGATAAACCCGTGTCTTTCACAGCAGTTCTCCCGGTTCGGAATCCAGAACAATGCTCTGAGGTTTTCTGAGACCTCAGCACTTTGTGTAACAATACATAATCCTAACATATACACTCACTTGGTCCTTACTTGGCCAAGAATTAGCCCCTGAGGGACGTGCAAACTGTTTTTTCCCCATTATAAAGACACAGGATGACTACTAATTAAGAAGCTTCTCTCAGTGAGGTTCCGTGGGGGTGAGGTGGAGGACCGGAGGGTGGCATCAGCTCTGGCAGGAGCACTGGGAGCCAGCAGACAGCAGAGGAACTTGAACCCCAACAATCTATTCACAAGGTCTTACCCCACTTTATAATTATTGTAACTTTATAATACAATGTACTTTAGTATCTGGTCAGGTTTAAAAGTTTTATTGTCTTCAAACCCCAGATGTTTCTCATCAGCCTCTGAGCTCAGATCGAGACTGTTGATACATTCTTGCCCTCGGCTCATTAGGCTCCTGCGTGGGCTTTGCCAGCACACAGGGTTTACGAGAGACCTTGGGCAGAATGCTTCTGCGTGAGCCTTGCAAACACCACAGGGTCTTGCCCGTAGCACAGGATGCTCCTGGGTGAGCTTCGCAAACACCACAGGAGCAACAAGAGACCTTGGCTCAGCCGCCCTCCCCATCTCCCCCTTTTTTGTTTTTTAAATCTTCTCCTTTTCTGTCTTTAAATGCATGCGGTGAACATCTACTTGGACTCTTCGGAGTTGGACTCGGAAGATCTGGCAGCTGACTGACAGGAGACCAAACAGTATTATCAGAGCAGTAACAAACCAAGCAAGTACCATGCAGTATGTTTAAGAAGATTGAAAGGGTTGAAACCCTTAAGCTCATCTAACATTTCTTTAGCCAGTTGTGCTGGATTAACGACATCATCATGGCTATTTTGAATATCCTGTATACGTCTATGCAGTTGCTGCAAATCGAGACTGGTATTATTATGAGTCCATATTCCTTGGAGGTGTAACTTAACTTTGTCCCAGTTCCACTGGGTCTTATTATATGGGACTGAAGTGACACAGATAAAACTGTAAGCAGCACGGCAAAGCAACTTTTGTCGAACTTTAATGCTCTCAACTTGATTTCCTAGTCCAATAACTGCGGCTTCCAAAGCATTTAATTTTGCTTTTAATTTGGTGTCAATATCTTCTTGATTGTGAAAAGCAGCAGAGGTATTTTGAGCTAAATCATTTATAAATTGAGCATTATGAATACTCTGAGTCAGGGCTAAAGAAGCAGTTACAGTAGAAGCAATGAGACCCACAATAGTGAAAATGCCAAAAATAATCAATCCTAAAGCTCTTTTATGGTGAGCCAACTGGTTCTTAATCTCTATCAAAGCTTGCAGCCCAGCTTCATGATACCAGTCTCCTGATAGGTTGGTGGGGAGCATAACAAAAGAGGACCGCTATAGGACTAAAGCATCATCATACTCATTGTCTCTTGTTGCAGTTAGTGACTGTACACTCAGGGCATGAGACAGAACAGTGTGTGGGAAGCTTAATAATACTTACAGAGCCTGTCACAATCACATAAGGGGCCTGCACACAAGCCCACAACCCATAACAGGGATTAGTGGGACAACAGGTCATAGCAATGTTTGCCAAAAAAGACTCAGAATAATTCATAAAATAAAGTGCAGCGGCGACTCACCAGAGATCCTTCTGCATTTGACCCTTAGGGGTGGTAAGGATGTTACTTACAAAGCCCCCAGGTGACATGAGACCATAACTAGGGTCTTTAGGGTCTAATCTATGAGACCAGTCTAACATCGGAAATCCTGTTCCCATAATATTGATGCTAACAGGGAGAGGATTTGCACAATCCTGCCATTGGGGAAAATCCCTAAATTGAAGGGTTGTCCTGTTAGGCCCTGCAGCGGTTCTCAACTTGTGGGTCATGACCACTTTGGAGGTCGAACAACCCTTTCACAGGGGTCGCCTAAGACATAACAGTAGCAAAATTACAGTTATGAAGTAGCAACAAAAATAATTTTATGGTTGGGGGTCACCACAACATGAGGAACTGTATTAAACAGTCACAGCATTAGGAAGGGTGAGAACCGCTGTGTTAGGGCAATAAGGAAGTGAAGGACACTGATAAGGTACAACCTGTGTTATAGGGAAATCCTAGTTTACTCACAGTCTGAATATATTTCTTTATATCCCATGGACCCGTGATAATAGCAATGTCGGTGCCTCCGTAAGATGTTTTATTCTCAGGTTTAACAGGCAGGCACCCATACCTGTCTGACACTTGGAGAGACAGATTGGAGGGTCTACACTGAAGCCAAGGTAAGTATAATTATAGCACGGAGTGTGTGCAATGTGGTGGTCAGAGTTTCCACCCATTATTGCTGAATTATTAGTGAAAACAGGCACAGACCCTCCATTCCAAGCAACTGGATTTACCACAGGAGGGTCTGGGAAATAGGTCCAATAGGTATCTGTCCCAACCATACTTACCTGGATGCTAACCAGGGACAGCATAGCCACAAATAGCATTGTGGGGGTAATCTCAACCCCTTGCCCTAAAACCACCTGTTGAGCTTCTCCAGTCAACCTCTTCAGCTGCCCACACATAGGAAGAGAGGAAGTCCGGTGGCCCTAGTTTGGCAATTCAAGGTCCTCACAGGTGGCTTCTCCTGCTTCACTACTGGTGGCACTGGGATCATCACTGGGGTGGTGATCTTCAGCCTCTTGAATGGTGTCACAGAGGTAAGAGTCAATTCTGCAAAACTTTGGGTAACATTAAACTCCTCATCTGAATCTTCCTCGGTGTGGTGCCCCCAATCTCGCTCCGCCTCTCTAGTTCTCTCTCATACTCTGAGGGTAAAGTCTCATCAGGGAGATTAACCCCTCTCACAACCGTAGTGGAAGGTGGTGGGGGCATCTTTAAGGACTCATAGCCTTTCTCGGCATTCATCAAGTCTTTCACTACACCTTGCTTCCCCACCTTATTAGCCTCCTGCACAGGATCAAGGCAATCTCTAATCAGGGACCAAAGAGTAAATGTTTGCGCCGGAATCTTGTTCGGGCCTTTCACTGTATCTCTGCCTTGCAGGCACTTCCCCACCCTTTCCCAGGTTTCCAAGTTGAATGTCCCCTCATTAGGAAACCAAGGGTGAGTTTCATTCACATACTCTAAAAACCTGAGGAGTTGATATTTCTTTACTGAGCATTCTCGAACCTCAATCATAGCTTTTAACAGACACATAGAGATTTCTTTCTTGAGACATAGAATGTCCCATATTTTACACTTGGCTATCAGTTAATTCCACTCCCCTACGTTGCTTTTGCTTCTCAACATGCACATACAAGGAGCATCCTCCCCTTGCCTTGGGCATCAAGTTCCCCTGTACTCAGGTCCCTGTTCAACCTGCACAGCTAGTCGAATGAGACCTGAGGAGGGGTGACAGGAGACTGAGAAAGACACAGAGACATGACAGAGAGACAAGCTGGGGCCAGGTGGGACACTGCTCTCTGATGGAGGAACAGTGACCCCGAGCTAGCTCAGCAAGTTTATTATATAGCCAATTGAAGGGGGGGAGTTTAAAAGTTTTGTCTTCAAACCCCAGATGTTTCTCATCGGCCTCTGAGCTCAGGTCGAGACTGTTGATACGTTCTTGCCCTCGGCTCATTAGGCTCCTGCGTGGGCCTTGCCAGCACGCAGGATTTAGGAGAGACCTTGCGCAGGATGCTCCTGGGTGAGCTTTTCAAACACCACAGGAGCAACAAGAGACCCTGGCTCAGCCACCTTCCACACAAGTGCACTTGAGAGTTGAAAAGTCCAGCCTTGCAGGTTCTCAGTAGCAGACCCGAATCTTTCAGCAATGAATGTACTGAGCTATATTGGTATTTTGACAGTGTGTGTGTGTGTGTGGGGGGGATGACTGGGAAATATTGATTCCAAACTCACTCCTTTTCCAACTGCAAGGGTACTTTAAATCCACAAAAAGTAATAATAAATGTCCTATGTACTTAAAATGAAAATAATGTTGAACTCTTGGAGTAGGATTTTGATTTAACTTTATTTTCCCATATTCTTTTAAAAAGCTACAACAAAAAAAGCTATTTTCACTTCAGAAAATAACCTACTAGAGGAAAACACAGGCTATTTAAAAATTATAATAACCTAGATTATGATGGTGACAACAACCAGAAGCCTATTCTTTGCTCAACCACTTTGGTCTTTTGACAGTCAGGGTGGGGGTGGGGGAGGCGGAGAGAAATTATCGCAAAATATGGAGCCCAAATTCGCTCCTTTTCTACTTGATACTTTTTCCTGTGCAATTGCAGCAGTTCTGATAGAGCAAACTCCTAAGCTTTCGGTTTCTAAAATGGATCTCAGCCTGGGTCTGACCATTTACAAGCAATGCTCTTCTGGAGATGGAAAAAACCACTCAGGGTCTTTGTTTCGTTACTAATAAATTTCTCATTTTTATAGCTTACTACATTTATTGCTGAAAGATTTGGCTCTCCTACTGAGAACCTGTAAGGTTGGCCTGTGCAATGCTCAAGTCAACTTGGACCAGAGGTTGTGCACCCCTAAATTCGTTATCCAGTCTAGAGGATATGTAGAGGAAAGGCGGTCCTAGAGTAATTGCTCAGTTAAACCAGCACCTAAGACTGTACCCCACACACTGTCTGGAGACCCTTTTCTGGTCCTCACATCACAGACTAGCTGTACCTGCTCCCCAACCCCACTCACCTCAAGGACACCCACTGCTCATCTAATGTGCTCTGGACCCCATCTCTTACCTCGCCCCAGGTCTCACAACCATGCCCCACCACTTGCAAGGACAGATTTCAACTTACTTCCATCAGCCTCATTGCTTCATTGATGTGTGGACCCAGCGGTTCTTCTGACCCAGCTTCTCACCTCAGTTTCGGGCTGCTTTTGCCTCAAGTCCAGGCCCAGCTCAAACCTTGGTCCTGGCCCTGTCTCTCACCTCCAGCCACCTCTCATGCATTGCTTTACCTTTTAGTTGTCCATTTAAATGAAAAGAGCCAGAAAGCAGTTCTATTTTTGTTTTTTGGTGGTTGTGGCTTTTTTTAAATCCTCACCCAAGGATATTTTTCCATTTTTGTTCAGATAGAGTGGGAGAGAGAGGGAGAAAGAGAAACATCAATGTGAGAGAGACACATCCACTAGTTGCCTCCTGCATGACCCAACCAGGGCCGGGACAAACCGCAACCGAGGTACATGCCCTTGACCGGAATCAAACCCATGACTCATTGGTCCGCGGGCCGACGCTCTAACCGCTGAGCCAAACCAGCCAGGGCAGAAAGCAGTTCTATTTTTGTACATAAAGTTTCATGAAGAAATAAATTAATCATGTAGACTTTATTAACCTAAAAAAAATGATCTGTAAAATAACTTGTTCAAAGAATAAAAACACAAACCATGCCCTGGGAGAAAATTTTTGTAAAATACATTTCTGATACAACATTTCCCTCTAAATACAAAGAACTATAAAACAAAAAACCTCCATAAAAATGGGGAAAGATCTCAAACACCTTGCCAATGAACATATACAATGTGGACAAAAAGGGGTACCATAGAAAATAACCTCTTGCCTGGCCAGTGTGGCTCAGTGGTTGCCCATAGACCCATGCACCAAGAGGTCGCTGGTTCAATTCCCGGTCAGGGCACATGCCCAGGTTATGGGTCTGATCACCAGTGTGGGGCATACAGGAGGTGGCCAGTCAATGTTCTCTCTCATCGATGTTTCTATATCTCTCTCCCTCTCCCTTCCTCCCTCTCTAAAATCAATTAAAAAAATTTTTTTTAAAGAAAATAACCTTTTGGTAATCTGATCAAAAATTTTCCATTGACCAGCTCAAAGTGCAAGGTCGTACCCCAGGCACACAACTTCTTTATCTTTGCCTTAAGCAAACTGTCCATTGTTTCTGTGCATTTATAGGAGCACATCTTGGAAATAGCCCTGGCAGTTCCCTCCTTCTAAACTGTGACTGCACACATTCTTCACTAGTTTGTAACCCAGTCCTGGTCTTGCTGTCCCCACCTTCTGTCCTCTTCCTTCGCTTTCCCCCTTCATTCCAGATGCGTGAAAGACACTGCAACACTGACATTCTCTGGAGCATTTCAGACCTGCATTCCTAAGTGTTTGTGGTCAGTTTTGCTCAAATTCACTGACGACAATTATCTACAGATCTGGATATTTCTTATGTCGACAAGACATAGTAAGTAAGCTTGTAAAAATAGCTCAATATATCATTGGGGAATTAATTACACATTAAAACAACAATGAGCCCTGGCCGGGTTGGCTCAGCAGTTAGAGCATAGGTCCATGCACCTAAGGATCACAGGTTCAATTCCTGGTCAAGGACCCATACCGGGGGGGGCAGATTCGATCCCCGGCCCTGGTCAGTCATGCAGATGGCAACCAGTCCTTCTCTCACCTGTTCCCTTTGGCCAGGTGTTGACTGAGGATCCCATACTAAGCAAAGGACAAGGTTTAACTGTCAAACAAACATGAGAGCTGGTCACTCCAGACCTGACACACCCTTTATTATGAAAACATAAACTAATGAAAATTATAGAATAACATACGATAGACTTGAAGACAAAAAGCATTACTAAAAATGAAGAACAGCCAGGCTGGTGTGGCGCAGTGGTTGAGCATAGACCCATGCACCAACAGGTCACCGGTTCAATTCCCGGTCAGGGCACATGCCCAGGTTGTGGGCCCGATCCCCAGTGGGGGGCAGGCAGGAGGTGGCCGATCGATCGATGTTCTCTCTCATCAATGTTTCTGTCTCTCTTTCTCTCTCGTTTCCTCTCTCTCTAAAATCAAAAAAGAAAAAATATTAAAAAATAATAATAATAATAATAAATAAAAATGAAGAACATGTCATATGGTCATGTGTATAACTTTAATTTACCAGGAAGTTCCCAATTTCTATGCACTTTGTAACATCAACTCAAATTATATAGAACAGAGCTTCAAGAAAAATAGACAAATTTATAATCATAATAGATTGAACACACCTCTCATTCAAGGTCAGACCTCACCTCTTTTATAAACAATAGACTCCCCAAAAAATATCAGTAATGGTATGAAAACTGAACATGAGCAGCAAATTGCAGTCCATATTCCTAAATACAGAATCCCTGTGCGCTGACATGCACTGAGTTGTCATTCCCAAGATGCACACGAGATGGCAGCAGAGAACACACTTAGGGCATTTTTAATTGACCACGTTGTATTAAAAAGCAAGTTTCAACAAAATTCAAAGGATTGAAATTATATCAAGTATGTTTCTTGTTGTCATTGCAGTTAACCTATAAACCATGAATAAAAGGTAACTAGAAACTCCTTATATTTAAAAGTTATAAAATATACTTCTAAATAAAAAATGAACCACCATTGGAGCTAGGAAATAATTTGAACTTAATGATAATAAAAATACTACGTGCCACCCAGCTGGTGTGGCTCACTGGTTGAGCATTGACCCATGCACCAAGAGGTCACCGGTCAACACACATGCACGGATTTTGGGCTCGACCCCTATAGGGGTGTGCAGGAGGCAGCCGATGGATGTTTCTCTCTCCTTCTCCCTTCTTCTCTCACTAAAAATCTATACAAACATATAAAATTATACTACATTCCAAAACTTATCAAAACATGTGCACCCTTACTTAAATGTACATTTTAGAAAAGCGGAAAAATCAAAAGGTTTTGCATCAATATTAAGAGCCTAAAATAGTACATGAAATCTAAAATAAGTAGAAGAAATAAAATGTGCATGTAGAGCTATCTGGAAAGGTATATTCTTAAAATCAAAGCAGTTTTTTTTACTTCTTGGGGTATAATTTTTAATAAATTTTATTTTTCTGAATTAAGTAAGCTGCAAAAAACAAATCCATTTTCATTTTAGGGAAAAGTACTAGAGAAAAACATGAGATAATTTAAAAATAATAAGCTACACTGTTGTGGTGACAAGACCAGAAGCTTCTCTTTCCTCTCCCAGCCTGGTCTCTTATCAGTCTGAAAAGAATAAAAACTCTTTCTAATTAGCTACCTCAAAGTGGCTACTCTTCTAATTTCACTTTTTTGTAATATTTTTATAGACTTCAGAGAGAGAAAGGGAGAGGGAGAGAGATAGAAACATTGATGAGAGAGAAACATGGATCCGATTGGCTGCCTATTTCATGGCACTTCTTCATGTGACATTGCAGGAGTTTGGATAAAGGGAACCTGTAAACTTTGGGTCCCTGAAATGTATCTGACCATGTTCTAACATTTACAAGGTATGTTCCTTGCAACATGGAACTAAGCTCTGAGGGTCTTCATTGTGTCACTTGTAAAATGTCCTATTTTATGGCTTAGGACAGTCATTGCTGAAGGGCCTAGGCTGGGTCTGGACTCCGCCTGCAGAGACTGAGGTTGGACCTCTCAGTGCTCAGGTGAGCTCACAGGGGAATTAGTGAAGCTGGAATTCTGGTATGAAGCCTGCAGGATGTGCTCATGAAAAGTGGTCCCACAGGAAATGCTCACCTAATGAATGTCTGCCACACCTCTTGATTCAGGTAAAAATTCTGCTTGCAGTCCTCCATCTGCAAAAAAAGTTTTACATCCAGAAGCTAAATTAGGAGACTGTTCCAAATTTCACTGATAAACTCTTTCAATCCAAAAACTGTTACTGTAGATACATTGTTAAATTTCTAAGGGTGAAATAGATGTACTTCCAAAATTTACACTGTATTAAATATCTGATTACTAGCTTATGGTGGGGGAGAAACTTCCCTCTGAACTAAAGTTCTTCATTTGTTTACTAATCAAATACTTATGACACAGATTAGCAACAGAAAATAAGCAAATTTTATACATGCATGTGTATGGGAACCTCCCACACATGAAACTCGCAGTGCAGGACAGATTCACAGATAGAAAGAAAACATGGGTATACAAGACATTGTGAACTAGGCATAATACAAGGTGCTTTGAGGCCTTCAACAAATCCTTGCAAAGTGTGATGAGCAGGTGCTTAGTACATAGGTGCTATTTCCTAAAATGTACCCTAGACACAGAAGAGCACTTCATTCGGGGGATCGGTGGGACGGGGGCGGGGGTCCAAGGTTCTCTCTGAGTCTTGGTCCTTGATAAACAGCTTAAAATCAATATTCCAAACACCGTCAGCAGGGGGGCAGATTTTTGATCTGTGAATTGTGAATTATCCATGACCCCATTATTCTTAAGATTGGCAAATTTATTAACAAATTTCTTTACACAAATAGACATGTTCACTAATACTCCCAAATATCTGTAACTGCTCTATAATGTAAAGCAAAACATCAATAAACCTATGTGCAATAACCTTAATCCTCACCCAAACCCTCACCATATTACAGAACACAATAAACATATATATATATATATATTTCTTTTTTTTTTTTTTCCTCCACATCAAGCCCTCCCTCTGCTGGTCGTCTGTAAACTGACACTCTTTCTGCCTCATCTTTTCCTTGAGGCTTTTGCAGACTCCTTTGGGGCTCCTGGCGACACCTGCTGGGTGTCTGCTGAGGTGACTTGAACACCTAAGCAAAATGCTGCCGCCTGAAACACCGAGAACTATCTCTGGCTGGGTCCTGACAAGGCCACGCTGTCCTGGGCATTCACTGGACACCAACACCACAGGCTGAAGGCACAAGCGCCCGGTGGGTCAGAGAGGACACTCGGGGGCCCCTGCAAAGAGTATCTGACACCCCAGGACACTGAATCATGGGATGGACCACTGCAGGCATCTGAGAATTATTTCTTTTCTGTTCAAGGCTCATAAATCTCTCTCTCTTTTTTTTTTTTTTTATCCTCACCCGAGGACATTTTTTCATTTTTTGTTCAGATAGAGTGGGAGGGAGAGAGAGGAAGAGAGAGAAACATCGACGTGAAAGGGACACATCGAGTGGCTGCCACCTGCACGACCAACCAGGGCCGGGGACAAACTGCAACCGAGGCACGTGCCCCTAGCGGGAACCAAACCCGGGCCTCTCTATACCGCAGGCCGATGCTCCAACCGCTGAGCCAAACCGGCCAGGGCTATAAATCTCTCTTTAAAAACTGTTCTATAATGTAGCTAAGAATCAGTCATCTTGGTCTTTCCGTTGCCACAATTCACCCTCTAAAGTTTCTGTCTTTGAAACTGGGTTGCCATGTTGTGTCTCTCAGGTTACGTACAGAGGACAGTTTCATTGACATAACTTCTGGTTCCTAGAATACCAAGCATCCGGACCCTGACCTCGTTTCAAATGCTAAGAATTTTGTTACTATTTTGTCTAATCATTAATGTAATTACGACTAAGGAAAATAATTTTTCTAGCCGCTCACATTAGATTTCTTCCTGTTCTTTCCAAGCTTAGCCTATCTATATATTTTCCCCTTTAACCTTCGCTGATTTTAGTGACGGAGAAGGGGGGAGACAGAAACATCTATATGGCCGGGAAACACCCATGCGTTGCTTCCCCAAAAGCGCCCGGACCCGGGATCAAACCCACAACCTTCCTGTGTGCCCGTCGAGGCTCCAACCAACCGAGCAACGTGACCAGTGTCTTGTTTTCTTGCAGCTCGGGCAAATGTTCCTATTTTGACAGGACAGTCATTACAGCTGGGGCCAGTGACACACACGTGGGCTTAGCCTAGAAGAAGCAACGTGAGAACCTAGGGGGCGGCTTGGGCTCACAGACAAATAAAAGTCATTGTGACAGAAAGGAGCAGAGTAGGTGCTGACCTCACCTGTGCCCCAGCTGCTCTTCCTGCCCACTGCCCCACACCTCACACCCGACCCGCCACTCACCTCAGGTCCTCCCACTGCTCCCCTCACACCTCACACCTCACACCTCACCTCACACCTCTCACCTCTCACCTCTCACCTCACACCTCTCACCTCACACCTCTCACCTCTCACCTCTCACCTCACACCTCACACCTCTCACCTCTCACCTCACACCTCTCACCTCACACCTCTCACCTCTCACCTCTCACCTCACACCTCTCACCTCACACCTCACACCTCTCACCTCTCACCTCACACCTCACACCTCACACCTCTCACCTCACACCTCACACCTCTCACCTCACACCTCTCACCTCTCACCTCTCACCTCACACCTCACACCTCTCACCTCTCACCTCACACCTCTCACCTCTCACCTCTCACCTCACACCTCTCACCTCACACCTCTCACCTCACACCTCACCTCACACCTCTCACCTCACACCTCTCACCTCACACCTCACACCTCTCACCTCTCACCTCACACCTCACACCTCACCTCACACCTCTCACCTCTCACCTCTCACCTCACACCTCACACCTCTCACCTCACACCTCTCACCTCTCACCTCTCACCTCACACCTCTCACCTCACACCTCTCACCTCACACCTCACCTCACACCTCTCACCTCACACCTCTCACCTCACACCTCTCACCTCTCACCTCACACCTCACACCTCTCACCTCACACCTCTCACCTCACACCTCACACCTCTCACCTCACACCTCACACCTCACCTCACACCTCACACCTCTCACCTCACACCTCTCACCTCACACCTCTCACCTCTCACCTCTCACCTCTCACCTCACACCTCACACCTCACACCTCACCTCACACCTCACACCTCACACCTCACACCTCTCACCTCACACCTCACACCTCACCTCACACCTCACACCTCACCTCACACCTCTCACCTCTCACCTCTCACCTCACACCTCTCACCTCACACCTCTCACCTCACCTCACACCTCACACCTCACACCTCACACCTCTCACCTCACACCTCACCTCACACCTCTCACCTCTCACCTCTCACCTCACACCTCTCACCTCACACCTCTCACCTCTCACCTCTCACCTCTCACCTCTCACCTCACACCTCACACCTCTCACCTCACACCTCACACCTCTCACCTCTCACCTCACACCTCTCACCTCTCACCTCTCACCTCTCACCTCTCACCTCACACCTCACACCTCTCACCTCACACCTCACACCTCTCACCTCTCACCTCACACCTCTCACCTCACACCTCACACCTCTCACCTCTCACCTCTCACCTCTCACCTCACACCTCACACCTCTCACCTCACACCTCACACCTCTCACCTCTCACCTCTCACCTCTCACCTCACACCTCTCACCTCACACCTCTCACCTCTCACCTCTCACCTCACACCTCTCACCTCTCACCTCTCACCTCTCACCTCACACCTCACACCTCTCACCTCACACTGCTCACCTCTCACCTCTCACCTCTCACCTCTCACCTCGCACCTCTCACCTCACACCTCTCACCTCTCACCTCGCACCTCGCACCTCGCACAGGATCTGACTCTCACCTCAGGTCCTCCCACTGCTCCCCTCTCACCTCAGGACCCGGCCATGCCGCTGCCAGGCCACGACTCACCTCATGTCTGCCGGCCGCCTGCCTCATAACCAAAACACACGTCTAGGCTCAAGGGGGCCCCTTTCCTCTCCTCATGTCCACACCTCTGTCCCCTCAAGGTAACCGGCCTCTCACCGCAGTTCCCACCCTGCCCCGCACATCAGGCCGGGCTTTCTGCTTCCGGTGCACAGCGAGGCCACGCACCTGACTTCCGGCCCAGCTCCACCCTCCAGTCCCGACCCCGCCCCCTGCTCCCACTGGCCCCGCCTCCCCACTCGGGAAAGGGCAGCCACTGGACTGTTGTCTGTGACCTGCTGCTGGCCTCACGTCCAACAACATTTATTATATAATGCGCATTTTCCCTAATGATCTGAGAAGACATCTTTATCCTACAGAACTCACCTGTGGACTTGGGTCTATTACTACACCGTCTATTCTGTTCCTTTACTTTGTCTACTTGGAAGTGGTGCAGTCCCGAATCCTGTCCCGGGGAGGGGATCACAAAAAGGGTCCCACCAAACCCAAGGACTCCCCCCAGGAAACGGGTCCTGAGGAAGCGTTGACGTGAACATGACCTGGAGAAAGTGCTCCCTGAACCCCAGCTGGCTGAAGTGCACCCCGTCCCCAGGCACCCCTGATTCTCAACCCCCTGCTGGAACTCGCCCTTTACCCCAGGGAACCCCTCTGCCTCGCACACAGGGCCTAGACCAGGATGGAAAATTCACACCCAGGTCCCTCCTCGCCCTTGGCCTCAGGACACCCTCTGCCCATCTCCTACCTGGTGGAGCCAGGAATAAATGTATGCCTCCAAGTCTCGCCCGCTGCTTTCCTCGGGTGCCTGCTGCCCACTAGATGCTGGGCTGGGTCAGGATACACAATTCACCTCGAGGTCGCCACTGGCCCTCCCGTCCCCGGGCCTCTTTCCTCAGGTCCTCGTGCCCGCTGGCTCAGCACATCGGTGGCAGGCAGGGACGGAAATGCAGCTCCTCTTGCCAAGCAACCATCCAACCACACAAGGTGGCTAGAGCCGGATGCACAAGTCTGCTCAGTATCTCCTGGCCAGTGACCCCAGCACTCCCATGGCCCCTCAGAAGCTGTGTGGAGAGGCGGCAAATTCTTCGTCTCCACGTGTCTCCTCGCCCTGACCCAACAACCCCTCTGCCTCGCACACGGCCTGAAGCTGGAATGGAGAACTCACCTCCTTTCCCCCTCGCCCCAATCACACCCCAGTTCTGCCCTCACGGACTGGACTCCAGCCAGGGTGGAACTTTACCCCAAGGTCTACTGTGTTCTTCCCCAGACACCCCTCTCCTCAACAGCTGGTCGGACCCAGGAATGAAAATCCACCTAGCTCTCTCGGCCCTGACCCCAGCACTCCCCGTGCAGCTCACACAGCAAACAGCAGACATCTGGGTCCTAACAGAAAGGTACCTACTATGAAGAGCTCCTGGGGATAACTGGGCCCAAATAGAAAATAAGCACAGACCCTCAAGTTCTTCTCCACACGGAGCTCAGGGCAGGGAGTGACCTGCAACTTCCTCCCACAGGGAACTGAGTGATGAACACAGCCAGGTGCTTGGAGAAGAAACGACAGGACCGGGCGAGAACACATGGATGGGAGCGGAGCAGAGCTCAGGTGTGCAGCCTTAAAGGAAATTCACCCAAGGCAGCCGCACCCAGGGCCTCCTCAAAGCCAGGCTGCTTCATACTCGGGAAGTAGCACTGCTGAGCTCTCCACAGGGTGCAGCTTCACGATCCCCTGTGACAACAGCATCTCATAGCCTGCTGCACCACAGCAGAGCTGTTGGCACTGAATGAAATCTCCCTCACTGCACCCCTCCTTACGGATTCCAGTTGGTAGTAAATTTAAGATAATGACCATCAGTTAGCAGACACCAAACACCAGAGCCAAATTCAGGACCCCAGACACAGAGTCCTGTCCCCACAGCAGACCCCCAAACAAAAGCTAAACCTCAGACCCAAGGCCAGACCCCAGACCATCAATGACAGGCACCAGGTGCCAGACACCGACTGACACAGGACCCCGCACAACCAACCTGGTGACAAGATCCACATGGCCCCACACGGGTCCAGGAAAGCAGCCACACCGACCAGAGCCCAGACACGGCACAAAGAACCAAATGCCATGCAACTCGAGACCACAGACGCTGGAGTGGGAATTCAGATCTGTGATTAGGAACCCAGATCCCCAAGTGGGTGCTGAGCACTGGACACCAGTTAACAGATGCCAGACACAGGAGCTGAAGCACAGGCCCCAGACCCTCATGCTGTCCACAGCACTCTGGACCAGGAACCCAAGTCCCTAACCTCAAAATCTACCCCTAATCCCTGAAACCCTATCCCCCAACCCTGTACCTGTAAAACCCTGAACCCCTACATTTCAAACACACATAATTCAAAACGTTACTGTACAAAACATCGTGAGGTTAAAGCAACCACAAGAGAACATAAAGGGATCTAGAAACAGAGCCACCTGGTGAATGAGGCTGACACCAGGGAGCTCTCCATACAGTTACGTCAAATGTTTTCTGAGTTAAGTGAGCACATCTAACATAACCATACGCCCTGGCCCGTTGGCTCATCTGGTTGGAGCGTCATCCTCTACACCAACAGGCTGCGGGTTCGGTTCCCGTCGGGCACGTATGGGAAGCGACCAATGGATGTTTCTCAAATAAATTAATTTTTAAAGATTCCTAAAATTTAATTTAAATAATCACAGATCATCAAAACAGTACTGTTTCCGGCCTAGTAATTTTACAAACTCGTTTTTCTACTTCAAGCTAGAAATCTGAGCTCCAAAAGAGCACATTTCACTTTAGAAAAATGTATATTTAATCTAAGCCATCTTATTGTCAATTTGGAACTTTAAATAAACACTTTAGCCCTTGCTGGTCTGTCTCAGCGGTTAGAGCGTCGGCCCATGGACAACAGCGTGATAGGTTCCATTCTGGTCAAGGGAACATACGTGGGTTGCAGGTTCGATCCCCAGCCCCAGTTGGGATCATGCAGGAGGCACCCAATTAATACATCTATCAGTGTTTCTTTTTTTTTTTTTTTTTTTTTAAATCCTCACCTGAGGACATTTTTCCATTTTTGTTCAGATAGAGTGGGAGGGAGAGAGAGGAAGAGAGAGAGAGAGAAACATCGATGTGAAAGGGACACATCAAGTGGCTGCCTTCCGCATGACCCAACCAGGGCCAGGGAAAAACTGCAACCGAGGTACATGCCCTTAGTGAGAACCGAACCTGGGCCTCTCTGGACTGGAGGCCGACGCTCTAACCACTGAGCCAAACCGGCCAGGGCTATCAGTGTTTCTTTCTCTCTCTCTCTCCCTCCCTTCTTCCTTTCCACTCTCTTGGGGAAAAAAAAATCTATGGAAAAATATCCTTGGATGAGAATTAACACAAAAATAATATTTTACATTTTAAGTTATGAGTAAAATTGACCTCCGACTCATTCTCATGGTCCTTCCCTGCTGGGAACTTGCTATGTGGGCATTCATAGACATTAGGTGTTTCCTCGGGTTCACAGAGCCCAGCCACACCTTTACACAGGACTGTCCACCTGACTACGGTCAGCTTTGCAGCAGGTCTCCCAGGGGTCAGCATCACATGCATGCATACATGGCCTTCATACACACAAGCAATAACTTACACGTTTAGTCGATGAAAGACCCAAAAGCAAAGAAACCAATGAAAGGCCTAGGAATAACCTTACCAAGAATGTGCCCAATCTGCATGAGTGGAATCTTAAATTCCTACCCACATAAAAGAAACTTGAGCAAGTAAAAAGTATCATCAAGTTCGTGCACAGAAAAAAAAAAAAAAAGCATGAAATGATATCACTTTGCAAAACTTGTCTATAAATCTAATACAATCTAGGTTAGAGCAGGCAAGGGGGCCCACAGGAAGTGCCAACTTAAATTGGGACCTGAGACCGTTACCCCGTAAGCACTCTGGGCGCCCTTTCCGGCTCAGACTGGCTGGCTGTCGCTGCCCCCGGCCCCTCCCCTCCTGTCCGCTGGATCACGCCCGCCTCACTTCTGGCCTCCCCCCAGCTTGCCAGCCACACATCACCTCAAGTCCTCCCTCATCGCTCCCCTCATGGGTGGCCAGAGTGGCACCTTCTGTTCCGCCCCTCACCTCAGGTCACTTACAATCACCTCCAGGCCAGCATCCCCACATCTGTGTTTGTCCCCTTCACCTGCAGCCTCCAGGCCTCAGGACCTGCCCGGCCCCTCGTCTAACGGTTTTAGTTCAGTGAGCCGTTTACATGAGAACAGTCAGAAACCATGTACTTCTGGGCATGAATTTTCATTTACAAGATGTTATTATGTAGACTTTATAAAATTCAACCACTCTGTAAAAGAACTTGTTCAGAAAATTAAAAAAAAATAAAAAGCACAAACTGGAAGAAAATCTGTACAAGACACATATAAGATAAAATATTTCTGCTCGAAGTACACACAGAACTCTCAAACAAGCAACCCCATTAAACTCCGGTGAGGATCTGAACAGACTCTTGGCCAAGGAAAATGTATGCTATGGATGAAAAAGGGGTTCTCTGGAAATTGGCCGGTCGCTGATCTGTTCATAAACCCCACACTGAGCGGGACATGGTGGTTAGTCCTACCCAGTGCCTAAGCTTCTGCAGGCTTATCTTTGCCTTCAGCAAGCTCTGCCCACTGCCTGTGCACCTGCGTGAACACACCTTTGAATGCCCTCTGCAGGCCCTCTCTCTGAAGTGCAAGTACAAATTAAAACACTGAGTTCTCGCCTTGACTCTTACCAAACACCCACCAGCCCCACATACAATGGACTCCAGTCAGAATGGAAAATTTGCTTCCAGGTCTCCAGACCTCCTTTCCCAGACATTCTCTCTGCTCCTCAAACACTGGCTGGAGCCTAGATACAATATTTGCCTTCGGCCCTGACTGGGTAGCTCGGTTGCTTAGAGCATAGGTCCAATTCGCCAAGGTTGGAGATTTGATACCCAGTCAGGGCACATACAAGAATCAACCAGTGAATGCAAAAATAAGTGGAACTACAGCCTAGCCGGTGTGGCTCAGTGGTTGAGCGTTGACCCATGCACCAAAAGGTTGCAGGTTCGAGTCCCGGTCAGGACACATGCTCAGGTTGTGAACCAAATCCCCAGTGGGGGTTGTACAGGAGGCGGCCAATCAGTGTTCTCTCTCATTGATGTTTCTATCTCTCCCTTCCTTTCTCTAGAATCAATAAAGAAAAAAAAATTTTAATTAGTGAAACTATAAATCTATCTCTCTCTCTCTCTCTCTCTCTCTCTCTCTCTCTCTCTCTCTCTCTCTCTCTGTAAAATCAATCAATAAATAGAAATTTGCCTCCAGGTCTCTCCTCACTTCTGACACCAGAGCACCCTGTACCCCCCACATGCCAGACAGCAGACGTGGGCCCCTGAGAAGCAAGGTGCTCACTAAGAGGGGCTGGTGGTGGACACAGGGGCTCCAGTGGTCTTCTAGGAGCCTGGCAGCCATGTGTGCCCAGCACCAGCCCCTCACATCTCCTCCAGACACGGCCACAGACTACAGCTCCGTCAGGGTGCCAGGTCACTCCCTTCCTCTGACCTGTGTGTCTCTGGGGCAGGTCGTGGACAGGTCAGACTCAGCCTGCAGAACTTCTCCTCCTTCTTCAGGCACTTTCTGCATTTGGGCAGGTCGGGAGATGTGTGCTGTTCATCTGAGTTGAGGAATCTATTGTTATAAAATGGTTTATATCACGTACTTCATACTTGAAATTGATCATTTGTTTTCTCTTTTTCTTCCTAATTACTCTAGTTAAGGTTTCATAACATTTATGGATCGTTTCCAATGAATAAGGTTTGCTTTCATTGAGTCTGTATAGTGCTTGTTTTTTACTAGTTCATGGATGCTCATATCCTTGTTAAATTCTTTTTCTGCACATACCTGGAAGCTACTTTGCTCTTTTTTCTAGCTTAATGTGGTAGTTTGGTTTATAGACTGGATGCTTTTCTTTGGTCTAATGTAAGCACTTAACACTTCAATGTTTTCTTTAGTAGTTCTTTACCTCCACCCCCAAATTTTAGTGGGTTGTGTTTATACTCACATTCAGTTCCAAGTATATTCTAATGTTCCTTGTGATTTCTCCTTTGACCCATACATTATGTAGGAGAAAGCAGTGTTATTTCCAGCTATTTGCTGATGTTCTGCATACATTTTATTACTGCATTCTAAAGTAATTTTTTTTCCTTTATTGATTTTAGAGAGAGAGGAAGGGAGAGGGAGAGAGAGATAGAAACATCGATGAGAGAGAACATTGATCGGCCGCCTCCTGCATGCCCCCCACTGGGGATCGGGCCCACAACCTGGGCATGTGCCCTGACCGGGAATCAAACCGGCGACCTCTTGGTGCATGGGTCGATGCCCAACCACTGAGCCACACCAGCCGGACTCTAAAGTAATTATTTTGTATGCAACAACGTACGCTGTGTATTTCCATTCTTGTGCACTGAGAAGTTTTTATGACCTAGGATGTAGTCTATCTTGGGGAATATTCCCTGTACATTTGGGAAAAAATATGCTCTCTACTGTTCTTGGATACAGGTTTCTATAAATGACAATGAAGTTAAATCAATTAATAAGCTATAACTCTCAGGTTTATATATTCTGTATCCTTGTTTTTTTCTCCTAATTTATTCTATCAGTTACTGAGGGAAGAGTGCTAAAATCTCTGTTTGGGGCTTGACTATTGCTTCCACACAGTTTTTGCTGTATATTTGGAGGTTGTGTTATTTAATCATACATATTTAGGGGTATTATGTCTCCTTCTAGAATTGATCTTTTTATTATTATGAAGTTACCCTCCTTATCACTGATAATGTTCATTGTTCTAAGATTCCTTTAATGCTAACATAACCACTTCCCGTTTCTTACGGTATTAATATAGCCACCTCAGCTTTCCTGTGAGTTTTCAATATGTGTATAATATAATCATTTCACTTGTAAACCTCTTGTCTCCTTATAACTTTACAATTAAAACGAAGTGGGATATTTTGTAGTCAGCATCTCACGGAGTCTTTCAATCTGGTCATACAATGTCTGCCTTTTTCATTTGAGTATTTCATACACTTACCATTTTAATTCTTTTTTCCTCACCAAGGATATGTTTACTGATTTATTTTTGAATAGAGAGAGAAACATAGACGTGAGAGAGAATTATCAAGCCCACAACCTAGGTATGTGCCCTGACCAGGAATCAAACCTGCAACATTTTGACCCTGGCCGGTTTGTCTCAGGAGTGACAACATCGACCTGTGGACCAAAGGTCACAGGTTCAATTCCGTTCAAGGACATGTACCTGTGTTGCAGGTTGGATCCCCGACCCCACTCGGGGTTGTGGGGGAGGCAACCAATTGATGTGTCTGACTCACATTGATGTTTCTCTCTCTCTCTCTCTCCCTGCCTGCCCCCCTCCCTCCACTCTATCTGAGAATTAATGGAAAAATACCCTCAGGTGAGGATTAACCAAAAAATAACAGTGTAAAAGAAAAAAAGCCTGCAACTTTCTGGTGTACCAGACAACTCTCCCACCAACGGAGCCACCCAACCAGGGCTACTCATTTACTTGTGATGTAACATTTGCCCATGTTAGGGTTAATTCTATCATCATTTCACAGCTTGTTCTTATTGGTTCACGAACTCTATTTTTTCTCTCTCTCTTAAACTCTTTTCTTTAGGGTTATGAACTCTTTTTGAGCTCCATTTTATATCTTCTATTGACCTATTAGCAATAGCTTTATTAGTAGTAGTATTATTGTTTTTATAAACGTTACTCTTGTAGTCCTTGCGCTAAGGTTTATCGTATTTGGCTTTCATTCATCACATTCTGTCTTCACACGATAGTATACGACTTCACATGCACTCGTAAAACTTACAGTACCGTATTTCTGTTTTCTCAAGCATTATCCTTTCTGTTGTATCTTTCTTCTCAATTCTATATTTGTGAGGGGGGGGCATGATTTGCAGTATTTTAAATTTAATCAGCCTATTTTAATTTAAAGTGTCAACATAAGAAATATTCAACCCTGTGAAGAATTCTTGTGTTTGTTTGAGCCAAAACTGTCAACAACTTCCGGGAAGCAAAATCTCAACAGATTGAGACAATGCCCCACAGAATGGCAGATTTGAACCTTATTTCATATGTTACTGTTGAAAGAAGACACAGTGAGTGACATGACATACACTGGGGATGGATGAGGCAGGGACACCTCTGGGGCTGGCTGAAAGTGAAATGGTACACTCACCTCTCACAAGGTGGGCACAGGACAGTGACATCCACAGTGAACTCAAGGACAGCGAAGGGGTCTGTGCTCTATGCAGACTGTTAGCTGTGCTCTCAGGGGTCCGGAAAAAGGAAAAAGGAAAATTTCAAAGATATGTTACTGCAGATGCAAAAAGATAAGAGACAGGCTGACTTAAGGTATAGATTGACTTTTCTCAGTGGAGATACCAGCCTAGGACATGACTATCTGCCATAAACTGCTTTTAGTTCAAAACTTTTCAGTTCAGGATGGCCGGTGTGGCTCAGTGGTTGAGCGTCGACCCATGCACCAGGAGGTCACCAGTTCCGTTCCCAGTCGGGGCACAAGCCCGGGTTGTGGGCCTGGTCCCCAGTAGGGGGCGTGCGGGAGCAGCCAGTTGATGTTCCCTCTGGTGGATGTTTCTGTCTCTCTCTCCCTCTCCCTTCCTCTCTCTATAAAATCAGTAAGGAAATTAAAAAATTTTTTGTTTAAGTTTTCATTTCAGACGATCCTATCTGGTTATTTTAGGTCTGAATTTGCAAGGCCATCACAGAGGCCTCCCCTGAGCTGGTGCAGTTACCATGTGACCCGTTCTGTCCACAAGATCCTTCTAATAACAGGGCTGTGCACACCCAGAGCGGGCTGCGCACCACCCAACAGCAGCTCCAGCAGGCTCGGTGCCCACCTGTTGGGCCCAGTTGGGCAGTGGTCTCCTGGCCTCTACTACGTGGACTAGATACAGCTCACTCTGCTTCTGCCTCCCCAGATTTCAGACAAACTGATGTTCTCTGCCCATCGCTCCCTGCACTGCCCGCCTCCCTGCACTGCCTGTTGCGGGGTGGCTGCCTGGAGCAATAGCGCCTGGTCAGGGAGCCACCTCTGGAGACAGCAGCTGCCTCTTGTGACGGTGCCCAGGCAGGAAGTCATTTCTGTTGCTTTCAATTTCTTGGTCTAGATTTATCTTCCTAACTAGAATAGTTTTCCTTCCGCCTGCATAAGTTTCTTTAACACTATGCAGTGCAGACCTCCTGTGAACAAAGTTCTCATTTTTAGCTTCTTATTCTTCCTCTCTTTTCCTTCTGCATGTTTGATTATAAATATATTAGACCTTTGGATGGATTGCTTTTTCATAAAGATAGCTTTTGAGGGGTGCAGAGGAGGCAGCCTTTTTTTATGTTTTTAATCTCTGTGCTATCGTTTGCATAGTTGCTATTTCTATGTCTTCATCTGCTGTTTCTACATTACTTAATTTACTGTTGGGACTATCAACAGACATGAGATTTAGGATTTTATATTTCTTACTTATATAATATCCATGTATGCATTTCTAAAAATATATATATTCTTCCATTGATTTTATATTTATTTTATGTTTGTTATAAATGCTTGAATTTACTTTTAAATTTTTGGGTGGTTTATCATCGACCTGTCATTTCTTTGTCGATTTCTACTGACTGATTACTTTCTCTTGATTATCACTGATTATCACTTTCTCTTGATTATACTGTATCTTCACACGTCTTCTACTTTTTTGTTTGGGTCCTGGACACCGTGGATGTTCATTATTAGGTAATCAAATTCCGACAGTTTTTATTATATCTTGTATTTTCTTAAGTGTGCAATAGCATTGTGTCAAACAATGTGCAATCTTAACTAGAGTACCGCATTGCTGAAAAACACCAGCCGTCATCTGAGCCTGTTGGAAAACGGCGCTCCACACAGGGGTGCCACAACCCTTCTGTTTGTAAAAGCATCCTATCTGTGCAGCTCCATAAACACACGAGCCTGTATTGGAATTTCCAGTCATGGGTTTGTGGCTGCAGGAGGCGCAGGGGAAGGCCTGGGGGTCGTTTCAGCACCGCGGACAGCTCCTGGCGTCCTCAGCAAATACAGCGGCATGCCCTGGCTCCACACCCTGGATCCCTGTGAAACCACTTCTGGGTCCAGGTGTTTTCTTCCCCAGCTTCCGTGCCAGGGGCCCACCTGGCTGTACTGAGGCAAGTACAGGTCATGGTGAGAGGCCAGCCCTGCGGTGGGTCACCTCTGGGCAGCCGCAGGAGGAATGACATGAACCACATGAGGGGAGTTCACAGGAGGGTCTCAGCTACAGGCCGCGTCGCTGCTCCCTAGCTGTGGCTCATTTTCTTAAAAATTTACTTGTTTGGGGACAGCCTTCTCTGTCAACTCAGATTTTCAACTATGTCTAATTTCAACTGATGTCATCTAACATAGCATGCTAGGACAAAATGTGATCTTATTAACTTTGATTAGGCTGAGTTAGCAAATATCAGGCCCTGTTTCCAAATTGCACAAAGGTTGTCAATGAGGAGACACCCTGAGGTTGGACGGGCTGCACTGGAGCCTCGTCTCTGCTGTCATCCCCTTGCAAACTGTGAAGACTCGATGGGCAGTTTGCAGGGACCATGGATGCCTTGCTCCTCAGATGGTGAGAAGAGCACCAGCCAAGCACATGGTACAGACCCGGGAGATCCCTGGTCCCGTCGGGGTAATGGGGTGCATGTCCAGCGATTCGGGTCGCGAGTCACTACACAGTAAAGCAATCAGGCTCCTGCTGCTTCCAGCTCTGGGCATGATTCCCAGCACCTGTCACACACTCACTCGACAAGGACGAGGAGCCCAGAAGTGAGGGCACCCTCTGGGCAGGGGCTGGAGACAGCAGCCAGCGGAGGCTTCCCTGCACCCCTGATCCCTCCTGGCCACGGCTGTGCCCTCGGGGCCACGGAGCCACGAACCTGGGTTAGGAGATGCCTGGCACAGCCACACTTCCCGCAGCAGCTGGGCAGGTATGCCCTCAAAGGTGCCTCCACGTGCTTCACCCCCTCGTGCTCTCCTGAGGACTAACTCTCCTCCCACCGCACCCCTCCTACTGCTGCCCTGACAACGTCCACAAACAGCTCCATCGTTCTCCTGCAGTCCAGAGACCTGCTCGGCGCAGCACTGTTAACCACAGCCGTCACGCTGTACGTTGTATCCCTGCACGGACGCATGCCAGGTGACTGCACTTTGTGCTCTTCCTGCGACATCGTCCCATTTCCCAGCCACAGCCCCCGGTGACCACCACTCTCACCTCTGCTGCTACGTTGTCCGCTTCTTAAAGATTTCACATATCGATGAGACCACACGGCACTGACCTTTCTCTGTCTCATGCGGTTCCTAATGTGATGCTCTCTGGGTCCGTCCACATTGTGGCAGGTGGCAGGCTTCCCTCCTTTGGGGCTGACGGACAGTCCATGGCGCTCAAACGTGCTTAGGCCTAGTGAAAAGGTTATTTTGCCCAGTTTTAAATCTACATTGTAAAGGTCTGAGGCATAAGACACACAGGCAGTTGCTGTGGCTTGCAGCTTTGGCTTCATTTCAAAGTGGCTCTGGTTGTTGACTGTTTTGCATGGTGAGCATCAGCATGCCTTGTCCAGGGCCCAAGGAGTCCAGGGCAGGCCTGCCCCTCAGAGCTCAAGCACTGGCTTCCAGGAGACTCACCTGCAGGGCAGAACGCCAGCTGGGGGTGGACCCTGCCTCCCCTTGAGCTCAGAAACACACACTCTTGGCATGCACCCATGCACAGGCTCTCAGGTGCTCTTTAACATGTGAGGAATCGGAAGCCCAAGGCCCCGTCTTGTTAGAGTTCCGGGAATCTACATGTGTCCGATCGCAGTGGTGATCACTCCCCTCGATCCCTCTGCTCAGCACTCACTCCCCCAGAAGACAGGGTCCAACCAGGCCTCAGCCCCTCTGCCAGGGGGGGTGGTAGGGACCAGGAGGAGCCTGGGCTGCTCTGCTCTGACTTGGCCACAACACCACGCTCACACACAAAGGCTTTAAGCACGTGCAGTGATGACAGTTCCTTAGCTGACGGTGTCAATCATTTTACTGTGTATAGCTAATCAAATCATTATGTTGTACACCTTAAATATATATAACTTTTATTTAAAAACTGCGTAAACCCCAGCTTTCTGTAGACAGAGAGTTAAAACAGGAACAGTAGCCCAGCCAAGCCCCGGAGACTCCAACTTGACATGGACGATTTAAGACTGCATTCCCACTCAGTTATTCTAGGACAACTCTCCATGAAGAAGCACAGGCTCTCACTACGTTGTGTTGTTCAGAAGAGTTCACCGAGGTGACAAGCAGGGTCACGAAGGAAATGCAGGAGCCGTCCGTGAGGGTGGCATCTCGTGCTGCTTCTGCATGAATGGCCCTCGCCCTTTGCCTCCCTGCCGTCCGTCCCAGCAGCCAGCAGGTCTCCGCCGTGGCTCTCCCATGTGCCAGGGCGAAACCTCAGGCCCAGCCTGCGAGTCACAGAACACGGAGCCAGCTCTTCCCAGGGAGGGGGGAGCGGGCCTGAGGTCTGCACTGCGGCTGGAGGACCTTGCGGGAGGAAGCCGAGAGGGTGGTCTGGGAGTTTTACGGAAAGCCTTTTGTTCCATCACTGCTTCGGCTGCAATCTCACGGACTGGACACGGGCTAAATACACCCACAGAAAGGCCTTTCTCAGCAGTGACAGCCAGTCTCCCTGGGGGACACCGGGAGGGACCTGCTCTGGGCCCTCTGACATTTGGCTCGGGCTCCAGCGTGTCAGGAAGGAGTAAGTACACCTAGGGCGGCTTCTCACCAGCATGTGGACAGATGGACTGAATCAGGCCCCCACAGATGCCCGCCGTGGCCAGAGCTTTCCTGTCGGTTCTGGGGCCGACCAAGGCAGATGTGGGTGCCTGTCCAACGGCCACACCTCGAGAAGCAGCGGTGAGGAGCGCTGAGCACGACTGACGGCATCAGCACCTGCCCAGAAACCTGAAGTCTGCACAGTGCTTCTGGAACGTGCGGTATCCGAGTACTAATTGCTCCTTTGGGGATTGTTTTGGGAGCAGGGATTACAAAACGGAGCATCTGTGTCCTGAGTCCTAGGTGGCTCCGGGAAGCTCTCCGTGTACAGACAGGTGCCCTGGGCCCTGGGAGACGACCCACGTGAGTGAAAGTGTCCACTGCACAGGCTCCGTCCCGTCCACGGCTCTGCAGGCCAGTGTGAGGGTGGCGGGGTGGGGCCGCCTCACCTCTGCCTGGATGATCAGCCACCTGGAGCAGTATTCCATCTGAAAAACGGTGACAAAACATTCCTCCTCCTTTACATCACAAAAGTGGTGACTGTGTAGGCTATGATTTCCCAGAATGCTTCAAGGAGATGTGTACAAAGTATCTAAGTGACGGGTCTCCTGAAGGGGACTGCTGGAGTCCTTGCTCCTGAAAAGTGGAGGGTGTCCTGCTGGGTTGGATGCTGCCCAGCAGGGCGCAGCAGGTAGAGGCCAAGCGCAGGTGAGCTGGACGGGGAGCTGCCGATGCTGGTCTGGGCCTCCTGGGACAGCCCCCCAGCACTGTCCCTGCAGGGACGTCACCACCTCGTGTCCCTGCCCACCACCTCTTCATCTCGTGTCCTCCGTCTCCACCCTCAACCAGAGGCTGGGGAGGCCTTCCTGTCACCCCACGCTGACCATTAGCACAAACACCTCCCAGAAACCTGCTCGGCCCCTGAGGTGACCCCTGGAGACTCACCGAAGGGTGACAGATCGGGTGACAGCTCCACACAAGCAGGCTGTGGGCTCCGGGTCCTTCCAGACCTCCTCTACCTGGGGCTCTGGCCCCACCCGTCTGCGCCACACAGACACCAGGGGATGGGGGGGGGGGGGTCGGGAAGCCTGGGAAAGACACGAGTCCCAGTGGAACTGACGAACCCCAGCTGTAGTGCACAGTTAAGCACAGTGAGGAGCAAGTCCAGTACTGAGCTGCCTGCATCTCCTGTCTGGGCGAGGGGGAACTTGGCAGGAAGGGAGGTTTCCATGGGAACAGGAGGAGCCAATTTCCCCTGACATTTCCTTCTCAATCAGAGGCATTATGGATGGTGGGACCTCCCTCTCCACCTTTATGAGCGCATCGCTTCCCATCAGAGTAATTTATATTTGTAATTTTGCTCTTGATCAATAAAGGCAACAGAGAGGATTTACACATTTAATTTCAACAAAAGGGGCAGAAACAAGCAGGAGTCTGGCGGAGCTCCATTTGCACCCTTAAAGGGAAGTGGACCCATCAGAGGGAATATTTGCAAGCTGAAATAGATCAGCAATTTCCTTTGCCCTGTGGGATTTGCATTAGACGCTTGCAAATGGTAAAGGCATTAGGAGCCGCCACAGCCCCTCACAACCCTGGCTGGAAGCGGAATGTTAATCCTGTCACTATTTTAAAACTTGTCTGGGGTTGAGAGTAACTGAAATCGTTTAGGACTTAATATTGCATGAGGATGTGCCGAACCGTGACCTGAGGAGAATATGCAGGCAGAGGAAACCGGCCCCAAGGACAGGACCAGAGCCGAGGCCAGGCCAGGAGTGTCAGCCCCAGGATGTGAGGGGCTAGGGGCTGAGGGCTGGGCCAGGAGGCACAGAGGTGACTGCCAGGAGAGGGTGCGGGGCAGGTGCAGCTGCCCGGCCAGTCCTCCAGCCCTGGGCTATGCTGTCCAGAGACCAGGCTGCTGTGTGGGGTGAGGAAGGGGCTGGCCAGCTGACTGAAGGAAGTGCAGGGACAGTACTGCCCTGGGCTCCAGTGAGACTGGCCTTCAGGAGGCTGCTTGTTTACTGATGTCTGTCCTGAGCTCTGCACACACAAGGCCCTGCTCCACCACCGTCCCCTCCCCCTGCACAGATAGGTAACCCAGGGCAACAGGTCAGCTTGAGTGAGAACCCCACGCCAGCACCAGGTTTCCTACACACAGTCACACTCACATGCAAGAACATGCCGCCACTCATGCTCTGGGACACGCCTGCCTCACCTGCGCACACATCCCAGGGACACACACGTGCATCTGCCCTCTACCCTCTGCACTGTGCCCAGCCGGGCCAGCTCGCGCTCCCGTGGAAACGTCCGGGGATGGGGAGATGCTGGGCCCCTGCCTGTGTCCCAACACTGCCCAGGCCTGCCTCCCAGGAAGCCCCCTCCCCAGCTCTGCCCAGACAGCCCACCTGCTCCCCACAGCAGCTCATTGAGTTGTTTCTCCACCAGCATTCTGTGTCCCTGGTCACCCAGGCCTGGGGCTAGGCACTGCCCAGGGGCAAGCAGGCCGGGGGGAGCAGCGGGCAGTGTTCCTGCTGCTGTTACAATGATCACTCTCTGTTACCACAGAGTGTCTGAGGGGCTGCTCTAGGGACGGCTCGGGGCAGCCGCTAGAAACCTGATGACATCCAGGCCAGCCCAGGGACCCTGGACCTCGTGCCCACAGACAGCTGGCATCTCTGAGCGGACGGTGGGCTGGCCAGCTGAGCCCTGTGCAGCTGAGACCCTCGGACGTGCCCTGCTCTCCAGCCTCTCGAGCTGTGATTCCTAGGAAACTGGTGTTTTTGAATTAAGCTTGCTTTTCAGTCGTCTGTGGAAGTTCTACGCCTGAGCAAGTTGGAGCTAACTCTTAGCTGCGCCTTCTGCCTGCAGAGAGATGCCCCTTCATCCCCACTTGCTACTGTTTCTCACAGCAATGGGACCTCGTGGCCAGCACTGGCTGGGCTGTCCTTCACAGTTGGTGACCACTGTCAGCTGCTCAGCGCACCAAGTCCACATGGGCAGGCTCTTGCTGCCATCAGGACATCAGGACTTCTCTCTGTGGGCACCAGGGCCTCCAGTCCGGCCCAGCTCAGGGTGGGCCCTCCTCACACCCTGCGGATCGTCAGGTCGGGGGTGACTGCCCCAGCCCTGAGCCCAGGCCTCTACACCACTTTCTCAGGCAAACCAGGTAGGAAGACGCAGAGAAGGCCAGGCGGACCCTGCAAAAGTCTCCTCCGCCCTGTCCCACCGACCCTCAGAGCCGGAGAGCACAGAGCCCTGAGGAGGCAGTGCCTGGTTCCGCTGGGTTCTCGAATCAGTCCGGACAGAGTACGTGGACTGATGAAAAATCCCAAGGGACTGGCTAGCCTTTGAGGCCTTGGGGAATTAAACAATGCAAATGCAAGCAATCATTTCCCTCACATACACGCAAAGTAAACCCCTGAGCACACAGAATGGGCTCAGCTCTGCGGAGCGTCCGGTGGGCAGCAGGAGGCTGATCTCTGTCTGTCCCCACCTGGACACTCTCCACCGGGTCCCAGATCCCGTGGTGCCTGCCCCCATGTCACTGCTCAGAGCCCCACTCTTGAAGATTAACTTCCCTGCGAGAATCCACAGCAGGAGCACCTGACGGTGCCTCTTCTGGAGCAGAAGAACCTGGAGAGAGGGCAGCGAGCCCTGGGCTGCTCAGGGAGCCTGCCAGGGAGGGCATCCAGCTCTGGGATCAGCCCAGGGGAGGGTGTGTGTGTGTGTGTGTGTGTGTGTGTGTGTGTCGTGTGTCATGTGTGTGTCTGTGGTGTGTGTATGTGTGTATGTGTGTGTATCTGTGTGTGTGTCTGTCTCTGTGGTGTGTCTGTGTGTGTGTGTGTGTCTGTGTGTGTGTCTGTCTCTGTGGTGTGTGTGTGTGTATGGTGTGTGTGTCTGTGTGTGTGTCTCTGTGGGGTGTGTGTGTGTGTGTCTGTGTGTGTGGTGTATGTGTCTGTGGTGTCTGTGTCTGTGTGTGTCGCGTGTGTGTCTGTGGTGTGTGTGTGTCTGTGGTGTGTGTGTGTCTGTGTGTATGTGTGTGTATCTGTGTGTGTCTGTCTCTGTGGTGTGTGTGTGTGTGTGGTGTGTGTGTCTGTGTGTCTCTGTGGGGTGTGTGTGTGTCTGTGTGTGTGGTGTGTGTATGTGTCTGTGTGTGTGTGTGTGTGTGGTGTGTGTCTGTAGTGTGTGTGTCTGTGGTGTGTATGTGTGTTATGGTGTGTATGTGTGTGTCTGTGGTGTGTCTGTGTGTGTGTGTGTGTCTCTGTGGTGTGTCTGTGTGTGTGTCTGTGTGTGTCTGTGAGTGTGTCTGTGTCTGTGTGTGTCTGTGGTGTGTCTGTGTGTGTGGTGTGTGTCTGTGTGTGTCTGTGTGTCTGTGTGTGTGTGTCTGTGTGTGTCTGTGTCTGTGTCTGTGGTGTGTGTGTGTGTGTGTGTGTGTGTCTGTGTGTGTGTCTGTGTGTGTCTGTGTCTGTGTGTGTGTCTGTGTGTGTCTGTGTGTGTGTCTGTGTGTGTCTGTGTGTCTGTGGTGTGTGTGTGTGTGTGTGTGTCTGTGTGTGTGTGTGTCTGTGTGTGTGTGTGTGTGTGTCTGTGGTGTGTGTGTGTGTGTGTCTGTGTCTGTGTGTGTGTGGTGTGTGTGTGTGTGTGTCTACTGGCTCACAAGGCAGTCAGAAGCCACAGCCTACTCCTTTCTGTCTGGATTTCTGTGGGGGCCACCGGGAGGTAAGAGTCCTGGAAAACAAGCCCATGGGACTGCTGAGTCAGAGCCACTTCCTCCTCCCCCGACCCTCACGGTTGGGGAGCACAGGCGCCCACAGCTCATACCCACAGCCCTGACTCACCCACTTGCTGGTTCTGGCTGGACCGTTTCCTGGAAGGGCAGTCGAGGACACAGGAAGGAGTCGTGAGGAGGCGGATCCCAGGGTCTCTGGGCCGAGCATCCCCCTCAGGCTGCACCGGGTGGACATGTCCTGAGCTCACTTCCCGACGCTCGGACCCCTGGGTGTGTGGCCTGTGAGGCTGGAGGAAGGGCTGGACCCTTGAATTTCAAGGCAGCCTCATCTACAGCCCCCATCGCCTCTCCCTGGGTGCAACACCCTGTCGTCTTTGGTCCAGGTTCTATCGGATCTTTTCCCCATTCTTACTGATTTATATAAAAAGTGTTTACATATTCCTAATGTTTACCCTTTGTGGGTGTGTCCTTAGTGAGCATCTTCTCACTTCTAACTTCTCTTTCACTTTCTTTAAGGTAATTTTGATTAACAGGTTTGTTTTTATTTTAAATACTCAAACGTGTCAGTCTCTTACTTTTTGGTGTATTTAAGAAACCCCTACTCCGACCTCACAAATACCTCATCTGCACTTTCTAGACCAAGTTTCTCAACAAAGCTCTTGCATGCCAGCCCTTGGCCCATCGGGAGCCGAGTGTGTGTATGTCGCACGTAAACCTCCTGTTTCTCGTCCCACATGTTAAACCATCCCCCACATCGGTGACGTCTGTGTTCCTGCAGGAAGGGAACCCCTGGGGAGAAAGGGGCAGTTGTTCAAAAACGTCCTTGGAGAAGGACAGATGGGCTCCCATCCTGGGCGGCCCGAGACCTGGGAGCTATGACCGAGTCCAGCACACGTTCAGCGTGGGACTGACTCCAATCCATCCGATCTGAACTCACCCGAGGGCGCCTTCCTCCAGCGATGACTGTGCCGTCCTCCAATCAGCTCGCTGCCGTGGAGGCCAGGCTTGGGGTTCTGCTGTTTCCTTTCCCGGAAAAGGTCAGGGACAGGCTGCGGGTCCCCAGCTGGAGAGGTGTCTGTGTGTCTCGGTGTGTATGTGTGTATGCATGTGCGTGCACATGTGGATCTCAGTGTGTGTGCCGTGTGCGTGTGTGCGTGTCTGTGCGTGCTGAGTTGAGTCTGGTCTGTCCGGAGGGTGCTGCACTGCAGGCCCGGGCAGCCCCTCCGCCGGGAGTGTGCAGAGACCAGCACCATCTCGGTGTGCCAAGGGGAGTCAGGGTGCGGACTCCTGGCTGGGTTGGGCTCCACCTCTGAGGGACATCAGCTCCTACGTCGTGTTCTTTCCCTCTGCAGGCAAATTGTCTCCCGAGCCAGGGATTCACTTCTGGGAGCTTCACCCTGGCCTTTGGGTCCACGACCTCTGCCTCGGGGCAGGAGCCTGGTTGCAGGCCCAGGGAAGGAGCATGCTGCTGAGGCAGGTGGGGCTCTGCTTCGCCCGTTTTCTCCCCAGCTGCTCAGCAGATCCAGGGATCCGTCAGTGACGTGGCCCCCCCTTCCTGCTCGTCACCCTCACATGTATCCTGCTCCACGACGGGGCAGCCCCATAGCCCGGGCACCCCTCGGGGCCTCCACACACTGTCACTCAGGTAGCAGGGTCCCCACAGGCACTTCCGCCTTCCTTCCTTCCCTGGGCTCGCCTGTCCATTGCTTCAGAAGAGGGTCCCACATGTCACCCTCAGGAAAGTCCAGCTCTGCCATTTCCAGCCCCCGCCTCCTCTGCCTGTTGGCACAGCACAGCACCTGGCCTGGGGCAGGGGTCCTGGGCAGAGGATGCTCAGACAGCTCCCGCGTCCTGGGCAAACCCGCAAAGCGAATGGCGCAGAGAAGGGATGTCTGAGCTCAATGACTTGGTTCCTGATTGAGTTGAACCCCCTCCCACAGAGCCCCTTTCCACACTCAGAGGAGGTGAAGGGGCCACAGGACTTCTCCATGAACCGTTCACGGCAAAGCACCTCTCACCTTTTGAGACTCACTCTTGGAATTAAATTGGGCATTTGAACGCAATGACAAGGACCCTGGAAACCCAATTAAGTGGTGCATTTAACTCCCTTGCCTGCCTGGGTTCAGTGATAGATGAAGGGGGGCGGAGACAACACGCAGTTTCCTCTGGTTATCTGCACAGACCAGAGCTGGGTGTTCACCCACTGGAGAGCAGCTCCGTAGAGCGCTGACTGACCAACTGTGTGCAAAATGGCAAGTCATTACCAACGGGCACCTTTAATGCCCATCCTTCACAGATGTGGGCAGAGACTATTCTGTACAAAGAGGTCTGATTGCATTTAGGACGCTCTCCCTGGCAGAACCCAGATCGAGGCAGTCCCTGGACACCAGGCAGGACTGTCCAGCTGTCAGGGCGGGGGTGTGTGCGCCCTGGAGCGGAGCCCAGCCTCCGTAGACCAGGCGCAGCTAGACACGGACTTGCCGGCAGTGACTCAGGAACTGTGGAGACAAGCGATGCCCCGTACTTCCTGGTCTCACCTGTCCTGTGCGGTGGGCTGGGCTCTCCTGGGAGAAGGTGTCACTGGACCGGACTGCACAGTGCCTTTCTGTCCAGGCCTGCAAGTCTCCTCTTTTAAAAAAAAAAAAATGTTTTCCATTATTGATTTCAGAGAGAGAGGAAGGGAAAGGGAGAGAGAGAGAGAAACATCGATGAGAGAGAACACCGACTGGCCGCCTCCTGCACGCCCCCACTGGGGATGGGGCCCACAACCTGGAACCGGCGCCCTCCTGGGGCAGGGTGGTGGCTCAGCACTGGGCCCAGCGGCGGGCTGCAGTCCCCCTGGAGTGAAGCAGCTCTCTGGCACACTGCCAGCTCCCCTGCTCGTCCTCCACGTCTTTCTGCATCTGTTGAAACCTCTCGTCCACTCATAACTGCTTCCTCTACTGAACTGTTTTCTGGGAAGCTGTGGGCTTTTTTTAAAAAAAACACCAGTGACTGCATTTCGGCCAAGTGTGGAAACGCTGGGAGCAAATGTGCCTTCTGCCGTCCTGAACGTCGATGCTAACGGTCACAACCCAGGCCGCACAGCCCCTGTCTGGGCCAGTTCCCTCAGAACCAGAAAGAGATGCCCAATAGTACTGGCTGCTTGGGTGATTCAACACTGATGCTCCTAACTTCACATGCTAGGTTTTCTGCCCGGGTATTGACTGTGTTTGAAGTTGAAGGAAAAGGAGGGAGGGAGGGAGGCAGGGAGGGAGGCAGGGAGGGAGAGAGGGAGGAAGAAGTGGAGGGAATCAAGGGCCTCATCACCTCACACTCATTAGGATGGCCACAATAAAAAATTTTTAAAAAGCACCGAGCCCGGCTGGTGTGGCTGCGTGAACTGGGCGTCGTCCCACAGACTGAGAGCTGTGCTTCGATTCCGGGCCGGGGCACACACCTGACCTGTGGGCTCGATCCCCAGGAGGGGGCATGCAGGAGGCAGCCAATCAATGTTTCTCTCTCGCATCAATGTTTCTCTCTCTCTCCCTTCCTCTCTCTCTAAAAAATGAAAATAACAAGTGTTGTTGAGAATGTGGAGAAATCGAACGCTCACACACAGTTGGTGGGAATGTAAAATGGTGCATCTGCTGTGAAAACACTATGGAGATTGCTCCAAAAATTGACAACGGACTATCATGGGACCCAGCAATCCCACTCTGGGTCTACACCCCCAAAATTAAAGATCTTGAACAGACGTCTGCACATCCACATTCACAACAGCCCAAAGACGAAGGCAATCCAGCGTCAAATGACAGTTGAATGGATAAGCAAAATGTGACACACACACACACACACACACACACACACACACACACACACACACAGTCACCACTGGAATATTATAGCCACAGCAATCTTGAAAAAGAAGGACAAAGTAGCCCTAGCCGGTTTGGCTCAGTGGTTGGAGCATTGGCCTGCGGACCAGAGAGTCCCGGGTTCAGTTCACGCTAGGGGCACGTACCAAAAAAAAAAAAAGAAGGACAAAGTAGTGGGACCACAATATCAGATATCACGTTATACTACAAAGCCACTGTAATCAAAACAGCCTGGTACTGGCACAAGAACAGGCATATGGATCAATGGAACAGAACAGAGAACCCGGAAATTGACCCAAGACATTATGCTTAACTGATATTTGACAAAGGTGGCAAGAGCATACAATGGGATAAAGACAGCCTCTTTAGTAAATGGTGTTGGTGAAGCTGGACAGCTACATGCAAAAAAATGAAACTAGACCATCAACTTACACCATACACAAGAATAAACTCAAAATGGATAAAAGACTTAAATGTGACTCGTGAATCCTTAAAAATCCTAGAAGAAAGTACAGGCAACAAAATTTCAGGCATCATACGCAGCAGAATTTTCACTGATAATCACCTAAGGCAGCGGTTCTCAACCTGTGGGTCGCGACCACTTTGGGGGTTGAATGACCCTTTCACAGGGGTCGCCTAAGACATAACAACAGTAGCAAAATTACAGTTATGAAGTAGCAACGAAAATAATTTTATGGTTGGGGGTCACCACAACATGAGGAAGTGTATTAAACGGTTGCGGCATTAGGAAGGTTGAGAACTGCTGACCTAAGGCAACAGAATCAAAGGAAAAAAATGAACACATGGGACTACATCAAACTAAAAAGCTTCTGCACAGCAAAAGAAACAACCATCAAAATGGAAAGGGAACCCACTGTATGGGAGAGCATAATTGCCAATGATACATCAGATAAGGGGTTAATTTCCAAAATATATAGAGTGCTCATACAACTCAACAAAAGTAAGACTAAGAACCCAATTAAAAAATGGGCAGAGGACCTAAATAGGCACCTTTCCAAAAAGGACATAAAAATGGCCAAGAGACATATGAAGAAATGCTCAACGTCACTAATCATCAGTGAGATGCAAATTAAAACAGCTATGAGGTATCATCTCACACCTGCCAGAATGGCTGCCATCACCAAATCATCAAACAACAAGTGCTGGCGAGGGTGTGGAGAAAAGGGGACTATAGTACACTGCTGGTGGGAATGCAGACTGGTGCAGCCACAATGGAAAACAGTGTGGTGTTTCCTCAAAAAATTAAAAATTGATCTGCCATTTGACCCAGTGATCCCACTTCTAGGAATATATCCTAAGCCTGAAACACCAGTCAGAAAGAATATATGTACCCCTATGTTCATAGCAGCACTATTTGCAATCGCTAAGATCTGGAAACAGCCCAAGTGTCCATCAGTAGATGAATGGATAAAAAAAGCTGTGGTACATTTACACAATGGAGTACTATGCAGCTGTAAGAAAGAAAGAGCTCTTATCCTTTGAGACAACATGGAGGGACCTCGAGAGTATTATGCTAAGTGCAATAAGCCAATCAGAGAAAGACAAATACCACATGATCTCACTTACTTGTGGAATATAATGAACAAGGTGGGCTAATGAACGAAATAGACCCAGAGACATAGAAAGGAATATGGTTCAGACTGACAAACCTCAGAGGAGGGGGGCGGGGGGGATGGATGAGATGAACCAAAGAACTTATATGCATGTACGCGTAACCAATGGACACAGACAACAATGCTGGGGGGGGGGGGGATGGGGAGGAGGGTGTCTAGGGGGAAAAGGAGGAACATCTGTAACAAAAATAAATTAATAAAAATTGTGGAGAAAAATAAATATAAATAAAAATATTTTTTTTTCTTTATTGATTTTAGAGAGAGGAAGAGGGAAAGATAAAAACACCAATTAGAGAGAACAGTGATTGGTTGCCTCCTGCATGCTCCCTAATGTGGATTTGGCCCACAACCTGGGCATGTGCCCTGACCGGGAATCAAACTGGTGACCTCTTGGTGTGTGGCTGGACACTCAACCACTGAGCCACACCAGCCGGGTGCATGAGGAAAGCCTCACTCAAATGTCTTCTCTCCTTCCTCAGAAGACTGGCTGCTGAGCCTGATGTGGTCTCCTGCTGCCATCTCAGGAACCAGAGCCCAGCCCACTCACTGTCTGTGGCTGTTGGACACCCGCCTCTGCTCGCTCAGGGAACAGGCCATGCAGAGACCCTGGTCCAGTCCCTGCTCCCCTCTGGCCTGGGCTGTGACTTCCAGGGCCCCCTAGGAGCTGGCTTCCTCCTGTGCGCCCTAGTGATCTCTGTGCAGTGCATCCCCTAGCTGTGTGTGATGGGAACAGGTTTTCCTTCTGCGCGCATCCCCGAATCTAGTCTCCAGTTGTTTCCTGACCATCTGAATTACGAAATGGAGGCACCCATGGTGGAAACTGCATTGTGTCTTCTTCCAAGACCACCTCCTAAGACATTTTAAGAATCATGTGAGACACATTCAGGTTTTCAAAAATAGTAAATGTTACGAAATAAACTGCACATTTCCTCTTTTCTATACAAAACAAGAAACCACGTGGTTATTTTTAGCTGCAGACCTCCACTGAGAATGGCAGTAGCATGTGCCACGCAAACACAGGAAGTCCTTTCTTATGAGCTGCTCAAGCCCTCCAAGGATGGTGGGGTTTTTATCCTCACCTGAGGATATTTTTGCATTTATTTTCAGATAGAGGGGGAGGGAGAAACATCGATGTCAGACACATCGATTGGTTGCCACCTGCACAACCCCAACCCGGGCCAGGGAGGAACTGCAACCGAGGTACTGCCCTTATCGGAATCGGGACCAGGACTCTCAGGTCCCCAGGCCCACGTTCTTGAGGGCTGAGCCGAACCGGCCAGGGCCAAGGATGGTGTTTTGCATGTAAGGAAAGCATTGCTCTGAGTGTGCTGGTCCAACTGTGAACGCCTTCTCTGGTTCTCCTCCTCCTGTTTTTTTATTTTTAAAACAATGTTTTCATTCATGCTTTGTAGAGAGGGAGAGATAGAGACATCCGTGAGAAGAAAACATCCGTCGGCTGCCTCCTGCAGGCCCACAGGGGATCCTCCCACTGGGGAATCCTTCCCTGGCAGGAGCTCAGCCCAGAGCTGGGCCTCTTCTTCTTAAGCTGAGTGAGCCCAGCTAAGGAGCGGCAGCTCCCAGCCTCAGTTTCCCCATGTGTAAAATCAGGATGGTGAAACTGTGCGGGAACAGGGTGGCTTTAAGGATGTCATGGAACAAATGTCAAGGAGTGGGGAAGAGATCCCAATGGCCGAAGTGGGAATGATTTGAGGAAAAATAAACACTACGGTCAGACTTTGAGTGACATATTTCTGAGTCCATTATGATATAAACAAACATTCCGGTAAATAGGTAAATGCGGGGAATGGAACCGTGTTTTACTACAGAAAGATTCTTAATAAGGATTCTTAGTAATAAATGTAGGAGGAACGTGGGAACTAGAACATAGCCATTAGGCAAACAATACCCTAATAATTGTTTCCACAATAAGGCAAAAAATCGGAGCAGAAACGGGATATTGGCAGAGCCTGGAAGCCCCTCCCCCAAGAACCTGTGAATGACCCTGGGGGAGGCGGCAAGGAAGGTTCTGGACACATTTCAGACCAGAGGGGCTCCGAGCAGGGCCCTGCACCCCTCCCCCACCTGGCCTTTCCTCCCGGGGGAGTCTGACACCTGTGAACTCCTGGGAAATTCTGATTCACGACACACCCACATATTTGGAACCAACAATTACAAAAACCACAGGCTGGACATGCGGAGCAGGACAATGTGCAGCGAACACGTGCAGCTGCGCGCTCGGACACGGGGTTTTGCACGCGGGTCTGCAGGGTCTGCAGCCGGCCACCTGCCGGCCCACCTGCCGCACGCCTGGCCCACTTGCCGGCCCACCGCACGCCCAGCGCAGCGCGTCCTCCTGCCCGGACGGACCAGGTCGTGCTGGGCTCTGGCGGGCAGGAAGCCAAGGGGCTCGGTCCGCACCGAAGACGGAGCCAGAGGCCTGAATCCAGGGGGCCCTCGGGGTTTGTGGGGAGGAGAGGGAAACACATTTCCATTCTCCCCTCCGTACTTTGTTGTGTTTTAATCCTCACTCGAGGATGTTTTCACTGATTTGAGAGGAACATCCATCCGTGGCCTCCATCGCCCCCACCTGGGATAGAACCCACCACCTTCTGGTGTCGCCTCTCTCGTGCCTCCGGAAGCGGCGGCTCCTCTGCACCCTGCAGGCGCCCGCAGACGTGAACGTGATTGGCAGGTAGGCTGCCGGAACCCGGGGTGTCACCGCCCCCCATTTCCCGGGCGGGGAGCAGCTGCAGGGCTGACAGACTTCCCTGCGCAGACGGCACACGAAGGCCGGAGAAGACGCGGAGGCCCCTCTGGCACAGCGCGCACGCCCACGCGAGGCGCGGCAGGAACAGCCCACGCGCGGGCGCAGAGCGGGGCAGCAGTGGCGCCGGGCGGCCCGGGGGCACCTGCCCAGGACGGCGGGGGGGCGCCCAGGGACCAGGGACGCCATGTTCGCACGGGCGGGGCGGGGCCTGGGCCGGAAGGGGACGAGAGGGGCCTAGGGGCGGAGCCTCTAGGGGAACCACCCGGCCGCCTGGCAGGGGCGGGGCGAGCGGGCCGCGGGCTTCCCGTCGCCTTCTGATGGCGTCACCCCAGGCGCGCCGCGTGGAGGGCGGGGCCGGCTCCCGCCGGGAACGGCCGCACACGTCAGGCGTCGGTAGGCACCTGCGGAAGGGGTGCCCCGTGGGGGGCACCTGCGGGACGTGCCTCGGGACTAGGGGCCCGCTCCCTCGGGCGCCTGGCCCGGAGCCTCCCGTCCGCGCGTGCGCGCGGGCCGCCTCCACATCGCGCCTGCGCAGCGTCGTCTTCGTCGTCCTCAGGCACGTGCGCCTCTCGGTGGCTCAAGTCCTTGGAGCAACCAGGTCGGAAGCCGACGCTCCGCCCGGGCTTTCCGTGGGCTCAGAGCTCCCCCCGCAGCCCGCCCGACCACCATCGTGACCTGTTCCCTGTGAACGCCTCGGCTTCCGCGCTCAGGAGCCCCCTGTTCCCTCGTCCTCCGCTCCCTCACTCCTGGCAGCCACGTGGTGCGGCCCCGGCGTCGGCGGTGCCCGCTCTGCGCATGCGCAAGGCCGCGGCCACGCCCCACGCTGGGCGGGTCTGTGTCCGGATTGCAGCGTGTAAGTGCCGTGGCCTCGCGCCCGGACACAGCGCTTGTGCTTTTTAGTCTTTAGCGCAAGGTTTCTGTGTCACAAAGACGGCGTAGGAATTACGTTTCTCTAAGTAAACACTCAGGGTCTGGCCCGGCGGGAGTGGCTTGGTGGACTCAGCGCCGTCCGCGCAGGGACAGGTCGCAGGTTTGAATCCAGGCCAAGGCACATGCCGATTGCGGGTTTGAGCCCCAGCGGGGTGCTTACGGAAGGCACCCGTCGATGTTTCTCTCTCCCTCTCTCAAAGCAATAAAAACATTTTTAAAAATACTAATGATCTTTCTTGTACGTACTTGGGGCCGGTCATCACTGTCGTGTCCCCCAGGGGCCTCTGTCCCATGCAGGGACAAAGCTCCTCCCCGCTGGTGGAATATGTTGTTCACGGCGAGCAGACGGGTGGGAAGCTCTGCCCTAACCTCTCAGAGGCAGGAGTGCCGTGTCCACGAAAACCAGTAGAAGCAGAGGTGCACGGGCGCGGCCGGCCTCAGTCCGGTGTTTGCAATGAGAACAAGCGGCCAGGCGAGGACGGAGCTGCAGCCGGGTGAGAGGGCCTCCAGCGAGAAGGACAGAGGGGACCCCCAGCCAAAGCAGGGTCCCCATGTGCAAACTTGAATGTGTCTTGCCTTAATTAAGGAAAATGTTAGACCAAGTTAAACATATGCCAGTCCCAGAATGTTGCCTGGCATTTTATATTATAACTTGGTTTTAGATTATATTTCTGATGGATCTCTCTCCTTCTCTTAAAAAATGGATTACAGCAGGACCATTCTACTTATTTCAGTTCTGGTTAATCAAGCTTTTACTGTACATCCGGTTTGGCTGGGCGGTTAGAGCGTCGGCCCGCGGTCCGGAGAGACCGGGGTTCGGATCCCGCTGGGGGCACGTACCTCGGTTGCAGTTTGTCCCCGGCCCTGGTTGGTCGTGGGGGAGGCAGCCAGTGTGTCCCTTTCACGTTGATGTTTTTCTCCCTCTCCCTCCCTCCCACTCTATCTGAACAAAAAATGGAAAAATTTCCTTGGGTGAGGATGAAAAAAAAAAAAAAGATTTTACTGTACTAAGATTTTAATTGCTGATTACAATTCATTGTAATTCTGGGATATTTAACAATAGCATTATACAGTTTTAACTGTTGCAAATAGAGAATGAAATTGAGTGCTTATTCCTCATTGTTAACTTTCTTGGAGTTAAGTGAAGTAGCCCTGGGCAGAAACACCCAGTCGATGAACTGCCTCTGCAGCTTCTTCTGGAACCTTCCAGCTCAACTCTGGGGAGCTGAGGGGCTTCCAAAGATCAATGCACTCATGTCAGACATAAATGAAACAGCTCACAGACTCCTTCACTGTGGTCTCTCCCAGATCCATCAGCAGTAACGTCCACCCTAGATGGCTTGGTCCCAAGTTCCCTCATCGTCAGGACACTCGTGAGCACACGTTTTGTCCTGGTTTATCTGAGTAATTTGTGCGGAAAACGCTTTCCCTAGCTGGGACGTCCTGTTTATATCCACATTTCTTTTTAGATAATTCCCCTCAATTGTCACAGGGTTTTTCCTTCGTTATTCTTGAGTAATTCCTGGGAAGGACATAAACGTGAACCAGAAATGCCCAGGTCCCAGAGTTCCCTCTGACAGAGCCACTAAAGTAAGGTGAAAGTGGAAACTGGTATATTCTCAGATGACATTTCTCTAGGAAATAGTTTCTATTTTATCAATTATCCTCTGCCTAATGTTTAAACCAATAATTATAATGCTGCCTAAGAGCTTTGGAATAATTGCATTTTATCAAGGAAGCCTGCTTCAGAGTTCTGCATTATAAGAGGCTGTGGCAAATAAGGGATAGAGAGGAGACAGACAGAGGGGCAGCCCACGGCAGGGAGCAGCTGAAAACCACAGCAACAACAGGGCACGGGTGTGGCTGCTCCTCACAGGGATAACAGCAGAATAGTTGGTCACCTTTGTTACTTTAAGTTACAACTTTGTAACTTTAATTTCCACAGGCCTGTTTCCCCTTGGTCCGTTTTATGACACTCCGCAGCATGAGGTCAGTGCCTTGCCGGTCCCTCTGCTTCTCCCTGCCTCTTCCATCTCCTATCAGATGGTTAGTTTATTTATTTAGTTTTCTTTATTTATTTTAGGGAGAGGGAGAGAGAGAGATAGAAACATCGATGAGAGAGAACATCGATTGGCCGCCTCCTGCATGCCCCCCACCGGGGATCGGGCCTACAACCTGGCCATGTGCCCTGACCGGGAATCGAACCAGGACCTCTTGGTGCATGGGTCAATGCTGAACCACTGAGCCACACCGGCCGGGCTCAGATGGTTACTTTTATACTGTTAGGCTGATAAAATAGGCCTTTTGTTGTGTTACCATAATTAAATCTCCCTTGTTCTCTGGTGTCCCTCTGAATAGTGTGCTGAGGGGCCAGGGTAGAGTTGCCCTCCCTGCAGGACCACACCCTGAGCCAGTGGGAAGGGACCATTCTGGCATGGAGTCCAAATACTCTTTTCCTTATATGCCATTTGTACTTTAAAATCATGCCACATTTACTATTTTATAGTTATACTAGTACCTTTCATTTATTAAAATTTATCATTGCTGATCTTTTCAATAAATATATAACGAGCTCTCCCTTATGCTCAAATGTATCCAGTTTCTGTATCGTAATAGCGGCCACAGGGCATTGCTTCACTGCTGCTCTTTCTGGAAAACGCCCTCCAGGACCCCTTGGCCTCCTGTTGCGGTGGGGGCAGGGTTTCTTTCGGGTGTAATTAAAAGAAAAAATAAACTCTGCTGGTGATGTTACAGGACGTGACACTTGCAGCTCCTCTTTCCAAAGCTGTAAGCGTGACGGATGCTGCCTGGTGGATGGAAGATGGGCCAGCTTACGAATGCCAGCAACACCTGAAATGTCATCAGTGAGCACAATCGGCTTGATGGTTCATGAACCAGCTGCTTCATTAAGACACAAAAGGTCTAGAAAGATTGCCTGGTGTTCTTTCAGAAAATGTTGGTCAGAGAACATGGATTTTCTTAGTAGCCTTTTGTTTCTTTTTTCTTCCCATCCCACTGCCAGTGCCTTCCATACAGGACATGTTTGTCCTGAGCGGTGGCCGTGCGGCTACAGGCTTGGGAACACACTATAGATGACTAAGCGGGACCAGGGGCTCTCTCACACCTGCACCCCTCCCCCCAAGAGCTCAGGCCTCCTGTGCAGTGACACACTCCCTCAGAGGGCACAGAAGTCAAAGGCACCTGCAAATTTACAGCCACAGCTGGGCATGGGCTGTATGCTGGTCTATACACAGCAGGGTTTAAGAGAACAGATTGTAGGATTGGACAGACCTACTGTGCACTAGTTACCTGAACTTTTATCTCCAAAGCTGGGATGATTAACACCCACCACAGAGGGCCACCTGGAGGCCACGCGGGAAGAGTCTGCACCAACCAGGTCCCTGTGCAGGTGGCATCTGAATGCGTTTGTTTCCCAGGCTTCTCTGAAGACTCCTGCCGGCCCACTCCTGTTCCCGTCCCCATCTCAGGGTGACAAGCCGCCCCACAGGGCTGTGACGGGTGGCGTGGCCTGCAGCAAAGAAGACCCTGGTCCAGGAGCTCTTACCTGGTGAGCACAGCCCCTGCTTACCATACTCAAACAGGTGAGCAGCCAGGTGTTGACCAGGCTACTCAATTGACTTTTCTACAACTGGCAAGATCAGTTGAAGTTGGGACTTGAAGTTGTCTGGGGGATGGACACTTGTGACTGAGAGGTGACGAAGTCAGGGGACATTGAGTCAGAACCAAAGACGGGTACTTTGGACTTCCTCGTGAAAGCTGCCTCCTGAACATCCAACCGGCAGGATCAGCGTCATCAGCAGTTCCTCTCGGCAGCCTGAGGACTGAGGGCCAATGACAGTGGGGACGGGACGGGGTGCTGATGAAGGCTGAGTGCAATGTCATCCTGCAGGAGAAACTGCCCTGTAATAACCACAGATGTGGGCAGTGTTGTTTCATTCCCTATGATTAGGTTCAGCTGCATAAACAGAAACCCAAAATAACGGCGGCTAAAACGAGACTGAAGTGCATTTTTTGGTCCCATAAAGGAAGCGTGGAGGTTGGCATTCCCAGCTCATGTGAAATACGGAATGGGGTCAGTCGCACCCAGGAATGCGTCTATCCAGCTGCTTGTGGCTTCCATTCTGCCCTCCAAAGCGGCTGCTGGAGATCCAGCCTTCACACCTGGCCACCCCCTAGCTTACAAGGAGGTTTCCGGGAGCTTTCAGAGACCATTCCTGCGTATGGATCGGCCTCCCCAGCTTATTGCCCACCCACACCAGCTGCAAGAGACTCTGGGAACTAGTGCAGGTGAACGTGTATGCAGCTGAAAGGCGGGAGAACTACCACTGAGGAAGAAAGGCGGAGTGGATATTGATGTGATATTGTGACATAATAAACTTATGTTTTGGTCTTTGATCCCCCGCTCCTGCCTAGTGTTCCTAAAACATTTGTCATTTCCTAAGTTAAAGATGCAGGCGCATTTTAAAAATGTGTTTTCATTGATTTTTTAGAGAGAGAGGAAGGGAGAGAGACTTAGAAACATCGATGTGAGAGACATACATCGAACAGCTGCCTCCTGCGCGCCCCCCACTGGGGATCGAGCCTGCAACCTGGGCATGTGGCCTGACGGGGAATCTAACCAGGACCTTTCAGTCCATGGACGACGCTCAGTCCACTGAGCCACGCCGGCCGGGCAGCATCTTTTGTTTTAATATTTGGACTTTGACCCCAGTTCCTGACACAGACCTGCTTGGAATTTCCCGGGTGATAGGAGTGTCTCCTGTTCTAATGCAGCAACTCTTGGTGGGTCCTGGACAGCTTCAGGACAGGGACTGCTCGCCAGAAGCCCAGAACCTGATGAGAAGCTTAGGAATTTCATCTCTGCTGCCGACTCTCCACAGGGAGGAGGGGCTGGGAATGAGTTAGTGACTGATCATGCTCGCAGGGTTGAAGCCGCCACAGCAATCCCAGTGGTGCGGGTCTGCAGGGCCGCCAGGGGGCGAGCCCCAGCCTCCGTGGGGTGGGGAGGGGTGCCCTCGGCTCCATGGGACAGAAGCTGCTGAACTCCAGGCCCGTCTAGACCTTGCCCTGTGGGCATCTTCGTCTTTATTGTATCATTTATTATATAACAAACCAGTATACGCACGTAAGGGAGGCGGGTTACGGACCCCGGTTCTGTAGCTGGCAGTCAGAAGCGTGTGCCAACCGAGGAGTGTGGCCGGCGCTGGAAGAGGGCAGTGCCGTGGGACTGGCCCCTGAGGCGGCTCCGGCAAGGCATCGGAACTGGACTGAACCACAGGACGCCAGCTGGTGCTGGACAGTGGGTCGTGGAGAGGTCCCCCTCCAGCCAGAGCCCGTCACAGTGGGGAAAGCAGTGTGTTTCTTGGGCTCAGCAACTGTCTTTGTCACAGTGTTTCACCTTTTTTTTTTTTTTTTTTTGGCTCTTTCTCTGAGGAAATGGAAGGGCCCTGAGAGGTGGGGACTTTCCCAGTTAGTGGGTGCGGGTCAAGGGCGGGGGGGGGGGCAGCCACACTCATGCTGTCAGGAGATGACAGCAGCCCTGACCTGGAGGAGAGGGGAGGCCAAGGCGGGGCTGAGGTGGACGCGTGGGGAAGGTGGGGACAGCGTCGTGGCCGGGACGGGGGTGAAGTGCAGCAGAGCTTCAGGACGGCTGCTGTCTGCTGCGAGGGGGGAGACCGCCGGGAGCGGGGCTCGGGGCGTATGAGCACGGACTCGGCCACAATGTCACACAGCCAGCACCGGTCACACGGGAGCCAGCACAGGGAACCACTGTCACGGAGCGCGGGCTGCGTGAGCCCTGAGGAAGCCTCTGGGGCAGGGGGACGGGAGGGGGGGCCCTGCACAGAGGTGGCCCCGGGGCCTGTGTGGTGGGCGGTGCGGGAGAACAGAGCCCAGCTGAGGAGTCTGGGAAGGCCGGCCATGGGCATTGTGATGCCAAACAAAAACAGGAAAACGTGGTGAGCAGGAGGCAGAGTGAGAGAGCGTTTCAGGGAGGAACTGGACCCACTGTGGCGAGTGCTTCAGGCAAACAGATGTATTTTTGGGTGATGGAGAGAGGACCCACACACCCCTCCTGACTCAAGGACCTGGGAGGGAGATTCATGCTATTCACAGGAGCTGCTGAATTTGGGCAGCTTTGCTCAGTGACACTGCTGTATAGGCCCTCTACTGAAATGAAACCCTCTGCTCCAAGTTCAGGAAGAGGCTGGGACACCTCCTCCCCACACCTCACCCTTGCCCCCCCCCCCATCAATCCCAGAGTCCCAGTTTAAACGTGACCGGCCCAGGCCAGCATTCCCTGCCTGCTGATCCAGGGCTGTCCCTTCCTCAGCCCCCGCTTGTCTCCTTATTCATGTCACCCAACATCTGCTTCCCAGGCCAGCAGCTCCGGAGCTGTGGAGGGGCTGCCCTGCACCCTGGCACTCGCACCTGCTCCCGCAAGAGCTGCTGAGAGGAGGAATGGGGTGAGCCATCCTCGGCACAGACTGTGTCCCCGAGGCCACCAGGAGGCACTTACCACCGGCGACACTTGTTTCTTCTGGGCAGTCCCGACAGTGCTTCTGAAGAGCTTGGCCCTTCTGGGCACCTGAGCCCTGGTGAGGTCAGAACTCCTCTAACTGCCCCCCGCCCCCCGCCCCAGCCACGGAGCTCCCACTGCCTGCCGTCGGGACCAGGGGGCTGGTCGCCCCGTGGGTGTTGACAGTGTGGCTGGGGTGAAACCAGGCCCCAGTGCAGGCCGCTAGTGAACACACTCGGCCAGCGCAGCCCTTCCCCCGGCCAGCCCCACTCTTCAGTGTGGGGAGACCTGTCTGTGTGCCACCCTCGGCTGCTGGCCGGCGAGACAGTGTTGACCAAGCAGACCATGAAGCTGATGGCGGATGGGATGTGAAGACGAGCATGCGTCTGCCCTTTCAGGAAGAAAGACCGGAGAACAGGAAGCCGCCAGCAAAGCCACCGTGCCTCAGGTCGCAGAGCTTCCGTGAACGCGTCCATCCGTGTTCCGGAGCCCGAGGGGCCAAGGCGGGAGCCAGGGCGCGGAGTTGCCTTAACCCTTTCTGTTGCGTAAACTTTGTACTGAACACGATAGTTTGAAAGGCGCTGGCTAAATGCACCTGCCATGGCCCTGGGTACTCACCAAACCAACCTGTGGGCGAGACCTGCTCCGCCAGGTCACACCCCACAGGTCCCTGGGAGCACGGGGCTGCAGAGGCAGGCAGCCTGTGTGCCTCGGAAGGGCACAGCGCTGGCCAGGGAGGAACCAGGAGCCTGTCCTTCCTGGCTGGCATGCTCTCTCCTGTAACAGGCAGCTCCGGAGCTGAGGGTGGGATGGAGGGGTCATAAGAGGCAAGATCCAGCCCTCATCCCCTCCGGCTCCTCTAGAGAAGCAGATGTGTCTGGGGCACAAGGGCGGCTGTCTGGTCACAGGATGAAACTCCGTAAGATGCCGTCGGCCAGGCCCTGGAGCACACTCCCCACAGCTCCGAAACCGGGGTTGCCTCCTGCCCGGATAGGAAGGCAGTTTCCTGCGGGCATTCAAACCCATGACCTTAATCAGATGGTTCCACTGAGAACTGATAACCCCATTTACCGATAGGGAACTGTTGGCTCACCCAAGCTTTCCTCCAGAGACCCAGGCCCCGGTTACCGACCATGAGTCAAGAACGACATGAAACAATAGGTGTACGTTTGCCAAGAAACTCTCACCTCTGCGTTTACAAAGTGTCTGCTCAGAGCTGTAGGAAAGGTCCCTGCAGACGGACCGAGACCTTCACAGGAGGCGACAGTCGGAATGAGAACGCTGGCCAGTGACTGAAATTCCTTCCCTGAGTCCTGGAGAAATGCACCTTCCTTAAAAGTGAAGCTGGATGGTGATGAAGCCAGGTGCTGGGCTGGCCCCAGGGCCCACAGGGCGGAGCAGCTGCCCCGAGATCGTCTTCACAGAGGGGGTTGTGTGCTGCAGGGTCCCCACGACACTCACGTGGGCCTGTTCCTCTTGACCTTTCCTCAAGGTAAATGTCAGCCTCTGTGCGCTGGCCAGCAAAAACAGCAGCTGAGAGTGCCCTTGAAAGTGCTTCCATCAAGAAGATTCAGACGCTTTAAATACAGACTTTATATCGAGCTTAATGAACACTTTGTTGCCTTTGATAACTATGATTTCTTTATCTTCCAGCAAACACGGTCCAGGGACTTTTTATTTTTGTTTCTCAGAATACAAGGTTGCTCAGTGAATCCTCCTCCAGCAGCTGCCAGCACACCCTCTCCTGGGCTTTGAGGACAGGGGTCGGTCTGAGGGCCTGTTCCTGCTTCTGCTCTGCCCCCCTGCTCAGGTCTGTGTCCTAGACGTAGCTCTCTGAGCAGGACCAGACCTGTTCGCCAGGGGCCGAGGGCCCTGCCCGGGAAGCCCTGGTTCTCAGAAGCGCAGGCTCTGGCCCTCGAGTGCACGGACTCCTTGCGTTCTCACTGGGACAGCAGCCACAGCTCTCGTCTGAAGGCTGAATGAGTCAGCCGGGGGAGCTGCCTTTTCTCTCCCCGTGATCCGGGGTGACCTGGTGGGCCTAGGTCTGCTCTGTGCACCTCTTCTTCTTCTGCCATGACGGTGGCGGAAGCTCTGGCCGAAACCTCACCCTCACACACGTGGCATGGCTGGAATTATGCCCACAAATACCCCATCGGGACAGGCTCCTTCCGTGGACGCCGAGGGCAGGAGGGGCACTGGCTGCACTAGCCGAGCGCCCCCAGGCATGAGCTCGCCGCAGCGGCTGCTGCAGCCATGTGCACAGAGCACAGGGTGCTCATGAGCGGGACCCCACAGCAGACCACGTTCCCACTCCTGCCTCCAAGGTTCACGTCTAACTCTTCGCTGCAACACACAGCCCGTGAGACCTGCACCCACTGCCCGGTTCCTGAGCAGCCCGTCCCCAGGCCCACACGCAGGCCTGGCTCAGAGCTCTGGTTCCTGCACGGCGCAGGCTGTGCTAACACCCGCCGTCTCCTCCTGGCCCTCAGACCGGGTCGCGTCGGCAGGTGTCTCTGGGGAGTGGAGCAAGCACCTGAGTTCCAGACTCCAGGGTGGGGATGGGATGCACGTGGGGTGGGGTCTGAGAAACTCCTGTCCAGGGGTTTTGCACCTGCCTGGCTCCACACAGAATGGGAAGGAGGTGGGGAAAGTGGGCATGAGTGGGGGTGGTCAGAGGGTCTCCCCCTTAACACCTGCCAAGGGGTCAGAGGCTGTTAGGCTCGTGGGCAGGAACCAAAGCTCAGATGAGGAGGACCACACTAGGGGCTTTGGGTGACAGATCTCCGCTGCCAGGCACCTGGGCAATGCCACCTGGGGGCAGCTCATGCACCCACCCCAGCCACGCACCACACTCAGCCGGTCCCAAGGATGCAGAGCGCCGCTCCCAGGGCCTGGGCGGGTAGACGGGCCGTGCCGACACCCACTGACCCCAAAGCAGGAAGACCGAATCAGGTCGATTCTGTGCTAGGTGACAGTCCAGGCTGTGCCATCGACCAGCTCTGCACCCCAACCTTAGCTTCCCCTGGCTTCTGTCTGCTCACCCTCAATGTGCACAGAATGAGATGGGTGGTTGGGAGGGTGCCGTGAAGTGAGCCTGGCCTGGAAGGGGATGCTGGTGAACTCAGCTCCCTCCCCACCCACAGGGTCCTCAGAGCCTCCCTGGGATGAGCCCCTGATCAGCCGCACAGGGCTCCCCTGCCCTAGACTAAGAGAGAAGGTCGCTGTAGCTGCCCCTCCTGGTGCAGGGATCCAAGAGGTAGACAGAGGTCACGCCAAAGCCAGGCTCCTCATTGGACCGGCCACCTGTCTTCATTCTAACAGGGGTCGTGTGGGGACCCACTGCCTGGTTCCACCAGGTGGTCACCTCCCCCTCAGAGCCCAGAGCAAGTTTCCAGAGCTGGTGATGAAGGGCATTTGTTACACCGAGTGCAGCATCAATGTCCCCTCGTGAGCACGGTCCAGCCTCCCCGCCATGGCATTCCCAAAGGAAGTGCCCGGAGGCCACTGGAACAACTCACCATCTGGCCCCTGTGGCCAGGCCTGGTGCTCCTCAGCACAAAACCAGCTGGACAGTGGTCCCTGGGGACGAGGGGTGTCCAGCATTCCTGGGAGGAAGGCAGCCTGCGGCCGGCCCGGTGATGGTCAGGCGGCAGTGGGTGCTGGGAGCTAATGAGGACTTTGGTACAGTGTTGAACCTAGCTAGCAAAGAAAAGGTGGAATCCCTGAACTAAATATATACACTGGGGCTGAGATTAGATTTGCCATTCGTTTCAAATGGCACTGTTCAGTGGCCTGCAGGCCACCATGGGACAGGCAGCACCATTCCCCGGGTGAGGGACCCACAACACAGCTGGCCACCGGGGGGGCTAGAGGCACCTGCTTGAAGGGGGCAGCCTCCTGCAGGCCTGGAGGGGCGGAGAGCATCTCGGCATGGAGGCAGGGAGGAGCCAGGTGTCCTGCTTCCCGTGGAGGCACAGAGTGCCCAGATGCCGCAGTACGTCGGGGACGGTCTGAGCTGAGGATGACCCTGCGAGGCCCAGCGAGGGCCTGGCTGCCTCGTGGGCTGAGTCGGGATGCCACATCCTCTCCTGCCGACTCATGAGCTCTGTCCCTCACACAGAACAGCGGACGGGCTGCGGCTGCGGGGTGTCCTGGTTCTTTGCCAGGACGTGTTTGTCTGGGTCCCTGGTGGTGAGGATCTTTCTTCACCAGTCTCGTTCCCAGCTGAGAATTGTCTGTGTTCATGCTACAGACAATTGGTCCCTGACTGGAGTCTCTACTGGGTCAGCCCAGGAGGGCCAGCCCTGACCACCTGGCCGAATTCTGACCTAGGAGCTGCGGGGGGGAGAGGGGGGTTTCATCCGCTTCTTGGGGGGCAGTCCCTGAACTGGAGAGGGATCCTGTGCTTAGAAAGGACTCACTGGTTAAGAGAATTTCCTGAAAAACAGGGAATCTTAGGTAAAGCCCTTGTGTTCATAAAACCCTTCCTCCCCCAGACTTGACCTGTGTCTTCTCTGCGCCTGGCAGGCGGTGGGAAGGAGAGCGCCATGGTGACTGGCAGGAAGTGCCCTGGCGGAGGCTGCTGGCTGGGCGGGGAAGCAGGCCCCGAGTGATCAGTCTGTGGGGCGTGCTTGACTTCCTCTGGCTGGCCCAGAGTTCAGAGTGACGGGGTCAGCGATTCAGGACACCTCGCCTCGTGCGGTCACTGACCAGCTCGCAGCCACCTGGACCGCGGGCAGCAGCGGTGTGGCGGGAGCTCCTGGCCCTGCGGGTCTGCGCCCACAGGCTGCCATCGTCCTCGTCGGTGTCTCGGGCAGCACACGGCTCGCTGCAATGGCCGGACTCGCCTGCCGCACAAACACCCACTCAGCAGGGCTGGGTGTTCCCACGCCAGAGGCGCAGGTGTCCGACAGGCGCTTGGCTCCTGAGCGCAGTAGGGTGTCCTTGGTACCACCGAGACGGGGCTGCAGAAGAGCCTGGGGATTCCGGGTCCCCCACCCCTTGCCGCTCCCGCAGCAGCTCTGTTTTTATGTTTTATTGGCTTTCTGTACATGTCCTTATTTTTAAAACAAATAGAGTATAAAATCATTGAATCCAAAACAATTTCATAAAAAAAACTAGAGGATTATTTCAAAGGGAGAATGGACTTACGCTGCCTCAAGAGAGGACCCTGCTTGTGAAATCTTTAAGTGGAGACTTTGTTAGAAACAGAACAAGAACACCGTCATTAAGTAAGTGCCACCTCTGCCCTGCTGTCCCCAGGACGTGGGTGTCTGTCCTCTTCCCAGAGGGGCCGGCCCGGCTGCAGACGACACCAGGCAGCCCTCTCTGCCGCCTGCCAGGGGCTGCAATTTCCTCCGCGTGCGGGTTCCAGCCTGCTTTTAGCAGCACCCACACCATTACCCGGAGGAGGAAATGGGCCGCTCACTATGCGGGTAAGAATTCCATTAATGTTCTAAGAATTCCACTAATGCGCACGCCGACCTTCGCTAATTCCAGCATCGTTAGCCGTGCCCCCGTTTCAGCATCTCCTCAATGCCAACCGGTAATGGGTGTCTTCTGTGCCTGTTTAACGGGCCATGCAATGGACGGGGATGCTGTGTCTCTGGCCATCCGCCCCGCTGAGTGACGCCAGGGAGGGGGGGGAGGCGCGCATCTTCTCACCCCACGAGAGCTCAGAATGGGCTTTTCCAAGCACAATTGATTAAAAGGTTAAAATATTATATGTACACAACTCGTTTTCCATTACCTGGAAACATTTTTTTCTTACTAATTAGTGTCTCCATCCTCATTTAAGGAGAAAGTTAACATCATTGATCTTTGTTTCTTCAATCACAATAAATCCTAATAGAAAGTTCCCAGAGGCTGTTGCCCTCCTCACCTCCATGTCTGCTCACCTCTGACCTGTCTGCTCACCTCTGACCTCCCACGTCAGACACTGGAGCAAAACTGAGTCTCTTCCAGACGGCTCCCTGTGGGTGGCCCCCTGATGAGAGTTAGAAGGGCTGTGGCCAAGCAGAGAACTAGAAATGACTGAAACAATATTGGCGAAAGCAGGTGAGAATCTCGTGGGGGACGATGTCTGGCCCGGCTCCCTGCCGTCGGAGCAGGGTCCCGCGTGGGGCGGTGTCACAGAGCCTAGGGCGCCAGGCAGCAGGCCACACCCCGACACCGTGCTGTGCGGAGGAGAAGTTAACGCCATTTACTGGCCCCGAGCTGGGAGGCCAGCGAGCTATCGCTCGACATCCGAGCTCCCGGATGATTTTTAACCTGGGGTTTTAGAGGCAGAGGTTGAGGGTCAGGGGTCAGGGGTCAGGGGTCATGGGCCAAGCTCATCGCTAAGGTCCTGTGCAAACGTCAGTGGTTTTCCTACTATGGTTAATTTGTTCCTGACACCCGGTGTCTTAGTCACTGTGGTCGGGTGATCTGATCAGGCTGAGGGACAGTCTGCAAACTGCTCATCGTGTGTCTGTGATGCGGTCTTCAGAGCGAGAAGCAGACGCTGCGTCTGTGACCTTCTGTTCTTTACGTTGTCATGTTTTGCACCTAACTAGTTACACTTTCTATCAGCTCAAAGTTTATTTTTAAACATTTTCCTGGAGCCTTCACCTTCGACTGTAAGCTGCGTGACAGCCAAAGCGCCTGAGACACTCGTGGGAGCCTGGCCATCTCCAGACCCGGTGTCACAGGGAGCCTCGCAGGCTGGGCCCGCCCGCCTGGACACTGCACACAGGGAGCGAGTGGAGGTGGCGGGCAGAGGTGTCACGGTTCGCCGGGCTCTGCGGTGGGACAAGGGCACCGGCCCGTGGAGGACGGCCGGCACTCAGTGTAGGCGTCAGTCCATAAACGGGGTCAAGGCTCCAAAGGGACAGCAGAGGCGGATCGGTCGGGCTACCTGTGGAAGGCGCGGGGTTTCTGAGTGCCGACAGCCCTGTGATCCCGTCTGTAAGAGGCCTGGGCTGTGCTGGAGGCTGACCTTCCAGCACGAGGTACAAGCCTCCGAGGGGCCGGGATGAGGCCAGGCGGAGGCGGCAGGGGCTCACCCTCCTTGCCAGTAGGCCTGCAAGTGAATTCCAAAGGGCCCCTCCGTCCTGCTCCAAGACCCCAGGACGGCCGCGGCCCCACCCCCTCGACGGAGACACTGGGCTGGCGTCAGGAGTGAACTCCAGCTGTCGCTTTGTCTGGTTGCTCGGCCCTGGCTTCATTCTGTGGGTCTCACTCCACAGAAAGGGGCCCGAGGGGGTGGCACCTCCCTGCAGGCCAGCGAGGGACGAGGGGTCTCAGAGCCGGCGCACAAGTGAGCCGCCAGCCCCGCTGTCCCCTTGTCCTGGACCAGCCCTGTGGCTGTCCCTGCGTCCCGGGCCGGGACAGACATGGGCGTTCGGATGTCTGTCCCTCAGCAGCGGAAAAGTGGACCAGAGCTTCATCAGGGGCCGGTCGAGGGCCCCTGGCAGCAGAGCACGGTCTGCAAGGAGCCATGTGCTGGGAGCCAGTGGGGCTCTCACTGCTTTTCCTGGGCAGGGAGCAGATGGCTGCCCAGGGCCACCAGTGAGGCTCAGCCCGGGTCCAGGGGTGCCTTAGAGGTGCAGATGAGAAAAGAGAAGTGTGGACACGGGCAACATCAGGGGGGGTCAACCCTTCCAGACTCCTGCAGAGCCCGGCTGCCTGGGAGGTGCCCCCAGGTTGCTGCTCCCGGGTGAGGAGGAGCCAGCCGGGCGGGGCCTCCCAACCTCGCAGAGAAGCCCAGTTCCTCCGGCTTGAGAGGTGCTGAGCACACACTCACACGCTCATGTGAACTATGACGGGTACATACACAGACATGTGCACACACAGTCACACACGTCTGCCTGCACGCACGCACACGGATAGTGCACATGCCTATGTGTGCACTCACACACACCTGTCCCAGGTGCGTTCTTCGTCCCTCAGCTGCCTCCTAAGGGGTTTGTCCCAATTTCATGGGACAGAACTGTACACAGTGTCCAGCTTCTCAGCTCTCGGGAGGTTGGGGGACTGGCAAGTGGGCAGGGTCCCACCAACCCTGCGTTTCAGGGGGCAAGTTCTCATGGCTCTGGGGCCTCATTTCCTAAATGACCTGGGGTGTGTGCCTGCCCCTGCCCTGGCTGTCCTCACTTTAACCACCTGTGCAGTGGACGGTGGCTCAGGGCCGCCAGGGCCGTTGCAGCTCCCACGTGCTGGCCGGATCTGCCTGCATCCCTGTGGTTTTCTGACAAAAGGGGGCATGTGAGTGCCTGAAATGTTCTCACCTCTTGCTATTTTTGCAAAAGGCTTGAACGCAATTGTTAAAAATAGAAATAATGAGGGAAAGCAGAAGCTTCTGACCTTGAGTCACGAGGACAGAGCCGGCTCCCACTGTCCTCTCTGGCTGGTGATGATAAATGATCGTTGTGCTGCCTTTGTCCTTAGCTAATTTACCCTTGGCCCACAGAGAAAGTTTCTGAGCTCCTGCCTTTTTTTTTTGGAAAGCTGGGAAGATGCTCTGGACCCAGCAGCCCTCTCTGGCGTGCTGTGTGTGTCCTCTCCTGGCCCTGTGGGGGCCGGTCACAGGCGCTCTGGGGCTCACACTGCACAGGCACCACCCTCCCTCCCTGCCCCCTCAGCTGCACCCGTCCCCCTGCAAAGGGACTCGCAAGGCCGGGGATCCTCAGCACCCGTAGGAGGCTGAGTGTCGGGGACACTGTCCTCCCTGATGTGCCACGAAGGCTGTTGTGAGGGGGCCAGACCCCAGCACCTGCTGCTGCTCATCCCAGCATCTCTCCTTTTGTTTAATCCTCACCCGAGGACGTTTTTCTATTTATCTGTCTTCAGATGGAGTGGGAGAGAGAGAGGAACATTGACGTGAGAGGGATGCATTGACTGGTTGTCTCCTGCAAGACCCCAACCAGGGCCAAGGACGAACCACAACCGAGGTACATGCCCTTGTCCGGAATCGAACCCACAACTCATTGGTCTGCGGGCCGACGCTCTACCACTGAGCCAGACCGGCCAGGGCCCTGGCACCTCTTACCGATGAGAGAAGTCTGCACTTTGACAGGCGCTCAGCGTCTCTCCCAGTCGCTTCTCCTGCCAGGAGCATTCAGGACATTAGCCCCGTTCTGCCCTCCCTGCACGCACACTGCCCCCCCTGCATGCACACTGCCCTCCCTGCACGCACACTGCCCCCTCTACACGCACACTGCCCCCCTGCACGCACACTGCACCTCCCTGCACGCACACTGCCACCCCTGCACGCACACTGCCCCCCCTGCACTCGCACTGCACCTCCCTGCACACACTGCCCCCCTGCACTCACACTGCCCTCCCTGCACGCACACTGCCCTCCCTGCACTCACACTGCCCCCCTGCACGCACACTGCCCCCCCTGCACGCACACTGCCCTCCCTGCACTCACACTGCCCCCCTGCACGCACACTGCCCCCCCTGCACGCACACTGCCCTCCCTGCACGCACACTGCCCCCTTGCACGCACACTGACCTCCCTGCACTCACACTGCCCCCCTTGCACGCACACTGCGCCCTGCTCCCTGCTACCAGTTCTCCTGGCCAAGAGGAGCACCGAGCCTCCAGGACCCAAGGGAGAGGCGGGGGTCCTCAGGAGGCGGCCAGCACCACCCACAGCGCCGGAACAGAGCCTCGGCCCATACCGAGGTCCAGTCTCTGGATTTACACCTCAGTGTTAAAGTCCAGGAGGCAGCTAAGGCTCACAGTGGCATCCCTCAGTGTTGAGTGCTGAAACAGTACGGTTTCTTCTTGTTTCAAGGAGAGATTGTGGAGGAGACAGGCTGAGACTTCTGTGAGCTACGAAGTGTGGAGAAGGGCTGGTGCCGCTGGGTCCATGCCAGAGGTGCGGGGAACCTGGCCTGTGGGGTGCGCGGGTGTGCTCTGGAGAGGGTGGTGGGCGTGTTCAGATTTTTGTCTTTACAAGTTACTCCCGAGGCAGGTTCTGTGTCCGTCCCCAGAGCTGTTTAAGATGGTGCATTTCTGTCTGTCCACTGTGGCCCCTGGGCCACTCAGGAACAAACGTCATAGCTACTGTTCTACCTGCCGAGCTTTTGTGTACATTCAAGATTTGCAGCGTATGCTTCTCGATGAAGTAAAGAGGGGTGTGCAGTTGTACGTATATGTGGGTGCATCCACATGGGAACACTTGTGCACATGTACACACATACACATGTATGCAAGCACACGTGTGCACGTATGTGCGTCTGTGTGGGTAATTGTGTAGGCATGTTACAAAGCATTTGCCTTTGTGTACATATGTGTATGCACCTTTGTGTGTCATGTGGGCATTTATACATGTGTGTATTGTGTGCACACAGACACACACGTATATACAGAGGCATGTGCAGGTCTGTGTGCGTGTACCTGCCAGATACTCCACGCACCCTGTGCCCTGACTCCCCCAGGCTCCATGGTGGGCCCTGGCCGGCCGGCCCGGGTGAGTGCGGTCCTTGCGCACACCTGTTGCCGTGACAGGGGAGGAGCGCGTGCAGTCTCCGGCGAGCAGGCTCTGACCCCTGCCCTGCACTGCGGGGGCTCCCTGTCCATTAGGGTTAGGGACACACTGACGCCTGATGTCCAGTGTGGCTTTGCGAGGATGTGAGGCCTTTGAGGGTGATCACGTCTGGACAGTGGAGCCCCCATGAGGGCCTAAGAAGAGACCACTAATCTTTCTCCCTCTGGCCACGTGAGGACACAGTGAGAAGACAGCCACCTCGTGACCAGGAAAGGGCCCTCGCCAGACACCGAAGATGCCAGTGCCCTGACCTGGGGCTCACGGCTCCAGACCGAGGAGCAAATGTCTGTGTTTCAGGTGCCTGGTCTGTGGTATTTTTGTTATAGTGGCTGGAGCGATCAAGACAACGTCTCACGCGTGCGGCCTGAACCGGACCAGCCTGCCACCACCACTCGAGACTCGTGGGGACCCAGCAGTCCCCAAGGGCAGGTGCGGGAAATGGAGGCGATTCCGCCAGGGAGTGAGCAGAGACCACGAGGGTGAGAGCAGCAAGGGGCCAGCAGGCACCAAGGAAACGAGTGCTTCTGCTCTTTCTTGGTCAGTGGGTTTGTTCTTAGGTCGTCTGGCTCCATAGGTATTAAAATAGCATCAGCCGCGGCAGAAACAGCCCTGGGCTGGGCTCCTAGTGCAGGCTGTGCTCCAGGCCCTGGTCCGCGACCCACTGGCCCTCTGGGGTCTCGATGGTCGTGGGCAACATCAGCTCCGAACACCACCATCCGCGGATGCGTAGTGCTTCCCAAGCTGTGTGTCTGGAGGGCACGTCCATGGGGCACGGAGTAATGACCATCCCCCACAAAGGGCCCCTGGCCCTCTGACACCCCGCAGGGCTGTGTGGCCAGAGCCAGTCAGGGCTGGGCAAGTCCTGATCCCAGGTGCAGCCTGTCCCGGGACAGCCACACCCACTTCGACAAGGTGGGGCCTTTTGGAAGCTGGTGGGGGGACCCCAGTCCTGGGGCTCCCCTCAGTCCACCTGCAGAGTGAAGCAGTGAAGACACTTGAGCAGGTCCGGGAAACCTGCACTGGGGCGGAAGGACCCAGAACACAGGTGTGGGGTGTCCTGGCGTCGCCCAGTGCTTGAGGGTCATCGTGGGCACCCAGGAATGTCCGTCCTTCAGCCCCTGCTTCTCCACTTCTCCCCGCTACATACTTGCCTTCCAGATTACCGCGGCCTCTGAAAGCATCCTTCAAATCTTCACACCTGGATTCGCATGTGACAGGACGGCTGAGGCCCAGGGCAGGCTGTCGCAGGAGGCTGCACTCTCCAGGGGGGCTCTGAGGCAGCTTGAGCCCCCACCCCTCAGGGTCCCCTGTTCTGATCCCCACTCAGTCCTCTGCCTACTGGCTTCTGGGTCATCCATGCCAAGCCCCACCCACCCGTGTTGCTACTATTCCTGGCAGCTCAGCAGCCCCACCCCCACCGAGCTGGCCCCCCTCGGGCTGGACCCAGCATTTCTTTAAGCTTTTGGAGCAGAGCACTGGAGGAGCCGGAGTTGGTTTCAAGGACAGTTAAGCCCTGGCCTCTTTCGGCCAAATGCAGTGATTTTGTTGGACTAGGAAATCAGTCCATATTTTCAAATTCCGTTTCAACGCTGGGGAGGCCTGGAGCTGGTCTGGGGCACAGTGACATCCATCAGCCACCAGGGGTGAGCAGAGGCCATGGGGACTCGGCCTTCACGCGCAGTGGGCCTGCGTGGGGGCGCTCAGACAGGAAACCCAGTCTGCTCATCTCCTGATGCAGGGAAAGGGGCTCGGGTGAGACGCTCAGGACGGTGCCTGAGGAGGGAGGAAGCCCCTGCTGGCCTGGGACATACTCACCCTTGGGGTCCATTGGGCCAGCTGAACCCTGCTGAGACTGGCCCGTGTCGGGGCACACCCCATTCCTGGGAGCACCCAAGGCTTCTCAGGCGGCAGGGAGTGAGGAGTCCACGCCATGCCGGTCCGGGCTGTGCCCACACGCTCTGCGAAGGGGCCGTGTCTGCAGGCCAGCGCCACGGCACCATTGTCATAAACAATCACGCAGATGTGCGATGGAGGCCGTCTGTCACCCCTAACACATGGCGTCGCGTTCTGCAGCCGTCGCCATCCTGGGGCTCAGCCAAGGAGCGGCCTATAAAAGTCTGAATAATGACCTCAGTGCTCACTTCCAATACAAATCATAATCCGGGCAGCTGTTTGCAGGGCTATGCGAGCAGTCCTTCCCACCCACACGGTTACCTCGCTCGGCTCTGATGGCCATTTTAGCAGCTCCTCCCCTGACCAGCGCTAAAGTGTCGAGAATGTGCTCAGAACCCGTCCCTCCGGCGGGCGACAGGCGGGAGCGCTGGGCTCAGGCATGACCTGTGCGCTGGGTGCTCTGCTCGCGATGGCCCCTGCATGACCTCGCGTCCTCCAGGAGGACAGCTCAGCCCTGTCCTGGTCTGTCTGGTTCTATGGTAACACTGAGACGTCCTCCTTGGCGAGGGCTGTGGGGACCCCTCTGGCCACGTCCCCCAGGGCAGAGCCTGGAGCTACAGAGGACAGACCTGCAGGAGAAGGACCCCAGGCCGCTGAGCAGGGCTCACCTGGGGCTTGTACCCAAGGAGCAGGGGGCCTGGTCAGCGTGGCTGCACCGCCCACAGCCAAAGGCGTCCCCGAGCCCCACAGCATGGCTGCAACCTCGGGGTGACCGCCGTCCCCCACCCCGCATGGCGTATCAGCATGGACTTTTCGTTCCAGACCCAGAAATTTGAGGGTTCTGAATAAGATGTTTTGCTGTAATTCTCACTTAAACCTTCTGTTGGCCTCTAAATATCAAGTCTTATTTGCCTAATATTCCTATTTTCAACTGTAATCACAAACCTCTAGATGACACTCATGCACAAGATAACGCCTGGTGAACAAGTTTTAGTTTTACAAAATGCCACCTTCTGAATCATTCCCCTCTACCCAGGGAAAGACAACCTGTCACTGACAACTCCCCGCGGTGCCGCCTCAGGGACACAACTCCCTCCTGTTCACGGTTTGCTCAACACCTACTGATAAATCTGATGGTTTTCTCTTTGTGAAGTGGAGACAGGGAAGTGGCCTCTGCCTCCAGGTGGCGTGGCCTCGGCTGGGACACGCCCTCTGCAGAACTCGGGTCCTCCGCCGTGAGGCAACGTCAGGACCACGTGACGTGTCTGAGGAAACGTCAGAAAGACTGGCCCAGCTTCTGCGTTTAGGGATGAATGTCTGCCCCTTCTGAATTTCCCCTGTGGTGTGTGCTCTACCTCCAGGTTCTAGCACTTCAGTCAGTTTTAGTCATTTAAATGTTTCTTTAAAAATACTTTTCTCGTCTGCATCATCGGATAGGATGACACCTTCTTCTCTGGGACTTGACACCGCCCCCTTTTCCAGGCATGTTGCCCTCAGTCCAACAGACACTTCCATTGTGCTCTTTGCTCTCCTTCACCGGATTTCACATGTTGACCCCTTTCGTGGTCTTCGCAGACGTGTCCTTGTTTGTGAGCCGCCTGCACACTGCATTTGGTACTGCGTCTGATTTGGTTTGTTCCATACGAATCCATTTCTTCTCCATCTGTACTTGTTGTTCGTAGTTTCTCAAACTAAAAGCTTCATACACTTAATTTGTCATTACGCTTCCTAATAAATGCTGCTATCCCTCCCGGTATCCTCTGAGCACCTCTTGGTGGTGTCCTGTAGGTTTGAGTAGGTGCTGTTCTCACCGGGCCAGTGTGACTCACTGGTTGAGCGTCGACCCTGCACCAAGAGGTCACCGGTTCGATTCCTGGTCAGGGCACATGCCCAGGTTGTAGGCCTGATTCCCAGTGGGGGGCGTGCAGGAGGCGGCCAGTCGATGTTCTCTCTCATGGATGTTTCCATCTCTCTCTCTCCTTTCCTCTCTCTCTAAAATCAATAAAGAAAAAAAAAGAAAATATTTCTACCTGGAAAGTAATAACACAAATAAAAGCACTCATATGATTTGAGGGTTTTGAAGGAAACCAAAAGGAGAAATTACAGACTATTAAAAATGAACGCAAATGAGAAAGCACCTAGTGTTTTTTCTTTATTGATTTTAGAGAGAGAGGAAGGGAGAGGGAGAGAGAGAGAAACATTGATGAGAGAGAACATCGACTGGCCGCCTCCTGCATGCCCCCCACTGGGGATTGGGCCCACAACCTGGGCATGTGCCCTGACCGGGAATCGAACCGGCGACCTCTTGGTGCAGGGTCGATGCTCAACCACTGAGCCACACCGGCCGGGTGGTAGAAATATTTTCAAAGTTTAGCTTACGTTTTATTAAACTGCGCTGTGTTCACATGCAGACTACAGACTACATGCGTGTCTGCGTGTGCGTGTGTGTGTAGCCGACTGTCTCCTTTTGGAATTCTTGACATTTCCTTATGATCAACAGACAGTTTTTGTGGTTACTTCATGTATGATAGAAAAGAATATAAATTATGCATTCGAATGATACAGTATGTAGAAAATAAAATTGAGCTTTTTTATTGTTTTATTTCAGTTTCTTGGTCTGTCATTTCAGATGAGAAGAAAGAGGCTCTATTTTCCAACCCCCTCCCCCCCGGATGTGGCTGTGTGGCTGGGGGATGAGAGGCCAGGGGACCCGCAAGGAGAGGGACACGCTAGAGGGTCAATGCTGGAGGCCTCGGGATGAGGCCACCTCTGTCCACAGAGCCCCCCATCCCTCAAACGTGGCACAGAGGGCACTGGTTCTGTGTCCCCATCCCAGGTATATCCCGCCGCCCAGGCCCACGACCATCAGCCCCGAGTCCTGGGCCCGTGGGGGAGGTCAGGAATCTCGCCATGTTCTCTGTGCTGCCAGACAAGGGTTAAACCACACACCCCAGGGAAGACGGCGACCCCCTCCCCGCCTGAGCACAAGCCCTCCGGCCGCCCAGCTGCCCACTCTCAGCTCCCAGAATAGTCTGTGGCCGCTGGCCTGTGGTCAACAGCCCCAGGAGTCTCAGATGAGTAATCCTTAGGAAAACACTGCAGAATCCAAGAGGTGTAGGCATCAGGACCGGAGCTGGTGGGCAGGTCCCTTGGGGCATCTCTCCTCTACGCCTGGCCTGGGGGGGTGCAGTGGGGAGCCGGCTGGGGTGTTCCAGAGGAAGCTGTCATGTGGGTTCACGGGCTATGCTGCTCCCCTCCCCCATCCCTCTGGAATGTCCCAGCCCCCTTTCCTCCCTCAACTCCAACCTCAAGGTCCTTTGCTCTTCTGGGCCCCACCCAGGGCCTCAGCATTTTTCATTCCTGTGCTCAGAACACCATCCCACAGACCTCCAAGGTCCTGTTCCCTCACACGTGAGCTTCTATTCCAATATCACTTTCTCCGGGGCCTTCCCTGAGCCCCCAGGACATCTGATTCCCTCCCGGCTGCACATTGTTCTATGTAATCCCTGTCATCACCTGACATACTGCACATTTGCTTTGGGAAGAAAAAGCCCCAGAATCATCCCCGGCCTCCAGTGAAACCACGTGTTAACCCCCGGAGCCCTCGCCAGCATCCAGCCTGTCCCAGCCCAGCCCCTGCCCCACAGTGAGGCTGAGGCCTGAGGGGGCTTCTGGTCCTTGTGTGTGTGTGCATCTATTTATATATGTGCATGTGTCTCTGTGTACAGTACGTGTGTATATGTTTCTGTGTACCTATATGTGTGTGCACATGTGTCTTTGGGTACGTGTGCGTATGTGTATATGTGTGTGTTTGTTGTGATTTCATGGATGGATCCATTGAATCAAACCAAAGAATATAGACACCAGCCAGACAGATCCAGCCAAAGGTTTTCCGTCCTCTGCCCTGTGGTTGTGCTGTTTCCAAAGGGTTTTCCTGTGTCACTTTAACCTGTTGACACCAAAATGGACGGTGGCTTGTGGTCCCCTCTTCGATCCCCTCTCTGCCCAGCCCCAGGGCAGAGCTGTGAACAGGCCTCTCAGAGGTCCTGGATGGAGCGAGCTGTTTCTGATCGCGTTGGTGTGCTAGGAAAGGAGAGGGGAGGGGGAACAGAGGCACAGGAGCATAATCTAGTTAGTGACACAATGCTCTTCCAAGGGGACAGTTGAGATGAACCAGGCACCATTCAAGGGAGAAATCCAGTGATGGTGGGAGAGTCCAAATAACCTCTCAGCTCGGTGTGTGTGTGTGGGGGGGGGGGGGGCGGGGGGGCGGGGATAGATGCCCAGGAAGCCTCAGTGAGGCCCACACCTGATGCCCATGGTTTACAGGAGAAGTCCACCCCATGCCCACCCTGAGGACACGGACCATGGGAGGGCTGGTGGGGTGTGGAGGCCAGAGAACCCCAAGGCCAAGGAGACAGACATAAGCTCCTCTGTGCAGGGAGGTTTGTCCCCTCCCCTCCCGGAGATGGAGTGGACAGGGCTTGCTTGTCAATCTGCACCTCAGTGCAGACATCATGTCCGCGGCCTCTGGGTCCCGGGTCCAGAGTTACCTCTCCTGCACACAGATGGTGCTGCCAGTGTGAGAGGAAGGGAGGGAAGCCCAGTTCCAAGGATGAAACTGTCCCCAGCGTCCATCTCCCAGTCACATCCATGGACATCCCCTTCCCCTCCCCCGTCCCTCATCTTTAGAGCCGTCCAGCCCTTACATTCATGTCAAACCAGGTGAGCAAGGGCTCCCCTCCTTCAGTCAACGAGCGTCTAGTCGGCTCCTATGGAACGCCAGGCACTGAGATTCAAGGGTGGTCACAGGGACAACGCACCCTGAATCCACGAAGAGAAAGCTGAGGCCTCCGGAGGGTCGTGGGATGCCCAGACAGCACAGCGAGTGAATGGCGCCCCGCCCCCACCCCCACCCCAAGAGACTACCTTCTCTGCCTTGCTGGGAGAGGCTGTGATTGGGCCGTTCCCATCTACCTGCTTGGGAACTGTGCGGTGCCCCTGAGCAGGGGAGGAGAGCGTGTGCTCCAGGTTCCCTTCCTTTCCTCACTGTGTCTCTGGGCTGACGTTCACATTCCAATCCCCTGGGGGACGGGGGTCCAGAGCTGTGTGGGCCAGAAGAGGCCACAGCGTAGAAGTAACGTGCCTCTGGGTTTGCGCGGCCGATTCCGTGCATCTGGGAGGCAAATGAGACAGTCACACAGACACACACACCCCTCCGGAACAGCACACACCTGGTACCTCTCTGTGCCCGCGAGGCCTAGCTGGGGCGCCAGCGACTCCAGAGTTAAGTCGCAGGCGTGGTCCACTGTCGGCAGGGTGGGGCCCAGCCGTGGGCTTGAGCCTCGCCGCTGTTCTAGCGCACGCTCCGGATCTGGGTCAAAAACCGCGCTCCTCGCTCCTCTCGTCCTCTCCGGCGACCGCCCCATCACCCCCTCCTCCTCTCCCTCGCCCGCAGCGGGGGCGTGGGGCACAAGGTCGCCGTCTGGCGGCGCAGACGCCCAGAGGCTCCGGGGAGGGACTTGGCCTGGGTTCTGGCCCTCGGCTCGGCCGGGGAGGAGCCGAGAGGCTGAAGCTAGCGGCAGCCGGCCTCGGGCGGACGGGCACAAGTCCTGGGCGCAGCGACCTGGTCGGAGAGCCCGTCCGGACAGCGCCCACAGCGGCGAGAAGACCCTCTCCGGCGGCAGGAGCCAGGCGCGCCGATGCGGCGCGCTCCCGCCTTCCTCTCGGGCGTCTCCGTCTTCTCTCGGCAAACCACGGTGGGAAGGCGCCCTCTCCTTAGCGGGCCTGGAGCTGCAAAGGCATCGCGGGGCGCGGCCGAGGGGAGGAGAAAAGAGAAAGGGAGCGGAGTCGGCCCGGGCCCGGCAGTGACTCGCGGGGCTGCGGCTCCGCCAATCTGCTGGCGCTGACGCGGGGGGGCGGCTCCGCGGCACTCGGATATCAGCCCGCCCGGGGCGCGGGGCATCGAGAGGCTCGGTCGTGCGGGCGTTGCGGTCCCGGACGGCCACTGCACCTGCTGGGGGATCTCGCCCACCGCTCTGTGCGCCCCCATCCCTGCTCCTGCCTCCCCCTCTGTCCCCGAGACCCTGCGCCCTCGTTCCCCTCCAGGTCCCGGCCTCCGGACCACAGAGTGAGAGAGCCCAGCCCTACCCGAAAGAGCCGCCCTTTCTCCGCCCGGCAGGCCCGGCGCCTAGAGCGGCCCACGGCGCCCCGGATCAGATTGCGCCGCGCGGTTGCCACCACCACCCCCAGGCCGCCGCGCCCTGGTCGGAATGGGGCGCCACGCTGGGCCCCTTCGCGCCTGATGAGCGCGGCCAGAGACCAGAGCCGCCCACTGCGCGCGCGGGGCCTCACACCAGTGCGCCCGCAGCTCCACGGACGAGGGCCATTGGGCCCGGAGGCTGAGGGCGCGGCCGCTCCGGAGAGGCGAGAGGGAACGGCCCCGAGATGGCCCGGCGAGCAGGCGATTTGGCGGTGGGCTCCTTACACGTGGTGCGGGCCCGGGGACAGCCCCAGAGCTGGTAGTTGTCGGACGCCAGATGGACCTTGACCAGAGCCGCAGCACCTCTTTCGTGCCTAGCCAAGACTAGCGGGGCGCGGGCGGGCACGCTCCGGGAGGACGCCCGGGGCCCCAGGCCGCGCGGTGAGCGCGGCCATGAAGATGATCCTGGTGCGCAGGTTTCGCGTGCTCATCCTGATGGTGTTCCTGGTGGCGTGCGCCCTGCACATCGTGCTGGACCTGCTGCCTAAGCTGGAGCGGCGCGCTGCCCGGCCCTCGGGGGACTCCGGCTGCTCCTGCGCGCAGCCCGCGGCCGAGGCAGCAGCACCCGGCTGGGCCAAGGCGCGGGCCCGCCCCGGAGAGCCTCCGGCCGCTGCCTCCGCCGCCGGCGACTCGGGCTGGCCCAACAAGCACACGCTGCGCATCTTGCAGGACTTTAGCTCGGACCCTTCCTCCAACCTCACGTCCCACTCGTTGGAGAAGCTGCCGCCCGCAGCCGAGCCAGCCGAGGGCGCTTTGCGGAGGCAGGATCCAGGCGCGCTGAGACCCCGAGACCCCGCGCACCGGCCACTACTCCCAGACCCTGGCACCCGTCGGTCGCTGCCGCCCCCTGGCCCAAGCGGGGATGGCTCCCTCCTGGCCAGGCTGTTTGAACACCCACTCTACCAGGTCGCCATCCCACCGCTAACTGAGGACGACGTCCTCTTTAATGTGAACAGCGACATCAGGTTCAACCCCAAAGCAGCGGCAGAGAACCCCAACTGGTGAGTGGGGTCCAGGGGCCATGTTGGGGTGGGCCCTCGCCAGCCCGACCCCTCAGGCAGCCACGCGCCCTTTGAGATTAAGGTCCACCTGTGTCTTACCCCAGAAAAGGCCCATCCGAATCCAGGCTTTGTGTTCAGAGACCCAAAGGCCCCTGGGAAGGGAAGCTTTTCGACCGCCAGCTGCTGCCTCTTGCTCGGGGCACTGCCTTTGTCTGCCCAACGCCTGCAGCTCTGAGCAGGCTGCCCAGCGGTTTGGAGCTGTCCCTGTGGCCGCTGGCCTGGAAGGCCGACTGGGCATGGGAGCCTGCAAGGCCCTGGTCAGTGGCCTGAGAAATGGACTCAGGCAATGAATGGATGAGCCTTTGAGGGAGTGAACACGAGGCTACCCCTGCCCCTGCCCCTGCCCCGGGGAGCTGCTGGCTGCCAGGCTGCCAGACACTAGGCGGCGGTGCCCTGGGGGAGCCGTGCAGACCAGCCAGAGAACAGTCAGCAGAGGGGTGTGCCCGCTCCAAAAGGCATGAGGAAGGGGCCCTTCCAGCCAAGGGGCCACCAGCCCTGGCTGCCCCCGGTGACTGCTTCCTGAAAGGCAAGGAGCCTCCCCCAGGAGCATCTCTTACTGCCGTGGTGTAAACCCTTCCCCCCAACCCCTCCTCAGCCACAAGGATCACGATGAGCGGATGCTGCAGCCAGAGTAGTGAAATATTAACCAGTAGCAAGGCCGGAGTAAATAACTACCTGTAGGACGTTACCCAGGCCACGGAGGGGAAAGGCCAGGCGTCCGAAACAGCTTGTGGAGATCCTTTCTCCCCTGAAATTTAACCGGGCCCAGTGTATTGTGTCTAAACACACCAAGGTGTTTGTCTGGGGGCCTCTGGGCTTTGTCTGCTGGCCAGGTTTAAGGAGATGCTCAGAAATTTGGGGATCGGAGCAGTGGCAGTGAGATGGCCCCCCATCGTGTCCACGGTGGTGGTGGGCTGGGGGCTGCTCACGTGCAGGTGAATCGGAGCTGACAGTCCACCGTCCCCTCTCGCCCAGCGGGAAGCGGGGGGGGGGTCTGCTCCCCCAGACTGGCCCCTTGATCCAGACGCGTAAGGATGGCCTGTGGGTGGCAGGCCCTGCCTCCTCCTCCCACCCAAGACCGCTCTCATTAAAATTAAGTTTAGTCTGTTGCATCATTCCTACCCCTGGTTGTTGGAACCAAAGCCAAGTTCCCAGGGAAGTTTCTGACAGACTGGGCGTGTCTAAGCCTTGCACGCAGTCTGTGGTCAAAGATGAGTTTGGTCTCCTGCCCCCAGAGAGTAGCCGAGGCCCCTTGTACCCAGCTGACATCATGCTTGCTGGGCTGTTTTGGTGACCCCAGGACAGACACGGTGGGGCCTGCCGCTGACGTGTGGGGTTTGCTCCTGCTTTAGTTATAGCTGTCTGCGGCGGCTCAGAGGGCAGGTAAGAATTACGGGCCTTTAGATATGTTATTAGTCGGTAGAACAACAGCCGCAGAAAAAACGTGGGCACGGCGGGGTCCCGTCTGCACCAGAGGCAACTTTGACTAAACTGCGTGTTTGGATCCGAAGTTAAAACCTTGGCGCCTGAGGCCAGCTCCGGCTCCTTGTCTGTCCTGTCTCTTGACTCGGTCACAATCATTTCCGCAGGCCTCACGAGGGCCCCGAAGATGAAGAATTCTCGCCCACCGGGGAAGCGGCAGTGGACAGCTACCCCAACTGGCTCAAGTTCCACATCGGCATTAACCGGTACGAGCTCTACTCCAGGGACAGCCCAGCGGTCGATGCCTTGCTGCGGGACCTCGGCGCGCAGAAGATCACCAGCGTCGGTAGGTACCCCACTGTGCCCTCGATGGAGCATCCCCACTGGGGCCTGCAGGCCTCCAGAGACGGAACGGGCGACCTCACTGCTGTCAGCAGATGGGCGGGTGCCGCACTCAGCCCTTCCCCAGACGAGGGGGACACAGCACTTTCTCAAACACAGGTACCTCTGTGTAAAGAAGAGGTGGCCCTGGGGGCTGCATTCCTGCCCTCGGGGTGGGGGAGGCACAGTGGAGCATCCGGAGGCCCCAGGCCCGCCAGGTGCCCCAGTTCCATGGGGACGGGAGTGAGCAGGGCTGTGCTGTCCAGGCGGGGGCCCATGCGCCTGGGTGTTGGGAGGCAACATCTCTGAGTACTTTGGCATCTGCTGACTTGGGGAAAAGGGCACCGGTTACTAACTCCAGAAGATGTGTCAGCAGCAGTGTCTGAGCACCGAGGTCTGTGCCATCGTCCTCAGGCCCGCAGGCCGTGCTTTACGAGGGTCCCTGTCCGTCAACAGTGGCTTGGAGAAGGCTGGGGAACGGGCTGAGCCCGGTGGGAAGCACCGTCCTGGGGCCTTTGCAGGCACACGCAGCCTGGCAGGGTCACGTGAGGGGGGCAGGCCGTCAGGGCGCAGCTCCGTGGCAGGGTCGCGTGAGGGGGGCAGGCCGTCAGGGCGCAGCTCCGTGGCAGGGTCGCGTGAGGGGGGCAGGCCGTCAGGGCGCAGCTCCGTGGCAGGGTCGCGTGAGGGGGGCAGGCCGTCAGGGCGCAGCTCCGTGGCAGGGTCACGTGAGGGGGGCAGGCCGTCAGGGCGCAGCTCCCTGGCATCGGTCAGCAGTCCTGGGGCTGAAGGGCTCCAGCCGTCTGGGGTTCTGTTCGCTCACTGCGAAGGGCAGGTAGGTGTTACCTATGAGAGCGACGGGAGAGTTCTCCACGTTCTTCAGGAGCGGTTGGGCTCTGCCCAGCCCTGAGCTGCTCGTAGGGGTCGCCTTGCTAGGGGAAGACAGGATGCGCAGCTCTCCCGGCCTGCGCTGTTCACCCAGGAGAAAGACCATGGCCAGAGCTGTGGTCTTCCTCTCCGTCTGCTGCCCAGGAGAATCTGACAGCCCGTCCCGAGCCCTGCCCACCGGCCCTCCCTCCTGGCCCTGCAGGGTTCAGGGCTTCCGGCTGGAGCGCCGTCCCTGTGACTGGCGGGGACTGGCGGGCAGAACCACAGCTGGGCGTCCCTTCCCCTCAGACCAGCCGTGCGGGCACAGAAACGCCCAGGGCACTGACCAGCTCCTTCACTTGCTCGGCAGACTTTCTCAGGCACCTCCTGCTTTCAGGCCCCCTCTGGGTAGTGGGGAGTGGAGGGTGAATCCAGCCTCTCCTGACCTGAGAGCTCCGGGGCAGAGAGACGCACACACTGACCGAGAGTAAATCCTTTCAATGCTGGACAGACCGTCCAGGAGCATTTAGAGAGGAGAGGCCCTCCATCTGGAAGGAGGCCGGGAGCACCTTCTGTGAGAAAAGCCCTGACCTGGGTCTTAGGTCAGTGTAGGTGGAAGGGGTGGGGTGGGCGGGGCTTCCTGGAAACGGGAACATTTCAGGGGGTTTTAGGGGAGTGCAATGGTCGAATTAAAAGAGCCTGCTCTGCCCTGGCCGGTGGCTCAGCGGTTAGAGCACCAGCCCTCAGACCAGAGTCGCCAGCTCAATTCCGGTCAAGGGCACGTACCTCGGTTGCAGTTTGGTCCCTGACCCTGGTCAGGGTCGTGCGGGAGGCAGCCAATTGATGTGTCTCTCTCACATCGATGTCCCCCTCTCTCTCGGTGTCTCCCTCTCTCACACTCTATCTGAAGATAAATGGAAAAATATCCTCAGGTGAGGATTAAAAAAAAAAAAGTATGCTCCGCTGCCGTTGATGTGCCCTGCTGGCTGCCTCGGTTTCCCCATCTGTCAGGTGGGCTCAGGTCTGTTCAGGAACACTGTGTCTTATTCTAATAAGACGGTGAGTGAGAGCAAGCATGCACATATTACCTGATGCTCTTAGCCTGGACTTCCACAGCCACCCCATCCCGGAAGAACGCAGGGTGCAAGGGTGCAGAGGGTGGCAGGCTCACCTCAGGGAGCAGACGCCCCAGCTCTCACTGACACTGCTCCGTGCAGAGGGCGGAGCTCGAGCCCAGGGGGCAGCTGCGGTGCAGGAGGCGGGCCTCCGAGGCTCACAGCCAGCTTTGCCACCTGGGCCCCCTCCGCGCTCATTCCCACAGGGGCCTGGCCTTGGGGCACCCCACCCCGGGGCTCTGGCTGGGTGTGCCGTGGGGTGAGTCCCTGCCCATCAGTGTCCTAAAGCGATCTGAGCTGATCTCACTCCCCCCAACTCCACTGACCGAGCTGGTCCTAATCCTGTGTGACCCTCGGGGCAGTGGGCCCATCAGAGCGAAAGTGGCCATTCACAGCCCTTGAAGGGCCGATAAGCACCAGCAGTTTCCACCGATGGGACCGGGTACCGTCCCCCAGGCAGAACGGGTACTGGTATCAGTGCTGGTTCCAGTCACGAGCCAAAGTGCCTGTGGGCAGATGGACGAATCTCCCCGGTGCTCACAGGGACCGTCTGACGGCTGAGCCGGGACCCTGTCATCTCCAGCCCGCACATCTGAGATCCAGACAACTCCTTCGGCAGCAAAGCCTGACTCTGCCTGAACTCACGCGGGGGCACAGCCTGCAGCGACCAGGCTGTTTACATCCCAGGTTTTCACGTGCGGTGGAACTGAAGTGTGTCTAATCGCAGAGTCCTGCCCGGACCAGTCGGCGTTACGTAATGCGCGCTGCGCGGACACCACCTGCCCTTGGGTCCTCGGAGCTTTCGGAATCCCCGAACACTTCTGCCTCCGGAGGTTGTGAAGAGGCGCACGAGCCCGGGACATGTTTTGCGGGGTCCTGGAGAGGCTCTGTGAGCACATGGAGGACGAGGGCGTCCTGGGCAGTGTCCCCACTGGGCAGGTCTCCGTGGGGCCCGGCCCCTCTCCAGGGGCAGCCAGTGGGAAGGGCCTCAGCCAGAGAGGCTCGGCCCCGCTCTCCCGGCTGTCTTGGGTCCGGAGACGCTCCCGGTGAGTTCACACTCTGAAAAGGCCCCTCTGTCCGAGGAAGTGGAATCCTCTCACCTGTGAGCAGAGGGGAATAGCATCCAGGCGTACAGGACACGAGGCACCGGGCCCGGGTTGCCTGTCTGCAGTGAGCAGGAGGGGCCGGCCCTGGGCCGGGCTGCAGGTGTCCCCGGTGAACACGCTTTCTGGAGGTGTCTGCCCCACATCCAGCTGGACATTTGAAAACCCAGCTGCTTGAGACAACCCCTGGCTGTGCCGTCAGCTCAGCAGGTCCTGCTGGGCAAGTTCGGAGACCGGAGTCCCGAAATGAGAGCCGCCTGCACTGCGCCCCGCCCCTGGTGTCGCTGTGCCCCTGGGGACCCTGGGTGGCAGCCCCTTCGGGGGCGTCCAGAGCCTGCGCCCCGCCCCTGGTGTCGCTGTGCCCCTGGGGACCCTGGGTGGCAGCCCCTTCGGGGGCGTCCAGAGCCTGCGCCCCGCCCCTGGTGTCGCTGTGCCCCTGGGGACCCTGGGTGGCAGCCCCTTCGGGGGCGTCCAGAGCCTGCCACAGGATTCAGGGTTCAGCGTCACCGCCTTCTGAGCTTTCAGTGAAGGAAAAGAAAGACTCGGAGTCCCAGTGACCCACAGTGTCGGTGTGAAGTTCTAAATGTAAAGAGCCGGGAATCCAACCCACCTTCCGGCTGCCATCCCACAGACGGGGAAACTGAGGCTCACCCAGGGTTAGCATGGCCTGCTCTGGGCTCAGGATTCTGTGCCCGGCTGTTGACCCCGGTGGTCACTTTGTTTATTTTTAAAATAATTTTTTTCATTATTGACTTCAGAGAGAGAGGGAGAGAGAGATAGAAACATCCATGAGAGAGAACATCGATTGGCCGCCTCCTGCATGCCCCCTCTGAGGATCGGGCCCCCAACCTGGGAGTCAAACAGGCGACCTCTTGGTGCAGGGTTGACACTCAGCCGCTGGGCCACACTGGCCGGGCTGCCCCGGGGGTCACTTTAATCTTCCAGTTGTTCACCTCACTGTCACACCTGAGCCAGAGAGGGGAGTTGTAGGGAGGTGACCCTGGAGGTTCACGGAGCGTCGTGTCAGGATGGTCCCGTGGAGCCCCAGCTCAGAGCCTCGGCCCCTTCCTCACACATGTGTGGCCCGCAGCTGCGTGGGAAGCCAGGCTCCTGGCCACCGGGTAGCATCGCCACCTCTGACGAGGCTCGAGGCACGACCCCCTCTGTTCAGCTTGGCATCGAGTGTGCGGTGCCTCCCGTCGGCCGTGATAAAATTGCTGCCATGCGCGGTTATGGATGCAAAGAGCAAATTACTCAGTTAACTGCCCGGCACGTGGAATGACTCGGAAGGAAGAAGCCACACTGGCGGGAGAGGACTCGACAAACCCGTGGCAGGTCCCTGAGCCGAAGAGGACAACCCCGGGACAGAAGTCCTGGGCATTCCTGAGCCGGCTGCAGTCCGGGATGATTGGCTGGAGGAACAGAGGTGGCGTCTAGGGCCGCCCTCGGGCCGCTTCCCGGGTGCCTGGGGGCCGCAGGCTGCCCTGCCTCTGTTCCGGCACCAGGAAGGCCACAGGTCCCCCTCGGCCCCAGGTGGCAGGGTGGCAGCCTCGAGGCCCAGGGTCCATGGCCTGGAGAGAGATCTGAAGATGCTCAGTGAGCCAGACACCCAGGCCCAGTGCTGGAGCCTGGAGGTCACCCCGAGGATGACCTGCCGTAAGCCACGCACGGAGAAGGCAGCAAACAGCCGGGCCCTCCTCAACTCTCCTCCCGACCGTCTGGTGGGAGGTCAGGAACAAAATCCCGCGCAGGCGCTGACCCAGTGTCCCACCCCACAGCTGCTCTCCCCATTTTGGACAGACAGCGGCGACGGCCCCGGATGCAGCAGGCGTGTGCTCCAGTCGTTCCTCGGACCCCGTGGAGGGAGGGAGGCTGGGTGTCCACCCACGGCAGTGCTCAGTTCCCTCCTCGGCAAACAGTGTGAAAACAAAGTGAGCTCTTGCAGAGAAGTGCGGCGGCGATGGGTCCCCCCTCCTGAGGTCTGTGTGGCAGCCTGACGTCTGGCAGTGCTGAGGAGTCCAAGTACGGCCACGGGAGTTACGGTGCCGATGAGCTGTGTGTGTGGAGCACGACTGCGATCTACTAACGTGTATTCACGTGTGCAGTTAGCGATGCATGTCGTTAGTGACCGTCAGTCGATATTAGTTACTAACACATATTGGCACGCAGTTGGGGATATGACCTCAGGGATGCCGGGAGTGACTGAGCTGAACGGTGGGACCCGCCAGCGAAAAGTGGGCTGTGGGTGGCGTGGAGGGAGCCTGGGTGCCCTGAGCGCCGTCCCTGGACGGGGGCTGCGGGGATGGAGAGGCAGCAGAGGGCGAGGATGACTTCTGGGGACGCTGCTGCCGTGTGCCTGGTCCTGCCCATGGTGGGCTCACGCCTCAGCTGGGTCCCTCCCCCGGGCTGAGGTTGGCTGGGTTTTGATGGCTCTTTGTCCATCGGGACACCTGGAGGCCCAACAGGACCAGCGCCCCCCAGCAGCTCCGGTCCAGGGCCTCTGCCTGCACACCTGGACCCTCCCCTGAGTGCCTCCACTCCCACACCTCTCCCAGCTCGGGACAAGACTGAGTCGCCACCCTGGTCTGTCTGCGAGGAGAAACCCCAACCTCACACGCTGCTCAGTGCCCCCTGGTCCTGGCTGCGCTGCTGTGGCCCTCAGCCTGGCCACCTCCCCAAGCCCGTGGAGCGGGTCCACCTGGAGCACAGGCCCCTGGGCACGCTGCCCGCCCCGCCCTGGCCTTTGTCAGGACCCCAGGCAGCTAGGGGTGGGTTTCTGCAGGGAGAGGACACCCGATCTCAGAGCAGAATGCGAGGTGCCTCTCATGGCCTGCAGCCTGGCAGCGTGAGTGGTGGGCAGTGAGAAGACAGGTCCCCGGAGAAGAGAAAGGTGGTGCCCAGAACAGGTGTGGGAGCTGGCATTTCTGTGGTCCTTGGTCACTGGTGGAGTCTAAGGGCCTCTAGTTTCTCATGAAGTGTTTGCTCCGTGGGCCGAGCAGCGGTGCAGACGGGACCTGCTTCCCCAGTGAGGAGGAGACTGGCCAGATCTGCCTCCTGTTTGTTATTAAGAGAAACCGGGATCACAGCCCTAGAAGGTGTGGAGGGACTGTCTCTGCCGGGCCCAGGGACAGACCGTGAAACCCAGTGACCCATTATTACATGGAACGAGGACATCAGGTGGGGCTTACCCAGGCCGCTCGGTTCCAAATACGCTGCTCTTCTCACCTCAGGAAAGACGTCGTCACTGTTCCTGTAGACATTTAGAAAGCGCAGATCAGGGACAAGGACAGTAAATTCAACTGCAGTTCTCGGGAGAGACCCCTGGGCTCCGGCGTCCTACCCGTGCGTCCACGTTCTCCCAACCACACGCCGCTCAGAGAGAGCTGCCGTGCGGTGTCGTGGTCCGGGCTGCTCTGCCTGTAACCAGGTCGCAGGCCGCAGGCGGCTGGCCCGTCATTCACGCCATCGGCAGGGCCAGGCAGCGGCCCATCGCGAGGGTCACCGCCTCCGTCCCGGGCGGGCAGTTTCAGGTGCTGGAGCGTCTGGAGGGAAGTGATGCCTGTGGATGGCTTCGCTTTGTTTCCCCAGGCGGGTGCACACTCGTCTGTGGCTGTGACGGCTCCGTCCTCGGTGCCAAGACCAGGCCCTCCACCCAGCGGCCTCTCAGGTCCCAGAGATTTCTGGAATTTTCCTGTTTCATCACCTCTCCTCCTGGAAACCACCCTCCTCTCCCCCACCTGCCCCCTCCCCTGGCTGCCACCCTCCACCCTGTGGCCAGTTCCCTACACGGAGCGGACAGCATCCCCTGGGTCCCCGTCACTCTGAGACCTGGCCCCACCCCCGCCCACAGGACGAGTGGCCTCCAGAGCCTCAGGTGCGGCATGAGCCTGGTTCTCCCCATCAGGGCCCGTCATTCTCTCCACCTGCCCTGCGTTCACGCCAGCCAGGCTCCTCTCCGTCACCCTCCAGAGGCCTCGCTGCGGCTGCTCGCGGCTGTGCACCTCTCAGCCCGAGGCCACCTGGCTGGTTGTAGCTCACAGCTGCCCCACCCAGGTGAGCGCGGACCCTGGTGGGCACACCTGGCCTCGACCTTGTTCATGTCCGTGACAGCACCGTCTTGGGTGGCCCGGGGCCCGGCCCGAGCAATGAGGCGAGCTCACCTCCTGGGCCTGCCCCTGCCCCTGCCCCTGCCCCTGCCCCTGCCCCGTGCAACCACAGGGCAGCTCACCTCCTGGGCCTGCCCCTGCCCCTGCCCCTGCCCCGTGCAACCACAGGGCAGCTCACCTCCTGGGCCTGCCCCTGCCCCTGCCCCTGCCCCTGCCCCGTGCAACCACAGAGCAGCTCACCTCCTGGGCCTGCCCCTGCCCCTGCCCCGTGCAACCACAGAGCAGCTCACCTCCTGGGCCTGCCCCTGCCCCTGCCCCTGCCCCTGCCCCTGCCCCTGCCCCGTGCAACCACAGAGCAGCTCACCTCCTGGGCCTGCCCCGCCATGGTAAACCCTGAACACCCCTTCCTCCTGCCCCGTCAGCATGAAGGACACGCTGCAGTTGAGGACAGAGCAGGTCCTTTTGGGAAATCTTCAGCCTCCGTGGCTGAGGTGGCGGCCAGGTAGCCCGATGGTGTTTGGGAAGCTTCCACCCTCCAGCATTTATGTGGAGCCCCAAGAGCCCCTCTGATGAGCAAGGTGCAGCCAGCCAGGAGTCTGCAGGGTCCTCAACAAACCTGCTCAGCCTTCTCTGGACCCCAGAAATTCACTGGGCACACAATGTGGGGCGTGTGTGTGTGTGAGTGTGTGTGAGTGTCTGTGTGAGTGTGTGTGTGTGTGTGAGTGAATGTGTGTGAGTGGCTATGTGTGAGTGTGTGTGTGAGTGTGTGTGTGTGTGAGCGTGTGTGAGTGTGAGTGTGTGTGTGAGTGTGCATGACTGTGTGTGTGTGCATGACTGTGTGTGTGCGCGTGGCTGTGTGAGTGTGTGTGAGTGTGCATGACTGTGTGTGTGTGCGTGGCTGTGCGTGGCTGTGTGTGTGTGTGTGAGTGTGCATGTGTGAGTGTGTGTGTGTCTGAGTGTGTGTGTGAGTGTGTGTGTGTGAATGTGTGTGTGAGTGTGCGTGGCTGTGTCTGGGAGGGGGTGTTGCTGGCAGGCACGTGCACCCAGCCAGTCCAGACGCCGGTCCCTTGGTCTGTGGGCTGAGGAGTGATTCTGCCCTAGCACCTGAAGGAGGGGGTGCTGGGTTCCCTGTGGGAACCCCAAACGTCCCAGGTAGAATGGGGTCCCTTGGCCATGTCTAGGAGCCCCAGCCGTGGGATCAGAGTGGTGACCTGGCCTCACTGCCTGCAGAGGGGTCTGGGCAGCGGGTGACCCTGTTCTCTCCCTCCCTGCAGCCATGAAGTCGGGGGGCACGCAGCTCAAGCTCATCATGACGTTCCAGAACTACGGCCAGGCGCTGTTCAAGCCCATGAAGTAAGTGCTGCTTGCGTGGACCCTGAGGAGCGGACGGGACGGGGTCTGTGTGGGAGCCAGAGGTCTGCAGGCGCTGGGTTTCGGTGGACAGTGCAGGGTGTCCTGTGGTGTTTTGGGGTGAACTCTGGGTGATGCTCCCGGCTCTCTTCGTCTTGGCAAAGGGACAACACAGGGCAGGGCCTGCTGCTCCCCCTCATCTCCTCACACAGCACAGGGCCCCCCTCACCCCTCACAGCACAGGACGGGGCTCCCCTCATCCCGTCGCAGCTGCTAGGTTCTGCTCCCCCAGCCCGAGAGCAGCTGATCCGTGTAAGCGAACGGCATGGCCGTGCCCCAGCGAAGCTTCAGCCACAGCACCAGTGGGCGGCTGCAGTCTGTCCTGCTGTAGGTGACATAAAACTGCCACCAGAGTAGATGGGGAAGCACTAAATGGAAATGTGTAGAGATCGGGAGCAGGGACAGGGACGCCAGACCACCCCCAGGAGATGCAGAAAGAGCGTCTGTGGGGGGTGATGTTTCCTCTGAAGGAAGGTGTGCGGCCCTGGGCTTGAGACTCCACGGGACCACAGCCGTCCCGCCTTCCCGGTCAGTCCCCAACACGGCCGTCCCGCCTTCCCGGTCAGTCCCCAACACGGCCGTCCCGCCTTCCCGGTCAGTCCCCAACACGGCCAGTGCTCTGGCAGGAGAGAGCCAGTGCTCAGAGCATGGGCTGCCGGCGCCCGAGGAGCCGGGCTGTGCGAGTGGGGGCTATGGGCTCGGGGGCTGCGGGCTCGGGGGGCTGCGGGCTCGGGGGGGCTGCAGGCTCGGGGGGCTGCAGGCTCGGGGGGCCTGCGGGCTCGGGGGGCCTGCGGGCTTGGGGGGGCTGCGTCCGAGGAGCCGGGCTGCGGGCTCGGGGGGCTGCGGGCTCGGGGGGGCTGTGCAGCTGCCAGACCTGGTCCCCACTGTGAGGGCCGCTGTCCGTGGCTTCTTGGCCACCTGTCGTGATTTCTAATTTTCAAGGTAAGCTACACATACGGGTTTCTTTCTACTTAATCTTCAAATTAAAAAGACGGTAACTGACTCAGGAGCACGTCAGGTACACGCAGCTTGAGCAGATGCAAGCGCCAGCTGTGGCGGGTCGAGGCCTGTCTGTGCCCTGCGGCCTCCGGGCCTCTTTCCTCGGGAGGGGCGGGTGCAGTGGGTGGAGGGCACCACGCACAGAGGTGGGAGGGGGACCAGGGGACGGTGACGGCCTGGGGGTGCCAGCTGCCAGGTCAGCCTGGGTCAGGGTCCCCGGGGTCCTGCGTGTCTGTGTGAAAGGAAGTCCACTCTGTCCATGAGTCTTGTGGGGCGTGTGCTGCGGTGGACTTGGCTGTCTCAAGAGTATGGCTGGACTCACCCCCTTCCAGCTGTGAAGGTCCAGGCGAGGCCTCTGGGCAGCCGGGGGGCGTGAGGCCTGGGGCGCGGGGCTCCTCCGAGAGCTTTCCAGTGTCTGGACGTCTTCGGTCCTCGGCCGCTCTGAGGGGACGGGTGCTGGGAGGGCGTGGCCCTCACAAGCCCTCCAGGGCCTCCTAACCAAGGTGCCCGGCCACCCTGGCCTCCCCTGCATCCTGGGCCCCTTCACCCCATGGTCACGGGAGCGGAGCACAGAGGCGGCCTGTCCGTGGTCTGGAGCCCCCGCAGCCCTGCCTCAGCCCCAGCCCGTCCCTAGCTGGAAGGGTGTCGGGTCCACCGCTCCACGGTCTGAAGGCCAAGGCCATCGGTGCACAGACAGGGCAGGGCTTGTTCCTGCTCTTGGCAAAAGCCGGTGTGACCAGCAGCCTGAGTGGGAGGCTGAGGCAGGTGGGATCCCAGAAACAGGACTGAGAGCCCAAGGCAGCGGGAGACTCTGAGGTCCGGAAAGGGAAAGGGCCTGTCCACGGCCTGCCAGTGAGAGCGAGGCCGCAGACAGCGGGGTCAGCCCAGCGCTGTCCCTTGCGCACAGCATGCCCTGTGCCGACGCCCCAGCTGAGCAGGGCAGGCGTGTGGGGTGTCCTTCCCGGCCCGGTCCCCTCGGTGCTTCTGCTACTTCTCAGCACTGGGGTCCTCCTTTGCCAACCAGGCCTGAGTCTGCTGTTGCCAGCAGCCGCACCCCCCAGATGACCGCAGGCCAGGCCCCGGCCCCAGGGTGCCCCCACCTGGTTTCCTGTCCCCCAACAGCTCTGGTCTGGATGTGAGACCAGCGATGGTCTGTGACCATGGCATCCAAGGTGTTAACCCATGATGAATAGTTCTCTTCAAGATACACTTTCTTCTGTGAACTTGGTGAAGTGTTGATAGGATACTGTGAATTGACTGGATTCGGTGGGTGGGCCTTGGGGTCCCGGGACGTGCAGTTCATGTGATACGTGGGTGAGGTCGAGATTTCGGGTTGTGTGTGTTCAACAGGCATCAATAAGCATCTCACAAGTGCACGGCTGTTCGTGCAGGATTTTCAGCAGCTTTGTCAGGATGTAACTCACATCCTACACGTTGCTCAGTTAAAGCTGACGATGCAGTAGCTGTCGGTGTGTCCGTCCCCACATCAGCTTCGGGGACCGCTCGTGCTGCAGGGGAGCCGGGCGGTGAGTCCGCACCTGGTGCGCTCAGTGGGCTCTGCGACTGAGCAGGAGGATGTGTGCCGAAACGCCTCCTGCGGGCCGAGTGGGGTGCGCAGGAGTCAGTTCCTCGGCATCTCGCCAGCCTGATGACAGAACAACTTCACGGAGTGGTATCGGGGCCGCGGTGCCGGCCGCTGTCCCTCCCCATCCCTCGCCCTGCCTCCGGGCCTGGACACCGCAGGTCCGCCCTGTCTCCACGGGTGCACGCGCTCCGGACTCCACGGGGACTGGAGGCTGGGCTGTGTGTGCTGTGTGACCCGCTTCTCTGGCTGGGTGTCCTGTCCGCCGGCTCCTCCCAGCTGCAGCGTGGCCAGTGCCTTTCCAGGGCGAGCAGGGTCCACTGTGGACGGGTCGCTGCGCAGTCTTCAGCTAAGGCCTTCGGGCCGGTCCCCTGCCGTGAACATCCTCGCATCCGTTTCTGGGTGGATGTAGGTTTTCATTTCTTTCGGGTAGATACTCAGGCGTGCAGAGGCTGGATTGTGTGATGACTGGCTGGGGGCTCGAGGACCTGCCAGACTGCTTTCCGCAGCACTTACCCCACCCCGCAGCCCCCGGCACCTCACATCCTCGCCGACGGTGTTATTACCCATCCTGTTGACGACACGTCCTGGCGGGCAGGTGCAGGCACCTCCTGTGCTTGGACTCGCGTGTCTCGTGGTGACGACAGCGTCTTTCCACGTCCTTGCGGGCCGTCTGTGTGTCTTTGCGGAAATGTCTATTCAGGTACTCTGCCATTTCTTAGTTGGGTTTTCTGTAAGAGGTTGTAAGAGTTCTTCATATGTTTCAGGTCCAAGACCTTTTTAACGTTGAGGATGCCGAGTCCCTGCGTTCCGTTGTTGTTGCCTGTGATCGTGCTGTGGTTCTGTTTCGTGCTGAGGCGGTGGTGGGCGCGTGGGGCGGCAGTTCCGAGGGGTGTCCCCGCCAACCACAGGCCTCACGGCCTTTCTGGGGCCTCCTGTCCAGTCCTTCCCCACGTGCTGACTCAGGGACGCGGCCCCCACACCTGCTCCCCTTCCCTCCTTCCCTTCCACCTCTGAGGCCGCTCTGCTGGGCTGTGCCTCCTGCCCGCCCCAGGGCTGTTCCCGGCTTCGTGTTGTTTTAGGACCTGGCAGCCTCCGCTCTGGGCGGACCAGGTGGGGGCGGCTGGTGGCTCTTTCACACATCCAGTCACTTGACCTTTCCAATCCCGAGGGTAGGCTTTATTACCAACCCTTCTTCCAGGAGGAGGACATGGAGGATCGCAACGGTTTAAACGTAAACAAGGACTGGGCTGCCGACCAGCACTCCAGTCCAGGCTCGGACGCCGGGCTGAGCGTGGCCGGCGGGGCCGTCCCGCGGTGAAGAGGCCTTACTACTCTGATTGTCTTCCGTCGGCGGTGTTTATGGTGCACAGGGGAGGGCCTAGCCCGGCATGTCCATCTGCCTCGATTCACCTGTTCTGTGCCGGGCCAGGCCTTGGCCAAGTGGCTGAGGCTGAGACTCGGTCATGCACCCTGTGCCCAGACACCCCCCCCCCCCATAGCCATCTGCTTTCTTTCCTTTTGCAAAGAATAGAAATGTGAGTGTGTCCCAGAGAAGCCTCAGTGACAGCGGTTTCGAGGCCCCAGTCCCCTCGCAGCAGAGACACCTGAACGGGGCCTCTGAAGGCAGGAAGTCAGCCCCTCCTGCTCGGAGCGCGTGGCCCGGGCGTCAGCACCGCAGAGGAGGGGAGGCGCACACCAGGGCAGTGGGCGGAGCCGGACATCGGTCTGACCCTGTGTCCCCTGTGCTGGGCACTCGCAGCCCAGGTGGGAGGCGGACGGACCGCGGCACAGGCCACACAGGACCTCCTGGGAGCCGTCCCAGGGGTGAGGTGGGAAGGAGGAGCCCTGGCTGCTCCACGACCTCAGAGAGGACCTTGGAGCTGGGTGCTGCGGAGCGAGGAGAAGGTCTCCGCGGCGGCGGGAGACTTTCAGGCACACGATCACACACGAAGGCTTGGGGAGATGCGGGGTTTTCAGGCCGGTGACCAAGCAGTCAGGAGTTTGTAAGTGGTTGAGTTCTTCTGGTAAATAATCGTGTTTTCCCTGCACGGCTCCCCTCGCTCAGCCCGAAGGAAAACAGGTTGCCCAACAGCCAGCCCCTGGGTGTGCAGCCAGCAGAGGCCTGGCCTGGCCGGAGGTGGACAAGGACCCCTTTGTGTCCACACTCAGCTTGGGCCGGCCTCCAAACCCACCCCTGTCTTCCTCCTGACTTTCAGGAGCTCAGCATCCTCCCCGTGGGCCCGCAGCCAGGTCCTTAGTAAGATCTCTGGTCACTGCACAGCAGCTGCCCGGGCCCTGTCCCACCTGGGCTGCTCGGTCAGAGCGGCGGCCAGGGCCGAGGCGGGGCCTCCGCGCTCCGTCTGAGAAGCTGCCCCCTCACAGAACTCGGTGCTCAGGTCGCTTCCTCTCCTCCACCCCACCTCGCCGGCCCGGCACAGTCGCAGTGCCAACGGCAGCCGCTCTCGTGGCACCAAGAACTCGGCAGCGACAGGACACGTAGGCCCTGCCGGCTCGGAGTTTCCGGTCCACAGGGAGCCGCGTAAACAGACACACGGACACATGGGGGGCGATCCGAGCAGAGGATTCGAGCCGACAGCGCGCAGAGCGGCCTGGGGACCAGCAGAGCGGCCTGGGGACCAGCGAGGCCTCTGTCATGACTTCGCACAGCTGCAGCCCAACGTCCCAGAGGGGAGCGAGCCCGAGTGGCCGGCGTGGAGCCCGCTGCCCGGTCCCCGCGACGCGCAGGCGGCCCCCTGGGTTGGAACAGACCTTCCGAGGGAGCGCGGTCTGGGCCGCTCCTGCTCTGCGCCCACCGCTCACATGTGGAGCAGAGACTGGCCGGAGCGGCCTCGCGGGCCTCCCAGCGCCCCCTCTGCAGGCTGGCCGCCTCGCGGACTCCGGCCAACGGTCCCTTGAGGCTTCTGGAGAAGACCGCCCCTGGTTTAAAATCACAGCAAGCAAGTCGCTTTCCCAAACCGTTGCCCTGGACAGCAGCCTCGAGTGTCTCTCTGCATTCTCTCTGCTGGCGCAGTCCCTGGGGTCCCTCTGATGTCACGAAGGGAGGGGAGGTTAAAAGGCGGGACAGAAAATAGGGTCTTCATGTTCCTCGAACTGGGGAGACAGTGAAAGTCGGGGTTTCTTTCTGGAGCAGTGTGGTCAGGTCTGCAGTGTTTGTGCCCCAGAGGGAAGTTTTGCAGACGTCAGAGCTCCTTGAACAAGGCCCAGCCTCTGGAGTCACGTGCCTTTCCTGGAGGAGAACGGCGACGCCACAGCGATCCGCTGCCGTCTCACCCACGGTCACAGTGACATCCGTGTCTCCTATCACGTTTGGAGACAGCGATGAACTGTGGGTGCATCCTTCAGGACAGGAGGACGGCGTGTGCACCTGGACCCTGGGCCCTGGGGGTCAGGACAGGAGGACGGCGTGTGCACCTGGACCCTGGGCCCTGGGAGGTCAGGACAGGAGGACAGCGTGTGCACCTGGACCCTGGGCCCTGGGAGGTCAGGACAGGAGGACGGCGTGTGCACCTGGACCCTGGGCCCTGGGAGGTCAGGGCAGGAGGACGGCGTGTGCACCTGGACCCTGGGCCCTGGGGGTCAGGACAGGAGGACGGCGTGTGCACCTGGACCCTGGGCCCTGGGGGTCAGGACAGGAGGACGGCGTGTGCACCTGGACCCTGGGCCCTGGGAGGTCAGGACAGGAGGACGGCGTGTGCACCTGGACCCTGGGCCCTGGGAGGTCAGGACAGGAGGACGGCATGTGCACCTGGACCCTGGGCCCTGGGGACTTCAGGACAGGAGGACGGCGTGTGCACCTGGACCCTGGGCCCTGGGGGTCAGGACAGGAGGACGGCGTGTGCACCTGGACCCTGGGCCCTCGGAGGTCAGGGCAGGAGGACGGCGTGTGCACCTGGACCCTGGGCCCTGGGAGTCAGGACAGGAGGACGGCGTGTGCACCTGGACCCTGGGCCCTGGGAGGTCAGGACAGGAGGACGGCGTGTGCACCTGGACCCTGGGCCCAAACAAGAGTTTTGTTTCCCACAGACCAGAGAACACGGGGTGTAACAGCCGCGGTGGCGTCAGTCAGGGGAGCTGTCCTGCAGGGAGGGCTGAGTGCTGGTGACAGTTGTTACAGGCTGAGGGGGGCCTGGGGACAGTGTGAGCTTGTACCTCTGGGTGGCATCGTGCTGGAATGAGACTCTGTGGTGACCTCTCTCCCACTGAGTCCATTCCTTGAAGGCGTCCTCCAGCAGGAGCCAGGACCTCCCTCGGGGACGTGCGGGGACTGTTCCTGCTGCCAGACCTCTGGCCCTTCCTGTGTCCCCACGTGAGCGGGGACACCTGACCTGGCGGCTGGCGTCTTCGGGTCTCGCCGTGTCCAGCTTTGCCCGTGGGAGTCCGTTGTCCAGCGGTTCTGCCCTGGGGACCTTAGGACCGACAGCCGCAGCCATTGCCGTGTCTGACGCTGGGGTGGCCTAAGGAGGGTGCAGACGTGGGGAGGACGCCTGGCTCCTACCTGGGGCCTGCTGTTCCTAGTCTGTGGTTCTACAAATGCGTCTCCCATTCTCGACCCCAGGCTTCCGTGTCCTTCGTGTCACTGAGATGGGGTCAGGGTCAGAGCCTTGGGGACACCAGGACTCGCCGTGCTGCCAGGGATGGCTCACGACATGGACCGGGCACTGCCTTTCTTCCGTGTCTGTGGAAACAGGTGTCGTCTCTCAAACAGCCTGCGTCGTTTCTCAGAAACACAATGAACTTCCTGGGTGAGGCACGGCCAGACCTGGGGGAGACGACCGCACTGCCACCCTTCCGTGCGCTGAGCCCAGGTCCTCTGCGCAGGGACCTGCTGCCGTTCCCGTGGGTGCTGCGACCGACTCCGCAAGGCGGGTGCCCTCCTGGGGGCCCGGGAGAGGTCTCCTGGCCGAGGGTGCCGGCGGCCTCGGGGGCAGCAAGGAGGGCGCCTCGAGCCTCCCTTCCAGCACGGCAGCCTCCTGCAGCCAGAGCTCTGCCTCCCTCAGGAGGACCTCCGGAGGGCGTGCGGCCTCCCGGACCATCCAGGATGACCTCCCACCTCAGGGTCCTTCACTGAATCATTTCTGCAACGTTTCTTTTGCCAGTTGCGGCAGCAGAGTCACAGGTTCCGAGGACCCAGATCGCAGATTTCCTGGGAGGGGACGCATAGTCATTTTCACTTTAGTGTGAATAACGACAATCAGCTCCCCTGTGCTTCCTTTGGGGCTAAGGGAAGTCCCTCCAGAGGAAGGGCACTTGGTGTGGTTTCTCTGGAGAACAGGGAGAGGTGGGTGTGGGGGTGCAGGGCGCCCCGAGAACTGGTCCTGCGTGGTCCCTCGCCAGGGCGTAGCCGGCCTGGGGCTTGGGTGCTCGGCATCCTCCGGGGGCCCCTCCAGGGCCTGCTTTCCACTGGCCTGTAGGGCTCAGCGTGACCGTCTGGGCGCACAGAGGGTGAGGGTTGGGGCCCTCCTGAGAGAGCAGGGCGGGCGAGCACCTTCCTCGGGGTCCTGGCTCTTTTGCATCTCACCAGGTTCCGCTTTCCTTCCCTCTTCAGTCCCTTTGGTCCCACGACCAAGGCCACCTCTCCCCGAACCCGTCGACGAGCCACGGCTGGTGCCCGACCCCTCTGCTGCTGCGTCACAGAGCAACGGGAGGGGGGGCTCTGGGCACTGACCCCTCCCTGTGCGGGGCAGGGGCCATGAAGACATGTGGCCAGGCCAGGACGCTTCTCCCATCACTGGTCCCCGGGGTCTCAGCGTGTGGAGGGGTGGGGTGGCGGCCTGCCCCCTCCCTGTCATCTGGAGAGAGCCCTGACTTCTGGGCCCTGTGCTCTGGGTGCTGTTCCAAGAAGAGCTTGTGCACAGCCTCCCGGTCCCCCCACGTCCTCGGGCAGGCACGAGCTCTCATAGCCGGGCCAACCCACAGTGCCCAACAGCACCTCCTTTCCGCGTGTCCGTCTGCCCCCAGGAAGCAGCCCAGACCCGGGTGGGCCGAGGCGTTCACTCGCCCTCCCACACCTGGGCGCACCCTCAGCCAGGACACCTGGCGGAAAGAGAGGTTGCCAGGTGACCGGTTCAGCCGTGTCCAGGCTCCTGCCTGGGGCAGTGGGTTCAGTACTTTTCCAGTGTTCTCCCCACCCGCTGAGTCAGCGACAGCGCCTTCTGTCTGCAACGCAGCCCAGGGAGTGGCAGGAGGTGGCAGACCCCCCCACGTCGGTCCCTCTGCCACCCTGCCTGGCAGCCTGGCTCCGAGGAGCTGGCATACCCGTGGGCACATACGTGCAGCTCTGCGCCCCGGGCTCCCCTCGAGCAGGACGCCGTGGGGGCAGCCCCAGGACTTGCGTGGACAGTTCGTGGAGCCCGTCAGCTCGCCAGACTGTCCCGCGGGGGACGGCCAGGCACCTGCCCCTGTCCTTCTGCCACTGCAGCCCACGCTGGCAGGTTGCGTGACCCTGTCAGCTCCACCCGTCACCGGAGCCTTGCAGGTCCGTCCTGGGCCCGTCCTGGTCATTGTTCCTGGTGTGTTGGGTACAGACCTGCTTGGAGGACAGGGAGGTTACCTCCGCCAGCCACGCCCCAGAGCCCTGTTTGAGTGTCCGTGAGGATGGAGGTGTCTGGAGATGGTCCCTGTTTTGCAGCCGGGGAAACTGAGGATGAGTACGCTTAGTGCACTCACCCAGCCCTCCCTGCTGGGCCAGGTCTGCCCACCACTGCCCAGGCTCCTCTGTTCCCTCTCATGGGCATCTGCCCAAACAAAGGACTGGCAAGGCCCACACCGGGCCCACCATCCCACCTGTTTGCCCTCCTCCCCTTGGGCTATTTCCTGAGTGCACAGCTTGGCCCAGTGGGTCCCACCCCAAGGAGCTGCCCATCTGTATGAGCCCCTCACAAGCCATCCACTTGGGTGGAGGTGTGCCCCAAGAGCACGGAAGCCTCAGGAGAATTTCAGACCCTCTCAGGACTGAAGACAGTCTCTGGGTGCACAGATGGAAAAGCATTTCATCACCACTTCTCTGTAATTCCAGGGCCGTTCTGGGGAAGAGCCACCTGGAAGCCCAAACAACCTGGCCCGCGTGGCCTCGGGCTGGGGACAGAGCTGCCTCTGTCTGTGAACAGCCCAGGGGTGGAGGAAAGCCCCAAGGTGGGAGGTGGGAGGGAACCAGGAAGTTTTCTGAAACCTGGTCACAGAGACCGCAGGAAGTGGCTGGACTCTTCCCAGAGCAATAGGGCTCAGAGCCACCTGCATCCAGGTGTGTGACCGACTCAGAGGTGAGGGAGAGGGGAACAAAGGCCAGATAGAAACACTCACTTTTTAGCATCACAGATATTGCCTCTGCACAGCAGGCAACAAGAGGTCAATATGTGTTAGAGATAATAGCCATGGAGGTCAAGGTGGTGGTGACGATGATGGTGGTGGTGGTGATGGTGGTGACGGTGATGGTGATGATGGTGATGATGGTGATGGTGATGATGATGGTGATGGTGGTGATGCTGGTGATGATGGTGATGCTGGTGATGGTGATGATGGTGATGGTGATGATGGTGATGATGGTGATGGTGATGGTGGTGATGATGGTGATGGTGATGATGGTGATGGTGGTGGCGGTGGCGGTGATGGTGATGATGGTGATGGTGATGGTGATGGTGGTGATGGTGGTGATGGTGGTGATGCTGGTGATGGTGATGCTGGTGATGGTGGTGGTGATGATGGTGATGATGATGGTGATGGTGATGGTGGTGATGCTGGTGATGGTGATGCTGGTGATGCTGGTGATGCTGGTGATGGTGATGATGGTGATGGTGGTGATGATGGTGGTGGTGGTGATGATGGTGATGATGGTGGTGGTGATGGTGATGGTGATGATGGTGATAGTGGTGGTGGTGATGGTGATGATGGTGATGGTGATGGTAATGATGGTGATGGTGGTGATGGTGGTGGTGGTGATGATGGTGATGATGGTGGTGGTGGTGGTGATGGTGATGGTGGTGATGATGGTGATGATGGTGGTGGTGATGGTGATGGTGGTGATGATGGTGATGATGGTGGTGGTGATGGTGGTGTTGGTGGTGATGGTGATGCTGGTGATGGTGATGGTAATGGTGATGGTGGTGATGATGGTGCTGATGGTGATGGTGGTAGTGATGGAAATTGAAGAAATAACAGTGGAAAGAGCTTGATGCTGCAGATAGATTTATACCCCTTCCCTGTGCTTCTTCCGTCAATCCCTCCTCTGTTCCTCTGTTTATTAAACACCTGTTCTAAAGCAGGTGCCTGGCTAGGCCCTCCTGCCCAGGCCCTGCAAGCAGTGATCTAGTGTCGTGATGCCCAGCTCCTCAGGGAAGAAGCCTCCATCTCAGGCTGCCAAGAAGGTCCCTGGGGGCCGAGACAGGTCTGGGGGGGTGGTGCAGGGCACAGCACGGACCGTGCGCAGAGCTTGGCAAGGCCTGAGGCTGGGGCTGTTGGTGGTGGTGGTGGTGGTGATGGTGTCAGTGATGGCAGAGCAGCAGGGTGAGGTGAGGAGGGCAGAGATGGAGAGGTCGTGAGGCGGTTTCTAACAGCTGGGTTGGGGCAGGGACCAAGGAGATGGGGTGAGGAGTAAGTGCGGGGAGGCCTGCCCCCAGAGCCCGGTGAGACTAGTATGAGCCGCACGTGCCCTTCTGCTGGAAGGTTTTCTTAGTGATAACCCCTTTCTGTTCTGCCCTATTTTCTCTAGGCAAACGAGGGAGCAGGAGACACCCCCTGACTTTTTTTACTTCTCTGACTACGAGAGACACAATGCAGAGATTGCTGCCTTCCACCTGGACAGGTGAGCTTGCTGCACTTGCAACTCCCCGCAGAGGCCAGGTCGCTGGGGTCTGAGTGCTGAGCTTCAGCTGGTCCTTTCAGCTCTCAGTGCCCCTGCCAGGGTGCCCGTGGCCACCCTGTGCACAGAGGACACGGAGACTGAGCATTCGATTTGCCCGTCTCGTAACCACACTTCTCCCGTGAGAGCTGTTCCTGCCCTTAGGTGTTGCAACACGGACACACGTGCCCTGCTGTGCCCACATCTCCAGGACATGGCCAGGAGTGGCTGGGGACCCAGGGTGGGCGGCAGACCACCGGGACTAAGGAAAAAGAAAAGGGGAGCGCTGTGAATTTTGCACAGGGAATTACAGGTGTAAATTTCTCTGGGAGGCGAGGATGGGACCAAGGAACGAGTCTCACAAACTGTCCCCCCACTGTGGTCACCTGTCTTGGGGGCATCTCTACCCGGCAGAATGAATTCCTCTTTGGGTCCCACAGGACCCCTTGCTGCTGGGAGGTGGACAGGCGGCCGATGTATGACCAGGTGGGATGGACGGTCAGCAGCTCCTGGGCTTAGAGCTAGCTCTGCACCTTCCAGGGACAGTTCACGGGCTCAGAGGTTGGCCACCAGCGTCCATGGCACCCAGGCTGGTAGAAGGCAGAGTGCTGGGCTCCCCCGGTCTTACAGCCCAGGCAGAGCCCCAGGCCCCAGAGGCAGGCAGGTGTATTCACTCAGCTCCACCTGCAGCCGCCCACAGGGCCGCGAGGTAAAGCCTCCCTCCCACGGTCCTTTCCTGCCAGGATCCTGGACTTCCGACGGGTCCCTCCCGTGGCCGGCAGGATGATAAACATGACCAAGGAGATCCGGGACGTCACCCGAGACAAGAAGCTGTGGAGAACCTTCTTCGTCTCTCCAGGTGAGCGGCGTCTGTGCAAGCCCGCCTGGCCCGCTGCACACAGTAGGGGCGCAGTCGCCTCCACGAAGGTGTGTGCAAGGCGGGCTCACCTGCCGTTCTCTCCGACTGCGCACGTGTGCCCCCCATGTCGAGGGCGCCCAGTCGGTCGTGCTTTCCCGTTTAGTCTGTCCCCGGGTGGTTGTCCAGGTTATCTCTACCCTGTGCTCTTTCAAAGGCAAGAGGAATTCATGTGAAAAACTCCCAGGCTCCCCGGAATCCTCTCTGGGGTGCATCCAGGGACACCTCTGAGTTCTCGGGGGGCGGGGGCACGGACTCTGCTATCCATGGTGCTGGCACCTCAGGGTCCCGGCTGGCCAGCCCCCCGGACCACCTTGTCGGGCGGCCCAGGCTGTGTGGCTGCCTCCAGCCACATCTTTCTGCAGCTTTTATTGCAACATTTCTAGTGACAGATTTCAAAGTTGCAAAAATTAAGATAACACCTGGTTCCCAAGTGCCCGCCGCCCAGTTTGGCCTCCGGCCGCATCTCTCCGCGTCGGAAGTGCGTCTCCAGGCTGTGTCTGGGCCGCGTTTCCACCGCTCTCACCTCAGGACCGCCTGAAAGACAGTGTCGGGTCGGCAGGGAGGAGGCAGAGCCCTCTGCCGTGGCTGAGAGCACGCCGTGGGTGTGGCCACACGGGCCAGGCAGTGTTGGGGCTCAGGGTGCTCGGGGCTCTTGCTCCCGCGTCTCGACACTCCCCAGGTCCCGAGGTTTCTCCAGGGTACGGATAAAGTGATGACTCACGAGCACATGGGCACGCCAGGAGACCCAGTTGGGCCTGATCGGCAGGAGATAACCAGCCAGGGCCTCGCAGCCGTGAACCGTGGCGACGAGCGAGTCATTCACACACTGTAAACCTCGCCATTTCTAAGTGCACGGTTCAGAGGTTCAGAACAGTCACAGTGTTGTATGACATCACCAGTACCTGGTTCTGCAACATCTCCCTCACCCGAAAAGAAACCCGGTCCCTGTTAGCAGTCCCCCAAGTCCCCCCACCTCCCCTGGCATCACCAGCTCTGTGTACGTTTGCCTGTAAAGGGAATCCTACGATGGACAGCCTGACTTCTCTTACGGAACACCACGTTTCCACGGTCTGTCCCGTGTAGTGACTGTGGTGTCACTCCTGTTAAAGTCGCATAGTGTCCCGTGTGTGGATTTAAGGCGACACAGGTCCCGGGTGTGGATTTAAGGTGACACAGTGTCCCGTGGTGTGGATTTCAGGTGATGCGGGCCCCGTGGTGTGAGTGGACCGCACTGTGTGTATCCACTCATCACTGGTGGACGGTGTGGGCTGTCTCCCTGCTGTGAGCAGAGCTGCCGTGGGCATCAGGCACACGCCGGGTGCACCTGCTTCGCTTCTCTGCAGGGTGTGCCTGGGTGTGGGGGGCTGAGCCTGTGGACACTCCGTCCGCCTGTTCTGAGGGAACCCGCTGCTCACAGGGCTGCTCCGTCTCACGGCCCACCAGCACTGTGCTGGGGTCCAGTTCCTCCAGCTCTGTGACACCTGCTGTGACCTGCTCCTTTGTCAGAACTCTCCAAGTGGGTGTGGAGTGGACTGACTGCGTTTCTCTGAGGACTGGTGATGCTGAGCATCTTTTCATGTCCTGGTTGGCCATTTGTGTGTCTTCTTTGGAGGAATAGCCCTTGACTCCTTTGTCCATCGATTAATTGGGTTATTTATCTTCTTTTTAATCCTCATCCAAGAATACTTTTCCATTGATCTTCAGATAGAGTGGGAGGGGGACAGAGAGAGAGAGAGAGAGAAACATCGATTGGTTGCCTCCCACACAACCCCAACCAGGGCTGGGGACCGAACTGCAACCGAGGTACATGCCCTTGACCAGAATCAAACCCACGACTCTCTGGTCCTCGAGCCAATGCTCGAACAGCTGAGCCAAACCGGCCAGGGCAGATTATTTATCTTTTCAGTGTGGAGTTGTGAGAGTTGTTTGTATGTGACAAATACTAGATCCTATCAGATATATCATTTGCAAACATTTTCCCACTCTATGGATTGTCTCTTGGCTTTCTTAATAGCATGAGTGCTTTTTCTGCTGTTGCACAGTGTCTGTGGGATTTCCATAGACTCCAGTCTATTCACTTTGAGGGTGAGCACAAAGAACCTGGGTTCAGATCCTGACTCCAACAGCCAGAGCTGTGTGGCCTCGGGCAGGTTGGCCGCCCTCTCCGGACCTCCCTTTCCTGTAGCACAGGACTGGGGCGCTGCTGAGAGGGAATGTGAGAATGCGGGTGAGCCCTGCCTCCCCGGGAGGACGGGGGCCTGGCATGGGAGCCCGTGGCCCCGAGCAGCCCACTGAGCAGCTGGTCCTCTGCCGCAGCCAACAACGTCTGCTTCTACGGCGAGTGCTCCTACTACTGCTCCACGGAGCACGCCCTGTGCGGGAAGCCGGACCAGATCGAGGGCTCGCTGGCGGCCTTCCTGCCAGACCTGTCCCTGGCCAAGAGGAAGACGTGGCGGAACCCCTGGCGGCGCTCGTACCACAAGCGCAAGAAGGCAGAGTGAGTGCGAGCCGGTGTGGCCGAGCCGGTGTGGCCGCCGGCAGCCCTGGGCAAGGCCCCGCGTCCCCGTCCCGACTGTCCTGGGTCCTGGCCTTGTCCGTCGCCACGCGGGTGTGAGGACGGCCTGTGTGTGACGGGGACCAGACGGTCCGGAGGGAGGTCATCACTCTGAAAGTTAGATGTGGCCCCTGAAGGGTGCTGCCCTGCACACGTGGGTCCCTGGAAATGCCCCTCTGTGTCCACACCAGGTCTCGTCGCCCCCTGCCCTTCTTGTCCCTCAAGCAAGGGAAACGTCCCCTGTTCTTTTAGCCACGAGAGAGTGAGTGAGGCGTCCAGCCTCTGTTTTTTTCTTTTTTTTTTCCTTTATTGATTTTAGAGAGAGAGAGAGGAAGGGAGAGGGAGAGAGAGATAGAAACATCGATGAGAGAGAACATCGATTGGCTGCCTCCTGCATGCCCCACACTGGGGATCGGGCCCACAACCTGGGCATGTGCCCTGACTGAGAATGGAACTGGCGACCTCTTGGTGCATGGGTCGACGCTCAACCACTGAGCCACACCGGCTGGGCCAGCCTCTGTTTCTTTTTTTTTATTTCTTTTATTTAAAAGAAAAAAAATTTTTTTAATCCTCACCCGAGGATATTTATCCACTCATAGTCAGATAGAGTGGGAGGGAGAGAGAGAAACATCGATATGAGAGAGACACACCAACTGGTTGCCTCTCCCTCGACCCCAATCAGGTCCAGGGACGAACCACAACTGAGGTACATGCCCTTGGCCAGAATCGAACCCGCAACGCTTTGGTCCACAGGCCCACACTCTAACTGCTGAGCCAAACCAGCCAGGGCAGCCTCTGTTTCTTAACAGTGACCCTCCAAACACCTGGCATCCAGGACTGACAGTGGCCTCCAGGTGTGGCCAATCTAGGGCAAGGTGGTGTGATTTCATCACCTCCTGGCCCCATACTCCTGTTAATGCAGCCTCACCCACCGTGGGCACGTCAGTCTGCAGACACTTCATTTCATAGCGACACCTTTTCTCCAAACCCAGTCCTTCGTGTAAACCCCACGACCCAGCCCTGAGCTGGCCCCTCACACTGGCCCCTCACACTGGCCCCCTGCAGGTGGGAAGTGGACCCCGACTACTGCAACGAGGTGAAGCAGACACCCCCCTACGATAGCAGCCACCGCATCCTGGACGTCATGGACATGACCATTTTCGACTTCCTCATGGGTGCGTAGGGTCTCGTCTGCCCGCCCAGACGCAGCGCCAGGCCACGGGGATGCTGCTGCAGCCTTGGTTGAGGGGGGGCCTGCGTCCCTGCGTTTCCTGTGCCAGGGCTCTGGTCGGACACGGGAGGGCGGAGAGCCACCTTGGAGCTGCCCAGATGTTAGCAGCCGGGTTTGCCTTTCTCCGCAGGGAACATGGACCGCCATCACTACGAGACTTTCGAGAAGTTTGGGAACGAGACCTTCATTATCCACTTGGACAACGGAAGAGGGTGAGCCTACTCTGCAGACGTGAGGGAGGCCGGCCGCAGCCCCCTTCCCGGAGCCCGGCCAGACGTGTGGGAGGCCGGCCACAGCCCCTTCCCGGAGCCCGGCCACAGCCCCTTCCCGGAGCCCGGCCAGACGTGAGGGAGGCCGGCCACAGCCCCCTTCCCGGAGCCCAGCCAGACGTGAGGGAGGCCGGCCACAGCCCCCTTCCCGGAGCCCAGCCAGACGGGGGCACGGCTGTCTGTCGGGGGGACGGGGCTGTCCCCAGAGGTCCGCTCTGAGAGGCAGGCTCTGTGGGTGGGAGGGTCGCGATGTCATTTCACCTGATTCTCACAGCACCCTGTGAGCTGGCTCCTGTTGTGTCCCCGTGTTTCCCTGGGGAAACTGAGGCCCAGAGAGGTTGCTGGCCCAGAGGAGCAGGGCTTGTGGAGCTGGGAGGGGCACCTGGGGCCAGCAGGCGGGGACAAAGGGCCCTCCCTGCCCAGGGCCATGAGGGAGCGCGTCCCTGGTCACGGGGAAGGGGTGTGCCTGGAAGGGACCCCGTTCCACGTGGTTACAGCTGCGAGCGCTCGATGCCTCGGGGAAGTCAGCTTCGGGCGCCTGGACGGCTCACGTGTGGAGGGCACGCACTCCTCGCTTTGGACGGTGCCACGGGCTGATCTGGCCGACCCTCCTCGGCCAAGCCCAGCGGCCAGATCGCCAGGCCCTGCCCAGGCCCACGGGACACGGCTTGCCCCCGAAGTGCCCGGGTGCAGCCTCCGCCCATGGATGCCCCCGGCGCCACGCCCTCGATAACTGCGTTTCCTCCGCAGGTTTGGGAAACATTCGCACGACGAGCTGTCCATTCTGGTGCCTTTGCGACAGTGCTGCAGGTACCCGCTCTGCCCGTCACCACACTAGGCAGTCCCCGCCCGGTGCCTGTCCTTGTCACCCTCCCGGCCAGTCTCACAGATGACCACACGGAGGCCCAGACCCTGCCTCACCACCACCTGTCAGGCTCCCTGCCCACCCCCACCCCCCCACCCCCGCTGTGGGCAGACTACTTGCCTGTGGCCGAGGGGACAGCTCAGTGTCCGCCCTGCTCAGACGGACACACTGAGCCAAGTGGAGACTGTGTCCCCGGCGTCTGCCTGGGATGACGGGCACCTGCTGGGCCTCACGGGGCGGCCCGTCCTGCCAGCCAGGACCTCACGCTGTGGCTCAGAGGAGGGCTGAGCAGGGCACCCCTGAGGGCCGAGCAGGGCACCCCTGAGGGCCGAGCAGGGCACCCCTGAGGGCCGAGCAGGGCGTCCTCTGAGGGCCGAGCAGGGCACCCCTGAGGGCCGAGCAGGGCACTCCTGAGGGCCGAGCAGGGCGCCCCCTGAGGGCCGAGCAGGGCGCCCCCTGAGGGCCGAGCAGGGCACCCCTGAGGGCAGAGCAGGGCACCCCTGAGGGCCGAGCAGGGCGCCCCCTGAGGGCCAGGAGGCACGGACCTCGGCTGCCCCAGCGTGACGTCCGTCGGCCGGCCCCTCTCCTCCTGCAGGATCCGGAAGTCCACCTACCTGCGGCTGCAGCTCCTGGCCAAGGAGGAGTACAAGCTGAGCCTGCTGATGGCCGAGTCCCTGCGCCAGGACCGCGTGGCCCCCGTGCTCTTCCAGCCGCACCTGGAGGCCTTGGACCGGCGGCTGCGCCTGGTGCTGCAGGCCGTCAGGGACTGCGTGGGGAAGGACGGGCTGGGCCGCGTGGTGGAGGACGACCTGGACCCCGGGCACAGAGGCCCCACCGACAGGTAGTGACCACAGCCGCCGGCCAGCGCTGAGGACGGACACAGGGCCCAGGCCGCGACCTCGGGAACCGCAGGGCTGCTCCCGGACTTGGGGACCTCGGACGTGAGGTCCTGCGGCTGTGGGTCCGACAGGGCACATCTTACTCATGTTCAAGGTCAGAAGGTGTTGGGGAGAAGCTAACTGACGACAGAGCGCCCGGCGCCCACCCTGTGTGAGAGGGAAGCCGTCACTTACTGTTTCGTATTTATACACAGACTAATGTGTACAGACAGAGCCTTCGACCCCGGACTCGCAGAGCCCCTCCTCCGCGGCAGGCTCCCGGGGGTCCTGTGCTCTGGGCCCAACTTACAATAGAAACTCTTCTCCCGCCTGCCCCGGCCACACGCAGGGTTCCTTCCGACTGCGGGCTCCTGGTGGCCGCAAGGACTTGTGTGGACAGAGGAGAACTCACATATGTTCTCAAAGTGACAAAGACGACCAGTAACTGTTCCTCAGGGCCGCCCAGCAGCGCCCAGGACTCCGGGTGGCGGCCCCGTGCAGCCTGTCTTCTAGGGGGACGGTGTACTGGCGTCGCCCGGGGTCCCCTGCACCCCTCCGGCGCATTTTTGTGGAATAGTTCGCAATGTGATAAAAGTGCAATAAAGATACAGCAAGTGTGTGTCGGGGCCTCTGCGGGGTCCAGCTGGCTCACACCCTTGTACTCGGGTGCACGTCCTGGTGCTGGGCGTGGCTGAGCCCCAGCTCTCAAGGCGGCCAGGGAGGCCCGCACTGGGCTGGAAGGAGAGGCCTGGAGTGACACCGAGCTCCGAGAGCGAGGGCGGGGCGTGGCGAGGGGCCTGCCACCTGCCCGGCTCCCAGTGGGGCCGACTCCGAGAGGTGGTGGAGATTCTCCCAACAGGCCAGCCCTCGAGGGTGGCATGAGGTGGGCACAAGTGTTTACCCAGCAGGAGCAGGGCTGCAGGAAGGCTGGTCCAAGAGATCCAGCCCCCTGACCAAGGGCTTCCCTCACCTGCTGGCCACCGGTCTGAGACCCCGCTGCAGTGAGTCCCGCCCGGGAGACTCTGGCTCGTCCCAACAGTCGCCAACAGGGTCTCCTGGGTGCAGGGCACCAGGATGCCCGAGCCTGAGGGGTCAGGTAAGCCTCAGTGTTAAAGCACGAGGGTCCCCAGAGCAGAGTCTGGGAATCACAGCCCCTCCTGCCTCGTATTGGGCATTTCTCACCCCCGCTGCACCCCGGTCCCTGTCCAGAGTTTCTCGTCTCTGGAGCTGAGCCAAAGGGTCAGTATTATGTTCCTGGTTTTACAGGTGGGGAGACAGAGACCAGGGAGGGTGATGTCACTCTGTCCGAAGGTCAATCCAGGCTCCCGGAATGCAGAGCCAGGGCTCCAGATCGCCGAGGTCCGCAGCCTCGCGGCACAGCCGGGCCAGCGGGCACCAGGCTGCGGAGAGCGTGCAGAGGAAGTGGACGGGGCGGTGTGATCACGGGCCAGGCCTGCCCCACATCTCGCTGCCTCGCGCGTGCTTCCTGCCCGGCTGGGCCCTCTGCTCCAGCCTCAGCTGCCAGGGTCGCCGCCCGCTGCGCCCCCGCCCCCCTTTGCTGCAGGAACAGGGATGAGGGGCAGGAGCAGGGGTCTGGCGTCTTTCGTGATTTGATCTGTAATGTTATTTAAGACTTTTCAAATTCAAAATGCAGTTAGCGCTGCTGGTTGGGCGGAGAGATGGGGTCAGAGGGAGCTTGAGGCCTCTGGGCAGGACCACCACACCCCAGCTCGGGGCCCACGGACTTCAAGGCCCCTCCTCCAGGCTCTGTGCTCCTGGAGTTGCCGTAGAATCGCTGTCCTGCTGTGCCCGTTTTACAGCTATCCAGACCGAGGCTCCGACTGGCGAAAGCACTTTTCTGAGTTCAGCACAGAGTAAGTCGCATCCGGGACCCTCATCTGTCTGACAGCTGGATACGTGGGTGCCGTAACGCCGGACCCCTCTTCCATCTTCCAGTTCACAGCAGCCCCAAGAAGCCCAGCCCCTCCCGTCTCAGGGCTCCTGTGGAACCACCTGGGGGAGAGGGAGGGGAGGCAGCAGGACGGGGCCGAGGGAGTCAAAGGACATTGAGAGGGGCTTTCAATCAGCGTCCTCGTGCCGAACATCCGATTCCCCAGGGAGCTGAGCTGTGTGTCCACAGCTAGGGCACCATTTCGCCAGGGGGCCCAGAAAACATGTGGGTGAGAATTCAGAGATGTGAAAAATAAAATAAAAAAGGGAAAGAATCAAAGCAGCCCCCTCCCTCTGCTGGCCGGGATCTCACTGTGCAGACTTGAGTTACAGTAAGCAGATGGAAAGGCGCTGGACGTGTGCGGGGGGCCGTGTGTGGTGACCCCCCCCCCCCGCAGGCTGTGGGGACAGGATGTGTGAGGGGCTGTGGGAAAGCACGTCCATTCCCCGCCCCGCGTCCAGAAATCTGAGCTGGACGGGGACCGTCACCCCCGTGGCTGGAAGAGAATGGCTACCTCATGTCTGGTGGGACTGCCCGGCCCCCCCAGCGGCTCCCCCCACACACCTGCCCCACAGTTACCTGGGAGCAAATTAAATATGCAGACTTTGGGGGCCAGTCCCCCTAAGAGCAAAGGCATACAGGTGGAAGGCCCCCAGGCCATACTCCTGGGGGTACGCCTCACCTAATGGGTCCCAACTGCTCCCCGGAGCAGACCCCCCTCCCTGTCCTCCCGCACAGTGCCCAGTCACCACAGGTCACTGTCCCGCACCCAAGGGCCTGAAGGAGGATCCGGAGAAGCCTTTGCCGTGGGTGGAGGGATGGGGGCCTGGCTCATGGTGGAGGAAGGGGGACCTCAGACTGTCTGGAGAGCAGACTGACAAAGCCCCGTGTGTGGTGGGGTCTCACGTACACCAAGGTCTGCTCACTCTTCTTGGAGCTGGCCTTTGGCAGGAAGGGGTTTGAGGGCCGAGAGAACCGCCGGCTGGGGTCCAGCCCTCTGGGAACTGAGCACAGGGTCTATCCAGTGTCTCCAAGGGAGTGAGGAATAGCTCCCGGCCTCGTGGTTTCGTGGGATAAGTAGAGAGAGACCATCAAGCAGCCAGTCACCCGGAATCGGCTGTGGGCTCGGGTGGCGTGGGATGAACACCAGGGCCCCAGCCAGGTGAGGGGCAGCCCAGGCAGGGTGCTGTGGGGCCCCGTCAGCCTCACGCACGGTCCCTGGACCCCTGGACTCAGGACGTTGTCTTCCCCAGCTGCACTCGGTCAGAGCTGCCCTGCCATCACCTTGCCCTGGGGAGGCTGGCACGGAGGGCGCTGCTCTTGCCTGGTCCCACTGCGCCCTCTAGAGGAAATCCCAGGAAAAGCAGGGCAGAAACAACCAGTCAGCCGCAGGTCCCCTTGCTCAGAACCAGGATGTCAGAGCCCAAGGGACGCAAAGACCCTCAGCTGCAGGGCAGATGGGCCCCAGCCAGGCAGGCCGTCAGCAGGCCCCTGCCAGCCGTCAGAGCTCCAACCAGCCCAGCCGGTCCTCTCGGGGTCTGGCTCAGGGGCCCTCAGGACTCTTGCTCCCCACTGTCTCGCCAGGACCTGGCACCCCAAACACGCCTGCTGAATAAATGAGTTACCCTTCAATCGGTGTGAATACGAGTTTGGCACAACAATAAATATTTACAGACACTTTTCAACACAGAAGAAGTCTGGAATTAATCTGGAAGGCAATGGGAGCTACTGAAACACCTGGCCTTCCGGAAGCTCTCAGAAGCACACTCTCTGGGATGCCGCGGGGCCTTTGCACAGCCTCCATCCTACACCTGCCACAGGTGTTGTGTTGATTCCTGTTCTGTGTGCTGCTCCAACTGTTCATCCGTAGAGAGGGTCTTCCTGGTCACGTTCCAGGTCGTGCATTTCTGAGACAACGTGGTCAGCGTGGCTGTCCCACGAGGCTGGAACAATGTGAGCACCCCCGTGCCTGCCACACAGCCCCTCACACCCCAGGTCCTCGCTGACTGTGGCTGCCGAGCAGCTTTGCACAGCCTGGTCTCTCACCTGGCCCAGGGCAGGCTGGCCCGTCCACGCCCGGTCTACCCCCTCATCGTGGAGTTCATGCGTTTCTGATCCTCTGCCCCCGTGCTGTCCCCGTGGAGTCGAGGGTCTGTCTTCCGTGTGTGGCAGCGGCCCCCAAGCAGAATCCCTGTGACCCTCCTCTTGGTAGTCACGCCCTGGTGAGCCCCTAACGCTACACCCTGATTGCTCTGTGAGACCAATAAAACACACATCGTGATGGTACGTCCCTGTCACTAGGCTCCGAAGACCCTGGGCTTCTGCCTCTGTCTCTTGCGTCTCTTGTCAGGGGGACTGAGCTGCCATCTGTGAGCATCTCAAGGGAGGGGCCCTCGTGGTGAGGAACCGAGGCCACAGCCAGCGCCGACACCCACACACCAGCACGAGGGGACTTTCCTCACGGTGAGGCAGCCCACCGACATCCTGACTGCAACCTCCAGACAGACCTCGAGCTGGAGCCACCAGTCAGCCACACCCAGGTCCCCGACCCTCGGAGACCCTGTGAGACTAGGCGCTTGTCCACTGTCCGTTGAAGCCGCAGGTATGCAGGGGTCTGCTGTGCGGCATGGATGTGACAGGTCGTGTCGACATTGACACTGACCGCGAGGACGTCCGCCTCTCATCACACTGCTCAAAGCTCACGTGTTAGGAGCCGAGGAGCACTCTGGCCACCGCTCCACATCTTAGCTGTCGCTGTTGCTGATGAGCTACTGTCAGGTCCATGCAGCGTGCACAATTCAGGGCAGGTTCTCCCTTGGCACACACACTGCGACACCTGCTGCATCGCTCTTCTCCACAGGCGCCCTTCCTGTTAATACCCCTGGCCCCTCAGTAGGGAGTCAGCCCCTCGCCAGCCTCGTCCTCTGGCATGAGCAGGGGGGACCTCCCCTCTGGGCACCGACCGGGCATTCCAGTGAGAGGACTGGGGTCCTGGCTGCAGTGGTTGAGGGGCAGCGCTGACCCCAGGAGACGGGACAGGAGGCACCTATGGGCCATCAGAAGGGGGTGCTCGGCAGGAGGCGTGAACGTGAGGAGCTGATGGAATGTAAGAGGGGCAGTTGCCCACCCATTCTGAGGGCAGAGTTTATATAATTAGCTGTGTTCTTTCTCTGGCTGTTAATCACAGTACAATGTGGGCGTCTGGAAAGAACAGTTTACAGACTCTGTGGAGCTACACTTGGCTTCTGATACTAAAGCAGAGATGACCGCTGCCAGGAAGGAATCCCAGACCCAGCTGCCTCCATCGCGGGCGGCCACGGCCCGCGCACCTGCTGGCCACGGGAGCGGGAAGCCACCTGATGCCACGGGCTGGAGAGCGACGAGAAAGCAATCGTTCTCTTCCCTCCTGTTCTGGCCATTGCTGCCCACCGAGTGCTGGAGGAAAGAGGCACAGCCCTCCCCTCCGAGGCTCCCCTCTCCTCCCCTCCAAGGCCCTCCCCTCCCCTCCCCTCCTCCTCACCCAGGCTCTCCCCTCCCCTCCGGGGCTGCGTGGGGCCAGGCGAGGGCTTCCTGCAGGGTCTGGGGTGCACAGTGTGGAGAGGAAGCAAGCCTTGGACAATAAAGTCTGTATCTGGTTTTTAAGAAATTCAGCATTAATGAATCTATTGTTGCAAATTAGCAAGTGATTATTCATAAAATAAGGTTCCTAAGTTATGTGCTTCCAGAAACATTTAAACTACGATTTATAAACCAATTCTGACACATTCAATATTTTTTAGACATTAAAAATCAAGTTAAAACATTTTTAAAGTTTTGATCGAATTTACTGGGGTGACATTGGTTAATAAATTGTACCGGTTGCAAGTGTGCCGTTCTATAACACATTCTCTGCATGTTGTACTGTGTCTCCTTCCATCACCATTTACCCCCTTCACCCTCTTCTCCTCCCCTTCCCTCTGACGGCTGTGGGTCTGCTCTCTACCTGAGTCTGTTTCTCTCGGTTTGTTAGTTTTTATTGTCCATTAGACGGCACGTAGGAGGCAAACCCCACGGTGCCGTCCGTCTCTGACTGGCTTGGTTCACGGAGCACAGGGCGCTCCAGGTCCATCATGTGGTCCCGAAGGGTCAGATCTCCCTCTGACGGCCTCATCATGTCCGCTGCGCACACGTACCACAGCTTTCATCCACTCATCTACCGACGGACACTGGGCTGCTTCCAAATCTTGGCTATTGTAAGTAACGCTGCAAATAACTACGCTTTTAAAGAATGTGGTGTGTTATCAGTTTCGCAGATGGTGTCTGCACTCCCAAAGAGGAAGGGTGGCCGGTTCTGACTGATAACATGTAACACCGCAGGCCAGGCTGCGGTCCCTGGGGTGGGTGCCCGGCTCTTCCCAGACGCCTCTGCAGACACACGTGGAGGTCCCCGGGGCCGCGCGGGTGGTTTGAGTCCCGCCTCACCCACACAGTGCTGTGGCCCTGGGCAGGTGGCCCCCTCTGTGTCCCGTAGATGGGAGTGAGCAGTGGCCCCTAACCCTGGGATTGTCCTGAGGGGTGCGTGAGCGGATACATGTAAAGACATCTGAGAACACGCTGCTGCTGTTTGCTGCTGACGCTCTCCTTGTCGGTATTAGTTTAAGGATGTTTTTTGCCAAAGATCAGAGAAGGCTTCCTTTCCACTGCCAGGCCCCAAGTTAATTCACACATTATTAGTAGAAGTCCATTGCATGTTTCAGTTCCCTAAGAAACCAAAATCCACCAGGAAGGTTTTCCCACGAACCAAACCTCGTGTTCTACTGGAGTAAATGAGGGGCGGTCCGGCTGTGTCCCCGCCACCCAGCGCAGGGTTGGGAGGCCTTGTTTCTCAGCAGCTGCACGCCCCGCCCAGGCCAGACCAGCTGCCTCCACCCTGCACGGCCGGGTCCGTGGACAGAGCGGCTGTGTCCCGGCCTCTGCCTCCCAGGGCGGCACTGAGGCTCAGACGCTCTCCCTGGAGGCGGTTTCCCTGCGCTGGGGTTCCGTGCCTGCGAGCTCAGATCTCTGAGCGACTAGAGGACGTCGTGACTGCAGGGTTCTGGTTGTGCTACTGTGAGAGTGGTACCTCTTCTCCGGGCCTCACTTTGGACGGCAGAGCAGTGAGCTAATGGGGGTGGTAGGGTAAGCCACCAAGTCTGTGGCAGCGACAGAAAACGTTACAGAAATCAGTGTGAACTCATACGTCACCTTTACTACACGAGAAGCACTCTGTCCTCATCCATCACAGCCCCACGCTGTTCTCTCCCCAGAGCTCACCACGGCTCTCCTTTAGGGCTCCTTCTTCCACACCTTCTCTGAGGGGGTGGCTGAAGGTCTGCAGGACCCCCGGGCTTCGCCCACACGAGGGTGTGAGGCTGAGCCATCTGCTCACCCAGAGCTGTCGATGGGTCGACCCCATGCGTCAGGGACTCGGAGCAGTGCCGGCACACGGCAGCTGCTCAGAAAATGTTTCTTGCGATCCCTGAGCCTTCCATACCCTGAGGGACCCAAGTGTGAGGCTCATTCTCATGAGGGGCTGACGGAAGCTAAGTTCCACTGGCTGCTCCGTGACTCTGTCCTCTGTGGGGCTTCTGTCTTTGTTGAGCTCAAACAAACTGCTCTTCCTTGTTGATGGGTTCGAACGCAGCTGGCAGGTGACCCAGAAGCCATCCAGGCCCTGGGTCCCAGGGGTCAGCCAGAACCGGGCGACCGGCCGGGCCCCACAGCAGCTGAGGGACAAGCTGCCGGCACCCACAGACTCCAGCAGAGCCAGCCCCCTGTCGAACGTGTCTGCAGCTCCGTGCCACGGCCGGAGTCCACGGGGGGTCACCATGCACATCGTGGGGTCTGGGGCTGACTCCCCACCCCAGACAGAGGAGCACAGACGGCAGCCAGCAGCCGGGGAAGAAGGCTCCTCCTCCGTGTGACGCTGCTTTGGCTTCAGGGTTTCCATTGGCCCCGGGGTTTAGGTAACGAGAGCTCTTAGGTTAGAGCGAGTTTCACCCTCGGGCCTGGTGTCCACCAGCTGTGGGATGCAAGCCTGGGCCGCCGTCCTCTGCTCCGAGGGGCCAGTGTGCAGCCTCGACGCGGGGAGACGGGTCCACCCACGTGCGTACATCACGTGCGAAGGTGCCTGTGCTCGGGGAGATGGCTTGGCCTGGACAGGGAGGACAGGAGCACACTCTGGGCAGAGCCAGCCCAAAGTCCCCTCCCTGCAAAGTGCCGGTTTGGGTCGGTCCCAGGAAGCACTTACCAAGGTTTAAGAGGCTGGTGTCAAGCAGCAGCTGTAGCTTCGCATCTCACAAGGGGCCAGCGTCCTGATTCTGAGCCAGAGCGCATGGCCACAGACGCTGGCTGGAGCAGGGGGCGGGCCTGGAACTCCACCAGCTCCCGAAACCGTCTCCCCGGCTTCTGCCTGACCAGGGGGCTCCTGGGAGGACCCGCCTCAGAGCCAGGCAGAGAGCTCTCAGCAGCTCAGCAGGAGGAGGCAGAGAAAGAGGGGGAGGGGGCGTCCCGACTCAGCAAAGAGAACCCCAAGCAGAGGGGAAGTGATGGTCCATCCCGAGACAGAACGGTGACTCAGCACCCTGTCGCTCTGTCCAGCAAGTTCCCTCTCACAGCATGGGCGCTTTGGGGTTCGGCGTCTGTGACCACAACAGGAAGGGTGGGTCTCCTGAACCACTACAGGGTTTTTTAATTCAAGTTTTAATTTTGAGACATTTGTGGATTCCATGCAGTTTGTAAGAAATAAAACAGAGATTCCTTCACCCAGTTTCCCCAGTGACAGCATCTCGCAGACCCCAGTGTGGCACCGGGACCAGGATGCTGACACCGATGCACTAAGCCTTTCTAGGACTCTTCTGTTACCTCTGAGCGCCTGGACTGGGCCACCTGCCCCTCCTCCTGGCCCTTGGCAACCACGCGCCTGCTCTCCAGTTGGTCATTTCACGAGTGTCACGTACTTGGCACCGTGCAGTACGTAACCTTTGGACTGGTCTTGTTCACGCAGAGGGAGATTCACCGGTTGTGGCTGTCGGCTGCCGGTCCCTCCGCACTGCCGGCAGAGTCCTGTGGCGTGGATGCGCCACGGCTTGTCCCACCACTTCCCCTGCAGGACATCTGGGCCGATTCCCTTTTGGGGACGTGACGAATGCAGCTGCTATGAGCACCGTGCACAGGTGTGCGTGTGGCGTTCTCTGGATAAATGCCCAGGAGTGCAACTGCTGGGTCACATGGGAGTTGCATGTTCCGTTTTTTAAGAATCCGCCCATATGTTTTCGACAGGGGCTGTACCGTTTCATGTTCCTGCGTTCCAGAATTTTAGATGTGGATGTCTGACGGCAAGGACAACAGGGAGCCACGGCCTGTGTGTGAGCCTCGGGTGGCAAAGGGGAGCCAAGCAGCCGTGACGCCAAGGCAGAAGGGTGACTGCATGGCTGCCCCGGTGCTTCCGGGACCTGGCGTGCCCCGCCCAGGAGGCCTGCCCACCTTCCTCACAGAGGCAGCCTCGGGTGCTCCTAGAGACGGGGGCTGGATGGAGCGCAGGTCATTTGAGAGATAAAGGTGCTGATTTGAAGGGAGGATTTTCTGGAGGAAACGATCCAGGCTTCCTGGACTCAGCCACATTCACACACCCGGCTCACAATCAGAATTCTGCAGGTTATTCATGGAAATACCATTTGATGGAACCCCTCCCCCCCCCAGCTTCAGATCCCACCTCACTTCTTTTTCTTAGAATTTCCTAAAACCCCTTGTCTTTTGCACAGCCTGGAAGAGGGGCTTTGGCACTGGGGACAGCGGGGTGGTTGGTGGCTGGCTGCCCAGGCACACAAGCGAGGTTGCAGGGCTACCAGGCCGCTGGGCTCAGAGCTGGGCCTGGGGCCCCTGGGGGAGGCACACTCTGGGCAGTAAGGACAGAGCCGCGGGGCACAGGGTGCAGGAGGGGGTGCTGACCCCTGTCTCTGGACAGGCTTCGATCCAGGCAGGGACACACCCACTGGGCCCACCTATCCCACCTGGACCCCACTGCTCCGGCCTGAAAGAGGCAGTGAGACTGGCAAGGGAGGGGGGACAGTCCCGACCACTCTGGAGATGCAGGTGCAGGGAAGAACCTACACGTCTCCAGGTGCGCCCGGAACTCGCGCACCAAGGAGCTCCCAGGAGAAATCCACCAGCGCTGGGAGGCCGCCAGGACCCCCAGCTCTGGTTCCAGGGACCCAGCTTCTGCACTCTGGGGCCCGCGCAGAAAAGGGCAACGGGGCAGGGAGGGGAGGCAGCGGGTGCCCGCCCCGCCTGTCGGACCACCCAAAGCGCGCTCCCACCCCTCCTCCCAGCCGGTCAGAGGGTCACCGAGAGACCCGCTCCGCTCCCCTCCGCCGCTTTACCGGCAGCTGGGGCCTCCCCCAAGCCGGGATTGGATGCGAGGGAGCAGGGTGGGGACGGGCGGGGGGACCCCAGAAGACCAGGTCCCAGCGCTGACGAGAACGGCGCGCAGTGCAGACGCCGCTGGTCCGCACCCGCGAGGACGGTCGCGCCACGATGTTCGACAGCTCGCAGTACCCCTACAACTGCTTCAACTACGACGCCGACGACTACCCGGCTGGCAGCTCCGACGAGGAAAAGCGGCTCACGCGGCCGGCGTACAGGTGACGGGGGTCTGTGGCGGGGCCGCGGGAGACAGCGAGCGTCCTCCGCAGGGAATGGGGTTCCCAGGACCTGCCTGGGACGGAGGGGGGCTTTTCTTGTCTCGGGTGGGGCTCAGAGAATGGACACTGTCGTCCGCGCGTTCCCCTGAGGACACTCCCAAGTGCAGGGAGAGCTGCTGGGGTTCGGGATAAAGCGGGGAGCAGGGAGTTCCAGGGGTCACTCACCCAAACAACCCCGGTGCGCTCTCCTCTTCCATCAGCGCACGCCGCTGGGGACAGGACCAGCGGCGGCCTCTGGAGGGGCCCCTGCACCCGGGAGGAGTAGCGGGGGGGGGGGGGGGGGAACACGCCAGCCGCCCTCTAGGGGCCCCTCCTCCGCCCGCGGGCCTGACGCCCCCTGTTCGCAGCTACATCGCGCTGATCGCCATGGCCATCCAACAGAGCCCAGCGGGCAGGGTGACCCTGTCCGGCATCTACGACTTCATCATGCGCAAGTTCCCCTACTACCGGGCCAACCAGCGCGCCTGGCAGAACTCCATCCGCCACAACCTGTCCCTGAACAGCTGCTTCGTCAAGGTGAGCCCCGCCCCGCCCCCAGCGGCCTGCGACACCTGGGCCAAGTCATCTCCGATGGGGGGGGGGGGCGCCCCAGTACCTGCTGCAAAGTTCATTTTCAGCAAACCGGGCTTCCTCCGCCTGCTCTGGGAGCAAAGCCACCCACCCCAGGGACAGAGGCTGACCCTCCGCCCCAAGTGACCCAGACGCAGCGGCGGGCGCCCCGAGCCAGCCTGGCGCTGAGCCTCTGTCGCTCCAACAGGTGCCGCGGGCCGAGGGCCACGGGAAGGGCAAGGGCAACTACTGGACGTTCGCCGGCGGCTGCGAGTCTCTGCTGGACCTCTTTGAGGACGGCAACTACCGCCGGCGGCGGCGGCGGCGCGGCACCCAGCGCGAGGCGGCCCGGGGAGAGAGCTCCGGGGGCGCGGAGGGGCCGCGGGGCCCGCGGGAGCCGGCCAGCGCCCCGAGGTCCCCGGCGCTCCCCGCGGAGCCACCACCCCCTGCCAGCCCGGCGGCCCTGGGGAAGGAGCCGCACAAGGACATCAAGTTCAGCATCGACTACATCCTCTCCTCCCCTGACCCCTTTCCGGTGCCCAGGTCGCCCTGCCGCAGGCAAGAGGCCCCGCCCATGGACCTCCACTTTTGGACTATGTGAGGCGGTTGGCTCCTTGGGGGGCTGGCACCCCATGTGGGGGCGGGGGTCTTCAGGGTGATTTCAGTCTCCCATCAAGCCAAGAAGCCAGGTTTTGCCAGCAAGCGTCTTACAAACTTGCGGACTCAGGCTCAGTCTAAACCCAGCCTGGGCTGCAGGGAAGAAGCTGATCGGTGACAGGCAGACATCGCGCTGGGCCCGGACTTTCCAGCAAGGTTCCTGCAAGGAAACCCTGTTTCACTTAAGGGTGTGCCCCCGGAGTCCCAGGGAACAAGGGACCGAGAACACAGGTGTCACTTAGAGTCACAGATGGCAACCCCCCCCCCCCCAGGAGCTCCTTCCTCACAGATAAAAGTCATAACAAAGTGTAAGGCCGACGTCAGACACTAATGGACCCCATGGACATTGCCCCGGGGCTTTGACTGTGACCCTGTTAGGATGGTGTATTTGTAAGTGAGAAATACATCTTGTGTTGTGGACAGAATCTTTGATGATGGTTTAGGAAGTTCCGTGCACTTTTTTTTTTTTTTACAGGAAAGAAGGGTGGGAGGGCTGAAGAAACAGGTTCAAGTTCGGGACGACACGGAGGCAAAGCTCACCTTCTCGATTCTTCTAAGAGGAGTGAGCTCCTGGTCACGCAGTTTCCATCCTGGTGACATTCCGCTGCAGGCGGTGACAGACCCCACCCCACTGCCAGGCGGGCACACTCCACTTGGGAATGTAAATCATTTCATTACTGTGCAGAGACCGGCTTTTTTTTTTTAATATATTTTTATTGCCCAGCCGGTGTGCTCAGTGGTTGAGCGTCAACCCCTGCACCAAGAGGTCGCCTGTTCGATTCCCAGTCAGGACATATGCCCAGGTTGTGGGCCTGATCCCCAGTGGGGGGCGTGCAGGCGGCGGCCAATCGATGTTCTCTCTCATCGATGTTTCTCTCTCTCTCTCCCTCTCCCTTCCTCTCTCTCTCACATCAATAAAGAAAAAAATGTTATCGATTTTTTAGAGAGAAAGGAAAGGAGAGATAGAAAATTGCTGTGAGAGAAACCTTGATTGGTTGCCTCCTGCACGCCCCCCACTGGGGATCAAGCCCGCAACCTGGGCATGTGCCCTGACCAGGAAGCAAACCAGGACCTCCCAGTCCATGGGACGACGTTTAATCCACTGAGCCACACTGGCTGGGAGAGGTGGGCATTAATTATGCACAGTGAAACTATCTGAACACTCTTCTCATTTTTAACCAGCCCATTTTTTGCAGAGTTCATTGCTATCCATGACTTCATTTGAACATTATTGTAGATTAGACCTTATCTGATTCACTGGGTGACAATGATTGGCTAATTCTGTAAATGGCAAAAACACACCCAAGGAGGCTGCTGTCTTGGCTGGGAATTCATAGTTGCTTTATCAAACTCTGAGACGCGGGCTGAGAGTAAATGAAGGCAGGCAGCATCTGAAGCCGACGGACCTGGCAAAAGACTCCCCTGGACGGCCTTCATTGCTGATCCGGAAGACCTGACTTCCACGAGGTCACAGATCTCTTTCTTTACCCTGTGAACAGAGGCTCCATGTGCTCCTCCAACTGTTTGACAAGAGCGGGGCTGGTCCTTACGAACGCTGTGACTGCCTGGCCCCGGTCCAGACATCAGCTTTGGCGATGGGCACACACCCCTCCTGCCAGTGCCGGCTTGGCCTGGCCAGGCCCTGCCAGTTGCAGCCTCTGCCCACAGGGTGTCAGCAGCCTCCTAGGAGGAGAGGAGCCCGGCCTCCCTAGAGCAGGAAGAAGACTCGTCACAGAGAACACTTCTCCTTCAAGAATGATAACTGCCAAACTCTGCTAGGGGCCCCCGATGTCACCTGTCTGCCCACCAGCCCTAGGAGTCCAGACCTGTCCCTCCCAACCCCATTCCACAGCTGGGGACCGGCAGTGCAGCGGGCCCGGGCCAGGGTGCAGGCGTGTGCACGCGTGTGTGTGTGTGTGTGTGCATCGTAGGTGTGTGTTGTGTCTGTCTGCATTCCTCTTATTTACATCCGTTTGTTGGTTGTGTTTAAAGCATTGTTGAAACTATGCCAGATGCATTTGGGCCGTGACACCATGCGGCACAGGAGTACGTGGATCTGAGGAGCTGAGGATCTAGCTGTCTGCTACAAACTGAGCAAATCTGCATCTTTTTTTTTTAACTTATCTTTATTGTTGAATGTATTACAGATGTTCCTCATTTTACCCCATTGCTCCCCTCCTCCCCATTCCCGCCCCCCTCCTGCCTTTCCCCACACTGTTGTCTGTGTCCATTGGTTATGCATATCTACATATAAGTTCTTTGGTTTATTTCTTCCCATCCCCCAACCCCCCTTCCCTTTGAGGTTTGTCAGTCTAATAACCAATTTGTACTTCTTAATCCCTTCACCTTTTTCACCCATGCCCCAACCCCCCTACCACCTGGCAACCAACAACATTTCTCTGTATCTATGAGAATGTTTCTGTTATGCTTGTTCATTTTGTTTGTAGATTCAATTGTCGATAGATATGTATTAATTGCCATTTTGTTTGTTCATATTTTTTTATCTTTTTCTTCAAGAAGACCCTTCAACATTTCATATAATAATGGTTTGGTAGTGATGAACTCCTTTAGCTTGTCCTTGTCTGGGAAACTCTTTATATGGCCATCGATTCTAAATGACAGCTTTGCAGGATAGAGTAATCTTGGTTGCAGGTTCTTGCTTTTCATCACTCTGAATATTTCTTGCCACTCCCTTCTGGCCTGCAAAGTTTCTTTTGAGAAATCAGCTAACAGTCTTATGGGAACTCCCTTGTAGGTAACTAACTGCTTTTCTCTTGCTGCTTTTAAGATTCTCTTTGTCTTGAATCTTTTGCATTTTGATGATGATGTGTCTTGGTGTGGGCCTCTTGGGGTTCATCTTGTTGGGGACTCTCTGTGTTTCCTGGACTTGTATGTCTGTTACCTTCACCAAGTTAGGGAAGTTTTCTGCCATTATTGTTTCAAATAGGTTTTCGATTTCTTGTTCTCTCTCTTCTCCTTCTGGCACCCCCAAGATGCGAATGTTGGCATGCTTGAAGTTGTCCCAGAGGCTCCTTCCACTGTCCTCATTTTTTTGGATTCTTTTTTCTTTTTGCTGTTCTGATTGGGTGTTTTTTGCTTCCTTATATTCCAAATCGATGGTTTGCTTCTTGGCTTTACCTACTCTACTATTGAATCTGTGTAGCTTATTCTTTATTTCAGTTAGTGCCTCCTTCATTTCTAACTGTGCATCCTTCATTTCTGACTGGTGCAACTCTGCATCTTATCTTTCGGATCCTTGCTCTAGTGCTGCATGTCATTGGTGAGGGAAGCCTTTGGCCTGGAGAGACAAACTCTGGAGGCCCCCGCGTGGGAGGAGATGGGATGTTTCTCAGCACATCCGCCCACACGTGTTCCTGGTGGACAACCACCGGCTGCCGTGAGCACAGGGCTGCCCCGGCGGCGAGATGTGTGCACTACAAGGTCTAACATTTGTTTTGCAAAGGATATCAATCATGTTTTTAAAAGCGAAGGGACATTTTCAATTTGCCAGTGTGTGATATCCTGCGACTTCAGAAGGGCTCCCAGCCCTGAGAGTGAGTGGCATTTAATAGCAACAACACAGCAGGTGATGGCTGCCTCTGACCTATTCAAATGTCGCCGCCGCCACGCAGACTCGCCAGCACAATTACAATTAAACACTTTATGCCTCGCTTGCAAATCCGCTGATTGATCACCGATACGTACATTACCGCCACGTTACCCGGAGCAGGTGTCTGCCACTCGCGGTCATGGATCACCGGGTTTCCATTAGCAAGTGGGAGGCGCCGCGGAGCGGGAGTTGGGGAGATGCGTGCAGAGTTGCGTCCCGCAGAGCCAAGTTTTCGGGACTTGGGGTGTCCCTCCTCACAGCCGCTGGGGGCGGCGGCTAGGGACTGATCCTGACTCCTCCTGGGGAAGAACGGGAGCCCGCCGCAGGTGTAGGGACGGGCTCCCAGTCTGCAGCGTGGGCGGGTGTGTGAGTCCAAGCCAGCTGAGGCGGGGCTCTCCTCCTCCCTGCACAGGGGGTCCCCCAGAGAGGCCTGCATCAGCCCGTCCCTCTGCCCCGAGCGCTGTCCTTGGCCCCGGCCTCCCTCGGGCAGCGGAAAGGCCCCTCTTGCCTCCTTCCTCCCTGAGTTGGGCACATTCGGGGCTGTGGGTTCACTCAGTCAGCCGTGCTTGGTGTGGGTGCACGCATGAGCCAGAGGCACCAAGTCTGTCCTGGCCACAGGCACGGAGGCTGCCACGGAGAACATGCACCTTCGCCCCGTGCTGTGGGTGTGGGGAAGGGCGACTCGGGGTGGGTGCGACAACCTGCTCAGACTGCCTGGACAGGGCCCTCCAGGACGGGCAGGGGTGGCCGTGCCACAGGGAAGGGCGTTCTGGGGGGGGGGCGGTGAGCGGGGGCCCCTGTGGTGGGAAGGGGTGGGGGAGGGGCTTGCAGGATAGACCAGAGGCCAGTGTGGCTGGCGGGAGCTGGGGGAAGGGAGAATGCGCAGGAGACCCCAGTCTGCTCTCCCAGCCCCAGGTCGGGCCAAACACCCCATTTCTTGAACCTTTGAAGTGCACCCCCTGCATGTACGTCACTTTCCACAGAACTCCTGCAGGACAACGACCTCCCACGTTCTGAGCACTTTGCTTTGGTTGATGTGGCCTCCGTACCACTCACTGACCTGAGCACGCGCGGGGCAGCTCCCGCTCTTGTCCCCAGCCATCTCTCTGACCTATCCCACCTCGCGCTCATGACACTGTTCAGGGACCCGGGACCCAGGCAGGTCTGAGGTGGCGTGAATCAGCCACTCTCATCTCCCCAGAGACGCAGCCTGTCAGGGCACTCCACAGGTATCTAGACATAGATGCTTCTTCACTGTACCTCCCCCTCCTGCTGCCGGCTCCAGCACACCTGTGAGCAGGGACAGGCAGACTCCTAGATGGGTCCACTCACAGGCGAGGACACCGAGGCTCACAGAGCGGAGGAGGGTCCCTGACAGGCCCCCCAACTCCAGGCGCCCGGCTGAGGGCGGAGTAGCAGCTGCTGGCCTAGAGGTCAGATGCCCCGTAGTTGTGGTCACTGTCCAACCCCTGGGGGTCCGGGACCCCAAATCTCAAAATGGGATGAGGGTGTGGACCCCATGCAGCCTAATGCTTCCAGCTGCCTTGTGGGGTCCACCCTGCGCCCCGTGGGATGAGCTGCCTGTACTTCAAGAGGAAGTGCACACACCGTCTGTTGCCTGTCACTGGACTTTGTATTCAGCCACAGAAACGATGCAAACACATTCGCAAAGATGCCGACTGCGTCGCGTGTGGACGGGCCTCGTGGCTCTGCTGGCCACACTGGTTCCTCGCCACGGAAGGCGCAGCGCAAACTGGAGTCGCCGCGCTTCTGTGCAATTTAACTCTGCCGCTCGAGGCGACGCTCGCCCAGGTCCGAACGAGATGTGCGTTCAGCCGGCCGAAACCTGCACTGAGATTCATAATGAGCCGTCGACAGGGCGGTGCCGCTTTCAGAAAGAAAAGGAAACCGGGGGGAACCCTGGAACTTTGCTCACTTTCCCTCTGCATTCCGTACTGGTGAGCACCCCACGGCCGCACCAGGGGGCGCACAGGGCGTCGAACTCGCCCTCGCCTCGCCAAGGAGGGGCAGCGGCTCCGCCCGGCCATCGCCACGCATGTGCCATGGCCGTGTTATCGGTCAGGTGTTTACAGCAACTGCTTTTACCTCCCCTGCTCAGCACGCTCACCGTCGGTCCTGTGGGGCCGCCCGGCACCCTCCACGCCCACACCTCACCACCACAGCTAGTTTTCGGCGCCATGCCTCACCCTCCAAATCTGGTTGCTCCTGGGCTCCAGACTGATACTGGAAAAGCACGTTCTGGTTCGTGGGACATCACGCTTTTGTTCCTGAGTTTGGGACAAGAAGAAGAAAGTCCAGAGCAGCTCGGTCTTTTTTTTTTTTTTTAATCCTCACCCAAGGATATGTTTCCATTGATTTTTAGAGAGAGAGGAAGGAAGAGGGAGAGAGAGAGAGAGAGAGAGAAAGAGAGAGAGAGAGAGAGAAACACTGATGTGAGAGAGAAACATCGATCAGTTGTCTCTGGAGTGTCTCGGGATTGAACCCGAAACCTGAGTAGGTGCCCTGACTGAGAATCGAACCCATGACCTTCGGTACCCGGGACGACACTCCAACCCACTGAGCCAACCAGCCAGGCGGACTTGTTCTGTCTGAACCCACCCATGAGAGTCCACTGGGCCCCAGATGGCGCGGGTACTCGTCTGCGTTCCCACAATCGGTTGTTTACTGTCTCATCCTTAAAACGTACAGGTCCTGTGCCCTGCCCAGTGCCCAAGCAGCAGGGACCCTGACGAGAGGCACCCCTGCTGAGGGTCAGGCTGACGGCAACTCGCCTGTCTCCCTTCCTGTCGGCACAGGTGCTGTGGGCCCAGGAAAGGCGTCTTGGGCGACAGCAGCTCCAGCAGGTAAGGGGATCAAGCTCTGCTCCCCAACAAGGCGTCTGGGCAGAACCCAGACTCTCTCCCAACGAGCCAGTGTGTTTGTCGCGAGGTGCAGCGGTGGCCTGCCCCAACGACAGGGGTCCAGGCCAAGACACCGCTCGGGGGGGCCTCTGGGAAAGTCCTCGAGGAGCCTCTGCAGTGACCCCGTCCTGGCACCTTCTGTCCTGGAGAAACTCTGACCCCTGCGGCCTGACCTCCTGAGAGCTGTCCGAGCCCGCGAGTGTGTTAGTGATGCCTTCCCTCCAGGGTCCATGGGAGGAGGAGGGCTCGTCTTCGGGGATTTCCGACAGCCACCATCTTGTCCCCCGAGGGGCTGTGTAGGGCAGAGGGTGCCCTCACCTGACAAAGGGGGAGACTGAGGCTTGGAGATGGAACAAACTTTGAAGTGGCCAAAGTCAGGCACAGATCCAGGCCCTCGGCCTCCTGCCCAGCAGAGTGCAGACTAATGAGGCAGAAATAGTTGCTAAGCACACACTCGCACTGACACACACACTCTCTCTCTCACACACACACACACACACACACTCACACTGACACACATACACTCTCTCTCACACACTCGTACTGCCACACACACACTCTCTCTCACACACACTCACACTGACACATACACACACGCACACACTCTTACTCACACACACACTTGCACTGTCACACACACTCACACACACACTCGCAGTCACACACACTGACACACACACGCACACACTCGCAGTCACACACACGCACGCACACACTCTTACACACACACTCACATTGACACACACTCACACACACGCTCGCACTCACACACACACACACACACAGCCCATGAAACTCACACGTGTGTGCCTGAGTAGAATGCAGGTGCTCACGTTCACCTATGGGCTCAGCGAGAAGGCGGGCTTCTTCAACATGTCGCTGGCTCCATGTGCCTGCCGCCCGCATGCTCACACGTGGGACATGGCACCCTCTCCGCAAGGCCTTTGTCCGTATCTGCTCAGCTTCACAAATACCGCGTCGGTTTCCAAGTCCTGGTCCGTCCGGAGCTCCCTGACGCCTGTGGGCAGAGCGCAGCTCCCAGGGCACAGGTTCCCCGAAATGGCCATGAGTGGCACCAGCACCTGCAGGGGACCACGCATCCCCCGTGATGCAGAGATGCGCCAGGGCCAAGATGCGACACGGCCCCCTGTTCTGCAGCTGACCCTGCACCGAGGGTAAGTGTGTCTCGGACACATCCCACCTGCCGAGAAGGCTGGGCCCCCAGATCCGACTGTTCCAGACACGAGGGGCCACGTGTGTCGATTTCTGAAAACATGGGAACAATTTTTCCCTCTGTGTTCTATTTAGATTCACTGACTGGCCCGATGCGGGCTAGGAGCCTGGCTGCGAGTCTCCATCAGCCCAGCAGGGCTGGGGTCCCATCTGCAGGGCTGACAGCCTCTCTACAGGGGCTGGGCTGAGTCCAGGGTGGTGGCTGAGCCAGGCCAGGCCTCAGGAACCCAGCACCCCCGAAACCGTCCCTCAGCTGGACATAGAAGTCATGCTCTCCCTGCCTGGGAGCCGTCCCCATCAAGTCCAACCCTCTGGGGACCCCACTGCCCAGCCCTGGAGCAGAGGGACCCCAGCATGCCCACAGCCTGTGGGAGAGTCCCAGCCTCACACTGGCTCTGTGGAAAAGGCTGGGCAGGTGGACAGTCACACGAGTGTGTGCCAGACCTCAATGCAAACATCTCTTCCAGTCCTTCTGTGCCAAGAAACGTGTGCAAAGAACAGCATCTGCGAGCTCCCAGGTGGATCGTGTCCTGGAACTGGTGGCAGTGGGGGCTCGAGTTCCCCACAGGGCACCCCATTTCAAGGAGGGCTCAGTGGGGCGCAACCAGAAGCAATCTTGAGGAGCCGCTCCAGCTGCCGAGGGGCTGGAAAGGTTAGTGCATAAATCAAAGGGAATGTCAAATGCCTTTTAATGCTGATTGAGAGGTAATTTGGGGCAGGGCTGTGCCAGCCATCCAGCAGACGTGTCTGATTCTAACAGCATCAGCACACGCTACAGTTTCCCGATGTCCGTGGTGAAGCTGAAGAGGGAGGGTCCGTTCCTGGTCCACCGGGGCGGGTGGGCACGACCACCCGAGACCCAGGCGGCCCCTCTGGGGGAGGGTGCACGCTGCCCTGCACTGAGCACACCTGGGCCGCGGGCTCCAGCACAGGACTGTGCCAAGTCCACCTTTCCTGGCTGACGGTGCAGAGCCGAGAGCTGGGCTGAGGGGTGTGGGTCACAGACGCAGCATCTCCGAGAAAGCTCCTCCCCCTCGGTAATGTCCTACCTGTGGCTTCTGCCCTTCAGTAGACGAACCAATGACCTTCTCAACCACCTGCGCGGCCAGGCTGCTCGCTAACAGGTGTGCCACTCAGTAACGACGTGTAAGCGATCCATGTGTCGACGGCGGGTGGGAGGACGCTGCCTTCGGCTAAGGAACCGTCCGCACGGTGAGTGTGGCAGAAGCTGCCGTGTCAGCCGGAGCTGGGCCCCCGCCCCGGCCGCGGGCGCTAGCAGATGTGTTGTGGCTCCCGGTGGTTGTCACATAGCCTGGCAGGGTATTGACACTGCTGGGTGTGGACGGGGGTGTGAGACGTTGGGGATGAACAAGACTGCCTGCCCCCACAGCAAAGAACTGTCCTCAGAACGCCGGCTCACCCTTCTGAGAGGCTCTGTCCCAAGCCGCTGGTGCCCAGAAGACACGCCTGGGCCAGGCTCCCGGCACCCTTCAGAGCCAGGGCTCCCGCACACCGTTCCCTCGGGTGTGCTCTCTGCTCACACTTGGCCAGACTGCAGTGCTGTTTGCAATCAAGCATCGCAGCTAATTCAAGCTCCATCCTTTCTCACAACCCCGACTCCCACTGTCCTTCCTATGGCTGGACACAGTGAGCACCTGAGTGCTGGGTCCCGACCAAGGCTGTTCCCTCCACTCCCCACTCCTCCCGCACCTCGCTCCTTCCTTCTGGGGCCAATTTCCTTCTTCCTGAGCCCCCTCCTAGGACGCTCTTCCTGTCAGTGGTGATCTCCCAGTCTCAGGCTGGAGACTTCTTCCTCCCTCCCTCCTCCTCCGTTCTCCTCCCTCCTTCTTCCTCCTTCCTTCCTTTCTCCTGCTTTCTTCCTCCTTTCTTCACCTTCCTTCTTTTTTAAAAAAATTATTTTTTCTTTATTGATTTTAGAGAGAGAGGAAGGGGGAGGGAGAGCTAGAAACATCGATGAGAGAGAACATCGACTGGCCGCCTCCTGCATGCCCCCCACTGGGGATCAGGCCTACAACCTGGGCATGTGCCCTGACCGGGAATCCAACCAGTGACCTCTTGGCCACACTGGCTGGCCGGGCTTCACCTCCTCCCTCCCTCCGTCCTCCTGTACACAAATGTTCATGCCAGCGCTACTCAAACAGCCAAAACATGGAAACAACCCAAATGTCCCCAGTGCGGGAACCGGGTAAGCAGAGCGGAGCAGAGCTGCACTGCGAGGCGTTGCTCAGCCGCACGGAGCCATGAGCACTGGTACAGGCCACACGTGGACGGCCCTGGGAAGCTGCTCCGGGACAGAAGCCGGCCCCAGTGGCTGCACGTGGTGTGAGTCCATCTGCATGGAGTGTCCGGAACAGAAGATCCAGAGACGGGACGCAGGGGAGGGGTTGTCGAGGGAGGGGGGGAGGGGAGTAACCACCGATGGGAAAGGGCCTTCTTTATGTCCACGGAAATGTTCTGGAACGAGTGGTGATGGTTGTTGAACACTGTGAATGTGCTGAAAACCACTGAATTTGAAATAGTGGATTTTGGTTACGTGGACTGCATCTGGATTTCCGATTGGCACGCACACGCACCCGGGATGAAACCCTGCCGCAGAAACTGAGCGTGACAGTGTCTGAGCTGGTGCTTGCGTCTGAAATAGGGCAAGAGTCCTGACTCAGGCTGTTTGCCAGCCCAGCGCGATAAGGCAGGGAACACCCTGGTTATTGTGCTAAGTAACCGAGATAATGCGTGCAATGTCACACAGAGCTCAGAAAGTGGGGCCATTTAAAAACGTCACCTGGCCCTGTTCCCATCACACCTGTGTGTGATTTGGACCTGACACCTGGCAGTTGGCCTTGATCCTACCTCGCCTTCGGCCCCGGGCCAGCTCCTTCCACAGCCTTCTTCCAGCCCTCCTTCCAGTCGTCACCTAGCTCACCTGAAGCAGCCAGTGTGCCCACCTGCTTCCTCCGCATCCTCCCTGCGGCCACAGGGACTTGGGGAATCACCCCGTGCCCACCTCTGTCCCCACCAGGCTTCTCGGGCACCCAGAACACAGCTCTCCTCCACGCCGCTCCCCGCGAGGCTGGGGTCTGCTCCTCCTCACCCCACTTTCTCCTTCCTCTGCCTCCCCCCCCTTTGGGCTCCCGTCACACTGGCCTCGTGGCTGTTTCTGCCCCATGACCTTTGGGCCCCTGTCCGTTGGCCAGGAAGGAGCTGCACTCCTGTCTCCACTCGAACGCCACCGGCCCGAGCCAGCAGCCCCCCGGCCACGCCCGCGGTCACTGTCCCCGCGCGGCGCCCGAAGCGCCCGGGCTCCGCCCCCCGAGCCTGCAGGGAGGCCCCGCGCCGCCAGGTGGCAGCAGAGCGCCGGGGACGGGCCGGGCGCGGACGGGCTGGCGGGGGCTGAGGCCGAGAGGAGGGCGGTCGGCCGGCCCCGCCCCGCTGCCTAGGCCCCGCCCCGCGGCAGGCCCCGCCCCGCTGCCTAGGCCCCGCCCCGCGGCAGGCCCCGCCCCGATGCCCAGGCCCCGCCCCGCGGCCGGCCGGCGCCCAGGTGAGGGGTCCCGGGTCTCCCAGGCGACGTCCCGAAACGGAATGGGTGCGGCGGGTGCTGGAGCCCGGCTGCGGGCGGGGGGCTCTATCTTGGAGCTGGCATCGCCCCCAGGCCCGCTCGGGGCGCCCACAGTGAGAGCGCGGGACCCGGGCTGCCTGGGGGCCTGGGGCTCCGGGGGCCGCATCGGAGCGTGCGCTGAGCCGGCAGGTCCAGGCTGGGGCCGTCGTGTGCCTGACCCTGGGGACACCCCAGGGCCTGCAGCCCCCCCTGGAGTCAGGTCGGCTCCAGCCTGAGCCGGACACACCGCCAGGGCCCGGGTGACACCCCGCACCGCGCCCAGGGCGGGCCCCCACTTCTTCCCACTGCCCTGCGTCCAGCCCCTGTGTGCGCCCAGGTGCCCCTTTCCCTCCACATACCCCTCAGGTCTCCGGGTGCGCTCCAGCCCAGTCCTGGGTTCACACCATCGGGTCTGAGGAGGGTCTTGCTGGGACCCCAGGCCAGGGCTCTGAGCTGCTGCCCCGGAGGGGAACCCTGGGAAGGTCTGCCTGGGCTCCAGCTGCCCCTGTGGGGGATCCGTGCAGCGGGGAAATCCACAGGCTGATTCTAAGTGGCCCCTAGTTTTGTACTAAAATAAACACAGATGTCCTCCAGCATAGAAGAGTCCCACGAAATCCTCTTTACAAAACAGGGATATGGACGGAAACTTGAACCTGAGTGGGGCTGTTTGGGGGACACACTTTAGTGCCCTCTGGTCTTAAAGCTGTGCCCACAGAGAGGTTCGAGCAAGTCCATGGAAAACCACCACCAGCCACTAACACTGTCGTGAGAGTGAGGAGAAGTGGCTTGTCGGGAGTCTGGGGGCAGGGGTGCCTGTGTGAACAGGCTCCGGCCGTGGGGGTGGGTGCAGGGCACGCCAGACTTGTGTGCTGGGGGGAAGGCCTGTGCGGGGCCCCTGTACCAGCCCGTCCCCAGCTCAGCATCACCTCGGGGAGCTCCCCAGGCGCCCCCAGCCCTGCCGTCGCCTCCGATGACCAAGGGGTGCTGAAGGCACCTCTAAAAGGTAAGATTATGACTGGCATACAAACACAAAATGTATCAAAGATCTCACTGAGCTCGTTAATGAATGAGTAAAAGCAGGAACATGCTGGAACCAGCTCACAGGAGAATTCAAAACACCACATTGTATGGGAAATAGGGGTGCTGGGGACCTTTCCATTCCTCCAGGCAGAACCGACGATGTCTGTGGACAGGAATCGCGTGCATTATTGTCAGTTTTCTGAAAGACAGCTCCATGTAAGGCGGAGATAACCCAGAAGGGCGTGCCAGACAGAACCCGTTTCAAAGTCTTTCAAAATGTTCCTTCGTTGGCAAGACCACTGGCTTGCCCCGCTGCCTGCCCCCAGAGCCCGGCTTCCCTCCACGCTCCCCGTCCCGCCCTGGGCCGTCTGGGTCTTCCACCCTCCCGTCTGGGAGCAGCTGCCGCCTGCGCTGAGTGTTACTAGCTGTGTGACCTTGAAAGCCCACCCTGTGCCCTGTCCCCCATCTGCACTGTGGGAGTGGCAAGGCCCAGCCCTGCCTGGGGGACTTCAGCACCATGAGCTGCTCCCCCTCTGGGTTAGGGCCGCTTGGTGGTGCTTTTCCGACGCTTGTAGGGAGATGCCTCCTGCCTGACACGCTCCTCTCCTTGGTGGCTGCGGCTGGCTCCCACCTTTGTGCCTATTTTCCTGGATACTTCAGGCCTGGGTCGCTGTCTGCCTGCTGTGCCCTACCCACCAGCTGGCTGACGCTCAGAGCCAAGCCCTGAACACCTCCCAGAAGTGCCCAGAAGCAAGCCTGCTGCACCGGCAGGACAGACAGCAGCGTCTCTGTAAGGGACAGGGCAGGTCAGCTCCAATGACAGGGCCCAGGGTCCTTCTCGGGCTTTGGAGGCTGGAGTTGTCTCCGCATTTCTTTTCTCCTTTCAAATCCTCCAGGAGATGCAGGCCTGAGGCTCCCGACTCCGCAGTGGCCCGAGGTGTGCCTTTCGCAGCCGCTTGAGTCTAACGCCAGCGGGAGTTCCAGGCTGCCCGAGACGCACCGCGACGCTGGAAGGTCTCGCTGGTCTGTGATTATGAGCAGCCCTTATGACAAATCTGTGCAGTCTCCCACATTAAACAAAATTAGACAGTAACAAGCTGTCATGTTATCAGGTGATTTCCCAACACGGTAACTTGGGGGCAACCCTCTGTGCTCGGCCCACAGATGAGGCCTCGGGGAGACCGCAGTTATCTGTGAGCCGTGGGCTTTCCACACATGTGTCTGGTCGGGTCACATGTGCGCATTGTCCAGCTGAGTATACTCCGATGGGCCTGGCCGGTGCGTCTCACAGGGCAGACCCCAGCGAGAAGGTCGGCTTGTTCCGGCCAGGACCTGAGGAGATGCACGGCTACCGTGGGGAGGGGCGGTGGGCGAGGTGGCGCTGGGACGGGCTCTCTCCCTTGGACGACGGCCCTGGCATCCTGACTGCTGTCCCTCCCTGCAGCGTGGTCACACGGCGACCGGACCTCTGAGTCTCGTCCTGCGCTGATAGATACGTGTAACGCATCTCAGGGCCCTTGCGGGGCGCACGGCCCGGGCCCTCCTCCTGGGTCTCCTCTCACTGCTCTGCTTGCTGACCTCCGCCGCCCCGCCTGTGCCCGCTGCCCTTCTCCAAGGTGGCCCCCGTCCCTGGCTCTGCCGGTAGGAGGGTTTCAGGGAGGCAGGGTCTGAGCTGGGCTGTGGCCCCGAGGCTCAGAAGTCACAGAAGGCGATTGGCTTCAGCCTGGCCCTCTGGGGACGGACGCGTGCAGCCCGAGGCTGTGCCTTAGTGTGGGTGCCCTGGGGCCGCCACGCTGTGGGGAAGCCCAAGATTGTCCACACGAGAGGCCACAGGAGAGGCCTCAAGAGCAGAGAGAGATGCCCCAGCAGCTCTGCGGCTCCCTGAGACAGGTCCAGCTCCGGCCACAGGACAGAGCCTTAGCCATTCCTGTGTTCCCGAGGGACGGTGAAATGACCGTAGAGGCTTTGTGACATGGCAGCAGGTGACAGCAACAGCGGCCTCCGTCGTTCCTGGGCCCCAGTCCTTCCCACCCAGAGCCTCAGTCTGCTCTGCTCCCTCTGCCTGGAGTACCCTTCCTTCCGGTCTCCGCACGGCGGCCCCTTCCCATTCTCTTCTCGGCTTATGTCGCCTCCCCAGAGGGGACCCCAAACCCCTCTCTAAAGGGAACACCACCCTCATTGTCATCCACGTCGGTGCCCTCAGCGCCCCGTTCGTGTCCATCCGCAGCACTGGTCCTGACTCACTTCTGTGTTTATTATCTTAGCAAGAGGCCGAGCCCGAGGCCCAGGAATCAGTGCTCACCTGGTGCACGAGCTCAAGGCTGACTGGAGGGCACACGGCCTGAGTGAGGGGATGAGGGGTGATGGTCATTGTCTCGGCCTCCATTCACGACAGATGGGGACAGCTTCAGCAGTGGCCGTGCACCCAGAGGACGTGGGGAGCACAGGACCAGGAGGAGCCTGGAGGAGACAGATGGGCTGAGGGCCCAGGGGTCTCAGTTGGATGGAGGGGCCTCTGCTCCAAGGGCCAAGGAGAGCAGTCTGTCCACACCCACAGTGTCCAGGGCAGGAAATGGAAACCGGAACCTTGTCAAGCCCCGACCCCAGGCCTGGACCTGGACCTTGCCCTGGAGAAGGACACCCCTAGGTGACAGTGACTGACAGGGCACAGGCCACGCCAGGGAGCAGCCCTGAGGTGGGTGCCAGCACAGCCCCCTCCAGAGGACACAGTCGCGCTGAGTCGCAGCGTCAAAGGCCCCACGGCCGGCGTTTCAGAGCCGGGATGGGATCCGGGCACTAGGGCTGCGTTCACCTCAGTAACGCTCTCCCGTCCACGTAAAGAAACAGGTTTTAAAAGAGAATGCTTTCTGTTGATGTGCAGGGACCTTTTCCAGAGGGACGACCCACCTCCTCAACAAGTCTTCCAGAAGCCCTCTCTTCCTCCCCCAACGGGGCAGTGATTTTGGCTTCACCTAAGGTAGCAATCCGTGTTTGCAGGACGGTGACATCCACACCTGCTTCTCGTCCACAGCAGAGGTCACGGGGCAGCTGCGGTCTCGGTGGGTCCCCGGGCTCGGGCGGGAACCAGCGACTGCTAACCGTCACACAGCCTCAGTGGGACGAGAGAGAGTGTCACCCCCACCCAGCGTTTGCTGTCCTGTTCCTGGGTCTGTGACGCGTGCACCGTGAGCCTTCCGGGGAGATGCCCAGCCGTTCTCTGCGAAGGTCACCCCAGACGGGCGTGCAGATGTTCCGTCTCCGGGGGATGAGACTGCTCTCCCCCTGCGTTCCTCCCGCGCTGGGTTTTACCATTTAAGGGCAGCTTTGCAACCCTGTGGGCCTTTCTGAGCGTCAGGGAGGAGGGCGCGTCTGTGGGCACCGTGGGCACTCCCCTTCCTCGGGACGTGCCCGGCTCCCGCCCAGTCCAGCCAGGTGCTCACCGGGACCTGAGCAGTGACCTGGTGTCGCCCACCCGTCACCATCTGATATGTGTTCTGTTTCCTGACTTTTTCAATGGATTCTGAACAGCTTAGTAGCAAGGCCTGTCCCCTGGACACTCAGTGAAGCCCCCTCATTCAGAACGTGTTTTGAGTACTCGTAGGTGCTCAATAAACATTGGCCGATTGCTCAGTTGGTTGGGTTGATTTCATTCAGAATGACAGGGTCCTGGCCTCAGTTACCGAGCAGAGGACAAAAGGACATTCTTCAGCAGCAGCAAAAACAGCAAACACCTAGGAGCAAGCAGAACGAGAAATGGTGCAGGATATTTATAACCAAAGCGTTACAGCAGGACAAGCGATGTTAGGAGAAAACCAACCCACGGGGAAAGATGTTAACGATTAGACCATGAACAATGTCGCTCTGGCCGGCGTGGTTCAGCGGCCCCAAGACCAAAGTCATGGGTTCGATTCCAGTCAAGGGCACGTACCTGGGTCGCAGGTTCAATCCTTGGACCCTGTCAGGGTCACGCGGGAGGCGACCAATCGATGTGTCTCTCTCACATCGATGTTTCTCTCTCTGTCTCCCTCCCTTCCACTCTATCTAAAAACCAAAGGAAAAATGTCCTCCAGTGAAGATTAAAAACAAGCAAAAAAAACAAAACCCAAAAGCAATGTGCTAATTTCCAAATAGGTAAAGACTTTCCGCAAAACAAGACAGAGGCCGGCAGCCCGACCGAAAGCATGCCAGGGAGAACGGGTTTGAGCCCTAGAGCGATGCTGTCACAGTAGCAAGAGGAACACACATCAGATAGGAGGCTCCTGCCTGTCCCCCAGACTGGGACAGAGCACGGTGCGGCCCGCTGCGGGACGGCGCCCTGCCCCTGCGCAGCCCAGCAGGCTACTATCCTGTGCGCACAGGTGCGTGGGGCGGAGGTGCCTGCACAAAGTTCTCTGCTGATTAATAGGAAATTGTTAACTAAATCATAGCGGGTCATAAAATGAAATAATTTTTAGAAAGAAGGAAGAGTCTGGGTTTGGCTTTGATCAACCCGGTGGGAGAAAACATCGCCTGCAGGCTTCCGCCCGCCGCGGGCATGGCCAGGAGTCCAAGGTCCAGCACTCGCTGGTCCCACGGACCCCAGGGAAGGGAGCTGCCCGAAGGCGAGTCCCCCCTGCAGGGTCCTCGGAAGCAGCTCCGGAGTGGGCGTGAGCAGACGTGGGTGGAGACTGATGCGGGGACCCGATCAGCTCGGCACCTTCCCGGAGTTTGAAGACAGCAGGGGCCAGCTCTCCGGGGACAGAGCTCCCACCCCCATCAGTGCAGCTCCGTGCTGCTGCTCTGAGAGCCCGGCCCAGCCCCTGCCTCCTGCCCGGCTTTGCGCCCCCAGAGACACAGCACCTGCCAGTGTGGGAGCCAAACTCAGCTCCCTGATGACAGCTCCAGGGTCCTGCACGGCCCCAACTTTTCTAAGAATATATTTTTGTTGATTTAGAGAGAGAAGAAGGGAGAGGGAGAGAGATAGAAACATCAATGAGAAACATCAATCTGCCGCCTCCTGTACGCCCCAAACTGGGGATCGAGCCTGAAACCTGGGTGTGCCCCAACTGGGAATCAAACCAGAGACCTCTTGGTGCACGGGATGATGCTCAACCCACTGAGCCACAGCAGCTGGGCTAACTTTTTAAAAATAAACCTCATCTGAGACTAATGTTGGATTTGCAGAACAGCTGTGAAGACAGCGAGGCGTTCCCACGCACCCACCGTCCTCACTTCCTCCCAGCATCCTCCGCGCCGGGGCATGGCCGCGGGAGAGGAGCCCCGAGGCACTGGCCTCGCCAGGCTGACACCTTGTTGTTTACATTGGGTTCCCACTGGGCTCCTGGCCATTTCCAAACCTGCCTGGAACTTTAAACCACGTGATGGCAGTACCTGTTAGTTACATTATTTGATTCCTTTTGTAAGCGTGTACCAACCCTGCTCTGGCTCAGGAGTGGACCCCGGCCTTGACTCAGCGTCAGTGACCTGTGGGACCCCACAAAATGTTGAGGCCAAGTGTGCTTAGCACTTGCCCAGAGCCTGCTCGGCCCAGGCCCCTGCCGCCCGGCCTGTCTCCCAGCCACCCCCTGCTGTGTCCGGTGCCGCGTGGCACTTGCCCCTTGACCTCCAGGGAGGGTGTCTGCTGCAGCTCGAGGAGCTTTCCAGGGGAATGCTCTCTGAGGGCAAACCAGCCCTTGCCCAGGTGCGAAGTCACCACCGGGCGGGAGGGACCCGGGCTCACCCAGCCCGGACCCAGGACAATCGTCTCCTGGGGAAGTGCGACTGGCCCGAGGGCTGGAACGAAGCAGCCGCACTCTGCGGGAAGGTCTCCCTGGCCCGTGTGCCCAGCGGCCTTGGACCCCACAGATGAAACGCGGCAGGCGTGGGCCCAGCTGAGGGGCACAGGGAGCGGGCTCAGGAGGTGCCAGGCCCAGGCCGTGTCGGCTCACCCAGGAGGTTACACTTTGACCTGCAGGTCTGCCTCTGCCAGCAGGGGCACCTTTCTCTAACCCCTGAAGGTGCCACAGGCCAGTGACAGCCCCGCGGCCGCCCACCCTTGCTCCAGCCCCCACCTTTAGAGCAGGTGTCCAGCCCCAACCTTGCTCGAGGTACTCATTCTAGGAGCCCCCCAGCACAATAGGAGTGAGGTCCGAGATCATCCTGGACTCCTGGCCTGTCCTGGCCTCGGGGGCACCCTCTGACCCCCGGGAGCCCCTGAGCAGGTGGGACTCAGAGAGAGCAAGGAGCCCAGAGGGGGGACGGGTCCACACGGCCCCTCCCGCAGCCCACAGCTCCCAGGGTGGGACCTCAGGGCCGGGTGGGGGTATTGTCCAGTGAGCGGCACCACGGTCTGGGCCCTGGCTGCCCCCCCCCCCCTGCCACCAGCCTCTGAAAGGCCTTTCATCCCTGTGTGGACAGCACCACTGGCCGCATCAAAGACTGTCTATGGCAAGTCATATTTTTCCCAAACCAGAAAAGTTCAGGCTTGGAGCACAAACATTCAGCTCATTATTTAGAAATAACAAGTCCTCCGGGTCCTGGTATCAGATCAAAGCTCAGAAATTAAATTCTCCAGAAGAGGAGGCGGCCTGGGATCAGCAGATTTGTGTTTGCTTACTTTTTCTCATTCAGCAGCTAAAAAAGAGACCCGAAATCTGCCCGCGGTTTGGAGGTCTGGCGGGGCTTTGGGAGACAGCCTGCTCCGAGACTCCTGGGTGTGGAGGCGGAAAACATTTGGTTGACATGACAATGGGGACAGCTTGATGTTCATCAAGTGCCCGTCTCCAGGAAATCCTGTCCCACCTCCCACCCTGCTCACACACGTGCACACAGGTGTCCCGCCCACAGAGCTCGTGGGCACCAGGGCAACTGCACCAGAATGCACGGGCACTGAGACCCTCCCAGAGGCACACGCACACACGCACACACTCACACACACACACGCACACACACTCACACACACACTCACGCACACACTCACACACACACACTCACACACACATGCACACACACACACTCACACACACATGCACACACACACACTCACACTCACACACATTCACACACACTCACACACACATGCACACACTCACACACTCACACACTCACACATTCACACACACACTCACACACTCACACTCACACACACACACATGCGCACACACATTCACACACTCACACTCACACATTCACTCACACACACACTCACACACACTCACACACACATGCACACACACTCACACTCACACTCACACACACTCACACACACATGCACACACACACACATACACTCACACACTCACACTCACACACATTCACACACACACTCACACACACTCACACACACATGCACACACAGTCACTCACACTCACACACACACACTCACACACATTCATAGTCATAGACATATTCGCAGACATGTTCACTCACACGCATTCTCACACTCACACACACCAACAGAACAATGAATCAGAAGGCACAGCTCTGCGCCCTCACCTAGGGAACCAGGGCTTGGGGCTGGCTTGAAGTTTGTCCCTCAAACAGGGACCTGCCCCAGAGCATGGGCAGTGAGCCCTCACCCCCCCACCCAACCCCAGACCCAGACTCACGGCTGACCTCAGACAGGACACACCCTGGGGAGACAGAGGCCTGCGGGAGGAGGGAGCTGACAGGCCCCGGATCGAGCGATGGTGGTCACCCTGCCTGTCATCCTCACTGTGACTGTGTTGCCCCTGCCTTTGCATATCTTTAGGGATCTCACCAGTGTGGGTCGTGCTGGGGACTGGTTGGCAGGTCTTCACCCCATTCCTCTCCAGGGACTGGTAGGGTGGCAAGAACCTCAGGCCTCGTCCTGTAGAGCTGAGCAGGGAATGGCCGTTGGGGTGCAGATGGGGATGGACAGGGGCTGCAGTGGCCTTCCTCCCACAGTGGAGGACACTGCCTGGGGCAGTGCCAAAGCCACAGAGGGCCCAGGAAGCCAGGTGCTCAATAGCGTCACTGAGAGCTGGATCAAACCAGTCCTGAAGCCCACACCAGCTCCCACCTTCGGCCTCAAGAGCCCAGAAACCCCCTTATCACTGCAGATCTTGTGAGCTGGGCTTTCTCTTCAACGTGAATCCTGGACGCTGAGCCATCGGCCCATCAATCTTCTCACTTATCATGAAATGTGCACCTGGCTCCACACAGGGCAATCCTCCCTGCCTCCCCACAGCGGTGCCAGCAGAGGAGTGACCCAGAGGCTCTGCATAGCCCGGCTGCTGACCCCTCAGCCTGGTACTGCCCATTGCCCCTTCTCGAGCTCTAAGAGGAGGGACACCTGGCTGCCACCTGGCCTTGCCCCAAAAATTCCTCTGCCTGAGACACCATCCCTACCCCCCTCCCCTTGGCCCCGCCTCCATCATACGTGAACACACATGGTACTCAGGTAACCCGGGACAGTCACCACACCACCTTCACTTCACTGCACCTGAAACGTCCCTTGTGTCATGGGAGGTGACGTTCCCAGGTCCCAGGCACTAGGACTTGGACATCTTCTTGGGGGGCAGGAGGTTGTTACCCATCCGGCCACTGGCACATGTGAACCTCATGTGTGTGTGTGCACACCCAGGTATGTGGTGTGCATCCGTATCCACATGTGTACACAGACATGCTCCCTTAGTCTGGGTTCCTGGGAGGAGGGTTCAGGAGGGGGAGTGAGAGTGGAGCTTCACCAGCGATGCTGTGGCCACGGCCCCTCGCATCGGGGACGATGTGTGGGCAGGCGGAGGGCCAACGAGCGCAGCACCAGCCACTCACTGTCTGCTCCCTTTCCCTGTCGGTTCAAGGTCCCCCCGATGCATCAATGCCCAGCACTTCTGGGGTCCCTGACTCACCACCCAGTGGCCCCCGCAGAAAACTATGTTGACGCAGGGGCCTCTGGGCCAGACACGCCCTCAGCAGGCATGTGGACACGTGAGCTGAAGCTCTGAGCTCTCAGGCAGCCTGTGTCAGGGGTCGCCAGCGCGGGACCAGGTGCTGGACAGCACGGGGCCAGCTCACCCCAGGGCAAGGACGCTTGTCCGCCGAGGCGGCCTGCTGAGGGACAGCGTCCAGCCCAGAGCACGAGGAGAGGCCAATTTCCCTTCAACGTCCTCCCAGAATCCCCATCTCCAGGTTTAGCACCAAACAGAGCAAACAAATGGAAAGGAACAGGAAACAGCTGGAAACACTGACAACATGACTCTTCTTTCCGCAAAAAAATGACAAAGATAGTGTCGCAGACAAGTTCGTTTTCGAGGCAACGTTATTTCAGGCCGAGAGCATCAGTGGCGCGGAGTCAGTGCAGGCTGAGCAATCAGGCGGGGGCAGCAGCGTCCGGGCACCCGAGCTCCACGCTGGACAGCTCGGGGCTCCGGTCCAGACAGCCGCCGTGCTCCGGGGAAGCCTGGGCTCTGGGTGGTCAGAGCGGCAGAGCCAGGCCCAGGGCTGCCTGCTGGCCTGAGGGGCTCCCGCTGTGCCACCTGCAGGTGAGGGCAGCTCCATGCCCTGCACAGGTGCCCGGCTGGGTGGTGACGCAGTGACGGCCACCCTGTTCCGAGAGGACTGCCGGCCCTTTCACAGAGCAGGAAACTGAGGCCAAGAAAGGGTGACGACTGTCCTCAGGCCGCAGAGCTGGGCTGGTCTCACTCACCTGCCCACCTGCCCAGTCTCGGGAGGGCACACCCCCGTCCAGACCCCTGCAGCACCCTGCCCTTGGGGGGCTCATGCTGACCAGCGGGCATCCCAAGGACGAGTTGGGGCTGTGTCCACTGGAGTCCTCTGGACTCTGCTGGCTGGGCAGGGACACCCCTGGGGTCTGTGCTGCCTGTCACCTGTCCATGACCTGGGACGAGCCCCCAGCCTGGTTCCCCCACTACAAGAGAAGGTTGTGGGTTTAAAAGAGATTATCCTGCAAGGCACCTCCAGTGCTCCCAGTGACTGCCCCCACGGCCACGTCGGCCCCTGACCCCAGGCTCCCATCCTCCGACACCTGTCACCTGTGACCTGGTCCCACACGAACTCTCGACCTTTGGCCTTCACACCCTAAGCTCCCTGAAGGCAAAGATCCCTGCAGGGCTCAGTTATGTCCCAGGACCGCTGGGCAAACAGTGGGTGCTCAGAGTGCTTGCCGGGTGAGCAAACGATGCCTCTTCCTCTCGGGTCCTGCCCCTCAGGCAGGCCCTCTGTGTCTGTCCGTCCTCCCTCCTCAGTGCTGGGAAGTCTCCAAGCCAACCCCTCCCCTGGGGCCGCCGTCTCCCGGGAGCCCTGGGTGAGCCCCTGAGACACACTTGGGCCAACACGCTGGGTCCTCTCTGAATGCTGAGCTGCAGAGGCCTGCACAGCTCCGGTCAGAGCCGACAGCAGGTCGGGAGCAGGGCCTGCAGGGAGGGGCCCTCAGCACCGTCCACGACGGAGCCTGGGGACTCACCTGGGCCCTCTGCACTGGTCAGGGTGCCTAGAGGTTGACCCACACCCAGTGCTCAGAGCAGGAGGACGTGTTTCCGTGAGAGCCCTGGGTGCGGAGGCCTGGCAGGGGCCGGGGGGCCTGTGGTGGGACCTCAGGTGTCCCAACGGATGGATGCCGGCGCTGTCTGGGGCACGCCCATGTGTCTGTGCGGAGGGTTCAGCGAGGGTGGGCTCTGTGGTGGGACGGCAGGGCGGCTGGAATGCCACGCGCGGAGCCGCTCAGAGCACAGAGGTCGAGTCTCTCAGTCTGGAGGCCAGGAGTCGAAGTGGAGGTGGCGACGGCTGGCTCCCTCTGAGGGCGGTGACACCCGCCTGGTCCTCACTGCCAGCTGCCGGCCGCCCGTGGCCTGCCGTGGCTGTCCGTGGCCGGGCTCCGTTTGTATCTGCATCACTCCAAGTTCTGCCTCCGTTGCCACGTGGCCTCCTCTCTGTGTCCTTCTGAGGACACTGTCGCGACTCAGCGCCCGCTTGAAATCCAGGGTGCTTCCCCCTGCAGGCCCACGACTAACTCCATGTGCGAGGCCTCAGTGCGATGGCAGCCATGGACCGGACGTTCACTTCCCCCAAATTCCCACGTGACACCCTAGCCCCATTGTGACGGTGTCGGGAGGCGGGGCTTGGGCTGATTAGGCCGTGGGGTGGGGCCCTCAGGCGTGGGATCAGTGTCCTCATAACAGACCCAGGGAGCGCCTTGCCCCTCCACCCCGGGAGGACACTGAGGAGGCTGCACCTGTGACCAGGCAGGGGCCTCCCCGGCACCTTGCTCTCTGACTCGGCCTGCAGTCGCTGAGATGTAAGGTCCACTGCGTATGAGCCCCAGGCTGTGGTGTGACCGCGGCCCGGGGGACTCAGGGGTGAGGCTCCAGGTGGGAGTGCTGGGGGGGCGTCCCGTCCAGGGCGGCTGTCCGGGGACGGGCTGGGGGCCTCGGCACCCACACACTCCAGTGCGTCCGTCCACACAGGGAGGAGCGCACCCTCGGCCCCACGGGTCTGCAGGAGCCCCCAGCCTCCGAGGCCACCCTGGTCACCGTGGGGCCCGTGCCCCCCCGGCCACCCCTCCTGCTCCAGAGGGACCCGCTCATCACACTGTCTCCCCCGGACCCCCTGGGCCCTTCAGAGTGAACCAGACGCCCCTGGACATAAAGCCCGTGTTTGGAAATGACTTCCCACCGTAGTCTTCTTCAGCTCAGCTGCTCAGAACAGGTCCCCAGGCCAGCAACTGTGTCACCCCGGAGCCTGGGGGAACGCAGAGTCCCAGACCTCCCGGATCCCAGACCCTCCGGCTCCCTGCACCTGCTGAGGTTGGGGAAGCCTCGGAGCAGCTGCGGGCGGACCGGACCTGGCAGGCTGGGCTATGAGGACATGGCCAGCACTTCTCATGGCTCTCCCAGCCACAGAATGTCGGGGTGTGCTGCCGGGCTCCCCGTGGCTCTCACTCTGACCACCTCCCGGCTCCTCTGGCCATCGCAAGTTTTCTCTAGAAACCTGACGCTGCTGCAGAGCCAGCTCCCTGCTGGCACAGGTGCCACCAGCCACATCCTGCGCGAGCACGGGAGACGGCCCGGCCCCTGTGAGGTCACCTGCAGCCAGGCGGCCTCTCCCTGCACCTGACGGCCTCCCCTCGGTGCCAGCTCTGGGTGCTTCCCAGCGTTCTCTGCGGCCCCTCCTTGACCAGCGGGGAAAACAGCCTGGCAGGAAGGGGTGCGAGCCTGTCCCTGGCCCCAGCGGTGGAGCAGCTGAGCTCATTGGAAACCGGCTGCGGCCTGAATGCCGCCCTTGTCTCCTGGCCCTTGTCAACAGCCCCACAGCCACCCGGCCTTCTATTGACTCAAGATAAGTTCCGGAGGCCAGGGCCGCTCTGTTTGGTCCGGTGTCTGCTGGCCAGGCCAGCCCGGGCCCCCGCTCAGCACACACCCTGCCGGCCTCGCGCTTTGTCCTTATCCCCGGGGCCTCTGGGAGCCCCGCGGCGATCGCGCCTATCGGCTTCAGTTGGCGGTGCCAGGGTGTAAAGGCCGTCACGTGCTCCCGGAGCTCTGCCCAGAGACAGGTGCCGAGGTGACATCATATCTCCGGCAGAGATCACTGAAGTCTTCCGACTTCTATCAATATTTAGGTTTCCAGCTCCACGCGGCGGCAAATCACACCTCTGCCGGCACCTGCCGTGTTCTGCACGCTCTGCCCCGCCCTCGCAGGTTTGCCCGGGCCCTCCTCAGGCCTGGTGCAGCAGGCCGGGGCTCTGGGGTCCTTGGACTTCAGCGGCTATTCCCAAACCTCACCACCCCCAGGCTGCAAACACCCCGTGCTCAGAGGCTCCCCCGAGGCAAAGGGGGTGGGGAAGTTCTTTCCAGAAAATTATTTTTTGGGGAAAAAAAACAACTCTGTGATCTGAGGCCCAGGGAGCGAGTGCAGTGTGAACCAGGCAGGGGGGCCCGGACCAGGCGCTTCCCGCTGGCTGTGGGGACAGTCGGGCCTTCATTCCGCCCTCTCATCTGACGCCCTGTGGATGGAGCTGACTCTGCTCCGGGCACCTGCACCCTGACGTGAGGTTGAAGGCCTGGGGAGCCCGGGTGCCCACCGGGAGGAGTAAGTCTCCCCACCCGCCCCAGAGGGTCCCAAACCCCAGAGAGACTCCCCCCAGTGTCTGGGGTTTTATTGACACACCAAGAATGGGAGATAAACCCTACCTAATGTCAGAACAAATAGAGGCTGGAACCAGAGAGGCCTGGGAGAGATAAGACAGGCATTCGCCCGGGGCTGAAGGGGGTAGGGGGGAGAGCTGTGCCCCCATCAGCTGCCCGCACGCCGACCCAGGGGAGACAAAGAGCTCAGGGACGGCTGCATTCATCGTTCCTGGTGGGCCCAGGGTGAGGGAGGCCAGGCCCCACCGAGACCAGGCCCAGGCCCAGGCTTCACTGGTCCCTCACTGGGTGACGCTGGCACCAGGACCAGCCCTGGGGACCGAGACAGACCCTGTCCCTGCCGTCCAGACGCTCGGGTCTAGCGAGAGAAGAGACAGTGAGGCAGATGGCCACAGCTGGACAGGGGCGGGCAGAGGATGGGAGAATGGAGCAGCCCACCTCTAGTGAGACCATCTTCCAGGAGCCTGGCCTACGACAGGCCTTCCCCTCCCCACTCCAAAACCCCACCCGGAGAGAAGCCGCCCCACTCTGCTGACAGAGCTGGGCGGCTGGAAGTGGGGTCTTTCCCAATGCCAGGAGGGACCCCAGGCTGCCCCACCCCTAGCTGAGAGCTCAGCCTGTACCTGAAGCAGGCCTCGGGGCCCAGGCCCATCCAGTCCGGGCCCACAGAAACCAGCCCCTCCAAGGGCGCTGGCTGGACCCCTCCCCGGGAGCAGAGGTTGTCTGCAGGGGGTGGGGGAGCCTAACCCTATCCCTGCAGGTGAGCTCTTCGGGACCTTCCTGGAAACCTAAGGGCAGGTGACCTCCTGGGACAGGCTGGGAGTCAGCAACCCAGAGGCCCTGAGGGGAGCGGGGCTGAGAGACCTGGGGGCAGCCAACAGCTGCCTGGTCCCAGGTACCTTACAGGAATGGCTTTTATATTCTACGCCAATTAAATTACATTATCATAATATTATATGATCTATAATATTATGAATATATTTTATGTTAATAACGAAATGGTAATTTTAAATGAAGTGAACAAATTCCCAGGAATAAAACAGCCTACCAAGATCACACAGAGGAAACATTGACAAGGATTTGGAAATCCTGTTCAGTTCCAAAGAAGGACTGAAGTCAGAGAACACTGAGCGCCTGGGCTCTGCCCATGTCCCTTTGACCCCAAAGGCCTGGCTCTTTTCATGAAGGAAAGACAGGTTTTAGTCAGAGAGCCAGAGCTTAGCCAACCCCAGACAGGGTGTGTGTGTGTGTGTCCAGTGGGGGCATGTGCACAGTGTGGGTGTGCACAGTATGTGTGCGCAGTGTAAGTGTGTGCACAGTGTGGGTGTATGCACAGTGTGGGCATATGCACAGTATGGGTGTGTGCACAGTGTGGGCATGTGCACAGTGTAGGTGTATGCACAGTGTGGGTGTGTACAGTGTGGGTGTGCACAGTGTGGGTGTGTGCAGTGTGGGTGTGCACAGTGTGGGTGTGTGCACTCCCCGTGTGTAGGCATGGTGTGGGTATATGCACGGTGTGGGCATGTACACAGTGTGGGTGTGCATAATGTGTGTGCACAGTGTGGGTGTGTGCACGGTGTGGGTGTGCATAGTGTGTGTGCATAGTGTGGGTGTGCACAGTATGGGTGTGTACACACTGTGGGTGTGCACAGTGTGGGTGTGCATAGTGTGGGTGTGCACAGTATGGGTGTGTACACACTGTGGGTGTGCACACTGTGGGTGTGCATAGTGTGGGTGTGCACAGTATGGGTGTGTACACACTGTGGGTGTGCACACTGTGGGTGTGCACAGTATGGGTGTGTACACAGTGTGGGTGTGCACAGTGTGGGTTGTGGGTGTGGGTGTGCACATTGAGAGAGTGAAGATTTGTAGACCCCCAATGATATATGAATACAAAATATTTTACTATTATCTTGCTTTTATTGATTAATGTTCAATAAAAAAAGTATTTTCCAGAGTTAACTCTATTAATCCTATGTTAATCCTGGGTCAATTGTCTAACCTTGAAATCAAACAGTTTTCAATTAACTTTTTTCATTTCACTTAAATTATATTCATAGAAAGTGTTTCCCTTCGATTTCAATTTACAATAAAATTATGGTTTATTCATAGTTATTTGTTCAGATCAGTTTTTATGATTACAGCTTCTCTTTAGGGGGTCTCTGGGGCCAGGAGACAGAAACCCGAAGTGAACCACAGAGAGGTGAACAAATCACTCAGGCCCCCCATCATGCGGACACCAATGTCCGCTCTTCCTGGATGCATGCTGCGCAAATCTCTCGACTCAGAGTCCAAAGCAGAACTGACCGAGGACAGTCAGTCTGTGTGGATTTTACTTTGTGTGGAGATTTCCACTGTTCTTCCTTTTTATTTTATTTTATTTTTTTATTTTTTTATCCTCACCCGAGGACATTTTTTCATTTTTTATTCAGATAGAGTGGGAGGGAGAGAGAGGAAGAGAGAGAGAGAGAAACATCGATGTGAAAGGGACACATCGAGTGGCTGCCTCCCGCACGACCAACCAGGGCCGGGGACAAACTGCAACCGAGGTACGTGCCCTTAGCGGGAACCGAACCCGCAGGCCGACGCTCTAACCGCTGAGCCAAACCAGCCAGGGCTGTTCTTCCTTTTTAAAGAATTATATGAAAGAGTCCGTGTTGGGGGGTTTTCTTATCGTTTTGTCTCTTTTTAGAGAATCTGGGTGAGAATTGGGAGCAACTTCACAAGCCCGAGAACAGGAAGAGACAGGGTGGGGCCTAGGTGGCGCGCACGGGGTGGGGGTGCGGCTGACGTCAAAGGCCACGTGCCTGGAATGGAGCTGCCCGGGGACTCCGCCCAGGGCCAGAGTGAGTCTCCGCACACTTCACACCACAGGGGTTCATCGAGGGTGACGGAAGGTGACCACAGGGAGACCACCAGCCCACATGTGCGAGTCCCCTTGACCTCTGACTTCCGTGTGACCTTGAGTGACCCCCCACTCTGAGCCCCACTGCCCCCTGCACTGGGCGCACAGTCGCTCCCAGACATCCCACGTGGACGTGTTTCAGAGCTACATCCTCAGGGAGACTCGGGATGGCTTCAGTGTCCATTGCTCCGTCCCGCGGGGGCTCACGGGGGTTCGGCCTGGGTCTGCAGAGCATGTGTGACCAAAATGCAGCAGATGTCTGTTCGCACCCTGGGGGAAGACGAGGAGGCCTCTTGTCCCCTGTCCTACCCTGCCCCTCCTGCCCCTCCTGCCCCTCCTGCCCCTGCCCCGGCTGTCCTGCCCTATCTGTCCTACCCTGCCCCTCCTGCCCCTGCCCCTCCTGCCCCTGCCCTGTCTTTCCTGCCCTATCTGTCCGGCCCTGCCCGTCCTGCCCCTGCCCTGTCTGTCCGGCCCCGGCTGTCTGGCCCCCACTGTCTTGCTGTCCTGCTGGTTTCAGCACGTGCTTGCTTTGCCGGTCTCTTCACTGCTAATGAGCAAAGACTTCCGCTCTGTATCTCTTGCTGGTGCAGAGGCAGGTCCCACATGCACATGTGGGGTGAGCAGTCCCACGAAATCGTGAGTCTACGGAGCAAGGATTTCTCCGCAGAGGAGCACCTGGAGCCCTGGGCCCAGGCTGGGCCTCCGAAACCTGGGCCCCGATGACCCCTGACCCGGCAGGGTGTGGGGTTCCTGGCGCCCTCGCCGGCCCTCGGTGTGGTCGGACTTCGTGAACTCTGCCAGCCTGCTGGTGAGTAACCACCTCTCATTGTGGCCGAAGCAGCTTTTCCTGATTACTAATGAGGCCGATCACAGCTGGTTTCCTCTGCGGTGAAGTCACTGGCCGGGCTACGGAGTCAGGTGCCTGTCCTGTTATTCCTGCTGAACTTTGTTTCCAGCCCGGACCGTCCTTCGCGTGTGTGTCAGACCGCTCCGAGTTCGCGCTCCACTCCTTCTATGGCGCCCCTGAGCGAGACCGGCTCCTGGACTTCCTGTGTCAGACTGACCCGTCTCTGCCTCCGTGACGACCATCTTCCACCTGGTGTGAGAAGCGTGTCCACGGCCCCCGAGGAGCTGGCAGCTCGTGAAGTCACAGCCGACTGCAGTTTCCGGGGTCCCCGAGCTCTGCAGGGCACCCGTTTGAGAACGGTTCCCCCACAGGGCCCCATTTCTCACATGCCTATCAAACCTTTGTCTGGTCTGCCAGCCGGGGTCCCTCCATGGCCAGCCCCTGGATGCCACCTACAGAGCAGAACGAAAGGGAGAGGCTCTCTGTGCGCCCCACGGGTCCCTGCCTGGGCCACCGGAGACCACGAGGTCATCTCACTGCGTGTCTCCAGGTGTCCCTGGCTGGGGCTTGGAGTGACTCCCACAGCCCCAGTTTGGTCCTTACTGGTCCTAAAACACTCAGCCCCTGAGCGCCTTGGTTTGGTTCACTGGCTGAGACGCTGGTTCAGAGAGCGCAGGCAGCCCCTCCACCGCAGAGCCTGAGGCTGGGTCACCGCCCGAGGAGGACCCCGCGGTCCGCCCAGCGAGCCACGCAGATGGCATCCCTGCCCTACCCTGCGTGCCCGAGTGAGGACCCGGTGGAGCAGGGCCTGCAGAGCAGACGCCTTCGGGAGGGGGAGACGGAGGACATTCCTGGACAAGAGGAGACAGGGCGCAGCTGCGCCGGGGCTGCTGCTGCGGGCTCCGGATGTGGCGCTCGGCACATGCCTGGTCTTGTGGGGACAGGCGGCCTCTCCGTGCTGACAGCCCGGCCCTCGGGCAGCCTCTCCGGCTGCAGGTGGCCCATCAGAGGCGGAGATCAGCCCAGGCCCAGGGAGATTGATGGCATTCCTGGAGTCCCCGCCCTGGGCCTGCCTGCCACCCTCTGCGGAAGTGAGCGCAGGCCCTGGACCTGCCAGGTCAGTGCGTCTGGGCGCAGCAGGCTGGCCAGAGGGATGAGCCCGCTGGCCTCGCTCCAGGCCCGGGGAGATAAGACACCTACACAAACAAGCACAAAGGCAGCTCTCACGGCCACAGGGCAGCTGCGTGCCAAGCCCTTGCGGGCACTTTATGGCCCATTATCTCCTCTGCGCCCACAACACCCTGCCAGGTGGGATTTTCGCTCCCATTAAACAGATAAGGACACAGGCCTGCGAGGAGGGCGGCAAGGTCGCGGGCTGTGAAGGCAGGGCCGGCCCTCACCAGGCCCACCTGCAGCAAGCCCACCCCCTCTGATACAATGTAACAAATAGACGCTTTGTTTCCAAGAACAGTTTTGAAAGCAACGCCAGCTCCGGGCGAGCGCAGGGTGCACACAGCCGTCCTCCGCCCATCCTCGCCGCCCGGAGCGGGAGGCTTGTGCTGTGGGGCGTCAGTGACTAGAGGGGGTGAGTGGAGATGGACTGAGTCTGTGTGAGCCGGGCCCTGGCCCAGCCACGTTCAGGAGACTTGTTCTGAGGTCCCTTGTCTCCAGACGCCAGACCCAGTGGAGATCAGGGAACACCCAGAACACAGGAGAGTCTGAGGGGCTCTGCAGCTCTCTGCGTTGGTCCCGGATCCCAGTCCCTTGATGTGCCCTGTTGGTCCCCACACCCCCGGTTCAGAGCCTCGAGCTCATTCCTGCAGGCCGAGTGGGCCGTCCTGACCCACCCACTCCTGCTGGGACACCGGGAGGAGCCACTGACCTGCTGACGAGAGAGGTCTTTCCGGGTGCTCAGCCTGGTTCCAGGGGGCAGTGTTGGTGCCCAGCGACCCCTCCTGTTCTTCAAAGGGCCCCGGGGTTTGACGTTGACCCAAAGGCTCCTTTCTCGGCTTTGGTTGCAAGCACACAGGCCCCGCTGGTCCAAGTGCCCCCGCCCGAGCAGGCAGGCACAGAAGGAGAGACACCTGGCCGAGCGTGTGGATGGACCAGGGCATGTGGGGGAGGGGGGGCCACAGCGCCCTGCTGACAGTGGGGTTTGGACATTGCCAGGGTGTTTCCCTCCCACTGACTGTTTCCCGCAGGCCAAGGGCATTTCTCCCACACACCCAGAGTCTCCTCCAGAGTCTGCGAAGGTGATGCCCTTGACCCAAGGTCAGGGACACTGAGCTCTCCATGCAGAGGAGGGGTCCCCTCACAGAGGCCTCCCGGAGGACAACGGCACTGGGTGACAAGAGCCCATCTGCTCAGTCAGCTCTCACGGATCACGCACCGGCTGCAGCCCAGCCCGTCCGCTCTGATGTCACAGCCCCTCAGGCAGAGCTGCTCTGACCCCTTTCGGGAAAGACCCCAGAGGGACGGGGTGAGCCTGGACCTGGATTCGATCCCAGGCACGGAGACTTTGCAGCCCTCGCCATCCCTGTAAGTGGAGTGGCCGTCCACATTGTCCTGGGCGTCGGCCGAGGGCCGATGGAGCGTCCAGAATCTCAAGAAATAACCAAGTTTCATGCTCAAAGCAGCCGCATCTCCCTCTTCCCCTGGGGTCTGCTGCCTTTCCACGGTGCCCACCGGAGTCTGTGTCCAGCCGTGGGGGAGGGCCGGGCAGAGAGCCTGAGCACGGACTCCTTTATCCCTGTCCCCACCTTGCTGTGCCCCTCAGCACGTCACACTGCTCCCTAAGGACGTCATTGTCCCCAGGAAAGGCGTGTCCACTGCAGTCCCCTGGGGGCATCTCGTGGTCACATCAGGTCCTGGGGTCAGGAGCTTCCGAAACTGCTGCCGGCACATGGATTTGGGGGCAACTATCACATGTGTGCATGTGTGTCCGTGTGAGCATGTATGTTCTGAGCACGTGTGTGTACGTGTGCGTCTGCACATGGGTAAGCATGTGTGTGTAGGTGTGCACGCGTAGGTGTGCATACACACATGCACGGGTGCTGGACTCGGTCTTCAGCTCGAGCAGCCCCCCGAGCAGCCCTGACACGTGAACGACCCAAACGCCATGGTCCCGGCAGAGGCACCAGCTGCGCGGTGGAGCCCAGTGATGGAGCCAGGCTCCTTCCTCGCCGAGGAGCAGGAAGTCTGCAGCGACAGCAGAGCTGCCCTGTTCCTTCTCCTTTGTCCAGAGACATGAACCACCAGGCACTTTGCTTTAGAAAATACAGGAGCCACGACTCGGGCGGGGGGGGAGAAGAGCTGCTGATCGAACTTCTGAGACTGGCCCTGAGACCAGGTCCTGCTATTGGGAAGCTGTCCAAGGAAGCCGAGCCCCCTTTCGTGGGACTCAATGGGGGTCCCTCACGGGCACCGAGGGCCTCCCCTTCCAAAGCCAGCGTGGACTTCACCTGCCTCAGCTCCCAGGGCTGCTCCAGGGCGCCTGCGGCCTGTGGAGCTGTCTGGACAGTGTCACCCCCTCAGAGGAGCTCACACAGGAACCCCTGCACTTTTCACCCAAACGTGAGAGAAGCCTGGAGATGGGGGAGGACGGACTCCCCAGGCTCCTGTCGAGCCTGAGGAGCACCTCCGGCCACCGCTGGGCCTGCCCTCTTGCTAACCCAGCTCCGCAGCTCAGAAGGACCTCGAGGGCTGAAGGCCTGGCTCCGGGGTGACCCAGGAGCCTTGTCCCTGCACAGATCTGCGTCCTGCTGTGGCCTGTGGCCGGGCCCCACCTGGGGGGCGCAGGCAGGACGGCCCCTCCATCCTGACCCTCTCTGTCCCGGGTCCAGCCCGGCTCCCGCTCCCCACAGGCAGCCTCCCGGCTCGGCCGACCAATCGCAGGGCCCCTCCTCCACCAGCTCCTCAATGGTTAACCAGGTGAGAACAGCAGGCGACACTGCGGGTTTCGGTCCCTGCCCCGCATCCCGGAGCCGTGACGGCGGCCAGTGTCCCGCTCTGGGCCCGGCCGCCCTCCACACGCAGCTGACCAGCGCAGAAAGGAGCGCTTTTCCAAGCCACATGGCCTTTGCCAGTGCAAATTTTGCAGTAAAAATAGAATAGGAAGTTCCTGGTCGGCTGTTTCATGTGTGACCTGTGGCTCTGTGGTCAGACAGTGGCCCGAGAATGCTCCGTCCCTTCCTGAGGCCCCGCCTGTCCCAAAGCCGGTGCGCTGCGTCGCCCGAGCCCTTTGTGTTTCGCAGCCACCGGCACAGACGCTGCTGTGGGGACCAGACTCTCGCATCTGCCTTTGGCACCGTGACCAAGTGGCCGCGTGCCCTGGCATCAGACCCAGGGCCTGGCCCCACTGTGCCGCTCCCCAGACTGCTCTCCGTACCACCAAGCCCGGACGCAGGGGCCGGAGAACCGTGAGGTCCACCTGCTGAATCCAGGACGAGAGGAAATGCCAAGTTCCACAGGGGAGCCCAGCATGCAGGCCCTTCGTGGGGGCTGCTCAGGGGCCCGGCTCTGCGTCTTAGTGAGGGAGCATGTTCTGTCTCCAGCTCCTCAGAAAGCACACACACCTGGTCATGTTCACAAGTCTGGGAACTGTGAGTAAACTTCACCAAAAAACTTCATACAAAAGGGTCCAAATGATCTTTTTTGAAGTTTTAAATGTCTGACCTCCCATCTGATGATGCCAGGTGCAGGAACTGCGGCAAGAATGAGTGCGTGACCGAGTGCGTGACTGAGAGAGTGATTGAGTGAGTGAGTGAGTGAGTGAGTGAGTGAGTGAGTGAGTGAGTGAGTGAATGAATGGATGGGTGGGTGGATGGATGAGTGAGTGAGTGAGTGACTGGCCTGGAGCAGCTCTTTGGGGCCTGGAAGCCTCCGAGCCCCTTGTCCCCCCTAAAGGCCTGGTTCCGGCCCCCCTCCACCCGTGCAATGAGCCCAGGCGCTGCCTCCCAAGTCCTTCTTCTCTAGAGAAATGACGACCCTGTTCCAAGTCCTGCTTCTGACGGCAGCTCCCTCCCACTTCCATTTCTGCCAGATTTTTATAGTTTTGCACTTTCCCACGGGCTCTCATGGTGCCTGATGGTGTTTATGGAGCTGAGACCAGGCGGGTGTGCAGACCCCCAGCTCCCACTCACGGCCTCCCTCAGGGTGCGGTGTCAGGGGTTGGGGACCCACTGGTGGAAGCGGACACAGTTCCCTCCCTCAGGACTCCCACTCTGGTCAGAGAGAAAGGCATGAAAACAAATGATCCCACCCACTGACTTGGCTCCGTGGTGGAGTGTCGACCCGTGGTCCAAGAGGTCGCCGGGCTCGATTCCCGGTCAGGGCACATGCCCGGGTTTCGGGCTCGATCCCCAGTGGGGGACATGCAGGAGGTGGCCGATCCATGTGTCTCTCTCATCAATGTTTCTATCTCTCTCTCCCTCTCCCTTCTGCTCTCTCTAAAAATCAATATTTTAAAAAATTATCTCAATTCAAGGTTCAGGCTTCTCTTTTAGCCCGATCTTCAATTACTGAGGTTGGCTGGAGGAGCAGATGGCCTTCAATCACCTCCGGGCGCAGGTGACACAGGGCGGGTGAGGGCAGGAGGGCAGGCCTTCCAGCAGGTGCACCGTGAGGGCCTGGGTGTGTGGTGATGGGCACAGGGGCACGATGGGTGGGGAGGTGGGCACACCTGCTCACATTGCAACGACACCTTTCTGGGTCTCTGGGCTTATGGTGCTGACCTGAATTGCTGATTTTAGGGAGACGGGACTGCGTTTGCCTCATTCCAGCGAGAATGTCCACGAGACAAGTAAATCAGTGGGTGGGTGGGACAGATGTGTGGACACAGCTGCCTGGCTCACTGGGACCGTCGCCATCCTGCTAGTCACAGGGCCCTCTGGCTGGAGGAGCCTGGAGCTCACCTGCTGAGCTTCCCAGCACTGTGGACTCTGCGGGGAGGCTCCCGGGGACAGACCCTCGGCCGAGGGGTCCTGCCGACATCTGTACCAACAACAGTCCGGCTGCTGGCCTCCCAGAGGGCCTGAGGGGCCCCGTTCTCACCGCACAGCCTCGGGGATGCACCCCTTCCGCCAGCGGGTCTCCTGCTAGCTGGCAGTCCTAGGTGGGCTCTTAGAATCCAAACCCCAAGGTCCATTTCTACTTAAAGGTGGACCCTGAGGTACCTGAGCCCAGCTGGGCTGGAGTTGGCACCGTGACGTGCCCTGCCAAACCCACGAGGGCGGGGGATGCAGAACGGGCCCGCTCACGAATGGAGGAACTGAGGCTGCGTGGCAGGACACGAGACGGTGCCCATGTCTCTGAGGACACCAGGGTGTGCAGGTCCTGACGAGTATTCAACGCCGAGAAAAGCATCCCCATGAAGATAACGGGATGGCTACAGTTAAGACGCGAAAGTTCACTGCAAGTTCACTGAAATCACTTCCTCGGGCCGTGGGAAACCGCAAGGACGCGGTGAGGGACAGCGTCCGTCCCAGGAGCCCAGCCTGGGAGGCTGGTGCTCCCCGAGGATGGCCCGGGCACCATGGGCCCGCAGGGCGGCGTAGGGCCACTGCCCACCATGTGAAGGGCCAGGCGAGGAGGGTGGGCTCCCGACAGTCCCGACCCTGCACCATTCCCTGACATCTCACTGCCCGGGAGCCTGCCGTGGCTCCCCGTTGCTGCTGACGTGAGTCCACGTCTCTCCCCAGGGGAAGTGGCATGTGCATGGGGCCCGGAGGGGGAGAGGAGGTGGGAGGGCTGCTGGGCCGTGGGAACCGAGGGGTGCAGCCCGAGTGGAGTGAGCACAGGAGGAGGAGGGAGCTCTGAAGAGAGTGATGGGGACACCAGAGGCCTGGGGGTGGGGCACAGACCTGGAGAGGGAACTTTAGGGTCGGGATAGCCCCCTGGATGGGGAGCTCGGCGGGGCCGCTGGTGGCCCTGGCTGGTGGCTGGCGGCTTCATGGGAAGAGGTTTTCCCTTGTTTCCAGCTGGAAACAAAGGAGGGGTGGTGTGGGAGTCGTGGGGGGGGGGCTGACAGCCCCCCTGGGCTGGCGCAGGCAGAATTCGGGAGGAAGGAAGGAAGGCTACAGGCAGGCGGCAGCTTGTAGGAGCTGCAGGGTGGCTGCCCAGCCAGGCGGGTCGGGACATGCCAGTCACAAGCAGCTTCCTGCACTGCCCTCCCTTACAGCCAGCCCCCATCAAGCCATCCTGGGAATTCCAGGGTTCACATCCGCTTTCACTGTCTCTCGGCTGTGCAGGTGGGGCAGGGGCCCATGGGGGCGGGGTCTGCAGCTGGCAACTTATGCAACTCATGTCTACTCTGTGACCAGCCCATTGCTTGAGCTGTGGGGACAGACGGACACTTCTACAGCATGGAGGGCCTGGGACACAGGCTTGACTCCGAGGGAACAGCCAGACAGCAGAAGGAGATGGGCGTGTACACAGGTGTTCCCTGTGGCTGGGTGGATGGATGAATGGATGGAAGAGTGGATGGATGGAAGGGTGGGTGGATGGATAGATGGATGGATGGATGGATAGATGGGTGGGTGGATGGATGGTGGATGGATGGTGGATGGATGGATGGATGGGTGGTGGATGGATGGATGGATGGATGGATGGGTGGTGGATGGATGGATGGATGGTGGATGGATGGATGGATGGATGGTGGATGGTGGATGGGTGGTGGATAGATGGATGGATGGGTGGTGGATGGATGGTGGATGAATGGATGGATGGATGGATGGATGGATGGATGGATGGATAGGTGGGTGGGTGGATGGGTGGATGGATGGATGGTGGATGGATGGTGGATGGATGGATGGATGGATGGATGGATGGATGGATGGATAGGTGGGTGGGTGGATAGGTGGATGGATGGATGGTGGATGGATGGGTGGGTGGATGCAGGTATGCATGAGTGGGTGGGTGGATAACCTGTAGGCACTGCAGAAATTTGGAGGGCATAGAGACGGACACAGTTGGAGACTCATTTAGGTCGGGGGTGCTTCCTGAGTGTCTCTGGTGTGTTGATCTTTGTGCAAGGCACCTGGGGAAGTTCTACGTGAGAAATGGAAGACCAGACTGTGCAGAGGGGAATTTGAGATTAAGCACAGCATTTTCTGCCTCCAATACTGACAATAGCAGCACTTGCCTGATACTGAAATAGCTCTGGCAAGGACGATCCTTATCCCCTATACTGGGGCAGACAAGCATGGTCAGCATGCCCGTGGCCCTGGCGAGACGAGGCCTGGCTGCAGAAGAGGGTCCACAGTGTGTGTGGGGGGGGGCAGCTATCTTCATCGCGTCCTCCAGCCTGGCCAGGCGTGCCCTGGAAGTGGTCCCTGGAGTCTGGCTCTACTCGCAGCAGGTGACCCTGGTTGACCCTTGTTCTTCTCTGTGTCCCCTCAATGCCAGGCTGTGCCAGCTACAGGACTCTCCCATGTAGAGCTCTGTGAGGATCTCCATGCCACTGACTGCTGTTGGGGTCCTTCGCCTGTTATCAGCAAGTGGCAAGTTAGGTCAGACTGGAGCTGAGCTGGAGCCAGACTTCAGAAGCAGCTCACAGCACCATCCTCAGCCGGGAGGCGGGAGGCCTCTCGGAGGGCCTGCCTCTGTCTCGCATCCGACTCCCCATCCTGGCTCTGCCCCCTGAGCTCAGCCTTGAACAAGCCCCTGACCTCCCATCAGCTCCACTGACTGGCAGGTCTTCAAGTCCGAGTTCAAATCTCGTGGTGGAGAGAGGATCCAACTGTTCGGCGCACGGCTGGAAGCATGGCCATCCTGGTCACGGGTCCTTGGGGGCCTTGGACGTGCTGTCTTTGGGTTGCTGTCCCTCCTGGAGCAGGCATGGCCAAAGCAGAGCATTCCAGGCCTGGACCCCAGGGCCTGGGGCACCAGGGCGAACACGCTGGGCGTCTTGCCCATGTTTGGGGCAGACTGAAACACCAGCTGTGACGGCTAATTTTGTGTGTCAGCTTGACTGCCCACCAGGTGCCCAGACATTCAGTGAGACACTGTGCTGGTGACCAAAGGAAATCATGGAACAGAAAGTACAGTAACAGAAACAGAAGCTCACCAGATGGGCTCAGTAGTAAAGTGATGACAGAGGGTACAATCAGTGAACCTGACAAATCGATCAAATTGACCCGATAGGAATCGCAGACAGAAAATAGGCTGGAGAAAAAACCGAGCAGAGCCTCGAGACCAGTGGAAAAATCACAAAAAAACCATCAGTTTTCCAAAAAGCAAGTGGCACTGAAATTATTTGAACATGTAATGATTGAAAATTTCTCAAATTTGGCAAAAGATATAAACTCACAATATGAATAAAAATGAAACTACAGCACATCTAAATTTGTGGTGTAGCTAAAGCCGTACTCAGAGGGAACTGTATAGCACTAAATACTCACATAGACCAGAAACCAGGAAGGAAGGTGCCTGCACGTAGTGTGAGGCGCGGTGGGTGGGGGTGGGGGTGGGGGTGAGAGAGGGCAGCGAGACTGGAACAGGAGAGAGGTGGGAAAGATGAGCAAAATCAGTAAAACTGGTAAACCTCTACAAAACTGGTGAAAATAAAACAAGAGATGACACAAGCCATTTGCCATCAGGGATCGAACGGGGCTGTCATGTCAGACCCTGCAGCCATGAAAAGGACAGTAAGAGATGCTGTGGATAACTTGGTCACAGGTGAGCGGCAAGAGGCCAACCCTTAAAAACACAAACCCGCAATCCTCCACCAAGATAAAGTAGATCATTTGAGCAGACTGGAACCGTTAAAGAACTTGAATTCATCATTTAAAAGTCCCCCAAGAGCCCTGGCTGGTGTGGCTCAGTTTGCAGGAGGGTCGTCTGTACACCAAAAGGTCTCAGGTTCGATTCCTGGTGGGGGCACATGCCTAGTTGCTGGGTTCAGGGTGCATGTGGGAAACAACCAATCTATGTTTCTCTCTCACTCTAAAAAAAAAAAAAAAAAAAAAAAATCAATGAAAAAATGTCCTCGGTTGAGGATTAAAAAAAAAAGTTCCCCCAAAAAGAAATCTTCTGGTATTACTGGAAAATTCTAGCAAACAGCTAAAGAAGCAGTGCTACTTTTACACAACCCCTTCGAGAACATGGACGAGTGGGGACTCCCAGTGAGGTTTATGAAGCTGGCGTCACCCCGATGCCGAGCCAGGTGGGACAGCCCAGCACCAGGAGCGCTGCGGACAGCGTCTCCTGCGAGTTTAGAGGAGAAAACCCTCCACAGAATGCAAGCAGAGCGAGTCCAACCATGTATGACAGAAATGCACACAGGAGCAGTGGGGTTCACGCCAAGGGTACCGGTTGGCTGGACACTCACGCATCAGAGGATGGCGTGCACATCAGAGAAGCGTGGGCCTGACAGGGCCCGACTGGCACGGGGCATGTATAATGTCATCCTCGAGGGGTGGAAATCCCGGCCTCCCTCCCATGCTGACTCAGGCCCTCACGCATCCCGGCCCACATTGGCCTGGAATGAACTCTTTAGCCACCAATTTCCTTTCCCATGGTGTCCAGGGTTGAGTCCCAAGGACGGCTGGACCTCAGGACAAATGTGTCTTGGCCTCTGGCTCGGAGAGCTCACGGGATGGCGCAGGTCTGCTCAGAAAGAGGAGGCTTCCACCTCCCGGTACACACTCAGGGGAAGAGAAGGACAGACACCAAGATGGGCAGAGGGGAGGGCCCCGGAAGGGGGCAGTGATACACAGAACACAGACCTGGGAGGAAGAGGGGAGAGGGGCCGCCCTGCAGGGGAGCGGAGAGGGCTGGGGGAGAAGTGAAGAGGGCTGCATCCCTGACTTCAAGGACCGGAGATGGGTTCTTCAGGCTGCTGCTGACCGCTGGGACGGGGCAGCTGGGAATGGACTCATCTGAGCCTGGGCAGTGAGGACCCATGACGGTGCAGAGGTGGACACAGGACACGAACGATGTGTTTGTGGAAATCCTAGAAATGTAGAAACAGGGAGAACCTAATGTAACTCTGAGCGTCAGTGAGTAATAATGTAGCAACATCGGTCCATCCATTGTAACCACTAACAAACTCGATGCTAATGGTATGGGAAACGGAAACGGTTAGTGTGTGGTGGGGAGGGGCCATTCTGTACTCTGCTCAGTGTTTCTGTAACCCTAAAACTGCTCTCGAAAAGCAAGTCTAGTAATTTCAGAAGTCTCTTGGAAACCGTGTGGAGACAATGTTGCATCCACTGAACGCTGCAGAGGGAAGCAGACAGCAGCGCCTGCTAGGAGGGTGCGGGGCGCCGGGGCTCTCGCTGTGGAGGGTGCGGGGCGCCGGGGACTCTCACCATGGAGGGTGCGGGGCGCCGGGGACTCTCACCATGGAGGGTGCGGGGCGCCGGGGACTCTCGCCATGGAGGGTGCGGGGCGCCGGGGACTCTCGCCATGGAGGGTGCGGGGCGCCGGGGGCTCTCGCTGTGGAGGGTGCGGGGCACCCCGGCTCTCGCTGGCGAGGGCATCGGCACCCACGTTGGCGCCTGCGCTGTGGCTAAGGTGCCACAAGGAGAGGTCGGACCAGAGTCCCACAGAAACCTGCGCTGTGATCATCGAAAAAACAAAGATGTTTTAGGCATTACGCCCAAAACAACCCAAAGTCCAGGCCCAGAACCCACTGCAGAGGCCTATTTACATACAGTGCGGAACAGTAGTCAAACCCAGGCCAGGCGATAAGGGCTGGGTGTGGCGGCAGCGGTGGAGAGGGGAGGGGCCCGGGGCGGGGCAGCCAAGGTGGAAGGCCTCAGCTCCCAGGTGGCAGCCGGGCAGCCAGCCAGCCAGCCCGCCCCCAGAAGCGCCTCGGCTCAGCTCTCTGGCCCAGGTCCCCTCCTCTCTGGACCACGGCAAAGGCCAGTGGTTTCTCTGGGGAATTTGCCTAAACGGGCGAAGACTTTGTAAACCAGACTTCAGAGTGGAATTTTTTTTCCCTCTCAAAATAGAGAGGACTTGGCTGTCCAGGAGTTAAAGATAGAATCCTGTGGGAGGCCAAGGTCTGAGTCCCTGTCCGGCTGGCCAAGGAGAGGGGTGTGGGTGACCGGCCACTGCTGCTCCGGGGGCTGTGGCCGCTCCCAGTCACGTGGCCAGCACCACAGGCACTGGGGCCGGTGTCGAATCCGGACTCAGCAGGAGATGTATTCACACAGCCGTGCTGAGAGAGGGCTCGGGGCTCCGACGGATCCATGAGAGCCAGGGGTGCACCTTACCCTGGGCAGTGAGGACCCACTGAGAGCCGTGCTGAGAGGAATGTCAAGCAACAGGGCAGAGACTCCCAAGGCAAAGGTCCCTGCCCGGGCGAGGGGTCACTGGTTAACAGCTGGTGAGAGTGGGGCTCCCCACACCCCCCTCCTGAAGGCGGGCTCTGGCAGTCATGGGGCAGTCTGTCTGGGGAGGGGTCATGCTCAGCCCAGGAGGGGAGCCCCAGCACCCCAGGTGAGGCTCCAGATGCTGGAGAGGCGGCTCAGGGCTGTGCCCGTAGACCTGGGACAGGCTTCCAGCCACCATCACAAGCAAGGACAGGGTCCCCTCGCAGGAGGCCCAGGGGTGTGCTCATCGCTGTGGAATGTGTGTGTGACAGCACATGCCCTCCGGGGGCCCAGATGGAGGGCGAGACACCTGGGAGCTGTGTGGCCCAACCCATGCTTGACATCCCATGGCCTGTGCCCCCCAGGCCTCTGGCTGCCACCTCCAGGGTGCACCTGGCAGGGCCCAGGCCTCTGTGCTTGAGCTGGCACCCCCGCCAGGGCTCTGGTCCACTCCTCAGGCCACTTCTCCCCTCAACGCCGAGCACTGTTCTCCCAGAGCCCGGCAGGGAGGTGGCCGCACCTGGAGGGCCCGGAGCTCCAGGAGGGTGAGCCTTGGCGAAGGTGGGGAGGAGGCAGGCCTCGCCTTGACACCTGTTTGCCTCGGGGGCTGCCTTCCCCTCCCACCACATCTTCTGCACCTGAGACCCCCTTGGCTTGGCGTCTGGAGCCCCCAGCTCTCCGCCTTCATTCGGGGAGGCAGAGGTGTTGGGTAAGGCCGCCTGAGCGGGAAGGTGGGACCGGCCTCCCTCAGAGCTGGTGTCAGCAGGTGGATGCCCCAGAGAGCCCGAGAGGCGGAAGCCCCAGTTGCAGCCGCCCTGGCTAGAGTGCTGGCACCCACAGGGGACGGCAGGCTGACGAAGCCCCGGGGTGCTGCAGTGTCATTTCAGGTCCCAGAACTCACATCCACGTGTGGTGAGGACACTGAGGCTCAGGGACAGTCAGCTCTGTTCAGGTGACACGTTGGCAAGTGGAGAAGGGACCCAAACCCAGACCCTGCACCAAAGCCCATGGCCTTTAAGGGGACTTGTGTGGGCTGGGGGCAAGGCTCAGCACACAGGGCGCCCTGTGGTGGTTCCGGACACAGGCCCACAGGAAGCTGAGCAAAAGAAGTGAAGGCTCAAGCTGTGGGTGCCAGGGGGCCTCGGGGGAAGTCCCTATCCAGAGCGGACTCCTCCCCACCCATCTCGAACCTCTTCCTGGACATCCAGGCAGGACCGTGCAGGTCCGCTCACGCTGCCTTGTGATGTTTGCCAATGTCTGTGGTGTAAATACCCCAACACGGATGACGTCAAGCTACCAGTGACGTCGCCACAGCCCTGGGAGCGCAGTGGACGCAAGAACCCCCAGGACAGACGGGTGTGCAAGCTGTGGCCCAAGGCCAAACCCAGACCCACACCTATTCTGACAGTGTTTTCCTGGAGCACAGCCGAGCCCGTGCGTTTAATAGTGTCTGTGGCTGGTTTCCCACCACAATTACAGATTTGGGTGATTATAGAGATCATATGGCCCAAAGCCTAAAATATTTACTATCCAGTATACGTAAGAGCAAATTCCGTAAAATGACTAGGAACTGATGAGTTTTAAGTACTTATTAGCTTTTTTTAAAGACAACTTTATTGAGTTATAATTATCATACAACTAACTGCACATATTTAAACTGTAGAATTAGTAAGATGTGTGTATATTATTTGTACATGAATACACCTGTGAAACCATCACCACAATAAAATAATGAGCACACCCACCACCCCACATTCCATGACTTTGATTCCCTGGAGTTTGATATAAATGGAACCGACTGCTGTGGGATCTTTTCTGTCTGCCTGCTTTCACTCAGCGTAATTATTTTGAGGTTCACCCCTGTAGTGGCAGGTATCGCTCCTTTTTATTGCTGAATACTAGTCCATTAAATGAGCATGTGACAGTGTGTGTGTCCACTCACCTCTTGACAGATATGTGGGTGACGTCCAAGGCTGGACTGTATTACAAAGAATACATATGTAATTATACCGTCTGTCTTCATTGCGTTCACTAGCACACTGCGTTCTGGTGGGATTGGAATGACGTCACAGTCTTTCAGCCTGAAAAATAAACTTGAGTATTTCTTGTAAGGTGGATGTGCTGGCAGTAAATTTGCTTGTCGTTTTTTGTTTGTTTGTTTGTTTACCGAGGAATATCTTCATCTCACCTCCATTTTTTGAAAAATTGTTTTGCTGGATATAGGATTCTCGATTAACAGTTTTTTCTTTTCTTTCAGCACTTTAAATATATCGTTCCCCTTCCTTCTTACCTCCTCTGTTCTGATGAGAAGCCAGCTGCTGATTTGGGAGGTCCTCTTGTACATGGTGAATCGTCCTTCTCTTGCCACGGTCAGCATTTTGACTACAGTATGTGTGCTTGTGGGTCTCTGTATTGATCCTACTTGGAGATTGTCGAGCTTCTTGGGTGTAGGTTGTCGTTCTTCATCAAATTTAGGACATTTTCAGACATTATCTCTTCGAATATTTCTCTTCTCTCTAAGTACTCCCATTACACATATATTGCTGTGTTTAACGGTGTCCCGCATTGCTCGTTGGCGCTGTTCGTGTTTCCCCGCCTTCTCTTTGCTTTCTTTTCTTCAGGTTACTTCCATCTCTGTTGATCTTTACGTTCACTGACACTTTCTTCTGCTAGTTCAAATCTACTGTGGAGCCACACTAGTGAATTTTTCATTTTCACTATTATACCTCCAACTCCAGAATTTCCACTGCGTTCTTTTTATAATTTCTACTTCTTTACTGATAGTCTCTGTTTTATGAGTTATCATCAACATGCCTTCCTTCCAGTCTTTCAACATGATTTCTTTTAGTTCTTTGAAAATATTTGTAATAGTTTCTTTAAAGTCTTTGCAATATCTGGGCCCCTGCACAGGGAGTTTCCTCGGTCACTCCTCAGAGGGTGCAGTTTTGGCGTGCATGCAGTCCAATGGACCCCCAAGGATGACTCTAGTGTTAGCCTGGCTCTCCTTGATTGTTTTTTCCATGACATAAATTCCTGGCTTGTCTGCCTCTGTTAGTATCACACCAATCTGTTGCTAACTGATTACTCTATTGTTTTTAACAATGCCTTGGAGCATAAATTGCTCCACAGTCTGGTCCAAGTAAAATCAGTCCTGCTGGCAAGGGAAGGGTGTTGGCTGTCTCTGAAGCTTACTGTGACCCTTCCCTGGGCAAAAGCTCTGTGCTATGGAACAGGAGCTGGGGGTGGAGAAACTAAGTATTCACCGACTACCCCTCCTGGATTCTCACTATAGGGTAGGAGCTATGGGGAAGGCAGGTGCAGTAACTGGTGGCACCCCAGCTGCCCCATCACCTGGTACCGATTACTGACAGTACAGAGACAAGCAGAGTGGGACCTGCCAGTGGGGAACATGGGAGCTGCCACCCTGCTCTGGGCCCCCCAGTACAGCTCTCCTGCAGCACAAAACGTGGGGAGGACAATATTGCTCTCTTCACCAGCTTCTCTGCCAGGATCTTCCTGGCAGAGCTGAAGCTGGAGCAGAACAGGTGCCTCTGCCCAGCTGCCATGACCCACTTGGTATAGTTCTTCTGTAGCACCTTGCTGGGGAGGGACCTAATGATACTCACTGGCTGCTGAATCCACAGAGAATGGCTCATACATCGGGAGCTGGAGGAGGTGGGACCTTCTACTCGACTGCCAGTCTCTCTGGAATAGGTCTTCTGCATCACAGAACCATGATGAGGGTGCAGCCCATGCCTTAAGTACCACAGCCTCTCACTTTTCTTGCCAAATTCCATAGACTTTGTTGAATAAATACCCCTCAATTTTCTGTCAGCCCTTTGATCAATATCTATGAACTTTAAATGATTGTGTTTGCTAATTTTGACCAGTTTAATAGATGTTTGATGGAGAAGTTTTTTCCTAAGTAACACTGCCCATCCCAAAGCTCAATTACCTTTTAAGGAGATTTAAATAACAATAAAGCTTACAGATTTACCTCTGTGTTTACCATCTCTGATTCTTTTTATTTCTTTTCTGTAGATTCATATTTTTATCTAATATCTTTTTCCTTCTGCCTGAAAGACTTTCTTAAACATTTCTTAGAGTACAGGTCTATTGGCAATAAAGTTTTTCTGCTTTTGTATGTCTGAATAATCTCCTGCCTTTTCTTTAAAAAGTCATTTTCATTGGGTATAGAATTTTGATTTACAGGTTTTTCTTCTATCAGCAATTCAAAGGTGCTTCTCTGTGGTCTTCTAGCTTGCATGTGTCAAAGGGGAACTGCAGGCACCCTTATCGTTTCTCTGTACAGAATGCATCTTTTCCCGCGGGCTGCTTTAAATAGTATCTATCTTTTACATGTTTTGAGCCATTTATCACATGCTTTGATATGGTTCTTTTTGTGTTTCTTGTACTTATGATTCAGTGAGCTTCTTGGATCTGTGGATTAATATATTTTATTGTTTGGACATTTTTTGGCCGTTATTTCTTCCCTTTTCCAATGACCCATATACTGGGTCACATGTATATTGTTCCAAAGCTCACTGATACTTTGTTCATTTAATTTTTTCTTCTATTTATTTAATTTTGGATAGTTTCCGTTGCTATGTATTCAAGTTCACTAATCTTTTCTTCAATAATACCTAATCTGCTATTTTTTCTCTCCATTGACTTTTTCATCTCAAACATTATCAATTTTCATTTCTGAAAGTTCAATTTAAGTCTTTTTCTATATCTTCTATGTCTCTAACTTCTTGTGTATATGAAATAAAGTTTTAATAACTATTTTAATGTCCTTGTCTGCTCATTCTAACACCCATGTTAGTTCAGTCATTTCCATTGACTGATTTTTCTCCTTGTTATGAGTCATATATTCCTTCTTCTTTGTGTGACTGCTAATTTTTTGTTGGATGACAGACATTGAAAAATTTATCTTGTTAGTAATATTTTCCACTCTTGAAGCTAGGCATTCTGAATACGCGCCCAGTGCCATAAAGCCTGAAGTGTTCCAGTTTGGCAGGTGCATGGCTCCATGCTTGACTCAGGTTGCTCGTTTCCTGGCCTTGGGTAGTTTTCTCACATGCACCAATTTTCTGAATGCTCAAGAAGGATCCTTGCAAACTTCTGGAGTGTCTGCCCATGAATTCTATGTCCCAGGAACTCCAGTCACATTGGTTTCCCCAAACTCTCTCCTCCATTTCTCAACTTTCCCTGTGCTATGGTTTGGAAGGTCTCTCTGGGCAGTCGGCTGGGCTTTTGTAGGGTTCAACCCATTTGTTCTCCTTCTCTCAGGGAGCACTGTCCTTTACTCCCTAGTGCCAATTCTTGGAAACAATGGTTTTATAGATTTTGTCTGTAGGAAGGTGAACCTGATTCCTTCTAATAAGGAGCGTGGTTACTCTGTTTCTCTGGAAGTAAATAATCTCAGGCAAGGAGTTTCATCCACTTTGTTTTTCCCATCTTCCCACCTAGAATCATCCCTGAGACATAGTAGATGCTCAATAAATGTCTCACTGTGTGATGCTTGAGATTGGAAGCTGTTCACCGGAATTAATTCCTTCCTTCCCTCTTGGGATCAATGTGCAATGGGCACCCCTTCAGGGAAGGTGTGGACTCAAAGGGGTTGGGGTTGTGCCCGCAGGGCAAGCACAACCCGGGGAGACAAGACAACTCAGTGCCGGGGGCTTCTGATGGGAATGGTGGTACACTCTCAGCCCGTGTGGGTGCAGAGACGTCGCCCAGGGCCCCACAGGTCACAGGCCATGGAGGGGGAGCCTGAAGGAAGAGACTAAACTCCATCCAGGTTTAGTTGGGGGCTTCCCAGAAGACTTCAAGTCTGTGAGCAGGAGGAGACCTTAGCCAGGGGAGCACGGGGAGATAACAGAGCAGAGAAATGCACACACCTAGGCCTGAGGCCTCAGAGGGCTGGCCCACTGACAGCTCTTAGATTGAGGCATATGAAATTGCCATTTGTATACATCAAATAGTTTGAATACTGGGAATTTCATATGCTTCCAACTGATTCAACTCATGGCATAGGAATCATATGTGTACAAATCTTTTGTTTGAAGTGTAACAAAGTGCACAGATCTTTTTATTTTATTATTTTTTCAATCCTCACCTGAGGATATTTTTCCATTTATCTTCAGATAGAGTGGGAGAGAGAGAGAAACATCAATGTGAGAGAGACACATCGATTGATTGCCTCCCATATGACCCCAACCAGGGCCGGGACCAAACCACAACTGAGGTACATGCCCCTGACTCCTTGGTCCACGGGCTGACACTCTAACTAACTGCTGAGCCAAACCAGCCAGGTCACAAATTGCACAGATCTTAACTGTATAGTTTGATGACTTTTTAAAAAATATTTTTTTATTGATTTTTTTAGAGAGAAAGAAAGGGGGAGAGAGAGATAAACATCGATTGGCTGCCTCTTGCATGACCCCCACTGGGGAGCAAGCCCACAACCCAGGCACGTTCCCTGACTAGGAATCAAACCAGAACCTCTCAGTCCATGGCACGACGCTCAACCCACTGAGCCACACCAGCGGACTAGCTTGGTGACTTTTACATATACATATAGTCATGTGACCACCACCCAGATCAAGAGATGGGGTTTTTCCAGCACCAGGAGGCCCGTTGTACCCCTCCCAGTCAGCACCCACCCCATCCCACCTGGAGGCAACCATGTCTGAAGTCCAGCACCACAAGCAGATGTGCCTGTCTGAAACCTGTGTCAGTGAAATCGCAGGGTGTCTTGGTGTCTGTTTCCTTGCCTCAGCACTGTGTTTGTCAGATCCACCTCTGGCGCTGTGAGCAGTCAGTGTTTGAGGGGTGTCGCTTCATGTCTGTCTTCTACCTGTGGTGCTGTCCAAGGGCAGGAGTAACTTTGTCTTTTCTCTGCTGTGCCCTCTGTGTCCAGAGCCTGGAATATAGTGGGTGCTCAGTAAATGTTTTCTGAATGGATGAATGAATGGAGAAGGAAGGAAGGGTGGACCGATGATGGGTGGATGGATGGTGGATGGATGGTGGATGGATGGATAGTGGATGGATGGATGGATGGATGGATGGTGGGTGGTGGATGGATGGATGGTGGTGGATGGATGGTGGATGGAGGATGGATGGATGGTGGTGGATGGATGGTGGTGGATGGTGGTGGATGAATGGTGGATGGAGGATGGATGGATGGTGGGTGGTGGATGGATGGATGGTGGATGGATGAATGGTGGATGGAGGATGGATGGATGGTGGGTGGTGGATGGATGGTGGTGGATGGATGGTGGTGGATGGATGAATGGTGGATGGATGGATGGATGGATGGATGGATGGATGGTGGTGGATGGATGGTGGTGGATGGATGGTGGGTGGTGGATGGATGAATGGTGGATGGATGGATGGAGGATGGATGGATGGTGGTGGATGGATGGTGGTGGATGGATGGTGGTGGTGGATGGATGGTGGTGGATGGATGGTGGATGGTGGTGGATGGATGGTGGTGGATGGATGAATGGTGGATGGAGGATGGATGGATGGTGGTGGATGGATGGTGGTGGATGGATGGTGGTGGTGGATGGATGGGTGTATATGGATGGATGAAAAATTGAAAAGGGCAAAAGGAGAGTCCTGGCCCAGACCACAAACTTCTTAGATGCTCCTCTGAAGAAAGTGGACTTTGCTCAGATGGGCAGGAACTGCTGTGCTCTCATACCCATGGTCTGCAGGCTTTCTGTGAACATCTCCTAAAAAGGTTTTTAGCAACCATTTGCCCTTGTACTTGCTAAAATTGATGTAGAGACTATGTCATCATAACTTTAAATAATTTATCATTTAGCAGTAGTATTATAAACTCAAGCTTCTCACAAGGTGAAATAAGATGACATTTGGACACATCAGTATTTTGTGACGTGATTTGATTGGTTGGTTTTAGCTGCTTGGTGATCAACGCGCACTATTTTCAGAGGAAATTGGAAGACGGGCTTCTGGGAGCCGGCCGTGTGCCCCGACCGGGTGCCGGCCCCTCAGGTGGGCTCCGCTGTGTGCTTTCCTGCCTGTGTGTGTGGCACTGGGATACAGAATTCACAAAACTGAAAGGCGGTCTGGCCTCAGCTGGCTCGGGAATGACTTACGTCCAGAACCCTCTTGGAGCTGCCATCGCCCCACCCTCCTCACGGTCTGGTCACCATCCCGAGACCTGGGACCCACTGACCTCCACCTGGGGCTCCCGGAAGACACGTGGGCAAGCTCGGGCGCTCAGGGAGCGCGGGCCTGGGACGCCCGCTGACCCTCCCCTCTCTGCACCGTGGTATTTGGTCTGAGCCTCTCCCATCCCAGGGAGGGGCCACACTTCTTGGGGCTGTGCCGGCACCCCGGAGCATCTGTCTCCCTGTCTGTGCCTGTCCCTCCAGGAAGCGGAGCCCAGAATTCTTTGAAGCCCCGGTGCCCCCCTCATTCAGGGTCTGGACCCAAGATGGGGCAAGAACCAGCTGTCTGAGTTTCTGGAACCCAGCAGGAGAGGGAGAAAGGGGTGGACCACCAGCTGGTGTTTTGAAAGGATGCAGCTCTTGTGGGGGGTGGGGCAGGCCTGCAGCCAAGCCGCCCCCTCACCCTGGAACCCTTGGGCTCCTAGTGTCTCTCCCCCACTCTCCCTCCCACCTCCAGACCACCCTGGTATTCACCAAACCTGTCTGCCCAACAGCTGTGGGGGAGGGGTGCAGGGGGCTTTCACAGGCCTGGCCCTGGGCCTGACCCCCTCTCCCCCAAGGAGAACCCTCTGTACGCCCTTCTCTGTAGGGCTAACCGTTTCCCCCAGCAGGTCTTCAGAGACAGCAGGCCGCAAAGGCCCGCTTTGAATATCAAGGTTTTCCAAAGATCAAAAAAGAAAGAAAGGTATTTTGGAAACATCTAATGTGCCAACTAATTAAGTGTCTGATTACTGACAAGCTCCCTCACAGAAGCAGGGAAAACAGCCAGGACCCTCAGCCACCTCAGGAAAGTGTGGAGACGGCGTCTCACACCCGAGCGCAGGAAACAAACCCGAGGTAGACGAGCTAGAACACTGCAGACAGAACGTCCTGCGGGCGTGGGAACGGCCAGCTGGGCGAAGAGACTCCCACGGCACGTGAGACACACTCGCGAGTCAAGTATCCGATAAACGCAGGCTGTACACGAACTCCTACAACCCAGCAACCACAAAAACCAAATGACCCTATTTGTAAAGGGCCACGGCCTTGAACGGAAGGTCCCCCGAGACGATGCTCTCACAACACGCCTTCGAAGGGCTGCTCCCCACGCGAGCCGGCCGCGAACTCCCAGTCGAAGCCATGAGGTCGGAGGCGGTGCCCCAACAGATGGAAGACGCCACGTGCCGGCGTGACTGGAGAACGTGGACCGCGTGCCCTGACGGCGGGGGTGTGAACAGTGCCGCCGCTGGGGAACTACCGTTTTCCTCAATAATTAACACTAGAACCACGGTGTGGCCCGGTGATCTCACTTCTGGGTGTGAATCCGGAAGAGCGGAAAGCAGGGTCTCGAAGTGACACGCACACTGTGCTCACAGCAGGGTATGCACAGTCGCCACGCGGACAGAGCAGCCCAGGGTCCGTCCACGGACAGCGGACAAGCACAGCGAGGTCCATCCAGCCAGTGGACTAGCCTCAGCCTCAGGAAGGACACACGGACACGGACGCGCGGGGACCCTGAGTGCTGGGTGACACAGGCCAGACAGTGACGGACACACCCTGAACTCCATTCTGGGGACCTGGAGGAGCCGTCCACAGGGCTGGAGGCGGGGGTGGGGGCGGGGCTGGGGTTCGTGCTCAGTGGGGACAGAGTCTCAGTTTGGGAAGATGAGAAGGTTCTAGAACTCTGTTGCACAACAATGTGATAGTTCACACGACTGACTGCACACTTACAAACGGCCAAGACGCTGCTTTTATGTCGCGTCTTTTTCTGTTGGTTTGTTTACCACAATTAAGGTATTTTAAAGAGAGAGAGAGAAACCCACTCACCCACTCTCCACTCATCCAACACACATCCCCAAGTGCGAGCTCTGTGCTGGGTGCGTCCGGTGAGGGAGCATGGACAGGAGGCAGGCCAGGCCCTGGCTTCCGGAGCTCGTGGCCAGTCCGGGAAGATGGATGAGAGGGAGAGAGAGACAGAGAGACAGAGACAGAGACAGGGAGACAGAGACAGGGAGACAGAGACAGGGAGACAGAGAGACAGAGACAAGGAGACAGAGAGAGACAGGGAGACAGAGACAGAGAGACAGAGACAGGGAGACAGAGAGAGAGAGACAGAGACAGGGAGACAGAGACAGGGAGACAGAGACAGGGAGACAGAGAGAGAGAGACAGAGACAGGGAGACAGAGACAGGGAGACAGAGAGAGAGAGACAGAGACAGGGAGACAGAGACAGAGAGACAGAGAGAGACAGGGAGACAGAGACAGGGAGACAGAGACAGGGAGACAGAGAGAGACAGGGAGACAGAGACAGGGAGACAGAGACAGGGAGACAGAGACAGAGAGACAGAGACAGGGAGACAGAGACAGGGAGACAGAGAGAGACAGGGAGACAGAGACAGGGAGACAGAGACAGGGAGACAGAGAGAGACAGGGAGACAGAGAGAATACACTAACACACAAGCTGGGGTCTGGGCGATGGCGGGATTGTCTTTCAAAAGCAAAGTGGGGTGAGGTGGGGTTGGGGGCAGCCGTGGTTGGGGGAGGCCCTGGAGAGCGGGGCTGCTCTTGGGGTGGAGGAGGGGGCTTCAAGCTGAGAACACGTGGTGGGAGGAGGGAACAGACATGTCCCAGGAAGGGGAGGAGGCTTTGCAGCCAGACTAGAGCAGGGCTGGGTAATTCAGTTGGGGGGTTGGGCTTATTTTAAGTTGGAGGCCAGGCCAAGGTAGGGTGGGGTGGGGGGTCAATGCTCAGGAGAGCCGGAACCAGAGGAAGCACCAGCCCCCCTCGAAAGGGCGACCTGTGGGGAGGAGGGAGAGGAGCAGCCCCCTTATCGGATGCTCCCGGCACCCTGTGACCCCAGGAGCAGCTTGCAGTTGGGCTAGGCCTCAGTCCTCCTCCTCCCCCATCTGGAGCCAGTCCACCTGGGCACTGGGGCGGGAGCTCAGGGCCCCAGACACTAATCCATGTGCTTGCGCTAATCCAGGCTCAAAGGAGACCGGCGCTAGGGAGGTGGTCCCGGGAGGCAGAAGGGCTCACCTGGCGGAGGGGCCGGCGACCCTGCTAATCCCCTCCAGGCAATTAGGGCCCGATTGGGTTTCAGACCACTCCGGGGCTTTCCCAGGGCCCAGAATGCCCTCCGGACCTTTGAAAGCCTCATCAGGTGCTTTCGGGATTGTCCCCACAGCTAAGTGCAAAGAAAGGGGAGAAGGCTCCTCCCCAAGCTGCCCGTTGGCGATTATCCAGCACTAACCACAGCTTCCCAGATGGCTCCTCACAGGTGCCTTGACCCTCCTGGCCCACCTCACCCAGGGGAGCAGGGAGGCATCTGCCAGCCCTCTGGGGGCCCTGTCCCCACCCCCACCCCCACCCCAACATGGAGCCTGTCCCTTCCTGGAGCGGCTGTGGAGCCGCACATGGTTTCTGGACGTCAGCTGATTGCCTCCTTGGCAGCAGATAAAACAGGACTGGAGCCTCCGTCTCTTCTCGCAGGGCCTGGTTTAACACTTGACTGCGTCTGGTCTGGGCTTCGCAAGGCGCTTGTCTGGAGGGAGAGGCGGCATCCCAGGAGGCCCCTTCCCCGCAGCTCCCACTGTCTGCCCCCCCCCCGAGCTCAGACCCTGCCCGTGCACTTAGGGAGCGTGTCCAGTCTTCCAGACTCGGGATTTCGAGGCAGGATGTTTTGGTGTGAGCTGAATGCAACAGAAGCCACGTAAACCAGGCTTGTCTTGATTTTCCTGAAAGAGCCATACCTCGGCGGGCAGGTTGGCTCCCCTCCCCCGTCCAGGTGTGGGCCATGGCCTGGCCCTGGGCAGATGGACGGAAGCCTGGGACCCACCTGTCCAGAGACCAAACTCGAGGGCACCCAGGCCAGGGCCGCAGGCTCAGGCTCAGCCTGGCACCCTAGGCCCACGGGAGCTCCAGGGGGTGGCCCCAGGCTTGCGTCAGGTTCAGTGGACACCAGTAGCCACCAGCCTGGCTTCCGGGTGTCAGGATGGGATGGGTAGGGTAGGTTGTGTTATAACCCTGAGCCTGTGAGAATGCGTGTGCGTGTGTATGTGCGTGTGTGTGCATGTGCGTGCGTGTGTGCGTGGAGGGGGGGCTGACAGGGGACCTGTGCCTGCCCTTGAGGTCTGGGCAGCAGGAGGCCGTCTGACCAAGGAAGGGTGACCTTTGTCCTCTGTCTGCCTGGCAGCCTTGCCGGCTGCAGACCTGTCTCAGGAAATGGGAAAACAAGTCTGAGTTCCCAGGTCTCAGCCAGGAGTGGTGACCACACAGGCCTCTCATCTTCAGCCGCCAGGGCCGGACGGCCTCGGGCTGCCCACTTCAGAGACACTGGACCGTCAGCCTCTGCAGGTGGCCCTGCCTCCTGTGAGTCCAGACGACCAGGGAGCACAGTCTGGGGTTTCACCGGGTCTAGGTGATGCCAGGGGAAATTAAGACATCAAGGACCCAAGGTCGTGGCTGCAGCTGCTCGGGGTCCACACGGAAGGAAGGAAGGGAGAGGACATGTCTGTTACTGATCTGTAAAAATAGCCCCATTTCCCAAAAGATGCCTTTCTTCCCACCCCATGGCAGACTGGGAGACCTGCAGTGTCCTTTCAAGGCGGCCCGACTCTGGACTCCACTGGGGAAGGGGTGGCTCGGACCTTCCCTCCCTCCGTGGATACGGAGCGGGCTGGGCAGACCCAGGGGGCGGCTGGTTGTCTTTTGCTTCTGCGTGGGATTCCAGAGTGCGGCCACAGGGCAGTGGGCGTTTCCAGGTTGAGGCGATGACAGAGACGCTGCTGTGAAAATTCACACGCTGGTCGGCTGCAGTCTCTCCTGTGTCAACACGCGGGAAGGGGCGGCCGAGTCTGCGGTAAACACGTCCAGCTGGAGCAGCCACCAGACGCCTGTGCTCTGGTCAGCACGTGGTGTTGTCAGGGTTTCTACGTTTTGGCCATTTCCGCGGTTGCTCTGGCATCTCAGTGAGGTTTGAGCCTGCATCTCCTTGTCCGCCACGTGGCTGGTGATACCGGGAGGTGTCAGCCCAAGTCCGGTGTCCGTTTCTAACTGGATGGCTTGTTTCCTTATTGCTGAGGTTTGAGAACTCTTTGTGTGTTACAGATACACGGTCTTTGTGCGATGTGTGTTTGCAGGTATGTCCTCCAAGTCAGATATAGCTTGTCTTTCATTCTCTTGACAGTCTTGGAAAAGCAAGAGTTTTTAATTTTGATGAAATCAATTTATCAAAAAATTTTCTCTTATGGACTCTGCTTTTGGTGTTGTTTCTAAGATGATCTCTCACAGAAACGGGATTCTTGCCCTTTCTCCTTTAGCAGCCTGGCCCAGGGGGTTGCAGGGGGCTGTGGGCCCTGTGTGTTCCCACGAGGCCCTGGGGTCCCGCTGGGAGGTGGGTTGAGGACCTGGGGGAGCCTGGCCGGAAGGGTTGGGACCCCAGGGCACCAGGTGGTGAGAGGCTGGGCCAGGCTCAGGGAAGGAGTGAGGAGGTGGGATTTGGAGACCGGAGGCAGTGGTCAGAACTGCAGCGTGCTGGTCTCGGTGTGGGGAGCTGGCAGAGAACAGACAAGGGGCATCGGCCGCCCCGTGGGGTGGAGGCTCCAGGAAGGGCGCCTGAGCTGTGGGAAGAGACGAGCCTGCTCAGAGAGCTGCCCTGGCCCACACTGCAGCCCAAGGGCAGTGCCCAGTGGAGCCAGAGGACACGTGGCCCCAGAGGAGGAGGCCCCGGGGCTGCTCCATCCCACCCCCTGTCCAGTGGTCACATTCTGCCACAAACTGGGCACAGAACTCCTAGAGAGCCTTCGGACAAACCCCTGAGCTGATAAAATGGAGGTCAGTGAGGTGCAGGCCCACCCAGGACCGACCACTGGAGCTGCATCGGGACGTGGCCCAGCCCTCGCAGGCCACGGCTCTGCAGGCCACGTTTTCTCCCTTACCGCTCCTCGTTCCCCCTGCACAGGTCTTGTACCCCAGAATTTGCGGAAATGTTTGGAAGACCCAGGGCTTTTAAAGTACTTTTCCTGGACATCTGAGCTGCAGCCGCCTTCGCTCCCTGTAGCGCTCAGCACGCCTAGATCAGCCATCGACCTCCTTTTCTGGACCAGCCGGGCACCCGCAGGGAAGTATGTAAACCTTCGTGAGACCCTCGCTGGGCCTGACTGTTTGTTTCCCAAATCCACGTGCTGCAGCCTAACCCCCGGGGTGGGGAGGTGAACAGGCCGAGGGTGGAGCCTGGTGAGGGAAAGGGGATTAGGGCCCTGATGACAGAGACCCAGGGGGTTCACTGCTCTTGGCCACTGGCTGCAGGTCCGGCGGGGCCCTCCCCGGACATCAATCTGCTGGTCTCAGCCTCCAGCTTCGGCCGTGACTGGCTGTGTTCCCTTGGAGCAGCCCCGCCGCCGGACGGAAGACACGGAAGCCCCTCCTTCCTGTCCTGCCTTCCCTGGGCCCCGTGTGCCCCGTGCCCATCCCACCCCAGCTGAGCTCCGGGTCTGGGGCAGAGGCTGAGCGCTGGGACTCCACACACCTGGGCCCATTGTCAGGGGAACTGGCCCAGCACCGGGTGCTGCCCTACCCTCTGCAGAGCTGAGAGTGCTGGGGTTGTTTTTACCCCAGTTTGTGGACTGTGGGATGGAACCTTCTCCTCAGGGCGGGCTCCGTCCACATGGCTCTGGGCCAGGAGGAGCCAGGCTCCAGGGAGCCGGGGAGGGGAGCACCAGCAGGGTGTCCAGCTTCCAAAGGCCCTGCCTGAACCCCAGGCTCCTCAGGACCGGGAACAGGGAGAGGCCCAGACTTGGGGGGCCTCCAGGAGTCCCCCAAGGGCCTGCATCCACCCACCTCGCTGCCCCTCCCGTCTCATCTCCCAGAGTCTGGGGGTGCGGACAGACCCGAGGGGCTCCCTGCCCCAGAATACAGGACACGGGTCATCTGGAAGCAGCGTGAGGTCAGGCCCTCGAAGAAGCGGGCACCCAGAACAATCAGAAGTGCAGAGGTCACTGGGAAGGCAAGCAGTGTCCCCGAAGGCTCTGCTCCCGAAGGTCCATGCCAGCCAGCGCTTGAGCGCCAGCCGTGTGCCAGGGGCTGGGACCTCGGAGGGGAGGACGGCCACAGTCGTCACCTCTGGGTAGGTCAACCCACCCCGTGCCCAGGACCACAAGGGCTGCAGGGTGAGAGCCAGAGGGTCTGCAGTGAGCAGGGTGCCGGGTGCGAGTCCTGGCATGGGTCATCCTGCTGACGGTGGCACGTGGCTCAAACCCTCGGGACCTCAATTTCCCACCTGTGGAGAGGGCTGCTAGTCACGCTGCCTCACAGGCTCCAGGAGGGGACCACCAGGAAGCCGGAGCTGCCTGACGCCGCAGAGGGTCCTGGTCCTGTGTTGGGTGTGCCCACGCTCACCACCCTCAGGCTCCAGACGCAGGAAGCCTGCCCCTCAGAAGTGCCGGGACACCCCCTCCCCCTCACAGTGGCCCTGGGCCCCCTCAGAAGTGCCGGGACACCCCTCCCCCTCACAGTGGCCCTGGGCCCCCTCAGAAGTGCCGGGACACCCCCTCCCCCTCACAGTGGCCCGGGGAGAAAGGGAAAGGTCCCTCCTGGCAGGAGAGTGGCTGATCCAGCACTTTCCACACAAAGGCGGTCCACGGCCGTTTCAACACTTTATAACCAGGGGGCAAAAGTACAGCCCGGACCACACAGGCTGTGGCTGAGTCCAGGGGGAGATGAGCAGAGTCTGGAGGAACAGACCCTGGAACAGGGACCCTGCACCGCGGAGTCTGTCCCTGGGCGCCGGCCTGAGCTGCTCCCTTTCCGTGTCACCTGACACACACCAGGGGGACACCAAGGCCCAGAGAGGTGCCCGCTTGCCCGAGGCCCCACAGCTGGCCACGGCTGCGTCAGGGGGGCTGGACCCTGAGACTACGATGGACAGGGACTTCGTAATGGGAATAAGACTGAGCCACTGGGGCTGGGGCAGTGAAGACCAGGAAGTCACCATCCAGCTCCTAGGAGTTGAATTGCGACCCCCAAAAAGAGATCTCTTGGAGTCCTAGCCCCCACTTCCTCAGAATGTGACTTTATTTGGAGGCAGTGTCTTCACAGAGGTCATCGAGTTATGAGGTCATCGGGGGGCAGGCCCTGACACGCCCCAGGAGAGGCCAGGGGAGGCTGGAGCCCTGACCCACAGCACGCAGCCTCCAGCGGGGAGCCCAGGGCTGCCTCCCGGGCGCCGTCCCGTCCCGGCCTCAGACCTGAGAGGCATGTCTGTGAGCCGGTCAGTCCATGGCCCCGGGAGCTCAGGCAGGTGACACCTGGGAGCTCACCTGGGAGGGAGCGGGCCACAGCCAGGCGCTGGGACGAGGCCCGAGGACGACGCCTCCTTGCCAAGCTGCCCTGACAGTGGGCACGGAGCCAGGCTGGATGAGTGGGCGCCCAAGGGGACCCACGGGGCCTGTGTGTCTCTCCAGCACCAAGAAGACCTTCAGAACCTCGGCCTCAGCTCCCCTTCCACCTTCCACATCTGGGCCAGCACCACGCAGCTCAGGCCAGTGGACGTGGCCCCAGCACCCGGCTCACTCAGCCCCCACCCCCGAGGGCACGTCAGAGACCCCGCCACTTGTTCCTGGGGCTCGCGGGCCGACCTGGAATCAGCAAGAGACCCTGGGCTGGTTTGTGGAGACGCCAGGGCTGCATCCCACGGACCTCGGCTTGGTCACGAAACAGCCCGTGGAAGCCACGGAAGGGGCCTCCACCCGATGCCCTGCACATCCGCCAGGTCCAGGCTGGCCTCGGAGCCCCCCCGGCCGCCCCCCGGGAGCCCTGGGCGGGTGAGGGCTCCCTGTGCGTTTTGCTGCTTGTTTTCTGTGTGTTTCACATGCTTCTTGCTCTTCTGGGTTTTGTTTTTGTTTTTGTTTCTTTCCTGTGTCTCTGGTGCACGTGAGATGTCATAGCAGTGGCCCTCCAGGTGAGACCCCGGACCGCTGGGGGCCGAGACCCTTTCCCGGGCCCGGGGGCGCGTGGGAGCAGCGTCTGGGGTCCCCTGAGGCGACGAGACTCAACTGAAAGCACGAGCTTCCGTGAAAGCCCAAACACTAAGGAGATTTGCAAAGAAGGTGGAGCAGTGCTACTCGCACTGTCGTCTTCGAGTCGCCGTTCTTTCTTTGACGTGGTCCGTGTTAACACGTGAACGGTGTGTGGTCAACGGTGTTCTGGGGGTGGCCGCCGGAGTTCCTCCCCATCTCAGAGACGCTCAGAGGGCCCGTCCCTAACCTCGGCGTGACGTTGGTGGGCCCCCGGCTCTGGGTCTCCCGCCCTGATCCCAGCCACTCCTGCTCTTGGCCGGGAGGGGCTCTGCCCAGTGCCTCCTGCCCGGCCGGCCGAGGATTTGGTGGTCAGCCCAGCCCAGGCGGCTGGCAGAGCAGGGCCTGTGCTGGAATCCCATCTCCACTGGCCAGACGAGTCGGGTTTGTCCAGGGAACCCTCGGCGCTGCCCGCCTGGACCCTGCCCTCTGCATAGCTGCACCAGGCCTGAGGGGCAGCCAGGAGGGAGAGGGGGGCTCCCCGCCGGGCATGTGGCTGCAGGGCCCAAGGATCTGTTCTCTGGGGGCTGCTCCCCTCCACAGAGCCCACGCACAGGAAGGTGTGTGGCGGGAGGGGTCACGTGCAGTCCTGGGCAGCCATGTCCAAGGCCCCAAGCGAGTGTGGACGGGTCTCTGCCATCGTCCCCTGAGGGTCTATCGCTGGCCCATCAGCCACAGCCCAGCAGGTCTCCGTGTAATGTGACCCCCTCCCCTCCTCTCCCTGCACCCAGGTGTCCTGCCCAGCGGAGACTCTCCAGCTCCCACGGACCCTGGCTGTGCTGCCGTGTGGGGCAGTCAACACACTGCTAGAGGGGGCCACGGGGACAGACACGAGAACGCCGTGGCTGCGAGGCCGTGGCTGCTGGATCAGCCCCCCCGTGTGGGTCTTCTGTTCTCTCTTCACCAGCAGTTCTCAGACTCTGGCCTCGGGCCCCCTAACTCTTTACGTGACTGGGCACCCCAAGAGCTCTTGTGGGTGACATTCATCACTCTGTGGACAGCTGTTTCCGTGTCCGTTTATTTGTAAATGATAGTAAACCCCTTACGTGCTCATGTTGTCGACAGAACTTTCTGAACAATCACCATTTTCTAAACGAGAACATGCCCGAGTGGGAAGGTGGCGTGTGAGCCACTAATTCAGTGTGAGCACACGTGGCCGGTGGCTGCCACGTGGACCGCCGTGGCCACCCCATGAGGCTACACAGGTGACAGGGGCTCATCTGGTGGGTCGACTCAGGTTCCTGACCCCGGACAGAGGTGGGGTGACCCCTCCTCCCTCACTGCCTGGGCAGAGAGGACGCCATGCCTGCCCCTTCCCGGGGACGGAGGGTGAGTCAGCTCATCTGTCGGCAGAGTGTGATCGTCTGTCACTCAGCGCCCGGCCCGGCCTGCCCACCTGGGGACAGCTGTGCAAAGGCAGCTCCTTGCTGCAGGGAGGTGGCATGAGGCAGAATAAGGTCCTTCTCTGTGGGGGACCCGCACTGAGGGCAGAGAGAGCTCCCCCCTCCCCCAGGGCACTGAGCCCAGGGGCTCCGACGGTGCAGGGAGATGTTCTCGGGGGGCCTGTGCCAGGAGCGTGCAGGTGAGCACAGGTCCCGGAGAGCCTCACGAAGGCCGGGAAGTCCTGCAGGGGCCGCACCTGAGAGCCTGGGTCCTGCTGGTGGGTGGGAGCTCGCCCAGGGGCCCGGGGAGACTGAGACCCAGCTGAGCCCCCCCGGGACTCGGAGCCAGCGCCCCGACTCCTCCCTCCGCTGCCCGGCTCACTGCCCCGACACAGGGGCAGCGCCTGCCTTCTTCCAGGCACCGGCTCCGTCCACAGCCCCTTTCAGCTGGGGCCCCCTCTCAGCAACAAGGGCTCATGCAGCCCCTCGGCCTGCTCTGGGGAGCGGAGCTGGAGCTCGGGGAACATTTTCTAAAGTGCACGTCACACCCCCAAAGGGCAAGGAGAGGCCATTCCCCGAAAAGGACACTCCGGCACCAGAGCTGTGCAGAGACAGCCAGTCCTATGCTCACGACAGGCCGCCGAAGGTAACCCCCGGAGGGAGGCGGAGAAGGGCAGCCCTCTCTGGGCCTGGATGAGAAGCCTCCAACCCCAAAGCTGCAGACCACCCCCTGCTGCCTGGGCCCAACCACCGGCCCCTCGCCCGATCGCAGCCGTCCCTGGGTCCCCGGCCTTCACCATCGCGTCCTCGGGACTCTGTCCACACCAGGTCCCCACACAGCGGCACCGCCTCTGGAGCCGGCAGGTCCCCAAGGGCAACCCGAGACCCCCACCCGCCATCCTGGGCTCCTCCACATCTCCCTGTGCAGCCTCCTCCCTGCCCTGGCCACCTGCCGCCGACCGTCACCCGGTGCCTACGCCGGACACCACGGACGGACCGCAGCCGATGCTCGGGCGGGCACCGCCCCGACCGCAGAGGTCAAACTGACTCGCAGAGAAGTTCACAAACTGAATGTGCCCGTGGGCACGGCACCCAAACCCCGTCGGGAGCATTGGCACCCCCGGACAGGTGGCTGCTCGAGTTTAAACCTAAGTTAATTAAAATTAATAAAGTGCACAAGTCCCCCCGTAACACCGGCTGCTTTTCAAGAGCCCGACAGCCGCGTGTGGCCGGTGGCTGCCATACAGGACGGAGCAGACCCAGGGCCGGGGTCGCAGAGCTGCCTGAGGGACTCCCCTCAGCCCACATCTGGTGTTTAAACCTCAGTCTCCGTCACCTTTGTCCAGACCTTCCGAGAGGCACCCGGTCGGTCCTGAGCCCTGCGCCCGCCAGGCCCGGGCGGAGGGAGTGGACGGTGCTCGAAGACGCAGAGCAGGGCAGGGCCCACCGTCCTGTTCGTGGCAGCGTGGGCGCCAGGCCGCCGTCAGCACGTGACTCCACGCGAGCGTGTGCCGGTGCTCAGACCTTCCCCTCTGTCATGCATTTTTCATGGAGGCAAACGGCTTTGAGCACCGTCCTCCTGCTCGGGGCCCTGGCGCAGCAGCCACGGGGCCTCTGAGGCGCCCGCCCGACCCACAACTCAGGACACAGGTTGCAAACAGACCGTTAACCGTTAGAAGTCCGGGCTCGAGAACTCATCCGAGCAGAAGTGAGGCGGTGCGGGGCTGGCCCTGGCTCCGTCCTGGGCTCCTCCTGGGTGGCCTCTGCCAAGTTGCCTGCCGTCTGGGGGCGCCCGTGTCCTCCTCCATCACGGAGAGGCGTCCGTCCCCCTCAGGGCGGAACCCAACCTCTCCACGTGGCCTGAGAACTCCGCACGGCTGGGCACGAGGCACCGCCTGGAGCCTGGACTCCCGCAGACGCCCGACGAGCTCACCCAACCCTGAAGTGGTCCTGCCAAGCCGAGGAGCGGGGCCTGAGGGGCTGTGGCACCGGCCTCCGGGTCCGTGTGCTCCGGCAGGCTCTGGCTCGGGGGCCGGGCATCGGAGCCCCCACAGCGCGTGGCCTGGCTGAGCACGGCCTCCAGGCACAGGAAACCAGCTCCCTCAGCCTCACTCCGCTCACAGGGAGCAAAGTGTTTCCTTCTCAGGGTTTGACTTTTTTCAACGCCCGACCCCCGGCTCTGGCTGTCCACAGGCCCAGCTTGCCTGCAGGGGGACCTCCAGGCACCTCGTCCTCGCTGCCTTGGACCGTTCGCCCCGACGGTGAAAGCTGTGGTCAGCAAACACTTGGGCGGGGAGCCAAGGGACCACGTGGACGCGCCTCCAGGCTCCAACAGGTCCCGGCTGCCAAGGGCCAGCCCCACGCAGTCGGGAGCAGAGGTGCTCAGACAAAGGGCCCAGCTGGGCCGACAGCCTTGGCCCCGTCCCTGATGCTCCCAGACGGGCTCTGGCCCCGCGTTTGAGTTCTGTGTGGCCTCCGAGGGAGGCCGGCGCCCGCGCCCTCAGACTGGGCAGCCTACAGGGTCCCGTGGTCCTCGGGAAGAAAGGCTTGAGGCGAGGACCGCGGCGAGCTGCAGAGTGGAACCGGGGTGCTGGCTCCGGTGGGGCGATGACGGGGGCAGGCAGGACAGCTGGAGCCAGCCGATGGGTGGGAGACAGAGCCGTGGCCCAGGGGGCTGCGTGTTGGGAGACTGGCAGTGGGCACTGTCCCCGAGAGCCAAGGGCCAGGGTTCGGACATGGCCACGGGCTGCGGCTGCACCACCAGCTGTGGGGCCAGGAGGACGGGGCCTGGCCAGGGGCTGGGGCCAGGAGGACGGGGCCGGGCTGGGGGCTGGGGGCTGGGCTGGGGGCCGGGGGCTGGGCTGGGGGCCGGGCCCGGGGCCAGGGGGCTGACCAGAGCAGCCACCCACAGGCAGCTGTGTCTGAGGGCCGGCAGCTCCGCCAGCCGGAGCCTTTGGCGCCCTGAGAGCCACAGACAGGCCTCCCAACTAAACAGGACACGGACTCTTCTAGCCGTGTGACCTCGGGCCAGTCACTCCACGCTGAGTCGACCTCTGAGGTCGTGAGGGACGTGTGCGACCCGCCGGCCCACGTGAGCGCCCGCCTCGCCGCCTCTGCACGGCACTGGGGCAGCCTGCCAGGGGACCTGGGCTCCCCCCACCCCAGTCGGCAGGAGGGGGGCCAGCACCGCTGCTGCATCCAACACAGGTTGGCAGCACAGGCCTCAGGGGCGGAGATCTGGCTCCTTCCAGCTTGGCAGGTGTCTGGGGTCATGTCACCCCAAATCTCAGCACGGCCTTGGTTCTGGGCCAGTCGGCACCCCATGTCCCAGGTGGGTCGCCTGAGACAGGGGTGCTTTCCACACGGAGCTCGACATGGAGGGACCTCGGGTGGACAGTGGGCCAGTCCCAAATATTCATTTCCTCCCCGACAAGACCTGTCTTGGCTGGCAGGTCTCCCTGGGACTCCGGGCATCTGCAGATGGCACATCCAGCCTCTGGGACCCAGCCCTGGTGACGCTGAGGGCAGGCCAGGCCAGGCTCGGGGGCTCACGGGAGCACAGCCCCTCACTAAGGCTCGAGGCCCCCATTTCTTGGAGTCCAGTCCCAGCAGACAGGGTCCAGGGAGCTCAGACGCTCCTTGAGTCTTGAGTTGTTGGGCCCTGTGTTCTCCAGATGGCAGCTGCTGCCAGCTCCCCCCAGCTCCCCCCAGCATGGGTTGGAGGAGCAGCCAGACTGCACTAGGCCCGGAAGGTCCCTGTTGCCCCAGGACTGGCCAGACCTGCCCTGTGCCCCAGGCCCAGAGGACAGAGACAGAACACGGTCATGGCCCACATCTCGGAGCATCTGCACCAGGCCTGGTCCGCACTGGGGAGCAGAGATGTATGGACAGACGGACCCAGGCGTGCGACTGTCTCCGTCCCAAACACCTTTAACGCGGGACCGTTTAACTGACCTGAGGGCCCTTATGTGGTTTCCGGCAGCCCAGCCCCACCCCCTCCCTGGTCCCACGCCCAGGATCCCTCAGGGAGCCCCGTTTCAGGACCTGTTTGCTGGAGGGGTAGGGGCGCGGGACTGTCCCACAGAGACCCCCACACAGGGGCGCGGGACTTTCCCACGTGCACACACACATGTGCACACACACACAACATAGCACCTCGCCTCAGAAGCCCTGACATCCCCCCTCACTGTCTCCCCCTCTGTCCCCCTCCGTCCCCCTCCATCATTGTGGTGGAGGGGCCAGCTTCCCAAAGTCACAGTCACACATCCCAGTTAGCGGAGGGAGCCCCGCGCCCACCCGAAGGGGCCTGGCTTCGAGGCCTGAGAACACTGAGTTCAGATCGTCCCCGCCACTGACCAGAAGTGTCTCCTTGGCAGTTTCTCTGTGACAGTGACTCCTGCTTATCGGGATGGTAACAATTAGATGATGGATCTCAGAACACTCAGCCCAGGACCTCGCTCAGGAGAAGTCACGCGTCGCTGCTACTCTTGTTCTGGCTGAGACTGTGATTATCTTCTGACCTGGGCCTGCCGCCCACCCTCCAGGGTCCCTGCCGAGCCCTGGCTCACTGGCTGGAAGCAGCCTGGACGGAGGGCGGTGCTCAGTGTCCGTGTCCACCAGCGTCCACGGCTCGCTGTTCCGGGAGCAGGAGCTGCCTCCGCCAGGGCCGGGTGGGTCCTGGGGTTTGGCCTCCCCCTGGGGAGCAAAGCCTGGGGCTCAGGAGAGGACGTAGGGGTGAAGGTTCACCAACTGAGTCCGAGGAACAAGCTTGAGACAGAGCCCCGCTGAGCAGCCCGCAGAGCGTGGCCGCTGGAGGGAGGGGTTCTGTGTGTGCCCGGCCGCCAGAGGGTCTTCTGTTTGCACAGTAATTTCCGCCTCCCTCCCTGTCAAACACAAGACAGGTTCCCACCTTCAGCCGCAGCCCTGAGCAGCCAGACATCTGAATGGAAGTGATTTCACAAAGGGGCTGACTGACGGCAAAGACAATAAAGTCGGGGACGTCCGGGTTATCAAAGCAGACCAGGTGGGCGGGCGAGAGCGGGCATGTCCCCAGAAAGGCCCTCATTCCTCGCTTATCTCTCAGGGGCTTGGTGGCCCAGGGCACTTCTCTGTGAACACTTTCTAAATCCTGCTGAAGCCTCATTGCGTCTGGCGAGACGGAGAACGCGGGGCAGGAGCCGTGTTTTCAAGTCAGAGTCGCCTTCCCTGGGACTGTCGCACTCGGCCGCTCGCCCCGGATCCTGCCACACACCCAGAGCTCGGGCGGGCGGTGCGTCCACGAGGTGCAACAGTGTGCGGAGTGGGGCTGGTGAGCCTGGCCTCGGGGTGGCCGGGCCGGGGCTCAGCGGTCTCAGCACAGAGCAGACCTTCTCGAAGCTCGGCTTCCTCGCCCATCGCAGGGGAACCTACCTGCAGGACTCTCGTGCGAATCCATGAGAGAACGCAGAGGCACGCGTGTGAGGGACAGCCATGCGTGCACGCCTGGCACAGACACATCCAGCGTGGAACAGCACGCCACGCTGCCGGAGCTCAGAGGCAGCCCGCAGGCCCCCAGACCCGGCCCCTCGGTTCTGGCTTCTCTGGGCACATTCCTGCGTCTGGGATCTGAGGGGAAATGGGGAGGGGTGGCTCTCTGGGTGGCCCAACCGTGAATCTTGAACAATGAGGTGGCTCAGTTTCCCCTCCTACAAATGGACCGAGTCACCTCCCACAGCCGTGGGAGGCTGATGAGTCAGTGCTTGTGAAACATTTTCAGATCAGATGAAAGCGGCTCCAGGAGCAGGCTGCCCCTTGGAGGTGATTGTGGTGGGTGCACACATGCGCACATGCACACACGGACACACACAGGTACGCACATGCACGTACACACATGCACACCCATGCACATGCAGGCACACACAGGCACATGAACACGCAGGCACATGCACACACATGCGCACAGGCACACACACATGTACACCCATGCAGACGCAGGCACATGCATGCACACACAGGCATGTGCACACCTGTACACACATGTGAGCACATGTGCACCTCCCCTGCTCTCAACACTGTACCCACACCCAGATCACACATGGGTGCCCGCCCAGGCCCTTAAGGGGGCCAAAGCCACCCGCCTCTACCTGCTCTGGCAGGGCTGTGGGTCCAGGTCCAGCCCGAAGTGTGGGCCCAGGATGGCCCTGCACACATCTGTCAGTGGCTGCTGCCCTCCACAGTCCCCAGGTTGGCCGAAGGGAAACAGGCAGGGGGTGGCAGTGCCCAGAGGTGGTGCTGGGTTTGGGTCCCAGCCCAGCTTAACATCCTGCATTTGGATGACAAAATGAACCTCATTCATAAACGGGGCCCACCGCCCAGAAGGGCTCTCCCTGCACTAACCCACAGCGTGGACGCCCTGGTGTACCACGGGGGGTGGCCCCCCTCTGTACCTGCGTCCGAGGGCAGACACAGAAAGCCGCCATGCCACCTGAGGGTGTGACAGGTCAGAGACCAGACAGAAACCCTCAGAGGCACCTGGCACTCCTGGACCGAGGCCATCGGGGGAGCTGCCCACCCCTGCCCCACCTGGGCCGTCCGTCTCGGCTTCCGCCTGGTTTCTGCTGTCTCTGGCGGACCCTCCATGGCACCACCTCCGGGCGCCAGGGTTCTCCGGGCAGTGAGAGCTGTGCTGGCCGGGCGGCAGCCCCCGGGTCTGGCAGGTCCCCGTGGTGGACATGAGGGTAAAACACACACAGGACAGCCAGGACTTGGACCGCGTGAAACGACTCGTTAACAGCTCCTGAGTGGGTTACGTGTTAAAATGGCAATGCTTTGATTATGGGGTCAAAATACGTGCTCCAGATGAAGGCTCTCCTGTTTCTTTTATGCCTGTTAATGCAGACACCAGCACATTTAGAATCACACGCGGGGCTCAGCCTGTGGCTCCCGGGCGGCTCTGACCTAGAAACACGGCCGTCTTAGTGTGAGAATGCGGCGATGCAGAAGGAAGTCACCGGCCTCTGTGGGTGCTGAATGAATGAATGAGTCCCCTTGGGGAAGCAGGTGACCCACGGGCAAGTCCCAGGTACCGGAGGGGGGGTGGCCCTCATCCTCTTTGGGGTTTTCATTCACACTGCAGAATGGGCAGACCCCGCACGAAACTAGCTGAGCCATTGCCAGGAGAGCTGGCCCCCTCCCAGGCTGGAGACCAGAGAAAGCAGACAGGGCGGGGCCCACCGAGGTGAGGTCAGGACCGTGGGGCCACTTGCAGAAATAGCCACGGAAACGCCAGATTCAGCAGAGAAGCCACCTGCCCGGATGCTGCCCGGAACTCCCTCCTCCGGGCCGGGGGCCGTGCCCAGCTCGCCTCGTGGCCGGGGGCAGTGGCTCCTCCCGCCCGGCAGCAACCCAGAGCCTCTGCCCATCCATCACTGTCAGGCTCGAAGACCAGCCTGGCTGCTGCTGCTTCCTCCACTCACAGAGGGACAGAGAGGGTCCAGGGGGCCGGTGCTGGCAGGGGGCCGGGGCCAGACGGAGGTGGCCTGCCAAACGCACACTGGCCTCTTTCTGGGGGTCACGCGGCCATCCCCAGCCTCCTCTCTCCACGGCTCCAGTTGGATGGAAGCCCAATAGGGATGCGTCGGGAGCCCGGCCCGGCCTCTGCGCAGAGCTGGCAGCCTGTCTCTCGAGCACCCACTAAGAGCCAGAACTTCCGGGGGGGCCATGGTGTGGGCCAGGAGTCCCTCTGTGACCCTGCCCTGCCCTGGGGCAGGAGGCCACTGCCCGGGGGAGTCCCAAGGGTACCTGCTGCCTCTGTACAGTGCTGCTGGGGACTCGGGCCTCACTGTGCATTCGGGGGACACAGTCAGTCCCGATCAGAGAGCCAGAGCTGAGCGTCGCCTGTCTGTGAAAGGGCTCAGCACATCCAGCACGCAGCACATGGCCAGGGGGGAGGGCAGCAGCCACCAGGGTCCGCGCTGTGAACTCAGGGCACCCAGAGCCCGACGCTGCCTGCGCCAGCCCCGCCCGTTCAAGATGGGCTGGTTGTGGGGGAGGGGAGACGGGAGCGCAGCCTGTGTGCACGGCCTCTGCGTTCACTCCATCACAACCGTGAGGCCTCGCGGCCGTCCCTCCAGAGAGGCCACTGGAGCCTCGCTCGTGGCCCAGAGTCCCGGGTTCAATTCCACCTAAGGGCACGTGCCTCGGTTGCGGTTCGTCCCCGGCCCCAGCTGGGGTTGTGCGGGTGGCAACCAGTCGATATGTCTCTCTCACAGCGATGTTTCTCTCTCTCTCTTCCTCCCTCTCTCCCCCCCGCTCTATCTGAAAATTAATCTAGGATTAAAAAAAAAGAAAGAAAGAAAAGGTCACTGGTTTGCCCCAAGTTCATCTACTCGCTCAGAGTAGGGTCTGATTTGGACCCAGGACTTTCTGACTCCAGGTCCAGTGCTTCTTCTACCCGGCCCAGCTGCCAGCCACGAGCGGAAGGACGAGCCCCTGGCTCAGGTGGGCGGGCGGAGGCCCTGGGCCACCCTCCTTGGCTGGCCCCGGGCTGACACTTGAGCCCTGACTCAATTGTTCCCTCTCCACCAGGGAATCTGGTGGAGGCTGGGGAAAAGCTGAGACTCACCTGGCCTGGAGCCAAGGAGCTGAGATGAAAGGTCACGCCAGGGTGGCTGCCACAGCCTCCTTTGTCCCGAGCCAGCTTCCGAATGAAATCAGACTTGGAGAGACTCTCGGGTGTCCCGGCTGGGCACTCAGCCACCACCCAGCCCTGAGGGCAGGTCCTTGTTGAGAAGCACATGGCAGGACAGACCACCAGCATGCAGACCCACAACTGCGATCCCCTCCCTCCAGTCCTGTCCCTTCTGCAAGACGCAACGTCCCTTCCAGGAGTCCAGGTGCGTCCGTCACTGTAAGGAGCACACCACAGGCTCTCCATAAATGCGGATCCCGGCCTGTGCCCACTTGAGGCTCAGGGCTCATTGTTCTGGGCAATAATGCCCGCTGCCCAGAAACTCCTGTCAGTGCCTCTGAGATCCACGTGGCAAGGACCCCAGCCCCAGCCCCCGGCTGGACAGAGCCCCCAAAGCTGAGGCCCTTTACCTCCCTGGAAAACTCCTCATGAGCACAAGACTAAGGGAGGAGCCAGAGGTGGCGGCTGATCTATCCTCCTGTGGGGACACCCCACAGCCACTCAGCCACATCCAAGAAGGGAGCCCCAGTGGCAAGAGACTCAAAGACCCTGGCATTGCTGCCCTCTATCTTCCCCATGTTTTAAAGCAGTGAAATGTCAGCTTCTTGAGGGCAGCACTGTGTCTTGTCACTGTGGCATGTAGGGCCACACCTGACACCAACAAGGTAATGATAGTTAGTGGGTGATGGATGGATGGATGGATGGATGGATGGATGGATGGATGAGTGGATGGATGGATGGATGGATGAGTGGATGGATGGATGGATGGATGGATGGATGGATGGATGGATGGATGAGTGGATGGTGGGTGGATGGATGGATGAGTGGATGGATGGATGGATGGATAGATGGATGGATGGATGGATGAGTGGATGGTGGGTGGATGGATGGATGGATGGATGGATGGATGGATGAGTGGATGGATGGATGGATGGATGGATGGATGGATGGATGGATGGATGAGTGGATGGATGGTGGGTGGATGGATGGATGGATGGATGGATAGATGGATGGATGAGTGGATGGATGATGGATGATGGATGGATGGATGGACGGATGAGTGGATCAATGGATAGATGGATGCTTGGATGAGTGAATGAATACATGGATGGAGGAATGGATATGAACACTCTGGCACAGCCTAGGTAGGTTCTGGACACTGAAGCAGTCCACTTTTCACCTGAACAGCTGGATGGTGAATCTCAGTCAGCTCAAATCTCCCACAGGAAGCCCAGGTTCCAGACCTCCACCAGGTCCCCTGTGCCCCTAGCCCTGCTCTGACAGGGCCAAATCCAGCACCAGGCAGCACTTTCTCCACACTCAAACCCAGAAGGGCCTCCCCTGGGCCCCAAAGCCTTTGCCCCAGCTCTGAAAAGCCATGGCACAGAGCCATGGTGCAGGGCCACGGCACAGAGCCACAGTGCAGGGCCATGGCACAGGGTCACAGCACAGAGCCATGGTGCAGGGCCATGGCACAGGGTCACAGCACAGAGCCACGGTGAAGGGCCATGGCACAGGGTCTCAGCACAGAGCCACAGTGCAGGGCCATGGCACAGGGTCACAGCACAGAGCCACGGTGCAGGGCCATGGCACAGGGTCTCAGCACAGAGCCACAGTGCAGGGCCATGGCACAGGGTCTCAGCACAGAGCCACAGTGCAGGGCCATGGCACAGGGTCTCAGCACAGAGCCACAGTGCAGGGCCATGGCACAGGGTCTCAGCACAGAGCCACAGTGCAGGGCCATGGTGCAGCCAGTGGGAATCACAGCGGGGTGTTGTGTTTTTAGCCTCCCTGCCAACTTTCAAGAAACATGCCAAGGATGAAGATGTGGATTTTCCAAATTTCTTCTTTTTCTTTTTTCAAAGTGGAGTCTGCTGGCTTCTACATCAAGCAGTCTTTTCTGAACGACAGGTTATGTTCCCCGAGGAAGCTCAGGTGGTGTGTCGGGGCCCCCAGAAATGGGTCTGTCTCGCTGCCCCTTCTCCTTTTTTTTTTTTTTAATCCTCACCCGAGGATACTTTTCTATTTATCTTCAGACAGCGGGAGGGAGGGAGGGAGAGAGAAACGTTGATGTGAGAGAGACACCTCGACTGGTTGCCTCCTGCACAACCCCGACCAGGGTTGGGGATGAACCACAACCAAAGTACGTGCCCTTGACCGGAATCGAGCCGCCGCTCACTGGTGCGCGGGCCGACGCTCTAACCGCTGAGCCACACCGGCCAGGGCTCGCTGCCTGTTCGTGAGGCTCCTGGAACCAAGGGGCACAGCCGCTGTGCACAGACCCTCAGGTCATGGAGAGAAGGCCCAGGGCCTCTTGGGGAGAGCTTGGGAGGGCAGGAAAGGGCGGGCAGCCTCCCTCTCCCGCGACCTGGAGTCCCAGGAGAGAAGTTGGGACCCCAGCATCACAGAGAAGCAGTGACAGTCATTTCCTCCTGCCCAGCGCCCGCTGCCAGGCAGTGAGGCAGCACGAGCCCCACTGTGTGCTGAAGAAAGACAACTCCTGTCGTGACAGACAGCAGAGCCACCGTGAGCCAGGACCCAAAGTCACCGGGGTCCTAACAAGCACCCCTCAGTCTTCCCGTATGACCCTCTCCCCACCCCACACACAGATGAGCTTTCAAACTCACAGATGGTTCATGACCTTTCTCCTTAGAATAAGACGTGAACCCCTCCTGATCCTGGCCCAGCTGGCATCCCAGAAGTCACTACCCCCTCTCCTGCTCCCCTCTGCCACACACCTGCCCTGGTCCCCGCGCGCCTCACCCTCCAGGTCTCAGCTCAGATGCAGCTCCCCGCCCCCCAGGAAGACTGTGAACACATGGAATATAGTTAGCCCAAGTGAGGAACCGAATTGTTCATTTATGTATTTATTTCTTATTTATTTAATCTTATTTTAGTGCATTTTAAATCTAAACGTAGAAGGTAAGCAGGCACGAACATCCGTGAGCTAGCTTTTTGTGGACATAGAAACACCTGAACATGATGGCCCCCAAACCTTCATCTGTGCCGGCCACGAACTGCAGCCAACGCACACGCACTCCACAGATCCCCCACTCCGCAGTCCCTGCGCGCCTCGAAGACGCTGCAGTCATGGGAAGGGAGGACCTGGTGATGCTCCGAGTTAAAGAAATCGGACAAAAACGATGGCGCACCGTCCGACCTCACTCACACAGAACAAGAAATGCCCGGCCCTCCGATGCAGTGGGGGGCGGGGTGCTGTGGCCGAGGCCAGGGAAGCTGGGGCCGGGCCGGTTCAGGGCCTTGATTGGTGACGGCCCCACAGGGCACACTCATGTCAGAGTGTGTCAGCGTGCACACCGCACATGTATGTACTTCACTGGATGTCACTGGTACCTCAATAAAGCCCTTTTGAAAAGAGAGAAGGGGTGCCCCGATCCGCTCACGGGAGCCGCACCCCGTCCCCGAGCCGTGCTCTCGCTTGGACGCTGTGCGGGTGTCCCAGAGAGTCAGCCGTCAGGGACCCCTACTCTCTCTGCCACCTCCTGTGAATCCATGATGATCTCAAAATAAAAAGTATTTAAAATAAGTAAACCAGCACTCTAAAGAAACTGCTTTGTTAAAAAAAAAATTAGAAATTATATAAATGACAAGCTGGGAAAACATGTTCAAACCACATCACAGGCAAACACGGACGGCCCTAACGTGGAAACAGCTCCTACAAACAGAGAGATGAGTTCCCCGAGGCACCTCCTCTGGCCCTCGGACACCAGGGCCCGGGACCCGGCCCCACCCTGCTCTGCCCCTGGGCCCTCCGAGGGTGAGACCACGGCGATTCCCGCCAAGTGTCCACAGCCACGGGATTTCCTTCCGTCCTCACCCACAACGTGCCCGGAACACAGCCGGCGCCAGGCCGCAGGGGAGCGGCACGTCCAGGGGCCCCTGGGCCACGGCCTCAGGAATGAACGGCCATTTCAAAGCCAGTTGGACAGAGTGAATTAATGAATGAGCGCCCTGGGTCCCGCGGGTCCTGACTCCTGCGGTCGACCAGAATCACTTTCCACCCGCGGAGTCTGGGGCCTCCTCTCCCTGGTTCGGGGGGCCTGAGGCACGGAGCCCTGTCTCCAGAGGTCGGGCCACGGTTTCCCTGAGAGGGTCTCTGCTTCTTTTCCTCCCTTTCTGCCTCTCTCTGTTCCCCCCCTCCTGTCTCTCTCTGCCTGTGTCTTGTCTCTCTGTCTCTGTCTCTCTCTCTGTCCCCCCACCTCTGTCTTTCTTTCCCTCTCCCTCCACCGCCCTCCCCCAAGATGGTTGGGAGACACGTCTCTGCTCAGTTTCCAGCTGGGCCTCGGCTGCTCCTACAAGAGCTGAATGGCCTCTCGGAGCCCTGGGCCAGCTGGGCCCCCGGGGGCTGGGGCAGGGCCGGGGTCTCCGTGGTGGGCCCAGAGGAGCTGTTACAGCATCACTCAGCGGTCGGGGCTGCTCTCCCTTTGTCCCAGGGTAATGAAGAGCTTGGGTTACTCAGGCTGGGGGCTGGGACCTGCTACCCTGAGCCCTGACCTCCTTGACCCTGGGGGGACCCTGCTTAGCCTCTCCCTTCTGTGCCTGGCCCGTCCAGGACTCCCTGGAAATGACAAAGGCAGTCAGTCACCTCCCGGGGGCCGGCACATCCGCTGCCCTAAATGAGCAATGACCACCCTGCTCTGCTCTGACTCGTGCCCACCCTGCCCGGGGGCCCTGTGGTCTCGGGGGCTCGCGCCGTGCACAGGTGAGGGCCTGGGTCGCAGGCAGCAGGCGGCCGAGCTGGGGCCTGGGCAGGGCGCTCAGGGTCACACCGCTGTGTCCCGACCCGGCCCCGCCCTGCAGCACCCCTGTAATTTGGGAGTGACATCACCCCCATCTCGGCTGTGTTTGATGAAAACTCCCCGTTCACAGGAGGGTGAAATTTGTGGTGATCCCAAAATAGCCCCAAAGAGCTGCCCGCCGCCCCAGGAATGCCCGGAAACCACGCCCGGCCGGGGACAGAGGTCGCCCAGCTCCCAGGCCTGGGCTGCTCTCAGAGACGGGGGACTTCCAGCGGAGCAGCAGGTCACGGCTCCTCAGGACCCGTCCACAGGGACCCGGGAGAGGGCTGCGGGGAGGGCAGAAGGAGCTGGAAGAGACCAGTCTCCGTGCAGCCTTCGGGGGGGGGGCTCGTGGCCTCCAGGTCTGTGGTCTTTTGTAAGAATGGCCCAGGCCACGTGCACAGTCACCAGGACAAGGGAGCGTCTGCTGTGCCCGGGCTCCGTGCGGGGGTGTGGCCCCTACCACCCGCTTCCCGAGAGGAAGGACAGGAGCCTGAGTGCGGCCGTGAAGGTCTGGCCCAAGGTCACGTGGCCGCCAGTGGCCCACAGGGATGGAGACGCAAACCGCAGCCGTCCCGTGGCCCTGGCGTCTGTGCGGCTGTGACACGGGTCTGGTCCTCGGACCTGCCCCTGGGCTGCGCGAGGGTCCAGTGAGGTCGGCCGGGCTGTTGCGCACAGACAGCAGCTCGTCCACAGGTCGTGAGGCCACACTGCGGCCTGCGCAGCCCGGTCAGGGGGCCCAGCCCACCACGGGGGAGCGTCTGCAGCTCCACGCCCCCGTGGTCCCTCCTCTAGGTGGACGAGGTCGTGCGGAGCCGGGGCCCTGGAGGACCACGGGGGCGGGGAGGCGGGCTCTGACCCGCCGTGCAGGAGAGGCACAGCAGCTGCCGGGTCCTCGCGGCATCGCATGAATCCCCAGTGCAGGGCACTGCCGGAGGGACCCAGGAGGCGCGGGGGGGCGGGACCAGGCTCCATTCCCTCTCCGTGGGCGGTTCCGTGTCCCCGTGTTCCGGAGGGAGCGGCCCCGCCGGGACAGCCCGAGCCCGGCTCCTGCAGAGACTGTGTGGGTGTCTCGGGAGGGGGTGGACCCGGCACCTCTGAGGTCAGGATGCAGCCCCTCCCCACGACACCTGACGGGGCAGACAGGACGGCATCCAGCTCCCTGAGCCTCAGCTTCTCCCTCTCGAAGGGGGTTTGGATGAGAGAGTGCCAAGACCCCTCCTGGCCCCAGCCTCCCGCTCCAGACCAGCACAGTGGACGGACAGACAAATGGGCCGATGGACGGGGCTGGCTTCCTGGTGCAGGGTGGGCTGGGCACTGAGGATCACCCTTCCTTGCGGCTCCCAGGAAGGGGCCGGCTCCATGGGCTTCCTGCCCCCACACCCTGGGGCAGCTGGCGGGACACGTCCTGGCCACCGGCCAGCTCCCCGCATGCCTGCGGGTGACTCCTGGAGCCCGGCCAGACGCAATCCCACATCCCAGGGGCCCCTCCACATTCTTGGCTTTTGTTTCCGATGACGCGGGTCCCCTGGGGAGGGCAGAGTCGGAGCGGGAGGGGCCCGGGGGCTCCGATTTTGCAGGGGAAGACAGCTGCCAGTGAGGAGGGGGCATGTGGGGGCCCACTTCCAGGACAGTGCGGCCCAGAGGGCACCCCACGTACATGCATGGGGAGCAGGGCTTTCACCCCGGCCCACGTGTGGGGCACAGACCAGGGCCAAGGGCGGGGGTACAGGGAGGAGAGGACAGCACCAGCCCAAGGGGCCATGTAGGTGCCCAGGGGGTGGGAGCCAAGCAGTGTCCACCGGCCTCCGGCCTGAGGGAGGGGCCAGAGGAGGTTCCCGTGCCCTGGACAAGAGAAGGGCTACCGTGGGGTCAGACCCTGCAGGGCCTTCCGGGCCGTGGGCCCAGCCCCACCCAGGCCTCCCGGCCGGGCCATCAGCAGGGCCCTTGGGGTCAAAGCAGCAGCAACTGTGCCCTATTTATATCATCGGCTGCACCGTCCATGGGCTGCGGCCGCAGAGCCCGCCCAGGAATTCCGCCGAGATCGGCTTACATTTAAAATAAATCTTCCCTTAACTCATCTGCGATCTCCAGCAGTGAATTCCGGGAAGCCGTGCGCACAGGTCCAGCCTCCAGGAGGGCCACTCGGGAGGGCCGGGCCTGAGCGGTGGGAGAGGAAGCGTGGCCTCGAACCCGGTCTGCGGCCGGCCGTAGACGAGGCAGTCCTGCCCGCCTGGCGGGCCCGCTGGACACACAGGGCCGTGTTTTCAGGGGCACCTGACAGGTCGATGGCATCACGCTGACTTCGCAATCCCAGCTCTTCCCAGAGACGCACCTGACCTCCGGTTTCTGGGAACGGCTCGTGGTGGGGGGCTCTGGGCTGGTTTGGGAACACAAAACACAGACCCCGCAGCCGTGATGGGTCACCTCTCCTTCCAGGGCTGAGGGGGACGGGGAAGCGCCAACGGCGGTGGAGTGTGTGGTGTGAGACGACCAGAACCGCGGCCACCAGGACCTGGGGAGGGACCTCGAGGGCGCGGCCTGGCCCGGGCTCCTGGACCCCCGAGGCCCAGCCCCCGCCCTATCAATAAAAGCCTTCAAAGGAGGCCTGTCTGCAGCCTCAGTCCACCCCAACCCTGGTAGGAAATTCTTTTCTTTCCTTTTTTATGTTTTTATTGATTTTTAGGTAAAGAGGAAGGGAGAGGGAGAGAGAGAAATATCGATGACAGAGAAACACTGATTGGTTGATTCTTGCAAAGTCCCCTACTGGAGATCGAGCCCGCAACCCGGGCGTGTGCCCTGACCAGGAATTGAACCCAGAACCCTCCGTCCACGGACGAAGCTCAATTCTCTGAGCCACACCAGCCAGCAGAAATTATTATTTTAAACCAATTAAGAGCCCCTGGGCCTGGGCCTGGAGGAAGGGGTGGGGTCACAGCCCCTGATGAGAGCCACAAAGTCACCCAGAGCAGAGGGTGGGCGAGGAGGCAGAGCCTGATGAGAGAGGGAGTGTGTCCAGGCTGACCAGCGTCCAGGCCTGAGGACCCACAGGGGCTCGTCCTACTCCAGCCTGGGAGCCAAGTCCTGACAGACATGCGGGAGGGAGACAGGGACCCCACTGCACCCCACATGCACCCCACCTGGAGCCCACTTGGATCTCACTGGACCCCACTGCACCGCACCCCGGCCGCCCACAGCCCTGCCCCCAGTGACCCAGCTTGCTTCCAGGGCTGAATTATTCCCCACGGGCCTCACCAGGCTACGAGGACCAGCCAAGTGCCCAACCACGGGAGGGCAGCCCCTCCCCCAGGATCTCCTGAGGAGCGCACAGCCCCTGGATGGGCTCCCCGATGGGCTCCCCCCTCAGTGGCAGGGGGCTTGCGGGAGGCCCTGGTAGCCAGAGGCAGCCCGGGCTGGGCTCCCCTCCACTCACTGGGTGACTGCAAGGGGCTGCTCTCACTCGGGCTGGAATGCTAATTGCCTCCCCCACCGCCTGGAAATCCAGTCACTGGGCCCTTCAGGCCTCGCGCCTGCGAGGGGGCGGATAATAATGGTTCACATTGCTGAGCGCCTTTGGGTGCCGGGCTCTGGGCAAGACTGCTTCACGCAGGGTCCCCCCACCCCTCCGAGGGGCTGTGCCGTCACCCCCATCTCAGAGGAGAAGACTGAGGCTCTGGGACCCGAGACGGAGCTGATGGGTGGGAGCCTGGCTCACAGGCGTGCCGACGCCGAGGGGGGTGAAGAGCAGGTCCACGCAGGTCCCGTGTCCTGAGACGGGAATGTGCTCTAACCCAGAGCCGCCCCTCAGGCCGCTGGGACCACAGTGCTGGCTGCCAAGCCCAGCAGACACGGGCACCAGCTGTGTCCCTCGGAGAGCTGGTGCCAGAGCTCACTGTCCGGGAGGAGAGGGGAGGGCGTGGGTGGCCCCGGGAAGGGGGTTTGGGCCGTGGAACTTCGGCATCTGCAGGGGAGAGGTGCTTCAAGAACAGCTTGATCCAGGAGCTGCTGCCAAGTTGGGTTCTGCAGGTTGAATAGAAGTTTTCCGCTGGGAGAAGCATTCCGAGTGAAGAAACGAGTGTGTGGAAGTGTAACGTCTGTGGGAACATGCCGGATGTCAAGTGTGGAGGGTGGGAGAGGTTGGTGGTGTTGATTCTCCAGGCCTTGCTCTCCGGGAGGGGAGGCTGAGAGGGAGTCCATGTGTGCTGGCAGAGACAGGACCCCACGCCCTGGTTCCTGGTTCCTCCACCGCCCTGAGACCCTCCGTCTATTTCCAAATGTCCCCCTAGAAAGCCTCTGGCTGGGAACCGGAGGTGGCTCCGGGAGGCACCCCCCCTCCCCCCAGCAGCAGGGAGAGTGACTGGGCCAGGACACCAGGCACTTCCTGACTCCGGGCTCAGATCTCAGGGGGGCACGGGAGCGGGCACAGAGGGGGCGGCATTCCAGCTGGCATTCCAACTCCTCCTCGACAGTGTGTCCACTTCCTGCCCTGGCTGCAAATGTCAACCATTTCCTTCGTGGGCCACCTCCGGCCTCTGCCCGCTGCCTGGCCCTGCTCTGACCTTGGCCGGGACAGGACAGTCCTTGTCCTGCCAGCTCGAAGTTTGGAACCGGCTGTGCCCACAATCAAGCATCCTGCCAAGAGGTCCCTGGATGCCAGCAGGGGCGCCGAGCCAGGTGGGGGGTCTCGCTGTCACCCCCAGCTGCGTGCCAACCTCAGTGGCACACCCATGGTGCCCACTGCATGCCTGACTGGGGCTGGGCTGAGACCCTCAAAGACGGAGGCACCGGCCAGAGATGGGCACCAACTGTGTGCAGAGGGTGGGCTTTGACCTCTAACCTTGAACACACAGTCTCTCCACCCGGGGGGCGGGCTCAAGGCAGCGGGGCCCCCAGGACGTAGTCAGGAAAGACACACCTGGACGAGGAGCCCAGGCCTGAGGCACCCTCCAGGGCCCAGGCTCGAGCAGCCTCGGCAGATCCCAGGAGAGGCGAGCAGGGGTCCTTCCAGAAACTCAGCAGAGCGGACAATTGTTCCTTTGTGGGGTGCCTTCCCTAAGCTCAGGGGATGTCTCACCTACAAGAGCAGGGTCCCCAAGACGGGGTGAGGGCTTCCCAGCTCTGCCTCTGACCTGAGCTCTTCCTGTCGGAGGCCCCATGCGGGGTCCCCGGGGTGGGGGGAGCAGGAAGGCTGTGGGTGGAGATGCTGGCCCAGGCGTCCCTCCCGAGGTCTCTGGCTGTGGGCCTGTGGACCCCGAGGGTGTTTGGGCTTCGTCGGGCGCCTCCCAGAGTCTGAGGTTACCCTAGTAAGCGATCCCTGACAAATGTCTTTTCAGCAGTGACCAGCTGCAGTGGGTCCCCTGCTTGCTGCCCAGACCCAGGCTGACCGGGCAGGAAGCTAGGCCCTGGAGAAGCGGCCCACGGCGCTGGGATCCACGGCCACTCAGTGGACAGTGGCAGTTGTCCATGATGCTCACCCAACCTGAAGGCCTGTCCTGCTCAGCTCCCGGCCCAGCCTCAGCCTGGGCCTGAGTCTGCGAGGAAGGGCCCTCCCCTGGTGTCCCCAGAAGCAGGCACCCAGCTGAGCCCCTGTGGGGGTTGACGGCCCCCACTTTCCACACCCTCGCAGAGCAGGATGGCCTGGGAGCGTCGGGAGAGGCTGGGGAGGAAGGGGCCTGGGCAGAGCTCCAGCTCTCAATCACAGTTCCCACAGTGTGCCCCAGGCGTCCCCGTCTGGGCTGGCACAGAGGTCCCAAGGCCTCCTGAGGTCGCCTGGCCTGGAGTGAGCACGGCCGGCCCGAGGAGCCACAGCATGTCTGTGAACAGGGAGGCTGCAGCCCTTCGTGCTGGCTGTGGGGTTTGACCTCGTCCAAAACAGCTTCGTCCTTGCGCCAAAGACAGAGGGCCAGCCGTGGGCACCCAGAGCTCTTCTTCCAGCTGCAGCAGAGACCAGGGTCCATGCAGCGTGGGGCTCCGGGGGGGGCCGAGGGGCCAGCCTGCTGCTTACAGGGCCCTGAGCTCCACCGGGGCACAGACAGCAGGGCCCCCAGCCATCCGAGCTCCGTGATTGACAGTGGGGCGTCCGTGCAGGGTTAATGCAATGAATCTTTCCTTTGGGGGGGTTAATATGTCACAGGAGGCTCCTCCCCAGCCCCAACCCCCAAAACGGAGTCCTGGGAAAATCTCCCTCCAGGGCTTCCCATCGGCCAGGTGTGCGCAGCTGAGGCTCGTGCAGGCCGGGTTCCCAGGGACACGGCTGTCGGGAATGTGGCCTCGTCGCGCTGGCAGGTGGCTCTCCACTTGCCCGGATCCTGGGGTCTGGCCGTCGGCTCCGGGGGGCCAGGACCCCAGCTTTGGGGGAGGCATCAGCCCCCAGGACAGCAGCCAAACCCGAACCAGAGAACGTGGGAGCCCAGGCCTCAGAGCAGTGTCCACACGGGGGCGAGACACCTGGCGGAGGTTCCGGGCAGGCCGTTCAAACCGTCTTCCGAGTTACGGACCCAAGGCCAGTATTCCTGGACCAAGCTTCAACCCCAAGCTCAGAGTAAACCTTGCTACTTTGATCAATCACCTTCCCACCCAAATAGCCCACCTGCTCCCCAGTCTCCCTGGGACGTGAACCAAAGGCCTGCAGTGCTGGGTTTGGGGTGCTGGTGGGCTGGGGGTGGGGGACACGAGCAACAGCCAGGCACACGGGGAGCCAGACCAAACTGCCAGGCAGCAGCCCAGCTGAGCACTGGGGCCTCTGGGAGAGGCTGGTCCCCAGTGCCTACCCAGGCCCTGGCAGGTGGGGACAGGATGTCCATCCATCTCCACTTCCTGGGGGCCCCCCCTTCCCTCCACGGCTGCTGTGACCTGCAGCTGGTTTAACTTGAGGTAGGGAACATGCATGGAATATCTAGGAGGTGGCAGGCGGGTCCCTAGCCTTCACACACACTGTGAGTGGGAGATGCTCCCTATGACCGATGACAGGGTCCCCCAGCCAGAAAGGAAACACTGGGCTCAGAACAAGCCCCCACCCAGCCCACACCCCCGAGCCCTCTGGGCCTGCTCTGGCTGCTCCTGCAGGGCTGATGTGCTCATTGGCCGCAGGCCGGGGAGGGAACAGGTGTCAGCGGTCCATCCTGCAGCCCAGCTGTGCGGAGACCAGCAGACGGGCTGTGCCAATGGCCCCGGGCCCCGCCCCCGTGCGTGCCACAGGAAGGGAGACCGGCAGCCAGCTCTTTCCAGAGCCCCGAGCACACGGAGCTGCCACACTCTGCCACCGGCCAGCGCCCTGACCATCCCAGACACAGCAGGAACGCTGCTGAGGCCACCGATGGCCTCGGCGCCCACCTCCCCAGGGTGGCCCCGCTGCCGGCCGGTAGCGAACATGACTCTCCTCTAATAAAAGCCGTCACCGAGGCTGGAAGCCACAGAGGAAACAGCTGTGCGCTGCTGGCTGCGAACACCCGTCTCCACGCCCCTGGCTCAGCTGCCTGCGGCGTCCGGTTCCTGGCCCTTTCTGACTTGAGAGGCTCTTGGCCACGGAGAGGAGAGCAGCGGAGGCCTGGGGCATGCATGGGTCACACACAGACCAGCCAGCAGACCCCTGAGTGTCACTGCGTGCCGGAGGCAGGGGCTGGGCAGGAACGAGTCGGAAATTCTGACACAATCATAACCACAGACTCAAAAGAGGCCAAAGGCAAAATGCCTACCCCACAAGGTGTATGTAAGGACACTCCTAACGGTTCTATTCAGAATGGTCCCAAATGGGGACACACCCAAATGTCTATCAACACCCCCATCATCATCTCCAACCTCACTTTCATCACCTCCGTCACCTCCGTCACCTCCATCACCTCCATCACCTCCATCACCTCCGTCACCTCCGTCACCTCCGTCACCTCCATCATCTCCATCACCTCCATCATCTCCACCACCTCCATCACCTCCACCACCTCCATCACCTCCATCACCTCCATCACCTCCATCATCTCCATCACCTCCATCACCTCCATCACCTCCATCACCTCCGTCACCTCCGTCATCTCCATCACCTCCGTCACCTCCGTCATCTCCGTCACCTCCATCATCTCCGTCATCTCCGTCACCTCCGTCACCTCCATCACCTCCATCACCTCCATCACCTCCACCATCTCCGTCACCTCCATCACCTCCATCACCTCCATCATCTCCATCACCTCCACCCTCACCTCCATCATCTCCATCACTTCCATCACCTCCATCACCTCCATCATCTCTAAAATGATCACCCCACCACCACCTCTCCATCACCACCATCACCTACCCCACCCCTGAACCTATTTCCTTTAAGATGTGGGTGAGGTCCAGCTGCTGTGGTTCAGTGGATGGAGCCTCGCCCCCTGGACTGAGAGGTCCCGGTTCGATTCCTGGTCAGGGCACATGCTTGGATTTCAGGCTCGATCCCCAGTAGGGAGCGTGCAGGAGGCAGCTGATCCATGTTTCTTTCTCACATTGATGTTTCTCTCTCTCCCTTCCTCTCTATCTAAAAAAAAAAAAAAATCAATAAAATTATATTTAAAAAAAGAAGGGTGAGTACTCTAGTACCTGGGTCCCCAGATACTGAACTCTGAGCCGGATCCTCAGACCCACCCTCTGCTCTGTCCCACAGCCCCAGCAGGCCCCGGCCAAGGCCCCACCCCCAGGTGCTGAGACATGTCCACGGACAGCTCAACCAAAAAACCTCTCAAGAGCCTGTTTTCAAAGCTCTACGTGAACCACACACACCTGCACGCTCCTCCTGCTTCCTGGCCAACCCAAAGGTGTTAGCTCTCGGTAATTACGTGGCCTGTGCTTGGCCCCAGGAGCCGACACGGCAGCAGCCCAGATCTGGAGCCCTGAACTCACACGTACACAGCCGTCGATATCTGACCTGGGAACAGGCCTGCGGAGAACAACGAGCACCAGTAACACTTGTGTGGGGCTGATGGTAGGTCTACGTCTGAAACAATTCTGTGAGTCCTGGGAAGTGAGGGCCTGTCCGGGTCTGCACATCCCCAAAGTAACGACGGGGTTTCGGCACAGCCCTGGGTGCTGTGAGCTGGAGAAGGAAGCCTGGATGTCAAGACGCCGGAGAATTCAGCAGTGCTCTCCGAGGACGTCCTCTGCTCTGGACGCTGCCCGGCCCTGAGCGCAGAGCGGGTGGGAGGCTGGCCTGTGGGTCCCGTCTGCTGGAGAGGAGACGGTGGAATGAGCCTCGCGTGGGACAGTGCCACAGACGCCCCACGGGCGCTCCTAGGGCTCCACACCAGGACTCTCCTCCACGCATGTCGCACGTGGCAGGACCCTGTCCCGGGACAGGATGGCCACACGGCGTCCAGTGCTGCCATCCAACGTGGTAGCAGGAGTCACGTGTGGTTGCTGACATTCAAACAAATTAAAAATAAATGAGATTTTAAGCATTCAGTCCTCGGCCACACCGGCCACGTCTCAAGGACCCGGCGGCCACACGTGACCAGTGGCTGCCGTGTTGGACAGTAGCTCTGTCCACGTGATTGAACACGTCCACCCTCCAGGAGGTTCCACTGGGAAGCACTGGTCCAGAGGCAGGAGCTGTGGCGTCCAGGCGGAGGGTCCTGGAGCCGTCGCTTTTCCGGGGGCGGCTCACAGCAGCAGGCGTCCACAGTCTCGGCTCTGGGGCTCCAGCAACCAGTGGTCTGGGCTTGTGGACGCAGCCCTGACCTCCACCTCCACGGCCCCGTGGCGTCCTCCCTGCGCCCGTGTCCCCATCTCCTCTTCTTATCAAGACACCAGTCAGCGGATGAGGCCCCTGACTCCAGCACGAACCACCTCACTAATTACCTCTGCAAAGACCTTATTTCCACGAAGGCCACAACCACAGCTTCCGAGAACGTGCATGTCGAGGGGACACGGCAGCCCAGTGCCCCCGGCCGTGCCCAGCAGTGCCCTCTGCCCCCACCCCCCGTGCTGCTCCATGGAGTGCTGACTGTGTCTTTGCACCCCCAGGGAGTGAGCTCCCGGGTGGACACGTGGCCTGGGCACCCCGGCACACCCAGGGCCTGGCCCGCAGACCGGACAAGCGCACGGAGGGATGGATGGGTGGATGATGCAGGGTGCCGCCCTGGGTCTGACTGTTGTGCACCCCACAGGACAGCCCCAGGTTCAGGGAGGTGACATGGGACAGGATCAGCCTGAGTCCAGGCCGGGCTCTGCTGGGTGCCTGGGGCCGTTCACCAACCAGAGCCCCAGGTTCTCATCTCTGCAATGGGGCGGGGCTCACCTTCCAGGGTGACCTGGGGAGCGGTAAGTTGATGGCAGGGGCTAAGAGGGATCCTGTTTGTCTCCAAGACAGTGTGGACCAGGACGGGTCTCAGGAAGAGGCTGGGCTGTCTGCTAAACGGCCCACGAGTGCTGACCAAGCCCGTGGGCAACTGGTCGAACAGGCCTGGGGAACCCGTCCCGAGCCATCTAGCTACATGGCGGCCTGAAGGACGGCACAGGCCTGAAGTCCGGGGACCTCGCTGCTGGCCCCCAGGAGTCACGGGAGCTGGCTGCCCAGGAAGCGTCCAGAAGGCAGCCATGCTGGGCGGGTGCTGGCCTTCCCACAGGACCGCCCTGGCCAGGGCGTGTCCCTTTCATAGCGGATGAGGCTCAGAGGGCTGGTGACAAACCCTGGCAGCTGCCCAGGCCGGGGCAGGCTGAGTTTCCAAGGAGCGTGAGCTGTGTCTTACAAATCAAGATAGCAACTTCAATGACTGAGACGTTAAAAATAGCTCTGCTTGCTCAGTCGGCTCTCGGAATTCTGTGGGAAAGAGTCCGCTGGCCGGAGGGCTGGCCCCCCGGGCCTCACGCTCACTCGGGGACAACGCGTGGGAGGAATGCTGGGTGCCCTGCAGCTGGACAGCGGCCTCAAGGCCCATCCCACACTGCCCCTTGCTGCCGAGGAGGGGGCACCACTCAGGGCACCCTGCTGCGGCATCTGCCCCGTGGGGCACAGAACGGTCACAGCTTCTCTGGCCCCTGATTCTCGCTCTCTCTCCTAAAACGGCCTCTTCCCAGCCTCTCTTCTGCACCAGGGGCAGCCTTGGCTCTGTCTTCATGTCGAGGGCAACTCCAGCACACAGGCACACGCAGACACCAGTCAGGGCGCTTGGCGGCAAGCACAGAGCCAGCGTGGGAGTTAACCTTCAGTCCTCGGTCACACAGGCCACGTTCCAAGTACCCAGTAGACACACGTGACTAGTGCCTTTAAATGCAGCGTGTTGTGTGACAGGGAGTTCCGGCGGGTGCACAGGGACTGTGTGACATCACACAGGAAGTTCTGCTGGTGCACAGGGACTGTGTGACATCACACAGGAAGTTCTGCTGGTGCACAGGGACTGTGTGACATCACACAGGAAGTTCTGCTGGTGCACAGGGACTGTGTGACATCACACAGGAAGTTCTGGCGGGTGCACAGGGACTGTGTGACATCACACAGGAAGTTCTGCTGGTGCACAGGGACTGTGTGACATCACACAGGAAGTTCTGCTGGTGCACAGGGACTGTGTGACATCACACAGGAAGTTCTGGCGGGTGCACAGGGACTGTGTGACATCACAGGACTTGTGATCCCTCCTCATCTCTGCTCTGCCATCCTCACTTAGCCTCAGTCCTCAGAATTTTTTCTTAGAATTTTTCCTCGTGATTCCAAGATGGCTGCCATAGCTCCAGGCTTTTCATCCTTATCCCCCCACCTGCAGGCAGCCCTGCCTTGTGCCCTTTCTAAGAGCCAGGGAGATGGTTGCAGGAGCCCTGCAAAGAAGCCCTCCAGTCAGCAGAGCATTGGACCTGGACCTGAGAGCCGTGGGCTCAGCCCTCCCAGGGTTTGCTAGGAGAGCCCGGGACTGCGGGGGCATCACCTCCAGGCCTTCCAGCTGAGTGCTGGCACCGGGGGCAGGGCGGGGTGGCCTTTCCACTCGTTAGCTGTGTGGTCTTTTTTAAAGACAAGAATAGTCATCTCTTCAGAACCTCCCGGTGACATGGTCCTGCCCTTTGCGGGCTCACAGGTCTCGTGTGAGCTGCAAGCCTGGCCCCCAGCACACCCGAAACCTCGGGGCTCCGTGCGGCACTTCTCACTCACGCGAAGCCCTCGCGGAGCTCCTGGGTGGCAGGCAGCAGTCGTGTGGTCACTGAGGGCCCAGATCCGGGGCCACAGCTCTGCCCTCCTCGTCTCCATCCGCACTGACAGGAGAAGGTGGGGCCTCCGCGGGGCAGGACGGTGTGGGCCGGGGACGGCGTGGGCCGGGGACAGCGTGGGCCAGGGACGGCGTGGGCTGGGGACGGCGTGGGCTGGGGACGGCGTGGCCCGGGGACAGTGTGGGCTGGGGACGGCGTGGGCCGGGGACAGCGTGGGCCAGGGACGGCGTGGGCTGGGGACGGCGTGGCCCGGGGACAGTGTGGGCCCGGGGACGGCGTGGGCCGGGGACGGCGTGGGCCGGGGACGGCGTGGGCCGGGGACGGCGTGGCCCAGGGACGGCGTGGGCCGGGGACGGTGTGGCCAGGTCTGGAGCCAGCACACGTCGCTCTTCCCTCCCGCGCTGCCTGCCGCCCGGCCTGGCACAGAGGCCAGCGTCCACCTCGCTCACTGGGTGACCCACTTGGTCCTTGGCAGGAGCACGGGTCCTCGTAAGAGCCGGGACTCCCAGCACTCGAAACGCCACCGCCCAGAGCGCTCTGTGTTCTGACGGGTCCTGCTGACTGGAAGCCGGAGTCTCAGGGCTGGGATCCAAGGCCTCGGTCGCAGCAGGCACATTTCAAGCCTCACGTGGTTCCCGCAGGAGAACACCAGCTGAGGGTCTGCAGGGACGGGTGAGGAGAGCGTGGCCGTGGAGTCTGCTCTGCTCCGGCCAGGGGTCCGGGGACAGGTCTCTGCCCCCAGGAGCTCGGTCTCGGCCACGGGCCAGAGTGCAGACCCCCCGTGTGGCTGAACACACCCTCCTCTGGCGCTGAGCATTTTCACGATTCGGGAAAGACTGAAGTTCCGTTGTTGCTGTTTTTATCACATTAAAACACAAAATTAATTCAGTCGTTTCTCCTGACCTCGAAATGTTGGAGAGATGAATTATTCATGTCTTCGAAATCCGTTCTCCAAAACATGGGAAGAAATAAATTGGTTTTCCCCGAAACGGGGCTGTTCCACCTGAGGGACTGTGAGTTTGAGAAATGAGGCTTTGCCGGCAGAGACCTTGGGGTCCCCCGCCCCCCGACAGTCAGGATGCCCAGAGGAAGCGGCAGGTGGACGGCGTGTCCTGGGTGCCGAAGCCACAGCAAGCGGTCGCTGGGAGTCCTGTCCCGGGCAGAGGTGGGGGATGGTGCACACGGTCGCTGGGAGTCCTGTCCCGGGCAGAGGTGGGGGATGGTGCACACGGTGCAGGGAGGACCAGGGCCCAGGACCCCCGGGTTCGGCCGGCTCTGCAGCCTCATCACCCCTCATCTTGCCAGCACCCCACTTTTCCCATCTGTGAAATGAGTTTGCTGAACCAGACAATGCCCTGAGGGCTCCTGAGGGCTCTGCACAGATACCCTGCAACTAAAACAGTCATAGTCCTGGTGCTTCTCCTGAAGCCCCCCCGAGACCAGGGTCTGGGTCTCCCCAGGGCAGCGGCCCCAGCCGGGCAGCACCGTCAGGGCTGTGGGGGGCCCGGGGAGGAGGCGGAGTGCGGCCCCTCCCGTCGCAGCACCTCCTGCTGCTCACTGTGTTTCCTCCGTAGCGAATGGTGTCCAGCCTCTTCTGTGCACACTGCCCTGTACCTCGTCTTCGGCGAGGCGCAAACCGGTCCCTGGACAGTTCCCGTCTGTCTGTACCGGCTCCGAAGACCCGCCACGAGGACAGGAGGCACTCTCCTTCCTGAGGGTCTGCTGCCCACGGAGAGGCAAACGCACCTCGGGCAATGCTGTGGTACCCTGAGGGTGGGCGTGGGCGGCTGTGTTCCCGTCTGGGCTGCGGAGACGGGCAAAGCTCCGGAACGGCCGCGCCAACGCTGCTCTGTCAACTGGGGACGACGACGGCGCTGCCCGTGGGCACCACCCACCCACGGGCCGGAGCCACCACAGCTCTCAGCAAACACTTCAACCCTCAGCACGAGCTGCGCCCACCCCTGCTGCCAGGCGGCGGGCGAGCGCCCCAGAGAGGTGGCCCCAGAGAGGCGACCCCTGCCCAGCCGTCCGGCACAGAGAAGTCCACACTGCACACCACTTCCCAGGACCTCGGTTTGGTTCATTTTGCAGAAAGCCAGCCTCGGGGCCAATGGGCCTCCCGGGGAGGGGCAGGCTGTGGGGGGGCCCAGACGAGCGCTGGGGCAGCTGAGGCCACCTGGACCTCCCCGCAGAAAGCCAGGGCCGCCTCAGCGTGGCCTTGAAATGGGGGACCAGCCAGGGACCCATGTGGGCTCGCTGGGGAGGGGTTCCCCCAGGAGCCTCTGCCCCCGGCTCTCCTGGGAGCACGCTCAGAGGCTCGGCTGAGAGAGTTCAGGGTCGGGGGACGGGGGGGGGGGCCTGCTGACAGCTGCTCGGCAGGTACAAAGTGGAGTCCAAGACCCAGGGGGCAGGTGGGGGACACGGGGATGGGGGCTTTGTATGCATCCAACACACCTGAGCCCTGGACACGGTGTGTGCAGAGAGCAATGAGCCAGCCCCGTGCCAGGGCCGAAGGAGCCCTCCCTCCGGACGCAGCATTTGGGGTGCTTTCCGCCAGGTGAGCCGGGGGCAGCCCAGGAGGAACTGCAGGCTCGCTGGCAGACCAGGAGCTGCCCGGGGACGGCTGCCCTCCCACCCCCCCCACCCCCCCACCCCCAGGGCAGGCCTGGCCACTCTGGGAGCTGAGCTCACAGGAATGCTGGCCACAGATGGGAAGGGGCAGGGCTGGGGGTCCAGGGCCTGCCTCGTGGCCTTGGCAAGAGCTGGCCCCGACGGGGGCCCGTGGGCTCCTGACCCTCCAGGTCGTCCCTTCCTCGCACATCTTCCGTGGACAAGGCTTCTGAGCCTCACGAGTGGCCCCGGCTGGAAGTGTCCCCGCGAAGCCCTGAACCAGTCTCTCCTCCTCAGAGGCCAAGTCATGCCCTGTTCAGACTCGGCTGTAGGCCGAGTGCAGGCTGCGGAGCGAGGGCGGAGGGCAGAGAAGGCGCCAGGCGCCCGGCTCCACCCCATCGAGGTCACTGTCCTTAGCTGGAAGGAGGCTTGGCAGGCCCAGCTGGGGGACAAGAAAGAGCAAGCCCAGGATGGGCCGGGAGGGGAACAGGAAGCTGGCCAGCTCCACGAAGAACCTGAGCACAGCCCTGTCCACAGCAGGTCCTCTTCCCTCTGTCCTCAGGCCCTGGGAGGCAGCCCTGGCCTCCCACAGGACTCAGACGCAGTTTGCCGTGAACCCCAGTGGAATGGGCTTGGCCTCCAGAGTGAGCCGGGCAGGTCCCGGGAGCTGCAGGCCGAGCCTCTCACGCCTGGACCGGGAGGAGCGTCCTGACGGAGGCCTGGCCTCCAGTGGAGGCAGGGAGGCCCAGTGGGGCTGGTGCAGGAAGCCGGCACCTGACCCGCTGGCTGACTGGTCCCGACAGCTCCGAGGAGCCAGGCCCGGGAGCGCTGGCCCCCAGACAGCGGCGTCTCCTCTGAAGAATGCCTCTGTCTAACTGGTTTCCAATGTTTGGAAACCAAAGGCTGACCTCACCTAATCTCTCCATCTTCTTCTCTCCTCACAGGAGCTCATTAGCAGAGCTTGATAACAGGTGGCCCGGGTCAGGAGCAGAGGGGGGCCGAGGGAGGGAGCAGCTCTCCTCACCGCCCACACCCTTCCCCTCCACACCGCGGTCAGTGCTGCTTCTGTGAGTGCAGGGGCTCCCCTGAGTTGAAAGGCTGCCCACAGCCAGTGCTTCTTCCTGGGACACTCTTCCCCCTGCTTGTCCTGGGGACTCGTGCAGGTCGGAAGTCTCCCCTGATTCCAGCAGACCAGGTTGGATGCCCTCAGCAGGCCCTCCCAGCCCCAGGGAGGCAGGAGACCCTAGTGGTTAAAACCCAGTCTGGCCAAGTTAAAATTCTGACTCCTCCATTTACAAAATTTGGGGCAAATTCCTTACTGAACCTGCCCCTCCTGAACAATAGAGGTTGTTCGTGGCGCCTGGCTCATGGGGTGGTTGTGAGAATTGAAACTGACCAACTAACGTAACACAGCCTCAGCGTCCAAGCAGCGCCTCTCCTTCAAGCCCTTCCTTCAGTCTGCAGTTTTGTTTGTGTGATTCATGCTGGGCTTCCCCCTTGGTGGTTATCACCATGACGGCAACGATTCAGGGGTGCCCAACAGTGACAGTTCCCTGGAAGGTGCAAAAACTGTTTGCTGGATGAATGAGTAATAAATGGATGAATGGATCAATGGATGAGTGGATGGTGGGTGGATGGGTGGTAGATTGTGGATGGATGGATGGATGGATGGATGGATGGACAGGTGGATGGATGGATGGTGGATGGGTGGATGGATGGATGGATGGATGGATTGTGGATGGATGGATGGATGAGTGGATGGATGGATGGATGGATGAGTGGATGGTGGGTGGTGGATGATGGATGGTGGGTGGATGGATGGATAGATGGATGATGGATGAATGGATGATGCATAGATGGTAAGTGAATGGTGGGTAGATGAATGAATGGATTAATGAATGAGAGACTCATGGGACCAAAACAGAGGCTCCATTTTGTATAACTGAGTTTGCTGCAAGGGGCACCTAGCCCAGCCTAAACAGGAACTACCTTTCCATGTACTGACCAGCTCTCGCCTCCCACCATGAAACTCGGGCTGACCTGGGAGCACAGCTATGCGGAGTAGGGTTTCCAGCCTTGGATTCCTCAAGGCTGCCAGAGGGCGCATCCTGTGTTTCCAGGACAACCAGAGCGCTTCCACTCTGTGCCCATTTCTCAGGAGAGGAAGAGGAGACACAGCGTTACTTTGCCAGGCTGCTGGGGACACAGATGCCGGGTAGGGAAGGCCCTGCCCTGGAGTGCCTGACACTGCTCCATGCTCGGGCCCCTGGCGCCACCTGGGCCTCTCTGCTCAGGATGGAGGGCAAGCTGGCCACTCTTCAGAGCCAGGACAAATGTCAGTGCGAGGCGTCCGCCCTCAGCCCACAGCCTCGGTGGGCCTCGTGCCCTGGCAGCCCCTCTGTCCCCTCGCCCTGACGCCCCTTCCCCAGACACCGCGCAGACTGGTGCCCGCTGGCGTCGCCCAGCACTGTTGTGAGAAACCCGCTCACTGTCTTCGCTGCTTGGGAAGTTATCATCTCCAGGCTGCAGCTTCCTAAGGCGTTGCCATGGAGACGAATTTTCTGTCATAAATAAAAGTATTCTGGGGTCAGGAGATCTCAAGCATAACTAGGACAGATTTTGAGGAGGAAAATGCCAGAATTTTTTAAACACATGAGATGATGATCGGAGCTGCTCTTCCCGGAGGCTGTTTTGCAGGCTGTTAGGAATCTGGCCCAGGAGCCCAGCCGCCTCTGACGGCGGGTCTGTCCCTCCTCAGCGCCCCCTCCCCTGACACCCCCTCCCCTGGGCCGGGGACCTGGCGTTTGAATCAGGTTACGTTCTTGGGGTGAGGTCTGGGGTAACCGAAGACGGGTTGGCTCCCAGGGGTCCCCCAGGGTGCTGTGTGTTCAGGCGTGTCACTCTCGCTCTGGCCCTGGGCGCCGGCTGTCAGCCGAGGATTCTTGGCACATCCCTCAAGCCTCCCAGAGTGCTCTGGGACTCAGGTGTTTCCTGCGGAGCTTGGGGGAGGGTGTGACTTCCCAGGTGCCCAACTCCATCCCCACAGACACAAGCTCTCTTCCCACCAGCCCCACAAGAGTAGCTTTAAGGATGTCCTTTGCTCAGGGTCACCGCAGGTCAGTGTTTAAGGAGGTGGGGAGGCGGGGGAAGGTATGCAGAGCCGAGGGCTCTCTGGACACCACCCAGGCAGACAGTGCAGGCCCACAGCCAAGGACACAGACACACACACACACACACACACACACACCCACACACACACATTAGGTGGACAGAGTCCTCTGCCCCACCCCCAGCGCCGTCGCTCACACGAAGAGGCTCCAGCCCCGTGGGTCTCTGTCTGAGAGGGAGCAGCTCTGAGTCCCCAGGTCGTCCCCAGGTCGCACCAACCCCCAGGGAGGTGGCTTCAAAAATAGGAAGAGGGAGGGAAGGAGGGGGAGGAGGGGGAAGGAAGGATGGGGAGGGTCTGCTCTGGCGGGTGATGCCCTGGAGTTGGGACACTTGCCATGGCTCCCATTCCCGCTTCCCCATCTGAGAGGGTCCATCACGGTGAGAACGCCCAGGGAAGGAGGCCTTGAGGTACCCTGTGGGAGGTCCTCAAGAAAGCCCTCCTTAACCTGCAAATACTCTGCAGAACAGGACCCCTGGTCATTCCAGGACGTGGCTCAGACCCAGGGTCTGAGGCTGAACCCTGCTCCCGTCAGCGTCCCCAGACCCACTTTCAGCCCGGGCTCTGCCTCCTGATGAATCGTGACACTTCACTTATTCACATCCCTCCATGAGGACGAAACCAAGCAGAAGGTGGCTGTGACTCTCAAGTTGTGTGCCGAGGTGCCGGGACACACACACACCAACCGCCTGTCAGCAGGGGCTGGCTCTCACTCCCAGGGCTGGGCAGGGGCCATCCTGCTGGCAGTGACCCCTCAGTGCCATCTCACCAACACTGGTTGTCAGCCCTGGCACTTCCTTCATCTGCAGGAGAGTTCTGTCTCCACATGCTTGGGCTGCTGGTGCCACCACCCGAGAAGGACGTCAGCTGCCAGGGAGACAGCAGGATGTGACAAGGACCTGTAAGTGTGTGCTTCTACTTTTAGAGACTGTGTGCCTAGGAACTCACACAGATCCTGCAGGGAGTGGGGGAAAGGGGTCATCTCCATGGCCACAGAGTCAGATTGTGTCTCAGCCAGGGGGACTCCTGGGAAGCCAGTAGAAATCATGGCTTTGAAGAATATTTAACAGCCTGGGAAGGTGCTCTTCTCACAAGCAGAAAAAACACACAGAAGTATATACAAGGAACACTCAAGGGAAACTAGAAAAACTGAGGCAAAAGAAAAGGAAAACACATAAAAACTTATGGGATGCAGCTAAAGCAGTGCTTAGAGGTAAATTTATAGCTGCAAATTCCTATGTTATAAACAAAAGAAAGATCTCAAATCAAAAACTTAATCTTCCATCTTAGGAAACTGGATGAAGAAGAGCAAACTTAGCCCAAAAACAAGAGGAAGGAAATAGTACAGATTAGAGGAAAATAAATAAAATGGAGAGCAGAAAAAATAGAGACTATTAAGACAAAAGTTGTTTCTTTGAAAATATCAAAATTGTTGAACCTTGAAAATCACAAAAGCAGCATTGAAAGAACGTGAAGACCTTACATAAATGGAAAGCTATCCCGTGTTCACGGACTGGAAGGTGATATTGAGTGGCCAGCCTCCCACACTGCTCCACAGAATCAACACGATCCCTATCAAAATCCTAGCCATCCTGTTTGTAGAAATTGACAAACTGATCCTAAAATTCAAGTGAAAGACTGGACTCAAAATAACCAAAAGCGTGTTGACCAAGACGATTGCAACCTTACCACAGACCACAGAAACGAAAACAGAGGGATTCTGCCACGAGAGCAGACAGACAGACAGATCAGCGGATCAGAACAGAGTCCAGGAATACAGCCTTCTGCTACATGGTCAGCTGGTCATCAACAAGGGTGCCCAAACCTTCAATGGGAGAGAAACAGTCTTTCAAAAAATGGACAACTGGCCGGCCGGTGCGGCTCAGTGGATTGAGCGCGTCCCATGGACGGAGAGGTCCCAGTGCGATTCCTGGTCGGGGCACACGCCCGGGTTGTGGGCTCGAACCCCAGTAGGGGGCGTGCAGGAGGGCAGCCGACCCATGTTTCTCACACTGATGTTTCTCTGTCTCTCCCCCTTCCTCTCTCTCTAAAAAGTCAATAAAAACATTTTTTTAAATGTACAACTGGACACCCACGTAAAAGAGAATGACGGCACATTGTATACAAAAATTAACTCAGTGTATCCAAGACCCAAGTACAAAAGCTAAAACTATACAAGTCTGAGAAAAGAACAGGGTCATAGATGTTCATCGTGCAGCACTTAAAAATCACCCTGTGTGCCCTGGCCAGTTTGGCTCAGCGGTTAGAGCCTCAGCCCGTGGACCAATGAGTCATGGGTTCGACTCTGGTCAAGGGCCCGTACCTCGGTTTCGATTCGCCCTCGACCCTGGTTGGGGTCGTGTGGGAGGCAGCCACTCGATGTGTCCCTTTCACGTCGATGTTTCTCTCTCTCTCTCTCTTCTTGTCTCTCCCTCCCACTCTATCTGAACAAAACATGGACAAATGTCCTCGGGTGAGGATAAAAAAAAAAAATCACCTTGTACACACAATTTGGGGCCTCTGGGGTCCTGCGGTCTGACCCAGTCACCTTACAGACGAGGACACAGAGGTCCTGTGTGAGGTCACACCTCCCCCGACGCCAGGCCGCAGCAGAGACACCCTGGTGTGCACTCGGATGAGAATGAATGAATGAACCAACCAACCAACCAACCAACGAACCTCTGGAGACCAGGCCACAGCCAAAGCCCTGCAGACCGCCTCGGGTTCAGGTCTGGCGTGTCCGTTGCTGGTCCTGGAGGCAGTCTGAGTGCTGTTTGGATGACCCTGGCGCTGGTTCTGGGGTTGGACAGAGAGGCATTGGCACTGCCAGGCCGTGACGGGGGGCAGGGCAGAGAGCCCCGGACCAGAAAAAAATGGGCAAGCGTCTCTGAGGTCAGGCAGAGTTCACAGGCGCCTCCGGTGCTGAGCGGAGACGGCTGACGAGGGCAGAGCCTCCACGCAGCCCAGGTGGCAGCCGCCTCTCCGGGCCACAGGTCCTGGCAAGTCTGCGCAGCCTTGCTCTCCGGAAACGCAGCTGTGAGAGGCGGTGAGCCCCTCCCTGGGAACTCCAGGACACCTGGGGACAGAGTGGTGGCGGGTGGCTGTTCTCCAGGCGACACCTGCATGTTCTCCCTGAGGGCCCTGAGCTGGGACTAGGAAAGACCCTGGAGCAGCTGGCCGGGGACTCGGTAAGCTGTCCCCAGCCGGACCCAATAGACGTCGGCCCTCAAGCACCTAGAGCAGGTGTCCGTTTTCTCATGGAACCACCCTGAGCTGCCACAGCATGACCCCCAGCCAGGCCCACGCACAGCCGAGGGACCAGCAGCGCCTCTGGGCGGTGCAGCAAGGAGAGCCGATGGGGCTCTGAGCCCGTTCGGCCCGCCCAGGACCTCTGATGGCCACACCGCAAGGGGCCTGGCCAGCCCAGAGCCTAGAAGTGCTGATGAGGGCAGGCTGCCCCCAAGGCTGTGCTCCTGGCAGTCAGGGGGATGTGAGGACTGAGAGTCCCCCGAGAAGGGAGGGGGCTTACAGCCCAGGCCCTGTGGCGGGGGCCAGGCGGGTAGGATGGCAGCCCCAGTGGAGCTGTGCCAGGCCTGGAGCCTCCCATGTGTCCCCTGCCTGGGCACTGCCTGAGAGAAGCTTGGAGGGGAGGTATTTCTGTCTGCCCCGCACACCAGGTCTCAAAGGGCCTTCCAGGCAGTGCAGGGCCAGGTGGCAGGGAGGACCTGGGGGCCAGAGGGCTGGGGGCTCAGTGCTCGGCATGGCGGCTAGTGTCGGGGATGGTGGGGCCGTCCCCAGGAGCGCTGCCCACGGATCGGCAGGCCGGAGGCCAGGCCGTGAATACTGCACATTTTTTGGCAGCTCAAGGGCCTGGCTGGAAACAGTCACAGTTTTATTCTGCAGAAACCACAGGCTTTGCGTCCCCGGCCCCTCAGGGAGTGGGGGAGGATTCCAGCCTAGGCCGCCGGTGGGGGGTGGAGAATGTGGGGTGACAAGCCAGCTCCTGCATGCTGCCATCACCTCCAAGACCAGGCTGGGTCCCGGCCCCCGACCCAGGGGTGAACCCAGAAGCTCCCGTCAGTACAGTAACCACTTGGGATCGAGGCCCTCAGGGGCCCCCAAGGACCCAAGCTCTGATGAAACAGCCTGCTGCCCCCTTCAGGGGCCACTTGGGGACCCAGAGTAGACTTAGCTCCAGCCCTGCCCCCAAGGGTCCAGACTGATGTGGGGAGCACAGGGCCCAGGAACCAGGGTCTGCTGAGGGGCAAGAGCGGGCAGGGCGGCCCAGACCCCCGCGGAGACCGGGCAGGAGGGAGGCGGCGAAGTCTCCACCACCTCGTCTGGGGTCACCCGGCCCCCCAACTCCACACAGGTCCTACTGCCCATGCAGCACAGGGTGATGGAGGGACGGGGTGCACACTCTGCCTCTCAGGGCAGCTGCTCGAGGCGGGCAGACGGCGGGCTGTGAGGCAGACAGTCTGTCCACGGAGCAGCGCCATCCTCACCCCTCCATATTGCAGAGGTGGGCTGAGGGAGACCCCGAGACTCCTTCCCAGCACAGCCACCAGAAGTATTTCTGAGAACACAGAAATGACCTACCCGCCAAGATCACATGACAAGGTCATTCAAGGTCGTACGAGACACCCAAGGTTTCATGGTAAGGTGCCCAAGGCTAGCATCCCCCTTGGGCGGCCTGAACAGGTGGCCGAGGGCCCCGCCGGGTGGGATTGAGACGCTCACTCTGCTCTCCAGCCACCGGGTCGTGAGGCTGGCAGGAAGCGCCAGGAGGTCCCCCAGCTGGCAGGGCCCATCCCAGGTTTCCAATTCCATTCTCAGAACTGGATTGTAAGCAGTGCAGGAAGTGTGCTGGAAAGTGCAGGTGACAGGACCCCAGAGACGGCCACGCCCACGGCCGGAAACTGGGACAGCACCCTGCACTGTGGCTTCGGACACACCCATGCCCATGGACTCCTCCCCGATGGGTGTCCCCTGGAGGGAGCCCTGCCTGACCCATTTCCCCTTCGCTGTTCATTTAAATCGACATTCTTTTAAGTGAAACTTTGTATCACTGTCAGAGCATCAGAACTAGTTGGATTTTTAATACATCACTCAGCTGACACAGACCCACCCCAGCCAGGGGCACTTCCTGCCTCGCTGACACCCCCACCGGAACCCAGGCCCCACGAGACAGCACGAGCCCTTGGACACCTGCTGCCCCCCACCCCGGAAAATGAGGTGCTCCCCATCACTGCTCCTCTGCCCAGGGTCATCCGAGAGGGTTAAGGACACGCCGAGGGCACAGCTCCCTGTCTAGGATGGGGTTGGAGGGACCCGAGGCCGAGCGCATCCAGACTGTCTGAGCCTGGCCTGGGCCAGCAGCTGGAGACACGGCACCTGGCGGCCAGCAGGACAGCCGCTCTCCAGCCAGGTCCACTCGCCTCACAGACCAGACGCGGAGGCCTGGACAGAGAGGGAGATGCCCACATCACAGGACATACCCATCACCTGGAAGCCGGACCTCACAACAGGACAGAACCAACATGGGTGTGACCAGGTCACCAGGGGTCTCCAAGCACCTGCCCCAGAGCTCCCGAGATGCTGAGCCCAGAGCTGCAGAGACGAGGACATGCTGGGGCAGGTGTGACCTTCTGCACAGGAGGCAGACAACCCTGAGACCCGTCCGCGCATGGCTGACCCTCGCTCCGCCTGAGCTGCAGGCCACACGGGCCCCGACAGAGGCCTCAGGCTCAAGGACTACAGCCACCCAGCCGCACCCAGGTGACGGTGTCGTGACGGGCGGGAAATACCAGGAATGCAGGGCACAGCCTGCAGGCTGCGTGGGCGTAGCTCGACCAACCCGCCAGCCCACGTCTGCACCGCCACCGGCTTCCTCCAGGGTCTGGGCCCTCCTGGTGGCACCTTCTCCCCCAAGAGCAGAGGCTTCCCGGCCGCATCGCTTTAACGAGTAGGCCTTTCATCGGCCAGTGTCACGCGAAGAAACACTGAGCAGGATTCTCAGCGCATCACGGACACGAATATACAAATGACACGTTTACACATCTCACATCCGCAGGCACGGGTCCGAACAGCGCTGCCTGAGGCACCCAGCCCGGGCCCAGGGCAAGAACCAGGGGCCACAGCCACCTGCCCACGGTCCTCCCCCCACAAGCCCCTCGAGAACCACATGTAGAAAATGTGCGCTAGAGGAATTTCTTTATAAAAAATCCCCCCCCACACACAGACCCGGACACAGCCCCACAGGCATGCAGGCAGCCTCGAGGGTGGGACGGCTGGTCTACTGGCTCCCGTGCAGGGTGAGGTCACCCACTCCTGGGAAAACCCTTCACGCCCTTGGCTGCTCTGGCAGGTGCAGGGTCTCCATCTCCGCGGGCTGCACGCACCAGCGAGGCGGCTTCTCTGGCCCGTTCCCGTCAGGTTCGGGTCCTGCAGGTTCCGGTCGTGGGGCCGGCCCAGGGACAACGCTGTCCCAGAGGCTGTCCTCTCCCCGTGGCTGTCCAGGAGCCCCAGCAGCCGCACCTCGGGCCAGGACAGAGGCAGAACCAAGACTCCAGCTACGCAACGAGAAAATCGTGACCACAAAATGCATTTCACGTGTACGGGTTTTGTTGGTGTTTTTCCGTCTTTTGGTTCAAAAAACAAAAACAAAAACATAGCAGGCTCTCAGGTATGTAAAATGGTAATATTAGATAAAAATACAAACTTCACCTTTACAAAACAAAAACAAAAAACAACACACACACATTTCTCTTGAGTACACATAAAGCATAACATCTTACCAAAAATAAAGAATTTAGGTTGTGTCCAAACACAGGCAGCAGCCACCTGCCACAGCCACGCCGTGGCCACCGGCGGGGGCGCGGGGACAGGAGACCGGGCAGCATTTGATTGGTTCACGCATAGTTCTCTCAAAATGGCTTAAATTAAAAAGTAAAATGAGATAGGCAAGGGAGAAGCACGTCAAGTCAGAAACATTTAGGAAATGATGCACAGGTGGGTGTACCATGTTTATTTAATACATCTCATCCGTTTGCTCACACCCTGCCAGGAAAAATACCATCTCCCTGTCCGGACTGTTACAGCAGCCTGGTGTCATCGGTGTCAATGTCATCCAAGAGATAATTTAAAAAAAAAAAAAAAAAAAAAGCTAGGCAAAGAGTAAAAAGGAAAGCTTAATAATCACTTTATGGTGTAAAAAAAAAAACAAACCCCACTTAAGGCTCGCAGGAAGGTTCTGTATAGACTTAAACACTACAGCAAGGAGATGTGGTTTCTAAAGTCCCGTGGCGGTTTCCGAGACCCCCGCTCCTGCGCACCCCTGCAGAGCCGCGGCTCCTGTTCCGTCCTCCAGAGAGAGCGGGCTCCGTCCGTGTCCTTGCAAAAGCACCTGTGACCACCCTGGACAGAAATCCATCCGCCGAGGCCTCCGTCGCTGCCATCCCACAGGGCGCCCTGCATTCCCGCGGCCGCTGGGCGTTGTTGAGTCAGTTCTGTCTGTCGTGTTCCGTGGTTGCGTTTGCTCTCTCTCGACAAGGAAGCTCTCACTGTCTCACCGAGTGCTACAATACTTGCTTTGATGTCACATCAAACAAACGTATACGTCTCTTTGTTCTCCAGAGTGTGCATGGAGACGGTTTTTCACGGAGGAGAACAAAGACCGCACGCTGGCAATAAGCACCGTACATAGTAGGTCCAGGAATGTAACACGCCATGTACATCCATGTCCCGGGAAAGGGCTGCTAGCTCATCCTCACCTCACATCTGCAGGGAGAGGGAGAGACAGGCAATGAGACGGGACCACGAGAACCACACCGAGCGGGCACTCCACCTGACCGAGGGCACGCACACACACATGCACGCACGCACACACACATGCACACACACGTGCGCACACACATGCACGCACACACACAGCAGCCAGTCTTAGGATTTGAAGTTTTCGTGACATTTTCCACACCACACAGGGTTCGTTACCCTTTCTGTAACATCCTGACCAGAGCTGGAACTAGGATCTCAGGATCTTACAAAAGAATAAGGCTTGAGAGTAATCCCCGTTCTCCCCTTGTACACATAGGGGAAACTGAGGCCCAGAAAAGTTCTTCTCACCTTCCACTTTCTTCCAGCCTAGGGCTTGATGTGATTCCTGGAGCTCTGGCAGCCATATTGGGCCATGAGGCAACCCTGAGGATGGATACCACCAGCCAGAGAGGAGGGGCCTCTGACCAGGCAGATCTACACTGAGCTCTGAGCTGAGAGCAGCTCGCCCCGTGCTACGTCCTGTCCACTGGTCATTCTAACACGTGTACCAGCCACATGCCCAAGCCTGAGTGTGAGCGGGGCCGGGAGAGCAGGGACACCTGCCTGTCACTCTGATGGTCTTTGCCGTCAGCTGGCCCACGGAGGCCAGAGCCCAGTGGACGGTAGACTAGATGCACGGACAGTACAAAACCGCCCCTTGCACCACACCTGTGGGCCCTCCACCTGGACCTTCTCCTCACAGTATCCTCACAGCACCTCACCCACACGCCTCAAATCTCCTGACCCAGCAGCTTCCTGCAGCCACACTGCCAACCACAGCCCGGCTCGATGCACCTGTGTGCGAGAAGTCCTTCCACCGCCGTGTGGTTTGGACGCCACGGACAGAGGCAAGGACAGGCTCTCCAGAGCCAGAGGCCAACACCAAGGATCGGAAGGCTTGGAACTGCCTCCTCCCTGCTGCCGAGGGTGCCCAGGTCCCAGTCTCCTCTCTACAAGGCTGTATTTCCCACGCTCCCTTGCTGCGGAGGGATGGCGGTGCAATCAAAGTGAAGGTCACGGGTGGGATTTCTCAAAGAGGGTTGTTTTACCCTTCTTCCCACCTTACTCCTTCTTTTAGCCTGGAGCGTGGGTGTGATTTCTGGAGCTGTGGCAGCCACTGAGAGCTATGAGGCACCTCTGAGGATGGACAGCACCCGTCGCCTCGACATCGCCTCCCTTGCCCTGGTCTCCCTCTCTGTCCATGAGTCGTGAGTATCTACCTTAAAGGATCTGTTCAGCCTCTGACACCCCTAACTGCAGCGTCTATAAGCCCGTGCTTCTGCCTGTCTCACGGGGTGCATGCCTGAGCGGATCCCAGTGCTGCCCAGGGACCCCCACCACGCCTCAGGAAACGCCTCGCCCCGATCACGAGGAGACCAAAGCCAGAGCGGGGCCTCGGGGCCAGGAGGGCTGTGGGTCAGACTGGGTGACGGGAGGGAGGGGTTGGAGACGAAGCAGGAGACCCCAGCCCAGCCAGAGCCAGAAGCAGTCAGGGCCAATCAGGGCCAATCAGGGCCAATCAGGGCCACGACCGGTGATTCGCCTGCCGATCAGTCATCGCGCCGCCCCGCGGGACACGGCCCATCCAGCCACAGCTCCTACCTGGTTGGCTTGTTAGGTGGGTTTTAACCTTTTTCTTTTCCGCTTTTTACCTGACTCCCTACGCCTTCCTGTTAACAGAAGGGCAGGGAGCGTGAGCGGGCCTAAGGGAGGGCCGGCAGCTGGGCACTGAGATAATGAGCACCTGGGCTGCTGGTCTCTCTGGAAGAAAACTAACTCCGTTAGTGCTGGCGTGGACTCTCCCTGGACCCTCGGGTCGGCCCCAAGGCCACGCCGCTCCTGGGTGCTCTGTCCACAGGGGAAGGCCAAGACCCCTGGCCACGCCGCGGCCCGACAGCTGACGTCCCACCTGGGTGGGGACCTTCCGCAAACATGTCTCCCCTGAGCCCCCCAACCGGCCCGCTGACCAGGGCCAGAAACCTCAGACCTCCCACCCCCCGCCCTGTAGCCTCAGCCTCCCCTGCCAGAGCCCACAGCTCGGCCCACCTCCCGCCGATCAGGGCAGCCCAGACCCCAAGGCCCGCCACGCCCGCTCCCCCACGCCCGGAGCCCAGCCGAGGACCCTCGCGATGGCCGCGGCCTGCAGCTCACCTGCCTCCTCCTCCCGGTGGTCCGGGCTCGGGCCGCTGGGCACGCACGTGCACTCCAGGTGCTCCTCCAGCCGCACCTGCACCTCTTTCAACTTTGGCTTCTTCCTGACGTACTCCACCTTGGCCACCTGCACAGACCACAGGCCGCGTGAGCTCGCCCCAGGCCAGGAGGCGCCTGACCTCCAGCCTCCGACCTCCTCGCGGTGGGAAAGGCAGGTGGAGACAAGCCCCGGGCGGCACTGTGGTCTGGTCCCGAGTCCCCTCCATGACCCACACACCGGGGGTCTGGGGGTGCGTTTCAGGGGGGAGCCTGGGGGGGTGATTCCATGTTTTGGGGGCACCTGGGGCACAAGGCAATGCCCTGCAGTGCGTCCTTGGTTATCACGGGGGGACCCCGGCCACGGCAGGGGCGATGCCGCGGGGTGCTCACCGCCCAGCCATCACCCTCCCTCCTTCTCCTTCCCGCAGCCCCGGGAGGAGCCGGCACGGCCCCGGGGCCTGAAAATAGGCCGTGGGCTCCAGGCCATGTGGCTGGCCCCAAGGACCCTCCCCCAGAGCCACTGGGCCAGGCTGCCCACAGCCTCAGCCCCAGGCCTCTGGACTTGGAGGCAACGTGGGCAGAGACCAGGCCGTCCCAGGGGCTGGTGCCTCTTCAGTTCAGGGAAAATTACTGTCACCATCCATGGCCTTGCAGCCCGGCACTCTCCAGACACAGAACCGCAGGGCAGGCCTCGCCCCCGACCCCCAGGACATGCAGGAGAAAACGGCCCCAAGGCACAGAAGGTGGGCCTCAAGCTCTTATCCCCACCGACCCCAGGGAACTGGCTTATCTGTCCTGGGAATGCAGCTCCGCCCTCCACAGAGGTACACACATACATGTGCATACACACACCCAGTGCACACAGCCCATCCTAGGACCTCAGCCTCACACGCGTACACACACCAGTGCACACAGCCCGTCCTAGGACCTCAGCCTCACACGCGTACACACACCAGTGCACACAGCCCGTCCTAGGACCTCAGCCTCACACGCATACACACACCAGTGCACACAGCCCGTCCTAGGACCTCAGCCTCACACGCGTACACACACCAGTGCACACAGCCCGTCCTAGGACCTCAGCCTCACGCACACCTGGCTCTCAGACTCAAAGCACCACCAGACGCCACACCTGCCTTGATGCGCCCCATGTGTGGACGAGGAAGTTACAGACGAGACTTTCCCGTCCCCGAGGCCACAGCCCGTGCTTGGTCCCCAGCAGGAACCGCCACCACCTCCCCGCTGGCCCCCACAGAGCAGGGGCACGGCATGCCCTCTCTGCCCACTGGGACCCAGGGCCCAGCCCTTAGGACACCCACTCATCCCCTCATTGTTCACCCGGGGAAACTGAGGCAGAAAGGGAGCAAAGCCCACGGGCTTCACCCCAAGCATGTGGAGGGGCCATCCAGAGCTGGCAGGGGGCGGGGGCAGAGGACTCTGACCCAGGACAGTTGGGAAGGGGAGGAAGAGAAGAGGACCTTCCCCAGACTCCTCTGCAGAGGCCTGGAGTCCAAAAAATGGATGACCCCGGGGAAGTGGGGTCAGCCCCACACCGACAGCCAGGGACCCACCCCACAGGCAAGCGGGCCCGAAGGTTCACCCAGGCCCGGCCGTGGCCACTCAGTGACATTGCCGGTCAATCCCCTGCACGGAGTGTGGCACTGGCCGGCGGCCCCGTGACATGGTTTACAGCACCCGACCTTGTGTGTGAACCCTGCGGCCGGATACGAGCTGGGGGTGGGGGGTGGAGGTCCGCAGCCACCCTAGGTTTGGGCCAGGCCTGGGAGGTCTCCTGAGTTGAGAATGAAGAGCTGCTGACCCCCAAGGCCTGGGCCACGCCGCCCATCCACCTGCCCTTTGCCCAGGGACTGAGCCTGAGAGACGTCCACGGGCCCTGTGGGCAGAGCCTCTGCCTTCCCGTCTGCAAGATGGGCGCAGGGTCCCAGGGTCATGGCGAGGCATTAACAAGGTCACTCTTGTAGAAGCACCTGGAACTTGGGACTGAGCTTCCTTCCCGAGTGACCCCTGGTGTCCAGACTTTCACACAGGGCCCCCTCTTACCAAAACCAGCCCCCAGGCTGCTGCCCGCACCCTGGCCACCTGCCAGCCTTCCTCGAATTAGGAACAAGCCCGCCTAGGCGATCCCTGGGGGCCCCAGCTCCCTGACGCCCTCCGCCTCCCTCGAGTCCAAGCAGGTGGGACCTGAAGGCCAGCCCACACCCTGCCAGGGCCCCGGCTGAGTGCCCACGCACCCTCCCCACAGGCTCCTTCCATCACCCTGGCCTCTGCTGGAGACAGGAGGCTGGGGCAGGCGGGCAGGTGTCCTGTGCTGGTCCCGGGGCCTCACCCAGTTTCCGCTGCAGGGCAGATGCTGAAACCCAGCTCAGCCGAGACCCCCGGACTCCTGGGCACAGGGGGCAAGGAGCTCTCCACTTCGGGGTAGGGTGGGCACTCCAGAAACACCTCCCCACCCAGTCCCTTTGCAAAGCTCACACAACACTGGCCACTCCCGGCTGAGAACCCTCTCTTCAGACGGTCTGCTTTTATCAAAGAAAAACGATTTACGGTGCACCTGCCCCTGGGTCCTGGGGATTCCAGGACGCCCCACACATGTCCAGGCAGGAAATGCTGTTTCCCCCAAGAACACGCTGTGAATATTAAATTCTCTGAAGCATCCTCCACTCCAGCCAGGTCCACAGAATGAGACATTTCCGTCCTAGGAACCCCCATTCCTGTAACCTCGGCCCCCAGACCCACACCTGAGCCCAAGTGGGGTTCCCATGTCCCTTCCTTCCCCCCGTCTGTGTCTCAATGCCTGGGCTGCACCTTACAAAGCAGACATCCCACCTCCCCACTCCTGAGGTGTCTGCGTCCTGAACCACGGGCAGATGCACCCAAAAATGAGCGGGGACGTCACCCCTCCAGACAGGGGAGGCTGAACACAGAAGGCTGGAGCTCTTGCACTCAGCGGCTCCGGGCTGGGCTGCCGGAAGGCAGGAGGCAGGACGTGTCCCCCCCCTCCCCCCCCGAGGGCCGGGCAGAGCCACACCCTGAGGGACCCCAGGTTAGTCCTGACTGTCCCACAGCGGCAGTAACTGAGCCCCCAGGGAAGGCTCACAGCCACCCCGAGGGCTCAGTGCGCCCACCTCACAGATGAGGAAACTGAGGCAGCAGACAAGGCTGCTGCTTCCGCAGGGAAGAGGCCCTGAGCTCGCCCCTCACCAGGAGGCTCCGAATGTGGAGGAAATCCGGCCCCTCGGGTGGACGGCTGCAGAGCGGCTGCCCCAGAAGCGCTTCTGCATCCCCTCCCCACGGAAGCCAACCCCAGGGCCGCGTGGACCGACAGAGTGAGGGGACCCCTTCTCCCCTCCCCCGGCTCGAGGCAGATGCGGGTCCGAGAACATGACCCCAGGCTCCTGGGCCTGAACCTGGCTCCTCGGCCAATTCCAGCACCCAAGGCCAAGGTTGGCCTCCCTGACCACTGGGCTCCCCACACCAGCACAGGCACCCCTGCCCCCCGGGGGCTCGGAGGCTCTCCCTTGAAATGAAACTTTGCCCCCTGAGCCGCCCAGTTCTCCCTCAGGCCCTGAACTGGACCACACAGCCGTGAGGTCCCACAGCACCCCGCTACCTCCACCCACAGGCGAGGCCCATCCCGGGCACCCGGGAGGACCCCTAGCCCTGCTTTCCAGAGACCTAGGGGTGCATTTCCTGAAGGACTTGGGGTCACGCCCACAGGAGCCCTCAGACAAGACGGAAGCCGCTCTGCAGCGCCCTGCGGCTCCGTCCATGGGAGACGCCGCTCACAGCTGCTCCTTCATGCGACCCACAGCCGGCCATCTGCCTGGGCCGTGGCCTGAGCCCCGGGGCCACCACCAGTCATGGCCACCACCGAACCAACCCCAAGGGTGGGCCTGCGGGACAGGGTCCGATGTTAGCAGGGTCCAGGGGCCAGCTCCTCGGGGAAGCCAATCAGGGAGCGGACAGCAGTGCTGACCTCAGCAAGCCCAGAGCAGGGAAGTCGACCCCCTAGAACCCCAGCCTGCCTGCCCGCAGCTGTCCCTGGCCACCCTGGGGTCCTGTGGGGGTGCTGGGCCCCTGCCTCTAGATCCTTCCATCAAGCTGCCACAGGGGAGGGGGACAAGCCCCAGAGGACAGGTGAGCCCTGCCCCAGGCCCTACCCGTGACCTCATGGAGATGAAGGCGGGGGGCTGGCCATCGACCCCAGCACGTCCAGACACCCAGGGTCTGGGGGCCACTGGGCAGCCTTCAGCCGAGCTCGCGCTCAGCAGTCTACCTTCCTGGCGTCAGCGGGGCGACCACACCCAGCCTGGCTGTTGTCTCCTTTTATTCATCAGAAGCCTCTGCGAACCCAAAGGCCAGGAAGCTCAGAACCAAGGAAGTGCCACCCGGGCCAGGACCCCCGCCTGCCCAGCACCGCCCTGCAGGGACGAGGCTCGGACGCCAAGGGCCTGCTCGGCCTCAGCCCCAAGCGGAGCGGCGGCAGGCCTCCGCCAGGCCGGGCTGGCCTCCACACGGGCCTCCTGTTCCCACTGACCTTTTGTCCCCTTTCAGCCAGAACCCCAGTGTCTGGGGCCAGATGTTTTCCTGCCAACCCTCGGACGGGTGGGCAGGGGGAGAAAGACCCCGAGCCTGAGTAGAGCAGGGAACCTGGCTGCCCGGTCTCCAGACCGGAGCCCCTCTGTCCCCTCTGGGCTGACCAGGACCCATCTGGGCAGGAGAAGGCCCCTGGGGGGACGCCCTGGTCCAGCTCCACCACCTGCCCCGAGCCCGTGGGGCCTGCGCCCAGGCAGAGCCCCCCCCCCCCCCAGCAGCCAGCACCCGGGCTGGGAGCACACTGCGTGTCAGCCGTGCAGAGACCGTGGGGCCACAGGCTGTGGAATGTGCTTGCTCAGCTCCCAGGTGGGGCAGAGACCTCGTCCCTGAGGTCACGTCTTTCCCGGTCATGGGTCTAAAGGGCCTCCTCATGTGACAAGTGGCCCGGCCGGCTGCATGGTCCTTCACTGAGAAGTCTTCTCCCCTGCACCTCACGCGGAGGCCAGGGGCTGACGTCGAGGGTTTGGAATGACTAGGAGTCAAGGAATGAGTTCTAACGCACCCCCAGACTGACATCTTCAACCCAGGAAAATGGGCCCACCTGCCAGGGAGGCTCAGCAGGGAGGGCGCAGGCCCCAGGGTCCTAACCCACCCAGAGCCTCAATGGGGAGCCTCTGGCCTCTGCAGCCTCAGCCTCCCTTCCGAGAAGCCGGAGACGCCCCGGGGCCTCCCTCCAGCCCTGTCCTTCTGCAAAGGGCCAGGCAGGGACTGAGGTCCAGACTCGAAAGCCTCCCGGCAAACAGGACTGCCCGGCCCCAGGCTCTCTAGGGAGTTTCACGGCCCAGACGCCCAGAGGTCATGTTTCAGACCCATTTCACAGATGAGGCAAGTGAGGCTGGTCAGGGGGGACCCAGGCCCCGACAGGAGCTTCCAGCCACTGGGCCATAGCCAGCCCCAATGTGGCCGCCCGGAGTGACTGAGGAAGCAGAATTTTCCCAGGACTCAGGCGGGGAGCACAAGGAACTCCCACGTGACCTTTCCGTACCCTGCTCAGTGCTGCCCTGGTCACCTCGGCCAGCCCTGCCTGAGGGTAGTCAGCCCCCACCTGTCCCTCCTGAAACAAGGGCCAGGCTCGGCCTCGCCGCACCCCCAGAAGGGCCCTCCCAGAGATACTCCATGGACACAGGCGTCCGGATACAGGGGGTGCCCTCCCGATGTACAGGCAGCGAGCCCAGGGCCCACCCCGGCACCTTCTCCCTGACTCCCGTGTCCTGGGGAGAGGTCCTGGGCTCCGTGCAGGCCGAGGAGACCCGACCCCCCAGCCAAGCACCACAGTCCCCACCAAGGCGCCTTTAAGAAGGTGTCTTTCTGCACGGCTGTTCCCTGCGAGAGGCTGTGTGGGGTGCAGGGGAGGAGCCCCGGAGGAGAAGACCACAGCCACGCCCCCGGCCGCGGGCTCACCTTGACGCTGCGGTGGTGCACACGGGACGGCTGGCACTTGACGCTGCTGGTGTTGCAGCAGCCGGTGCAACGCTTCACCTCCACGCACGGCGGCCAGATCAGGAAGTTGGCGGACGTGGGGTCCACCTGACTCCGAGGTATCTCGTAAATGACCGTCCTCGTCTTGCAGACCGCAGGGACGGCCTCCTCTGCCGAGGAAGAGCCTTGGTGAGCGCGGAGGCCACTCCAACCCGCTGACCCCCAAAGCCCGAGCTGAAGCAGCACCGAGGGGCTGGGCCTGGGGCAGCCGGGAGTGTGGCTGCTGCTGCCTCCAATGTGACGTGTCACACGGCCCCAGGGTGTCCCCCCCCCCCGGGTGCTGCTGAGCTGTCCCAGAGTAGCAGGAACTCGAGGGCCCGGTTGGGGGCCCCAGGGGAAGGACCGGGGTCAAACAGGAGGGAGGCCCCATGCGCCATGAGGTAGGTAGTGTGCAGCTGGGGCAGAAGGGAAGCAGGCTGGGCAGACGAACAGGAAGAACACAGCCCAGTGGGCACCGTGTCCCCAGGGCCAGGCCCCACTCCCGGCAGGAACAGCCTCACACAGGAGGCGGTCATGTCTCCAGGGCTCATGCCCAGGCTGCTCTGGACCATCCCGTCTGGTCTGCTGTGGCTCTGTGACTAAGGGAACAGCTACAGGGGCCTGGGGGAGGGGTGTCACAGGGGCCTAGGGGAGGGGTGTCACAGGGGCCTGCATGGTAGGCAAGGGACATGGCACAAGCCACACCCTGACTCCCAGCCCCTAGGCCTGGGACCTGCCCCTGAAAGGGGACGCAAGGCCGCCCGCCGGGAGGAGCCACACTGGCCACAGGCCCTTCGAGGAGGAAGGGCTCTCTCCCGCTCTGTGCTCCTCAGCACACGTTGGCCAGTCCAGCCCAAAGCCCTCAAGTCCTACGGACACTAGGGTGGGACGGACGGACGAGAAGCCCACCCTGGACCGCAGCACACGGCCTCCTGGCCCGGCTGGGCACTGTGTAATGGCCTCCCGGCCACATCCAGCCATAGGGACAGGCCACCAGGAGGCCCTGCTGCCCAGACACAGGCCCAGGGAGCCCGGACAGAGGGTCTGCGACTGCCCACTGAAGCTGTCGCCCAGCAACACTCAGGCCCCGGGACCCAGCAGAGCTGGAAGGGGCCTCCCGGGGGCACACCCCGTCCCTGACACCCCGGCTCTCACTCGCCCGCAGCTGCAGGGAGCTGGGAGCTCCGTCTCAGGGAAGAGGAGCACGAGGTGCCGTCACCCCAGTGCCCGCAGGTGTCAGACGCCCCTCCTCTGCAGGGGGACACCTCCCAGGAGGGACCCTGCACCTCCCAGAACCAGCCACAGAACCGGGGGGTCTGGAAGCTGGGGTCTGGCTGTCCCCTGGAGGGAAGGGTGACAGGGGCCTGGGAACCTGACAGGGGGCCAGGGGATGGAGCCGGGGAGGCGGTTGGTCCAGCCCTTCGCTGTGCTCGAGGGTGCTCCTCCCCTGGAGCTGGGCGGGCCACCCCCGAGGCTCCGCAGCCCTGAGTGTGGTTGGAGGAGTGACTGTTTGGCCACAACAGTAAGTGTCACCTGGGGAGGGCCTGTCATCTTCACGAGGACGCGTTCACCTACACACCGTGCTCAAAAGGAGAAGCTACGAAACCCATCTTCTCGGAGGAAACAAGCTCAGTCAGGGCTCAGAGCATGGCCACCGTGGCGGGCCATCCTGATGGCATGGGGCGGATGGGCCACAGCCCCCACAGCACCGAGGCAGGAGGGCAGAGCCCTGCGGAGCCCCCCCCCCCCCCCGCTAGCAAACCTGAGCTGCTCTGTGAGAGGGGCAGGAACCAGCACCCCACATGCCAAGGCGGAGCCCCAGGAGCCAAGCCCGTGCAGCGGGGGCACAGAGGGCCGTGAACAGCCAGCTGGGCTCTGCACGGCTGCACCGGGGCTGCGGCTCCCGCCAGGGGCACCCAGGCGGCACTTGACGAACTGGAGATGAAACATGACAGCTTCCAGCAAGGCCTCCTGAGAGCAGGCCCCAACAGGACCGGCACTTAAGGAATTTATGACGGCTCCCCCTCCGGGGCTCCCTCTCCAGGGCCAGGCTGGGGCAGGGAGGCACCCCTGCAGGAGGGAGGAGCCCTGAGCAGGCTGGGCCTTTGTTGTCAGGAGGAAGGAGGGAAGGCTCGCCGAGGCCCCTCCAGGCCCGGCCCCGCTCACCAATGCTTCTCTTCCTCCGAACAGGCACAGGCCGCTTCTCAGGTGTGTGCTTGGTGGCGCGGCCCCCGTGGACTCTCAGGCTGCTTTCCAGAGCATCTTCAGCCCCTAAAGGTACAAAGAACAGTGACCGGCTGGCCCCCCAGGCCCGTCCACACTGCTTCCTGCAGCTCAGCCCCACCTGCACTCCCCGAGCTGAAGGGGTCTCCACACGGGGAGTGGCCAGATGTGCAGGAGTGAAAGACCCTCAGCTGCCAAAACACCCCACCAACCTCCGCAAAGCCTCCCCGACGTCCCACCTCACCGCACCTCGCAGCAGGTGGACGTGTGGGGAAGGGCTGCGGGGTCGCCACTATGGCACTTCCTCCGAAGACGCCCCAGTGAGGGCTGAACCGGGCAGGGGAGGCCGAGGCTGGCCCTTCCAGTCCATGAGACCCAGCCAGGCCCACCCCCCGATGGCACCTTGGACGGGGCTGCACTGAGGACCGGCCAGGTGGGTGCTGCTGGGCTGGTCTGTGTGCCTGTCTCCCTCTGCCTCTCACTGAACCCCCCGACGGAGGGCCCTAACCTGGGCGGGTGTCAGAGCAAGGCCAGATGGCTGGCTGACAGCCAAACCCCCTGTTTCTGAAGCCGGTCCACTGAGGGCCAGACCCCCAAGACACACCCGAGGGGAGCAAGGCCTCCCACTTAGCAGGACCGAGGAGCAGCTGCGGGGCTGAGACAGGAGTCCTGGTGACGGACAGGCGGCAGGGAGGGAAGGGAAGGCCTCTGTCACCAAGGACCTCAGGGCCATGACCACGGAGCAAGCTGCCGGGGTGGGGTGGGGGTGGCAGCTGCAAAGCATTGGGCCCCAGAGCTAAGATCAGAACTGGACCCTAGTTCCCCAGACTGGCTGGAACGCCCCACACTCACACCCCCAGCCTCTCCTTCCCCGAGGCCCCCAGGTCTCAGAGGAATGAGGGAAAAGGTGGGTGGAAGGCACACAGAATCCTGCCACCTGCCATTTGGCCAAACCAGCCCCCCGACCCTGAGGGCACCTGGATGGAGTGGGTCACCTGGCTTTACCACCTGTGCCCCCAGACCCAGCTGCGCGGGCTTTCCCTGCTTCTCCCCCTCCAGCCCCAACCTCGCCGACACAGAGCCGGGCAAAGGGGTCGCGAGATGTGTTCCAGCCGTTGCACAAAGACCCCCTCGGCCGCCGCCTCGCCCCGAGCGGCCTGGCCCCTCCCGGGTGTCTGGCCCACCTGGGCCCAGGGACTGCCACACGGTCCGAAGGAAAACCACACACCACGCCCAAGGCACACACGGCAAAAGGCACTTTCTTTTGAAGTCTGAGCGGGACCCAACTTTTCACTGAAAATGACTCAGTGTTCCACTGCCACTATTTTTTTGAGACCCAAAATAAGATCAGAAAAGAACTACTCATGCTATAAGAATTTCCCATCACCCAACCATTACAAGAAGCACTCTTTCATGGAAAAGTGACATTTATGAGTCAGGATTCGGTGGTGGCCATCTTGCGATCGCCAAACCAAAGAGCAGCTGGGCCGCCGGTTCTCAGCGCTGAGAGAATTCAGCGACATCGGCTCCTACTCCCGAAGCCTTACTACAGCCGGTGCCCACTGCTTTCGTCAGCGCCGAGTCCTCCCACGTGTGCAGTGGGCACCGCTGTGTCTACGCCCGAGAAAACCGAGTCCACGAGAAGGCGCAACAAGCAAGGGCGGACGCTGGCAGGACCTCGTGTCCAGGCTCAGCTCGAGCTGCCGCCCACAAGCTCTAGGAGCAACAGGTGCAACCCCTGTGCGCCCCAGAGACCGAGGTCTTCTCTGGTTTTCAAAGCAGAGGGAACAGGACAAATACTTTGGGTTGTGTGTCCCCCAGGACACCCGAGGGGTAAGCTAGTAGCCCAGGCCTCCACCTGCCTAATGAACAGAGATGACCACGGACCTCGCAGTTCATACACCGGCTGAAATCTGAACTGGTTTTGGGGACAAGAGACAGAGTAGAAATAGCTTCTAGTCAAACAAGCCCACCCTCCGCCCCCCATCAAGATGGGTGGTCAGCAAACCAGCCGGACTTCGCAAACAGGGACGCAGCCTCGTCGTGCTGGCCGGCAGGGACCGACAGGAGGCCTGTGGATCCCGCCCTGGGACTGCTCTGAGGACAGCTAACCCTTCTGTCTTTTACGCAGAGAAAAGAAGTCCTCCAGCCATCAGTCCCGGTGGAACGTTAATGGGCCGAGATGGGATATTTATGTATCGCTTACTCAATGACCCGCGGGCACGGGGCCAGGGCTCCGAGAACAAAGCTCCCGAGGCCACTGGACAAACAGGCCCCAAACTCCACACACGTGAAGAATCAACTCCCCTTCCCTCCCGCACACACTCAGAAAGGAATTCGCAGGCTCGGGGATTTTCTGAGCTGGTGTGGGAATCCTGTGCCTGAGGCCTCCAACCACACCTGGTAGGAGATGTGAGCTGCTTCTCACCTGTGAAATGGGAATGCAGCCCGCCCACTGGGAGGAGCCCGCAGTCCCAAAAGCCAATGGCAAAGCTCCGTCCACGGGAGGAAGGAGCCCCTGTTTGAAACACTTCTTTTCTGCTTCCTGGGCTTTAGCCTCCCACTCAGGTCCACCTGGAAGAGGTCCCCACTTGCAGAGGTAGCAGACTGTCGGTGGGTTCCTCTGCACCCCAGCCCCTTCCCCACTGATCCCAGACGGACCTACAACGGGACCTAGTGGGGAGCCCAGGCCCAGAGGGCAGCTTGATCCTCCACAGCTGCTTATACCCTTCCCCAGCAGTCCCCTGTGGTTCCACTCTCCACTCTGGGCAGGAACAGGGGCTGGGGGAAGACCCCCCACACACACACAGGCTCTAGGAGCAACAGGTGCAACCCCTGTGCTCCCCAGAAACCGAGGTCTTCTCTGGTTTTCAAAGCAGAGGGAACAGGACAAATACTTTGGGTTGTGTGTCCCCCCAGGACACCCGAGGGGCAAGCTAGTGACAAGGAACATCCTAGAGGCCCTCTCTGCTCACCCCAAATCTCCCAGACACAGAAAATCCTGACAGGTAGTCGCACAGGCGAGCCACTCCTGTCCCTGGGGCGGACAGGATGTGAACTCCTGGGGCTTTTTATGAGGGGACGATCTGAAACCAGCTGAGAACTGGTGGAGAATCCTGGCGCTTTCTGTGTCGACACCCCCCCCCAGAGGCTCTGGGCCCAGAAGCCCCAGGTCAGGAATGCCATCAGCACAGCTCCAGAACAACGCTCAAAGCATTAGTGGTGGGGGCAGGGGGAGGCGGGGCTGCAGAGACCAGAATAAGAATGGTCCCTGCAGAAAGTCAATGGCCCATTTCCCGGTGGTGTCCCAGAGCCTCCAGCCAGGAGGCCCCGCGCTTCACAGGCCTCACTGCTTCGAGCAGAAGCTGTGGCACCTTCCCTGGGAGGCCGGCTCCCCACTTTCCCAGACCCGCTGGGACCCGCCGCAAGCAGGCGGGGCTTCCCTGTCTCGCCAAAAACAAATCCTCTCCCCAGGGCTACACATCAAGGGGCAGATAAAAATCCCCCCCCCCCCCCCCCCCCCCCCCCCGCCCAAACTCTGATCTCCAAGTGAAATTCTACCCAGTTCCCGATAAGGATCAGCCAAAGGATTTCCTGGGTCAAGAAACTACAGAAACCGCCGGCCTCGCTGGAAGATGGTCTTGGCATGAAATACAAACAGTTCAGGCCTCTCCACCACCATAATTAGGTACAAATTCCCAAATGGCCAGACCTTGTGATTTCCCTTAATTCCCCCACCCCCACTTCTTTGCCAGAGTAGTTTTCAGTGAGAAATCTTTTCACTGATTCGCTCGCCCACCCACCCACCCACCCGGCTGCCTTCCATGGACAAGTTCATTTTGGGCCCCGTTTTAAGTGGTCAATAGTAAGTTTCCTAACACTAATGTTTCCCCGGTGAACGCTGACAGTGGAGTTCCCACGCTACAAACACGGGGGCCAGAATCCTTGTCCGACCCCTGGACGGGCCTCTCTCTGGTCCACACCCAGCAAAGCCACCCACCGTCCCCTGGCTCCCTCCACCAGCCACCGGGTCCCCGAGGCCTCTGCCAGCCCAGGTCCACGCTGTAGCAGACTCTCCGGAGCTCCCACAGTGCACTTCACAAATAAACTCGTGTAACGTGGCTGGGCTCCAGGGCCTGCGGGTGAGCCCCGAAATAGTCCCCAAACAGCAGATGTGTCCAAGGCCCGCCTTTTTATTGGCTTGTGAAGAGAAGACGCGGCCTCCAGCGACCAGAAAAGCCCAGCCCGGGCAGGGATAGCGCAAGTTCTTGGGGATGCACAAGGACCCTGACCAGGGACGTCCCCCCTCCGGCACCTCCGCCCACCTCCGTGGCTCTGGGCCCAGGGCCTGGACCAGCTCCCGGCCCCTCCTCCTGGCTGCAGGGCAGGCCCCAGGCAGGCACACCTGGCCGGGGCACCGGCGCCCTCTATGCGGCTGAACTTTCTGTGACACACGCGGCATGTTCCTTAAATGCAAAAACAATCTCTGGGCGAGCGAGCAGCCCTGGCCGCCGCTGGGAGAGAAAGTGGTGATTGGAAGAGAAACTCCTGACTCATCCGCCTGGGCTTTTATGGCCCGGGATTGGATTCTGACCTTTCGGTGCGCTCCTGCGCGGCGCCCGCCCGAACGCGGGAGGGCTCGGGGCGCACTCGCCGCCCGCCCGCCCGCCCACCCGCCCGCGCCCTCCCCGCGCGCGAGGGCAGGGGCGCGATTTACCTACGGAGTCTATCTCCAGGAGTCGCTGGAGGTCCCGGATGCTGTGTATCTGACTGTGCGCCAGCCTCTCAATCACCTCGCGGGGGATCTCGGCTTCCTGCAAGCAGAGCCACACGGTCAGCGCCCGCGCCCGGCTCGCGCCCCCTCCCAAAGCGCGTGGTCCCCGCCTGAGATGGCTCCCGGCTCCGCCCCACGCGGGCACCTCACCCGCAAGGCCACCCGTCCCCGCCGGGGCCACGGAGCCGGAGGCCGGGGGTGGGGCTGAGTGAGACCCCAAATTCTCCATCCCCATCTACATCTGCCCTTTGCAAAAAAAGCCCGCCCCACCTTTAAATTTTCAAACAAAAGCCCCCCACTCCAGCCCCTCTGCCGAGGGTGTCAGTTACAGGAGGTCTGGGGGCAACGAGGGGCCCGGGGAGTTTCTGATTTAATAGTGAAATCAACATGCAGAAAGATCAAGTTGAAATGCGTCACGGATGGGCGACGAAAGTCACGGCAGCCCTAACACTTTAATCTAGCCAGGGGCTTAAATTTCACACCCCGGAATCCCAGGCGAACCTGCGGGGAGAGGGTCTCTCTGTCTCACAAACACGCGCGCGCGCACACACTCACACCCACACTCGCCCCACCCCGCTCTGGCCCAGCAGCGGCCCTAGCGCCGACGAGGACGCCCCAAATCCAGCCAGCGGCTAGGGGAGGCTGCAGGGAATGTGAGGATTAAATTTTACCTCCTGCAGCTCCCGGGTCCCTGCCCAGACAACCCCACCACTCAGCCTCCCCCAAATCCGTCCCGATTTTTAAAAGGACTCGGGGGTCGCGGGGGGGTGGGTTTCAAGCACTAAGTTCCCACGACGGGGGGCCGGAGAAAGTCATTCATCAAAGAGAGCTCCGGGGAATTCGGGATTCGAGATAGGGGGCGAGGGGGGAGGGGGAGAGACGCGGGCAGTGGGAGGGCGCGGGCGCCTGCCCGGCCCCGGCTAGCCTCGCTCAGCCACCTGTAAGCAGGCCCAGGGCGGGCGGGACTGCGCCGGCCCAGCCGCCCAGCCAGGCTTGGGGACCGGGTACCCGGAGCTGCGGCTCCGCGCTGCCTACCCTGGCTGCCAGGGTCCCTACCTGTTTATCGGCCGCTCTTCCCCCTCCTCGGGCCCCACCAGCTCACACACACCCCCTTCCGCACTCCCCGCACCCCGTTGCTGCATTGCCCGCTGCGCCCGGAGAGGAGCCCGCGCCCCCCGAAGTTTCTCCCCACTCATCCACCCCGCCACCACTCCGTCCCTCCGCGGCAGAGCGACGCAACACGCTGGAAACTCACCAGACACACTTAAGCATGGCAAAAAATAGAACCCAGTTGGGAAAATTTAAAAATCGACCACCCTAAGAAAAATCAAAACGCGCTCTGCAGAGCCCGAGCCCTGGACTCCCCGACGCGCTGGCGGCCGCAGGGGGCGTGCGCCGGGGCAGTCGGAGAGGGGACGGGACGTGGAGAGGGGACGGGACGTGGGGATAGCACCCACCTCGGCCAGGGCATGAGCGAGGTATACGCAGCCGAGGAGCAGCAGGCAAGCCCAGGTCCTCATCGCGTCCCGAGGCGCTGGCGGCTCGGCGAGGAGGCGAGGCCGCGGGGCGGGCACTCCAGCCGGGCTCCTGTGGCGGCGAAATTCAGTACCATCCCTCAGGGAGCGCGGCCCAGAGGGTGGCGCGGAGAGCAGCGAGCCGGCGGAGCGCGCCCCGCGCGAGCAACGAGTGCAGAAAGGCAGGCAGCGCCAGAGAGGAGGAGGAGCAGGGAGTGCGCGCCCGCCGCGCCCGTCGCGCCGGGATCCTCCTGGGCCGCCGGGTAGGGGGTGGGGACGGAAGGGGCGGAGGGCGGGGGCTGGGCCTCTTCCTTGGTGCGTTCCCGGTGCTGGCCGCCGCCGCGCTCGCTCCCGGGCGCAGGCTTTAGGAGCGACCTGGCCGGTAATTCTGCACGTTTACGGGCGTCAGCCCCGAGAGGGAGCCTGGAGCGAGGCTGGAGCCACCGCCGCTGCCGCACCACCACCACCCATCACCTGTCTGGACGCCTGGCCAGGCCCCGGCCTCGGGCTCGCGCTCTCTCTGTGGGCTGCGGGCGGCCCTGCGCGCCCACCGTCGGCCTGCGCTCGCCTCCGGTCTCTTCTCGCCACCGCTGCCGCCAGGCCGGGCACGGCGCGGCCCAGCACAGCGCGGCCCGGCGGCCTGCGTGCGCCCCTCCGCGGCGTGCCCTCGGCTCCGGCGCCGTGCTCCGCCCTCCGCCGGCCCGAGCCGGGCAGCAGCCGCCGGCTGCCCGGGGCTCCGCCGCGCGGGCCTGAGGGCGGACGCAGGAGCGAGCCGGCGCTGCTGCTGCCACCGGCAGAGGAACAGGCGCGGGCAGGCCCGGCTCGCCGGAGTTGTACGGGCTCCTTGGGGCGCGCGTGTGGAGCCGGCCGGCGACGGGGAGGGGGTTATAGCGCCGCCGCCGCCGCGCCCCTCCCCCGCCCCCTCCCTATCGCCTCCCCCGGATTCCGGGCCCGGGACCCGCACCTCGGAAGCGCGCGGGGGCCGCACGGGCCGGGCAGGGCCCGGCCGCCGCCGCCGCCGCCGCAGTGAGCACACACACGCGCTCACGCAGGCAGTGAAATCCATCCAAGCCTCGCGCCCGGCTCCGAGCAAAGCCGCCCGGGCTCCGCGCGCCCCTCCCTCGAGCTTGCCCACCCTCCAGTGCCAGCCAGCTGCAATCCTGCGGCACCGGTCGGGGAGGGGAGGAGGCCGCCGCAGAAGCCGACTCGCCTATCGGGCCCCAGCGGCAGCAGAGGGCAGCGCCAGAGCTGCGACGCCAAAAAGGGCAAAAGCAGGCCGGCCCCCGCCCCCCGCCCCGGCGCTCGGGCCTCTTTCCACGGTTGGGATCCAGGGCCCCTGCCTCCCCCGCTCCATAAAAGGAGGGGGAGTGAGGCTATGGTGAAAGGTGGGTGGGTTTGGTGGCGCTTCTGGGGCACTTACCTGGCGGCCGCCACGCGCCCCCGCCCACGATCCGATGCCTGGGGCGTCTGAGTGAGGAGCCTCCACCCACATTCCGAGATGCGAGAGCGCCCGGGGGCTGCAGGGTGCCTCCTCCCCACCCTGGGACCCCGCGTCCCCCGAGTCCCCACTCCCTCGTGGAAGGCCGGACTGCGGCCTAAGCCGGGAACTGGACAGGGTGGTAGGGAAAGGAAAGAAAAGGAGCCCCGGGAGTGTGAGCCTCGGGCGCCGGGAGTCGCTGGGCGCGCAGAGCGCCACCTCCCGCCAAGGCGCGACACAGCGCGATGCGGGGGCAGGACCAGCGGCGAGCCGGAGGCCTGAGCGTGGCTGGACGGCTGCGCCACGGAAGGGCGGGTGCGCAAGGGCTGGGTGGATTCAGCCCACCCAGACCAGGTGGGATAGGACCCTGGCGACCGGCCCTGTCACCCGCCAGTGTTCGTCCCTCGAGGGGGGGTGGATGAGTTTCTGGACCAGTAGTGACGGGCCAAGCGACCCCGAAGCCATAAGGCCAAGGAGCCTGGAGGCTAGCAGACGCCCCTCGCCCCTCGCCCTGTGGCTGGGTGGGCGGCAGCGAAGGCACAGCCCCACTGGCTGTCTTTCCTCTTGGGCTGGGCCATCCCTGGCATTTCAAAGGAGGGGCTTAGGGGGCTTGCCTTTCCCCAAATACCTGGGAGTGGGGAGCTTCTCCTGCCGCTCCCAGAGGGCTTCGGTCTGCACGTTCCTTCACAGGCCTGCTCACACCTGCAGCTCCCAACAGCAACAGACCCCGCAGGCAGCAGACACCGGACGGTCGGGTGGAGGACAGAGGCAGCAGCAGGGAAAACTCGGAAACGTCTAGGAGCCATGAAAGCCGCTTGCCTGTCCAGGTAGCACCTTCTGTTGCTTCGGAGAGGACCACTGGACGGTTCTGGAAGGCAGCCCGCCGCACTGCCGGGACCCTGGCAGGAGCCCGTGGGAGCTGTCCCCTGAGCATCTGGGTGTGACTACATGTCCCGCTGAGCCCCTGGTTCCTCGAGGGCAGAGAGGACCCATGTCTCTGGGGTAATTAAAGGACTCGGGTTGGTAGTGGGTGCGGAAACCAAGGAGAAAACCTCTTCTCGGAGGATCTGCGCCTAGGGGTCCATGCCACCTCTAAGCCGCCTGGTGCTTGAGTTTGGGGCCAGCAGGGAGATCTGGGGACATGAAAGGGGGTGCCTTTGAGGAGCCTCTCAGACCAGATCTGGTAGGGGAGCAGGGACCAGCCTGGGTGCATTCCCCCAACACACACTGGAATGCTGTGAGGGGAGTGAGTGGGCCTCCCTCCGTCCCTCCCTCTCTCTCCTTCTCTCACTCTCTCTCTAATCACAGGCCGCTATTAAAAATAAAACTGATCCTCGTCGTCATAGCAACCAGGACAACAGCGGCTGCGTGAGGGTGGCAGAAACTTCTGCAGCCCCAAAACAGCCGCCTGGTGGGACTCAGGACACCATGCGCATGGGCGCACCAAGGCCCCCTGGGGTGGGACAGGGACCCCCAACCCTGCCTGCCCCTCCCCCACCCCTTCCTAGGAAGAAACTGGCAGAAGCTTTTTACGAGAACTGGAAATGGAAGTAGGACTGACTTGACCAAGAGGTCACCAACTTGGGGGAGAACCTCCCGTGTGGACTCCTCCGGGACCCTGGTCCCTCTCCAGCACCCGCCTATCCGGATGCCTGGAGAAGGGGCTGTGTGAGGCTGCGGGTGGGCATGCTGAGCTGAGAAGGGACCTTCTCTGCGGCCTGGCGCGGGGCACTGCACCTGCCCAGCCCGGGAGGGGCATTCCCTGCGGGTCAGGCCGCGAGCTGCTTTCTGCCCGCAGCCGTGTTTCCCTCACAGTCCTGTTAGGTTCACACGATCACTGCAAACATTTGATAATGAGACTGAATATACTTGAGTCAAAGGAAGCACAGGCACCGTTCGGGCTCTGTGGGCGGGGACCCAGGCGGGCTCCCCAAGGCATGTGTCAGAGGAGGCCAGCGGGAGGGGCCCTGGTGGAAGAAGGGGTGCAGGGGCTCTCCAGGCTGGGGAGATGCTGGTGGAAGGTGAGGATGCACCTGGCGACCCTCGGGGCCATCCTCCGGTCCCAGCCTCGCCCTGCAAGTGCACAGGCCCGTGATTCAGGTGAGCCAGGCCTCCCAACAGGCAGACAGCGGCCCGCTGCATGGCTGAGGTGACCGGCTGGGCACCCAGGGAGGCTCCAGAAGGGCAGGTCCATTCCTCAGAGCCACGTAGGGGTGGAGGGAGACCACGTGCCTTTAGTAAGGGCATTACCAAGTCCAGCACGTGGTGTGTGTGCAGCCAGCATCCCCCCTAAAACCCATCCTATGTGGATGGTCCCAGAGCTGATGGGAGACACCATCCTGGGCAGCGACTCCCATCCTGCTCCGCAGAGTGGTGATGCACTGAGGGTCACTCAGGGGCGTTTGGGACAGGAGCATGAGGGACGCTGTGGTTTTGGGCAGTAACGCCCACACCCAGCTGATCCCTGGTCCCAAGGTGCGAGGGGAGGGCGAGGGGCACGCCAGGCCTGGCTGCCCCGAGTCTTAGTTCTCTCGTCTGGAAAACAGGGCCAGTGACCCTGCGTGCACACACTTCCGTGCACATGAGCAGAGCCCCGGTGTCCCTGGGCGCGGCACAGCTGCCCAGTGGCCTGCTCCTGGGTCATGCAGGTGGGGGCCAGCTGGGCGTCCAAACCCAGGCCTCTGCTGGTGCCAGAGTGCATTTCAGAACAATTTGTGAGGATGGAACGCCACAGTCCCCTTTATCTCTGGGGAAGGCGTTCTCAGTTCATCCCGGAGGCAGGCGTTAAGTCTGCAAGGGTGCCCCAGGCCTTCCCAGTTCAGGCTCCCCGGAAGCCAGAGGCCTGTCAGCGAGCAGGGGGGCCCTTCCCAGTGTTGTTTTTAACTCCCTATTAAATACTCTCTAAATACACAAACAGAAATGAAGTTTAACATCGCCCAGCACCGACCTGCACACACTCTGTGAATGAAGGCCTGCGGCACGGGGCGCCTGGCGGCCTGAGGGAGGGCGGGCTGGGCGGCCGCCGCAGGAGCTGCTGTAGACCGGGGCGTGCCGTGCGGTAACACAGCCCCCAGAACTAGTGTGAAGGTAAAGAGCGTAAAATCTCTCGTAAGTTTTATATTAATCCCGCGTTAGAATGATAACATTTTTGAAATACTGAGTTAAATAAACTATATGATTGCGATTAATTTCACCGGTTTGTTTTCTTTTGGTTACCGTGGCTACTAGAAAACGTAAACGGCCGTGTTGCTCCAGTGTTTCTGCCGGTCAGTGCTAGTGTAGACACCAGAGTTCCCGTCTACACAGTAGGGCCAGCGGTGAGTGCCTGGGGGGCAGGGGGCGCTGCCTCCTGGGAGAAGCCCCAGGGCCAGGGGTCAGGGCTCCTGCTCCCAGCCTCCTGGCTGGGTGACCTTGAACTATTTAGCACCTTGGAGCTCAGCGTCCTCTCCTGAGTAACAGCCGGCTCCGAGGGTTGCTTCCAGAACTACACACTCATTCATTCAACAAACGGATGTGCCAGGCACTGTGCGAAGACTGGGCCACCACACTGAACAGGGGTCCTCGCGCAGCTCCCAGGTGTACACTGTTTCAGGGAAGGAACTGGGGAGGTCAGGGAGACCTCTGAGAAGGAGCCAATTTTGAGGCAATTTAGATGGAGCCTTCTAGGCAGAGATAACAGCAGCAGGAGCAAAGGCCCTGGGGCAGGAATCTGCTTGGCTTGTTCAAGGAACAAGGGGGGGTGGGTAGGAGGCAATGAGCTGGGCCAGATCGCTTAGGCCTTGAGCCCAGAGCTGGTGCCAAAGTCAGAGCTGCCGCTGGCCATCGGGAGCATTCAGGTGTCCACGGCCCACCCTGTAGTCCCAGCTGGGCACCTGGCTGAAAAAATGGGCACATCCTCAAAGGGTTCAGAGCAGCACAGCCTGGAGCAGCAAACCTTGGAAGCAGCCTAAGCCCAGCTGTGAACAGACAGGCCCTTCCCCCTCGACCTGTTTGCGGGAACTGTCCATTCAGGCGACGGCTGTGGAGACGCTGTCCCTGCTCGTTCACACCCAGTGTCCCCTGGCCAAGGGCGGTCCTGTGTCTTCTCGGCATCAGCACTCTGCGGAGTGGGTCCAGGCACAGGGCTGCTGGTCCGGCGTCTTCTAGCCCAGCGTCCGGTGTCTGTAATGTCTCGTATTGCTTGTCTAGGAAACTCAGTCCCGTCTGTTCAAAACAGATGTTTGGGTAGCAGAGGCCATGGTTCTGGGCTGGGGTGGCAGGTCCCCTCCCCTCCCCGGGCCTGGAGCTCCCTCTGAGCCAACGGTGCCGCCCACCACGGCAGCCCTGGCCTGGGAGCTCAGGGGAAGGGATTGGGCAGAGAGACCCCCACGCCCTGTCCGGCGGAGAAGTCACAGCCCGCTCCACCCTCCAGTTCCGTAGACATTCGGAGCCTTGGTTGTGGTGATGAGAACCCAAGGCGTCGGTCCCGTGACCCCCAGGCTCTGCAGGGGCAGCTTCAGGTGCGGCTGGATCAAGACACAGCTCGGGTCCTGGCCAGGCGCTCACTGCTTAGAAAGTCATCCTGATAGTTCAAGGTTCCGGGTTTGATCCCCGTCAGGGCACATACAAGAATTAACCAGTGAATGCATCAGTAAATGGAACCACAAATCCATGGTTCCCTCTCTCTCTCTCTAAAAATCAATCAATACATTTTTAAAAATACGCAGCCCACGCCTTCAGGACCAGCCCTCAGCCTTCGTCTTCCACTCTCTCCACAAGGGAGACGGCAGCCAGCAGCCCCACCCCCACCCCACACCGGCATCCTGGCCCCAAACTTTTCAGAGCATCAAGGCTGCCTGTTCCAGTCCCAGTCTGGGGGATACCGTGCTCCCCCATTGGCCTGGCTGGACCCAATGGGTCACCCTCAGGCCTCCAGGAAATGAGACCACCACGCCCCTGGCCAGCGCCGGGGAGGCGAGGGGAGGCCCTGTGCTTCAGGGCTCACTGCTCACTGTCCCGAGCGATCCTGACTGTGTCCTTCCTCCTTGGGGACTCGCCATCGCCCCGTGACCTTGACGAGGGGTTTGGGCCCAGCAGAGGGTGGACCTGCAAACCCTCCCTGAGTGACGGCCGGAGGAGCGCTTTCACTGTGGCTGTTTTTCTCAACAGGAGAGAGCAAAGTACTGTCAGATAATCTTATCCGTGTCCCGCCATGACCCTGGGGGACATGGGGGGGGTGTGGGAGGCCCGCAGCCTCTGGCAGCCCTGCTCCCCTCTGGTGGGATCGTACGGGGGTGACCCAGGGGTCCCTCATCTTCCTGAGCACCTACTACGCGCCCACCGAGGGGGCATCAGAGGGGCCAGTGTGTCGCCATAGGCAGGAAGGAGCCCAGGCCCAGGACCCTGAGGAACCAGTCCTGGCTTTGAGAACGGCTCCACCCCAGCTGGCTGTGCAAGTTTTGGCAAGCGCTTCACCTCTCTGAGCCAGGAAGACAAGAGGGGACTAACGGAAGCAGAGTTCATTGCCCAGCGGGCGGCTCAAGCCCAGGACCGCTCAGCACAGAGCCCCGGGCGGCCAGCGTGCAGACCGTGTTTCACTGGCCCTCGCGGACGGGCTGTGTGCAGAGATGCTGGTACACACTGAGCGGGTACAGCGGGCACTCACAGGTCCCCCTTCCCCTCCACAGTCTGAGCTTGGTCCTCAGAGCCCTCCAGTGCAGCCCAGGTTGGAGTGCGCCCCTCAGCCCGAGACCCCGAAGCGAAACCATCCAGCTTCGGTCACGGGGTATTTCTCGGTCTGCTGACTGATTTCTGGTTTGTTGCCCACAGGCAGTGTGCGTCTCTCCTGCTTTGACAGGGCCTTGAGACGCATTTACCCGGTGACACACCTTTGCTGGGTCTGCGTGTGGGCCCGGCGCGAGCCACACTGACCCTGCCCTCACGGCGCTGACATGAACGGGGGCTCACCTGCCCGTCTCAGCCACATGGTCTCGGCCTCAGGGCACCTGAACTGGCCGACACACTCAGCCTAGGGCTTCAGGAGGGGTTGGATCAAGGAGCCTGCTCTGTGTCTCGGCAGTTCTCTCCACGACAGCTTCTTTCGGCCACGGTGACGAGACACAGCTCGTCCCGGCTCACACGGAGCGAGGAGGAGAGACGACGCTCTCCCTTGCCTGCTCTGGAGACCCAGGCAGCTTGCCAGAGCACTCCCCTCGGCCAGGAGGCTGGCTGCCCATGCCGTGTCCACCCACTGCTGCCCATGGCCAGTCACCAAGCTCGTGATGCTGGGGCCTTGCTCGGTTCCCAGGTCTCTGACTGGCCGAACGGCAGTGTCTGACCCAGCGGTCACACCCTCCTCCTGGACGTGGTCCTCCACAGCTTCCAGGACCCCCACTTGCTGATTTTCCGAGTTTTCCCTGGCTGCCCAGTCTCGGCTCTGTGGGGCCCCCCACCTGGTGAGCTCAGGGCCCTCCTGTCCCCTCTCTCTCCCTGGGTGCCTGACCAGTCTCACAGCGGCCATGTGCCTCCAGGCTGATGATGCTGTAGCAGGACCGTGACCCCAGACCTCTCCCTGAACCCCAGATCCATAAGTCCAACCATCCCCTCAGCACCACAGACTCATCAACCTTAACACAACCAAGACAGAGCCCAGACCTGCTGTACTCTGGTCCTGTGACCCCTCCTCCAGCCGCTCAGCCCAGCATCTCAGAGCCAACGACTAACCTCCCTCCCACACACAGTGCTCCCCTCCCCCCAGTTAGGAAACCTGGTTGACCCAAACCTCCGTGTCTCCAAACCCTGACTCACCCCCCCCCCGTGCCCCACCTGGTCCCAGCCCCACTCTTCCCCTGCCCCACGGTCTGTTCTCAAAAGACTGACCGTCAGCCTGGTCCTCCTCTACTCCCAGGTCACCCGATGGCTGGGCCCCAGGACAGGACCCACCAGCAGGTGCGGGAGGGCACCTCGCTCACAGGACGCAGAGCGCGGACAGGGACAGGCTCCCGCCAGCGCCCTCCCTCACCGTGCGCCCTCCCTGAGTTACAAAGCAGATAGCGGGTTATCGATAATCCCATGCTCCCCACCAGGCTCCCCTGGCAGAGGACGTGGGCAGAACGCAGAGGTAGCCACTGGGACCCAGGAACAATTCCATTCGCCAACCTCGGGGTCTGGCCCCGGCCCAGCTGCCTCCCACGAGACCCTGGGAGCCAGGGCTGACCGCTCGCCAACCCTCTCGGCCTCTCGTCTGTGCAGCTCCTGTGCTCACTGCAGGTCACGTGAGACCAGGGTGCTGGGTCCCGTGCAGCCGGCTGAGGCCTCAGGTGTCGTGGGGTGACCCACAAAGGCCCCAGAACTGCCCTGGCTGGCATCCCTCGGAGGGGGTGCCGCCGCTGCCCAGGAACTAACCAGGAGCTGGACTTCAGAAAGTGTGAAAGGAGCCCTGGCAGGTGTGGCTCAGCGGATAGAGCGTCGGCCTGCGGACCGGAGAGTCCCGGGTTCGATTCCCGCCACGGGCACGGACCTTGGTTACATTTTGTCCCCGGCCCCGGTTGGGGTCGTGTGGGTGGCAGCCACCCGATGTGTCTCTCTCACGTCGATGTTTCTCTCTCTCTCTCTTCCTCCCTCTCTCCCTCCTGCTCTATCTGAAGATAAATGCAAAAATGCCCTCGGGTGAGGATAAAAAAACAAAAACCCCAGAACTCAGCAAGGAAGGGGGATCCTGGACGAGGCCGTCAGCACCTGGTCCAACGTCAGGCTCTGCTCCTCGAGCAAGTTCACGGATCAGTCACGTCACGACTCGGCCTCAGTTTCCAGCAGTGAGGACGTTACCCCAAGACTGAGAGATTAAAACCACACTGAAGACTGACCCCCCCCCCCCCGTTCCTGTGCCAGGAGCGGCCTCGCTGGGTGGCCTGGGGGGGCGGCCTCCCCAGGGCTGTGGGTTGGAAGCCTCGCTGCCACAATCGTGCGGGCTTGTGTCCTTACAACAAGAGCCAAGGCGTCCTTGCCGGCCTGTCCTCATCTCCAGTTTCCTACTGGTCACTCAGACCGGCCCTGCTCCCCGGGGAGACCACCAGGAGTGGGGATCACTGGGCACCTTGGGGGCCCACTGCTCTCTTGACTGAAGGGTCCCTGCCAGGGTCAAGCCAGCTGGTGAACAATGCCCGGGGTGGGAGTGCCGAGGGAGCTTGGCGCAGCGTCCCCTGGCCTCTCGGGGGGGGCGTTCTGGGGCCTGGAAACCTCCCGCCTCCAAGAAGCGGCCACTGGGTCTCCCACACTCTGCAGGAAGCAGTGACTAGGGACCTGGGTGGGGCCTCGGTCAGTGCAGAGACCATCCCTTGGGGGGATGTGGGGAGGGGTCTGCTCATCACCTCCCTGAAGATTCCCTCCCACACAGCTCCAGGACCCCATGGCCCATCACCAGCTCTGGGCTGAGAAGGGGCTCCCCCACACCCAGGGAGGGCAGAGACCCCTGCAGAGGCAGCCTGCTCTGAGCCTAGACCGGGAAGAAATGGGGGAGGACCCCAGGTGCAGGAGCGGGGGTGCCCCCGGCAGCACTCGGAACGGCACCTGTACACGGCACTGAGATGCCCAAGGCTGTCGGTCCCACACAGCAAGGCCTGGCCAGCCCCACTCAGACGTCAGGCAGCCCAGGATGGATGCTGGCAATGCCCGCCTGACCCAGAGGGAAGTCTGTCCCGTCTCCCGAGGGCCTCCGGAGGCCAGTCAGCGAGAGTGGACAACCCACGAAGCCCTGCCTCCGTGTCTGAGCCTCCACGGGTCAGGACGAGATAGCCCACCTGGACCCTGACGAGAAGGAAGCCAGGCTCCCCAAGGGCACCTCTTGGTCCAGGGGCCAAGGGGGAATCCGAGAAGGCTTCAAGGAGGAGGTGGCATTTGAGCGGAGCCTTGAAGGACAGCAGCCAGCACGGGGCTCCCCAGGCCAGGAATTTTCCTTCCAGCCTGGCCCCACCCGTCTTATCTCCCGCTCAGGGAAGCAGATCCCGGGGGCCTTCCCAAGAAGGGCAGCTCACCCTCCCCCGCCCTCCAGGCTGGGAGCTATGTCACCGGTCTGGAATGCACTTTCAATTCCTCCCCTCCCCTCCCCCTCGCCCTCCTCCCCCACCTCTGTCCCTCTTCCTTCCCCTCTCCTCCCCCTGTCTTCACCCTAGTCTTCTCCTCTCCGGTCCCCACCCCCTGCCAACCCCTCACTCCCGACCAGCCACTCTGGGGATTTCCAGACGGCCCATCACCCAGGAGGCTGGCGGAGGGAGGAGGCGCCCTGGAGCCAGGGGCGGGGTTTCACAAGCACCTCCCCCAAGCCCTCCAGCCCCAGAGGGAAGGCGAGCTCTCCGCACCCCTCTGGGGCTGGGGCCCCACCTCCTCTTCACCTCCAGGCCTTTCTCTTCCTGGGGCTCCAGCCTCAGGGGGCGACTGGGCCAGGGTCTCCGACTGTCCCGGTGGCCTCCTCGGAGGAGGGGGCACGCTCTCCCAGGCATCGCCCACTCCTGGCTGGGGCAGCTGCAGTGCTTTCCCGGGTCCTTCACCTGCCCACCGCGCGCCCCTCCAGCCTCTAGCTGGTCCCAGCTTCCACCGGCTCCCTGCCCTGGGCTGCGGCCTCAGCAAGGGGCTGGATGGGGTGTGGCCCACGGGTGTTGAAAACAGGGCAGAGTCCACTGGAGGCTGCCTCCTTCCCTCCCCGAGCGGCCCTGCCCGGCCCACCTGCTTCCCCAGGCCCTCTCCCTCCTCAGGTCTCTCACCTGCCGCTCCCAGCGTCCTCTGGGTGCTCAGGGGCCACTGAGGAGCTGCAGCCACCCCGGGGGAGGTCAGAGGACTGGCCGTGCCCACCGACAGCTGCGCGGCGTGTCCCTCAAAGCCAGCCCAGGGCCTGCACCCCTCCCCACACGGTCTGCCATCTGCAGGTGGTGGGCACCGCAGGGCTGATCTCTGTCTGCACGTGGGCCAAGGCTCAGGCCTGGGTTGCACGAGGAACCCCCCCGCCCCCGCAGGAGCTGGGCAGCCTTGGATGAGGGGCCCACAGAACGTTCTGGCCACGTGTGCACCCGGGGTGCCTGTGTGGAGCTGGGGCGCCTGTCAGCTCTGCAGCCTGTGCCCAGGGTTAGTGCTGGAGTTTCAGAAGGGCTGACCTGTCAGGGGTGGGTGTGCAGGGGAGCGTTCCAGGGTTCACCCACCCTCAGGTGAGGCCTGGGTCCCCCTCCTGGGCCCCCACATGCGCACTGCAATTCCTCACGTGCCTCCTGCCTCAGGCTCACCCTGGCCACCCTGGCTGAGACCCCTGCCACCCACGTCCCTGTGGAGGCCAGAACCCGGCTGGGGAGCCCAGGGCCCATCGGTCCCCTTGTCCCTGAGACCCGACCCCACAGTCACCACTGGTGAAACTGCGTGGACAGTTCGTGAGCATTTTCGGTGGAACCCAGGGCCACGCTCTGCTCTCCCAGCTCCGCCCACGGTGACAGTGGACGGGCCAGTGGCCTCAGGGACAGGGCTGTGGGCTGAGGGGCAGGGGTCGTGCAGGCCAGCTGTGCCCAGGTCTCCTAACCCAGCACGGGGCCAGGAAGTGGAGGGCACGGCACCCGGAAAGGGTGAGCCACCCAAGCCAACCACGGGACACTGCCCACTGCACCACACGGCCCCGGCCCCGGCCAGGTTTCTTCATTGGCCTCCAGGTGTTTGCGCACCGCTGTTCCTCGGAGGAGGAGCCTGGCCAGCCTTCCTGGGCTGGTGGCCCGGCCCATAAACGAGGTTTTATGACCAGTGACAGTCCAAGGTAGCAGGGGTGAGCCGGGTCCCAGCCCAGCTCTGGCAGAGGGGACGACCACGCCTGGGCAGGAACAGGAGGCCTGGCCTGCGGAGAGGACCGGTCCTTCGAGCCCCACACCCCGGCCTGGCCTGACTCCCGCAGGCCTCCCCAGTCAGCATGTGACTTCGCCCCTCTGAGCTCCCCGGGGCTGTGGGTGGGACCCCAGTGACAGGGCCTGAGGGCGCCCTGCCGGCCGAGCACCCACTATCTCAACACACGGCGGAGGGGGCTGTCCTATGTCCATGCATCATCCATCGGCCAGCAAGGCCTGAGGTGGGATGCTGGGAATGGCAGGGCCCAGCCCCAAACCCTTCCCAGCCCGCCAGGTGCTGGGTGCTCCCTGAGGCCTGCGGCCCGCGTGAGCCGGCGAACAGGCCGTGGAGGCACCTGCCTCACCTCCCAGTGGCCAGAGCAACACAGACGGCGAGGCCCCGGCCCTGCACCTCGTCCTGTGGGCCGGGACCGGACCCTCCTGCTCCTGAGCTGACCCAAGGGGTCCTAGACACGGGGCCGCCCTGGCCCGCTCCTGCCCCCAGGGCAGAGGGACCGTGTGACGTCAGTCTCGTCCAGGTCACCCTCCGCTGTCCTGTCCCCAGCACCCCAGGGACCCTTTGTGGATGTAGCAGTTATCACCCTATTTCTCGAGCACTCCCCCCAACCAAAGGGCCTGCACCCACTGGCGGGTTGCACTGCATTCCTGAAGGTTCCAGGCCGCCCACAGCTCCATCCCGGGGTCTGAGTCCTGGGGCCCCCCCGGGAAGCCCCGGAACCCCACACCCACACGCGGCCGTCTGGGACACGTCGCGCCGATGCTGCCGAGTCCAGTCCCGGGCACACAGGGAGGAACACAGGGCCCTGGGGTCACGGGGTGCGGGGAAGTCGAGGGGCCAGGGACGCCCAGGTCTGGGACAGGAGTCCAGGAAGAGGGCGGCGGGCACCACGGCCAGGTGGGCAGGTGAGACCCAGGAGGCCGGGCTGGGCTCTGTCTGCAAGTCCCCAGGACCCACCGGGGCTGGACTCTAGGGAGTGACAAGGGTGCGGGAGACCGTGAGAAGCTGGTGACAGATCGCCAGGGCTCTGGGGTGACCAGAAGGCAGCGGGGGCAGGAGTCCTAGACCAGAGCGTGTGGGCAGAGACAGCTGGTCTGGGGGAGGTGCCCGCAGCCGGGAGAGGCGTGACCTTGGGCAAGGTCCTTCTCCAGCTCAGGGCTGGTGTTGGGTCTGGCTGACGCCCCCTGGCCCCACCTCCCAACTGGCCCTCGGACCTCCCATCCCCAGACCAGAGCATCCAAACCCAGTGTCCAGGGTGTGGCCACAGCCCGAGGCAGGGCACCCAGGGTCCACCTCCTCACTCCCCTGCCCAGTCGCACTGACGTCGTCTTGGCTACCCTCCTGGAGAGCAGCCGTGTGGGAACAGCACGGGCAACGGACAGACGGACGTGTGGCGTTCCCGTGCGGATGTGAAATGCGTGACGGTCCTGTCACGGTGTGCTCCGTCCACAGAGTGGAGCACAGGTGTCCCCAGGACGGTGGCCGTGGGACCCAGGCTCTGTCCTCTGAGCAGGTAAAAGTTGCTGGGGTCAGCGATGGTCTTACCAAAGCAAAATAAAGTTTCTTCTGACTCAGGGGGTGTGGAGGAGTTACAAGGGCCCTGTGGGCCGGGTTGGGGTTCCAGCCTCGGCTCTGGCAGCCCCCTCCCCGGGACCTGGCGAAGGCCCCTCTGTCCCCAGCTCTCGGATTCCTCACCGGCGAGTGGCCTGGGGCTCCTCCGCTCCGCAGCTCGACTCATTCGGACCGGGCCGTCCCTGCGAGGCTGTGTGGGTTTAGCGCATCACATTCAGCCAACGATGGTCCGCTGTGTGTGTGGGGGGGGGGGGCTGGGGGACAGCTGTGCACAAGCGGACAGGTCCCTGTGCCCCCGGGGAGCTGGGTCCTGGAGGAAGCAGGCGGGATCTGCACCCCAAGGACCAGAGACAGCCCAGTGCCCGTGCTCTCGGACCCGAGCTGAGGGAGCGGTGATCCTAAACCCTGACGGGAAGGCTTTGCTTTCTCCCAGCAAGCCGTGGGCCTGCGTCCAGGTGTGTGGGGACCACCGAACATGGCCCCAGCCACTGGTCCCCCCAGCGGAGGCCCAGACACCTGGGGCAGGGACCAGTGCCCGCCTGGGATCCACAGCTGGTGTTTCTGCCTCCCGCTCACGGCCACGTCACAGCGTGGAGTGAGGACACAGCTGTCCCCCCCATAAAGAGGGCCCCCGTCCGACACCCTCAGAGGGCAGCCCCGTGGGGGGGGGGGGGTCATGAATGTGTGACATGGCTCGCGTCCAGATCTGCACCAGACACCCTCTGACACCCGCCACCCGCACGTCAGTCCCAGGAGGGAAGTGTTAGTCTCCCCACTTTCCAGACGACACGCTTGAGGCCCAGAGAAGAGAATGACTTGCTGAGCTCCTGAGGCCGGGCGGAGGCGGGGCAGGCTGGTCGCCTGGGTGCCCGCCGCTGGCACGGTCAGGGCTCGGAGGTCGGGGCTGCCAGGCTCCTTGTCCAGCGCCTGGCAGAAGTACCCCAGCTGATTCTCCAGGGGCGGCAGGAAGTCTGACTGAGGAGGCGGAGGGTGGGCTCCCGTGGACTGGCACAGCTGCCCCCAGGCAGCCCCAGCTCCAGGCCAGGCCCTTCCAAGTGGCTGAAGGTCCTACAGGTGCACTCGGGAGTCCGCTGTTCACGAGCACGACCCGCCTCTGCCCCGCAGTCCCCTGAAGAGCTCGGAGGGCCTGGTGGCCCCCGGCACGCGAGGGCTCTTGGGTCTCTGAGCAGCTCAGTGAAGGCCCTGCCCTCGGAGGTCAGGTCCAAGCCCAGCCGTCAACCCAGGAGGAGGGGTCTGCCCGGACGGTGTGGCTGGCGGAGAAGTGACTCACCAAGTTCCTAATGTCACACCCCTGTGGGCGAGAGTTCTGACAGGGGAGAGGTCAGCGAGGTTGGTGACCTCAGGACGGGCTTCCTGGAAGCGGGCGGGGCCAGCTCACTCTGACGAGGCCCCTGCAGGGCCGGTCTGGATCGAGTCTCAGGGCCCAGAACCCCAGTGGTCGGCAGCAGCCACGAGAAGGCTCTGGAAGGCGGGACCCAGGACCCCAAGTCAGACCAGGCCGCCACCGAGGGCCTCCCGTCGAGGAGCCGCCCTCCCGGGTCCCTGCCCTGGGCCTGCCTGGCTCCCCAGCCTGGCAGCCGGGACCGGGAGGGAAATGCCCAGCCTGAGTGAGTCACCACCCGTCCTCTGATTCAGCCACCCCAGGCGGGCGAGGTGAGGCCGGGGCTGCCCCCGGAGGTCATCCCCGCGGGCCCACCGAGCCCCCCTGTACAGAGGGCAGCCGGCCGGGGCACACGCCCGGGGCCTGCGTTGGGCACAGCAGGATGGGGAACGCGGGGCAGCCAGGACACCTGGAGCCTGGAGTGGCCACAGCGAGAGGACTCTGGCGGCCACCTGCTGACTCTGGACTCAGCACAGGTCTCATCTTCTGGCCAGAGTTCCCGCCTCCCAGAAACGGTGTCCCCGAGGCAGCCCCGCCCACATCCCCGCCTCCCACGACTGTCACTTCCAGGACGTGGAGTCACACAGCGCCGTTCTCCGGGCCACCGGGCTGCTGCCGTCACGGCGACTCCTCTGCCAGCCGAGCAGTGTCCCGTGGCCGGGCTCACCCGCAGACGGCGTCCCGGCTGCTTCCTGCTCGGGGCCGGTGGGCGCGGCGGCCCTGACCCTTCGTGTGAGCCCGTCTTCAGTTCTCGGGGCGAGTGTCCCGACGAGCAGGTGGTAGGAAATGAGTGTCCAGTTCAGGCTTTGTGTCTGAAGAAGCACTGATGCTTCGGCCGCACGGTCCCCCAGCGGCCCGCCAGCCCGGGCGTCGTCACTGTTTGTATTTCTCCCACCGTGACCAGCCGTGGCTGAGGGGCGTGTGACCGCGCCGAACAATGGACGTCTCCCCCCCGCTCCCCCGCGCCCTGGCGTGGGCCGCCCTGTTCCCGCCCCCACGGGGCCCACGCGGTCTCCTCGGTGCCTGTGGCCCGTCCTGGAGATGCTGCAAACCTGTCTTCGGGGGCGCGTGGGCTGCGCCCCGTCTGTGCAGGGCAACCCGGCCGACATGCGCCCCCTCCTGCAGGGACGGTGCTCCGGGCCGACAGAACTCCGCCGTGGGCTGTGGTCGTTTCTGTAGGAGGTGTGAACCTTTGGTCGAAGTCCCTTCCTTTTTTTTTGGCCTGTGGAATCCAGACCCTGGATTCCCCAAAATTTCCCTTCTACAACCTGTTTATTTATTTTGTTTTAATTCAAGTATTTTGGGGACTGACTCCGTGCCCGGCCTGGGAGGTTGGGCCCACAGGTGAGTGACCAGGCCCCACACCTCCCTCCGGGGTCACAGAACGGGGCTGCCCCTGCCACACCCCAATCCTTCCGGAAGCAGCCTCGAGATGGGGGTGTCCCCAGTGGCCCCCCCAAGCAGCCGAGAGGAACGGGGACCGAGCCACGACCCCGCCACGTGGCCCTTCCCCAGGTCTGTTCCTCCAGCGCCCGGCACGGCCCTGGGGACCGAGGGGCTGGGACAATGGGCCGGCTTGTCGTCTCAGGCGGACACAGAGTGCTTTCAGCAGCCCCACAAGACGGGGTCTGTGCCCGCCTGGTGCCAGAGGGAACAGGCCCAGTGCCCAGCTGGGGAGGGTGCTGCCGTGGCCCAGGCCTCCCCCCTCCGGCCAGGCGGGGGCCACAGAGGGTGCCCTGCCCACCCCAGCCAGGACCCTGGGGCGTCCGGAGAGGAGGCGGCCGCTCAGGGTGGTCCCGTCGGCATCCGAGAGGGTGGAGCGCGGGGCTCTGATCAGCTTCCCGCGGCCGCTGTGACAGATGCCCAAGCTCACGGGTCAGAGCAGCCCCGGGTGCCGCCTCCGCGTCTGGAGGGCAGTCTGCAACCTGCCACAGGCCTGTGTGTTCTGCGGCCCCGCTGGGTCCCACAGCGACCCCCGGACTCCATCGCTGAGCCCGCCAGGCCCAGGCTTTCAGGGGAGGGTGGAGTCCGACCCTCAAGGCTGCCACGAGGGGAGAGGCGTGGGCTGGGCCGTGGACAGCCACCAGCAGGGGACACTCCCTCCAGCCTCCAGCTTCCCAGCTGTGAAGTGGGACAGGCTCCCATCCCCTGCGACGGCTGGATGGCCACTGTCATGACCTCAGAGGCATGCCCAGGGCTCGCTCTTACAGTAGTCATCTGGTCCGGAGCCCTGGGCTGCCGGGCAGGGGGCAGGGGATCCGGGGGCAAGAAGACCAGCCTCAGGGGCTGCCCCAGAGGGCAAGGCCAGTCCCCTCCTCTCGCGTGTGCCTGGACTTCACGGCTCGTTGCTAACAGGAAGGTGATGGTGTGTGGGTTCTAGGTCACAGGCCGCTGCACCCCGTTGTCTGGGGCACCTGCTCCGGGGGAAGCCAGACGCCACGTTGCGAAGCCCAGGAGAGGCCACGAGGTAAGGAACCGAGGCCTCCCGCCAACAGCCATGGGGGCCTCTGGCCACAGCCGAGCCTTCAAAGGACGCAGCCTCAGGAGGACCCAAGTCTCCGCGGGCGGAGCGGCTGCTGAGTGCCCGGCTACGAGGCAGAGTCTGGTGCCACGCCGTGTCCACTCCCCGAAGCACCTCCCGCGACACCGTGTTGCCTGCACCCCGGTGCCCCCAGCTCCCACCCCGCCCCCCGTGTGGGGGCTTCACACCCTCCCTCGGGGAGCCCGGGTTCTGGGGCTGCAAGTGAACCTCACGGGCACAGGGGGACTCGGGACCCACAGCTGCAAAGGCAGCAGCCCGAGAACCTTCCAGGCCCGGGAGGCACCTGCGGCGGGCAGGCTCACAGCCCAGCCACGTAGGGCCACGGAGACCGCGCCGGGCAGGCTGGGCCCCGTCCTCCGCGTCAAGTGCGCTGCTCTGAGGCTCCGCGATGAGGAACGCACAGACTCTCCCGTAAACACATTTCTCATCGATAACGCTGACCTGAGGCTCTGGGCAGCTGGGCCACAGGACGTGTGCAATGGGCTTCCACTCGGGGCAGATGGTGGTCTGGGTGCAGGGGCTGGGGGCGGGTCCGGGACTCCTGGGACAGTCTCCGTCTGGGAAGGTGGGACGGGCTGGGGCGAGCTGGTGACGGCGCAGTGTTGACACCCTTCATGCCCACAAACTGGACACTGAGAAATGGCTGAGCGGGTAAGTTTTATGTGATGGATATTTTATCACGATGAACAGGAAAGGAAGAGCCTTCTGCTGTGGGGGGCTCAGGGCACGCCGCTGGGGAGGAGGCACATTCAACACCACATGCAACGCGGAACATCGAGATAAATACGGCAGGTGGCACGAGCCAGCCACGGCCACAGCCACGGCCCAGCTGCTGGGGCGCCGTGTGCCGGGCACCCCGACCTGCACAGGCAGGAGCAAAGGTGGGCTAATGGCACTGTTTCAGTGGCCTCGGTCACCAGAAGCTGCCACGGGCCTGCACAGGCCGAGCCCCCAGGCCAGGCTGGTTCAGGTGGTTGGATCGCAGATACATTCACGGGGGATTTCATCGACAATGATGAGGCGTGTAGGGTCCGGGGGACCTGAGCTCAGACCACAGGCTGCACGGGGTGAGGCCTCCTGATCACGGGGCTGTGGCTCTGACAACTCGACTCGTCTGAGGAAACCCCTCCTCTCCCTTGCGTGCTCCCAGAGCCGCTTTGCACACTCGGGACGAGCAGTCGTTGCTGGGGGCCCCGGACCCGCGAGCACAGCGCGCACCTGTCTTGGAAAGTCCTAAACTCACAGGAAGTTTCCTTCCCGCCTGGGCATTGTGGCCCAGCAAGGGCGATGGCGGGATCTGACTGGCACACGGTGCGTGTCCCAGATCAGCAGACGAGGACTTTCCCAGACAGGGGGGCACCACGCCCACTCTGGCACAGCTGCGTGGGGGCTCCCTCCTCCCTGAGGCTCTCCTGACCCTGAGGCCTCTTCAACAGGACCCGCTGGGGGGCCTGTGGGACACCCCCTGGACATCTCCGCCCACGTCACAGAGCCCGAGACCCCGGCTGCTGCCGGACCAGCTCCGGAGAGGAGGGTGACCAGACGGCCGGGGCCCTCGTCCTTTCCTCGGCCACAGGGGTGAGCACATTGCTGCGCCCCCCCGGAAAACGGGGAGGAGCGGGGGTCCACGGAGCACAGAGGGGGGAGGTGGGGGGCAGCGGCACCTCCTCGGCCCGGGTGCCTCTCGTCGGCTTGCTCTCAAAGTGCACAGGTGACTGTTTACTCCAAACACGAGTCCGGACGCCAGCCCTCCCGCCGACAGACGCCCAGGGCGCAGGGCGCAGGGCTCAGACGGTGAGGGAGATGAAGCTGTTGTAACGCTGGATGTTCCTCTTGAGGATCTCGGAGCAGGGGCCCAGCACACGCTCGAAGCGGGGCCGGTCCAGCTTCACGCACCGGAGGGGCCCCCGCGCCACCACCGTGGCCGCCCGAGGCCGGTTCAGGAGCAGCGCGATCTCCCCTGCAGCGAGAGGGCGAGGTCGGGGCAAGGTCGGGGCGAGGTCCGGGCGAGGTCGGGGCGAGGTCCGGGCGAGGTCGGGGCGAGGTCGGGGCGAGGTCAGGGCGAGGTCCGGGCGAGGTCGGGGCGAGGTCGGGGCCTGGCGGGGCAGGGCTGCCGAGGGGGGACCACCCACACCCAGGGCCCTTGGGACATCTGAGTCCAGTGAACCAGTGAACGTCCGGCATCAGCACATCCCACGAGGCGTCTCGGACACGACTGCTTCCTCTGTGGGCTGACCTTCAAATGCAGCACCGTGCCCGCCCCGCCCCGGGAGGTCCTGTGCCCCAGGGACAGCCCTTGGCCAGGACAGCGGGTCAGAGCCTCACACCAGCTGGGCCACCTCCCCGGGCCTGCGGGTCTCCGTCTCCCATCCTCCCCGGGCCTGCAGGTCTCCGCCTCCCATCCTCCCCGGGACCCCGTGTGGGAGCAGCTCCCCACTCACCGAAGTAGTCAGAGGGTCCCAGGCGCCCGACCTCCACATATTCCTCGTTTGGGGACCGGCGCTGGAGGACAGAGGCTGTGCCCTGTGGACAAGGGGACACGTGAGGGTCAGCTGGCTGGAGGTCACCCATCAGGGGGTCCCCTGTGCCGGGTTCCCCTCCCACCAGCTCCCTTACAAACGCCCCCCCCAAGCTGAATCCCCTGCTTCCCTCCTCGTGGACAGAGGGGGTCGGGCGTGAGCCGTGGCTCTGTGGTCGGCCGATGCGCCTCCAGAGACTGTCCTCCCAGCCGGCACCCGTGTCCTCGCGGGAACCTGGAGAGTCGGCACCGCTCCCAGCTGACCTTCATTGACTTTCAAGGACGGGGAGCGTCATGCCCAGCGAGCGGGAGAGCTCGTGGGTATGTGATCCCTGCCGACCCCACAGGGCCGTCGGCAGACCTCGCGGCTCAATGATTAACATGAGGCTGTGGGGACGAGACAGAGCCCGGGGCGCGTGACCCCGAATGCCTCTGCCCTCGTGGCAGCCTGGGGCAGGCGGTCCAGGGGGGCACTGGTGCTGAGGGGTCCACCCCGGGCCCTGCCTGCGTGTATCTGGGGCTGTCCCCCGTTCGTGGGACCCTGAGGCTGCGTGTCCTAGTAACCAGGAGCCTCGCCGTGAAGAGAGTGAGATTCGTGAACGGCCCGGCGCACACGGGGTCACCCTCGGCCCAGCCCCTCACCGTGGGTCTCGGATGCCTCCCGAATTTAATTCTGAGCCGCCAGCCGGTCACAGCTCCCTCCCTCCCTCCTCCCCGGGGCAACCGCCCGTCCCCTTCACAGCTGAGGACACCAAAGCGCCCGGGCGTGCCCGCTGCCCACTCAGCACCCACAAACGTGACTTCGTCTCCGAGCGGGCCCGGCTCACCCGGCCAGCTCCCTGCACGCCGGCGGCGGTGCCTGGTTAATGTGCAACGCCCAGCGTGTCACCGTCTGGGAGCCAGCAGGCCAGGGGACTCCCAGTGCCACCTGAGGACCCCGAGGCTGGCCCCGCTCCAGGCACCAGGTGTTTGTGACGCCCCCCGATGGACAGAGCTGGACGTGTCTGCAGCCACCGTGTGCACCACGCCGAGGGCACGGCCGACACCAGGAGCCCAGAGGACGGGAGCCCCGGCCCACCCACCAAGCCAGGCCAGGCCCCGGGCACAGCTCTGGGCTCAGGGCCACGTTGGGGGATGGCTGTGGGGAGCACAGGGGTTCTGGCCACCCCGGGGCCCCGGTACGTAAGCCGCTGTGACAAGTGTGACATGTCTGGGTGTCCACACGCCTGCACCTTTCTATCTGTGACCCCCAGGACTGGGCCTTTCCCCCTCAGGCCAGTGCACCCCACACGCAGACCGAGTCCGCCCTTGAGAGCCAGGTGGGCCTTGGGGGCTCGAGCGTCCAGGCTGCAGGCGTCTCCAGACCCACTGACAGAAACACCCCCAGCGGCGGCCGAAGGCGAAGGCGAGCCCTCAGATGTAGGGCCACGTGGGCCAGCCCCCCAGGACCCACAGACCCTTCACATCCCTCCAGCAGCCTGGTCGGGGGCGTCCCGCGACTGCTCTGCCCCGACCCTCAGCACCCCGCGGAGCCCCACGGCGAGGCGGGAGGGAACCGGCACACGGCCCGGGCGGGCGGGGCTCCGAGGGGCACATCCTGGGAGTCGCTGTGCTGGAGACGCCCGTCCGGGCTGAGCTTCCCAGACTCGGAGCAGTGGGCATCCTCCTGGGACAGCGAGCCGGAATTTTCTGGGCTGGAAAAATACCCTGGCCAGAACTCCAGATCATATTCCCCAAATTTCTCAGTTACTGATTCTGACCCAGCTCTAAAAATAAACCAGGTCACAGACCCAGGGACCAGGAAGGAGAGGTTACTGCCCGTGCTCTGGGGGGGCACAGGGTAAATGACCCGTTTTCCTTTGAACTTTTTTATGTTTAAACATTTTTCTACAAAATAAAAAACAAAATGGACCTTTTGGTTTGCTGTGGTGGGCAGACACAGTCAGCTGAGAGCAGAAAGCCATCGGGCCACAGTGGGTGGTGCTCCCTCCAACGGCCCCCAGCCCGGCTCAGCCCCAGACTCCAGGCTCAGGTCCTCGAGGACCTCCGTCTGGAGCTCGTGCAGGGCCGGGCACTGGAATCGGGTCCACCGGCCACGCCGTCGTCGCTGCGCAGACAGCAGGGTCCGGCCCGCCGCCCTGCCTTCCGCAGACCACGGTGCAGAAAGAGGTGAGCCCAGCCCCAAGGCCAGGGTGACAGAGCCCAGACACACGAGCACACACCCTCTGATCCCGCTTACATAAGGTCTGCAGCAGAAAAACTATTTTAAGTAAATATATTTTAAAAGACACAACATCACAGCCATACATGGAAACTGAGATCGCGCTCATAAGTGAAAAGACAGCTGGACAGACGATGCAGAGAGGCAGGTGCTGGGAAGCGTTCAGGCCCCGTCCCCAGCCAGTGTCCTCGGGACAAGGGCCGTCCCGACAGCGAGGAGCAGGGGCTGTCCACACTGGATGCGCCGCCCAGTCTCCTGAGCCCGAACCCGGCTCTGGGTGCTTGAGCCACAGTCCTGGGATGGTCTGGGCCCGTCTCCTCCTTCCCACGGTGGGCACAGTGTCAGCCAACCTGACAGTGCTGGGCGAGGTCAGAGGGTCCTGGCTGTGGAAATAGTGTCATCGTCATGAGGGCACAGACACTTGAGTCCGTTTGAAAAGTGGATGAGACACGAAATGCTGGTCCCCATGCTCTCGGCGCCCCAATAAGCCTGGGAACCTGGGAAACCCCTTACAACGGCACCTACTTTGCCTTTACGATGTACGTGAACGTGCTGTTTGCTGGCGTCTGTCTGTATTTAAGCAGACACAGACTCCTACTAGCGTGTGTGCACATAGCGGTAGGCATTCACACACGCGCACATGCACTCACATGCACACATGTGTGCTCACACATGCACACACATTTATATGCACACTCACACGCGCTCACATGCACACATGCATGCTCACATGCACACACATTCGTGTGCAAACTCACACACACTCACATGCACACACGCACACACATTCATATGCACTCACACGTGCTCACATGCACACATGCATGCTCACGCATCCACACACATTCTTGTGCACACTCACACGCACTCACATGCACACATGCTCACACATTCATATGCACACACATGCACACATGCATGCTCACACACACATTCATATGCACTCACACATTCACATGCACACACATGCTCACACATGCACACACATTCATATGCACACTCACACATTCACATGCACGCATGCATGCTCACACATGCACACACATTCATATGCACACTCACGCATTCACATGCACGCACACATGCTCACACATGCATGCACATTCATATGCACACTCACGCATCCACATGCATGCACGCATGCTCACACATGCACACACATTCATATGCACACTCACGCATTTACATGCACGCATGCATGCTCACACAGATCACACAGCCTGAGCCTGTGAACACCTCCCGGGCAGCTCTGCGACCTTCTGAATAAATGAGCCCTGTGCACACTTGTTTAAAGAAGCAATCAGTGTGACAAAAGCTGTTGTCTCCACGTGGAAGACACTTTTGCAATCTCCAAGTCTGTCTGTCCCCAAGGCAGCACGTCCCTGAGAGCTCCCTGCAGCCTGTGGCTCCGAGGGTTGGGGCCCAGCCGAGCTCCTTCTCCCCGTTGGCTCTCAGGCTCCTCGTCCTCGCAGCCGCCCCGCCCGTCTCTGCTGAGCACGTCCGTCACACACTCCGGCTGCAAACTGTCGTCAAAACAACTGCAAAAACACACGCGGCTGTGAGCAGCCCCAGGTCGGTTTCGTGCCAACGTTTAATGGATCACCCATGAGGTCGGGGCCTTGGCGCGGGTGCAAGCCGGCGGCTTCCGTGGGAAAACAATGCCAGCGAGGCGGGTCTGGCACGAGGGCCAGGGGCAGCAGAGGCCCTGCCCGGCGAGGGTCCCCACTGCACACCCCAGATGTCCCGGTGCTCTGACGCAGGCGATGCCCCTCGGGGACGCAGCAGGGACTCCTGGGAGCAGTGTCCGCGCTTCTCTCTGGGGTGGTGACCTGTCGTCCAGGCCCACGGCCAACAGGGCGTCTGGCTTTAGGGCGTCCCCACCTTCTGCTGGGGTCAGTCCCACGCTCGAGAGGTCAAGAGCTGCCCAGCCACCGTGGCTGAGTGACAGGTGAAAGGCACCAAGAGAGGGCAAACGGTTGATTTCCGTCTCACCCGAACCACTGTCTAAAACCGTCTGGTTGTCGTGGGCACGTCCAGACCCAGCAGGACGAGGCAGCCGTGGCGCAGCCCCTCGCTTCTCCCGGCCTCAGCTTCCCTGCTGTGAAATAAGACACCGGTAACCCCGACTTCCCAGCTCCGGCCAGGCTCAGGGGACGTGACAGGTGTCGGGGTGTGAGCATTGGGGAGCAGGTGTCCTCTGGGCGCCCGGACTCTTCTCACTGCCCAGGGACTCGTAGGGTCGAACGGCAGAACACACGCACAAGCAGCAGATGGCAGGTTCGCAAAGGCCCCGGCGTCACCCACGTTAGTAAATAACGAAGGGAGGGCTCGGGCGGAGAGACACAGCGAGGTCCCTCCCTTCCGCGGAGTATTACTCGGCCTTGAAGAGGAAGGACCTTCTGACACCTGCTGCCACGTGGCTGAACCCCGAGGACACTGTGCTCAGTAATGTCAGCCAGACACAAAGGGACACGCACTGTGTGATTCCACTTCTGTGAGGTCCCTCGAGGAGTCGGATTCCCAGACAGGAAGTAGGAGGGGACGGGGGGCGTGAGCGCCTCATGGGGACAGAGCCTCAGCCTGGGAAGATGGGAACGTCCTGGAGCTGACGGTGGGGATGGTTGTACAAATGAATGTACTTGAGGTCCCTGAACTGTGCACCTAGAAATGGTCAGAATGGTTGTGTATTTTATCACAATGTAAAGAAACAGACGTTGCGTTTGAAGGGCCCGGACACTGGGATCCCGACTGGCCCTCTGCTGAGGCCCTGGGGTCTTCTGCTCCTGCAGAGTCCACGGGGCTCCCCCGAGTCCCTGGTGCAGGCGGGGCCCCCGGTGCCCCCACGCCTCCCCACCCCTGTCCTGGCCACTCACAAGGGCAGTCACCTCGTGCTCACACACCCCTAGGAAGCTGCCCGTGTCAGGAGCCTCTTCCCGGGGTCCCACGCCCACACGGGGGGCAGCAGGGCCGGCGCCCCAGCTGTGGGTGGACACTGCCCGGAGGGACACGCCCCTCCCCCTCAATTCTGCTGTGACAGAAAACTGCCCTAAAAAACCGTCTTTTTAGAAAGAACCGCAGTGAGACCCCGGTCCCGCCCCTGCGAGGGACCCAGGCCTGTCGGCACAGCCGCCCGGGCAGCGCGGAGGACGGAGGTTGGCCCGAGGCAGGTGACCGCCAGGCAGCCCAGCCAGGCCGTCTGGAAAAGCGTTCCTCCAGCTTGGCCCAGACGGAACGTTCTTGTTTTTCTGCTGAAAGAGGCCGGACCGAGAAGCCGCCTTGAGCACGGGCTGCGGCCAGGGAGCGCTGCTCTCAGTTCCTCGGCAGGGAGGGTCTGGCAGGGGCCACGAGGACGCAACACCAACCCCTGGACGGAGCCCAAGGCCAGGCCGACCCTGCGCAGACACCAACCACGAGCGGCGAGGAGCGACGTCCGGGCTGCGCGTCTGGAGGCGTGGGTGCCGCGGTCCAGCAGCCTCCCGGGCACCCTGCCTTCTCCATCTGGGAAACTTCTACTCACCCTTCAATACCCAGCCCCCTGCCCACCCACATCTTCCCACCAGCGGGGACGGTCCCCGCCCGGTCCGGGGTCCACATCCCTGCCTTCCTGCGCGGCCTGGCCTCTTCCCCATCGGAACCCGGCGCAGCCCCGGGAAGTGGGTCAGAGAACTTCCTTCCTCTGCAAATAAACAGCCGCCAGCCGCAGCAGAGTCGTCCTCGGGCTGGCGCCCAGATGGGGCGCGGCAGGTGCGGAGGGAGGAGGGGACGCGAGGGCTGGGTGGTCTCCGCCTACACGCTCCGAGAGGATGGCGACGTCTCAACGCTCCCCTTCGACGTGACGAGAAAGGCGGCCCCTGGGCCGCCGCAGGCTCTGCCGTGCACAGTTGTGGACATTCATAACATTACTTTGCGGAGAGGAGATAAATCCGATCTCGTGTTTCCATGGCAACGCCTCCGGGTGCAGCTGGCGTGAGAGCCGCGGAATTTCACTCTCGGGATTTTATGGGAACCGGCTGGTGGGGTCCAGCTGCCCCAGGCTGTGCGGGGTTCCCGTGGCCACAGGAACAGGGCGGCACGGAGGACGCGGCGGCGGGAACCCGAGACGCAGCCTCACCCACCTGTGCAGAGCTCGGGCTGCTCAGGAGAGCTGGGAGGAGGGGCGGCAACCAGGATTCTCCAGAGAAGCAGGAGCAACAAGGGGGGTGCGTGGAAACACCCACGTTAGGGAGTGGCTCGCGGGTCCCCTCTTCCCGTCCTCGCTCTGTTCAGGAAAGCCTTCCACTGATGGGGCGCGGCCCACCCACGCCGGGGAGGCCTCCGCCTCACTCACAGCTCGTTGGTGTCTGCGTGGATCGCGATGGACCTTCCCAGAACATCTGGAGGAGGGTGGACCAGACATCTGGGTGCTGTGGGCTGGCCACGCTGACCCACAAAGTGACCTCCCGCGGCAGGTGACCATGGGCTCGTTGACTTCTCGAGTGTCACAAGAACTCGGGGTGAATGATGCGTTAAAACGCACAGACGCCGTGAGCCTATTACAAGAAAACAGCTCCCACCAGGGCGACCTGGTCTGGACACACGCTGCTGTCTTTCACAGGACAAGGGCCGTTGTCACGGCTTTCTCACGCGTGTGGCGGGCTCTCTCCTTTACCGGAAGGTTACCAGCCAAGTGGCACTGAGACGCAAGTGTCCAACCCCACGTGGCTTCTAGGGGGGCTGCCAGTCTCCAGACACACACACGGCACCCAGTCTGCTCCGGCTGTGACGCCGTGGCCACCTCTGTCCCAGAGGACGTCCAGGTCGACGTGCAGGCCTGGCCGCTCCGCTCAGCTCTGCCTCCCAAACCTGACACGCGGCCCGGGAGACGGCAGCCTCGGGGCGTCCCCCAGCCGTCCGCGGAGGCGCCAGGAGAGCAGGGCTGGCGGCCGGGCTGACGGCGCGCATCTGTCTGGAGGCGGCCTCGGCGGGAACAGCGGCCCGAGACTGCAGAGGTCTGAGGCTGCCTCCAGTTCTGCGAGCCTCCGATTCCCGTGGACCCTGGCCCCGCTGTGACTTACCAAACTTGGCTGATCACAGAGGAAGAGGGAAAAAAATCCAGTTTGCCAGGGAGACCACTTCAAACACATTTTACAACGCGGTGAAAGCTACACCTTCCGAGAGGCTGGGCCACATCCAGGGGCCTGCATGAGCCACCGCGGACGTGAACCGGCCCCTCCCCACTGTCCACGGCACTGTCCACGGCACTGTCCACGGTGGGCGCGGTCAGAGGCCAGTGCTGGTCACCGTCACCCAGCGGTTCTCAGGTGCCATTCTTGGCAATCCTTTTGTGCAGCGGGTTCCGGAGCCCCGGAGAGGAGGCTGGTCAGTGCCCGGCCTCAGCAAGGGAGCCGCTGGAACCTCTGGGCATCAGCTGCTCACGGCCACAGAGCCCCAGCGCCAGGCACACCCTCGAAGACGACCACGGAAACAACGCCAGCGGCCGTTAATGGACGAGCAGCAGCAACGCCCAGTCCCCAGAGCCGAGACCCAGGAGCTCTCCATCGTCAGCTGGGGGGGGGGCACAGGAAGCAGAAAGTGTGCGTCGCTCTAGGGCGAGAAGGGTGTGATGCGTACACACACGAGTACACACATGAACACACACACGTACACACATGTGCACACAGCACACACATGTGCACGCACACGCGCACACACATGCATGCACGCACACACACACAGACAGGGACTGCCCAGCAGAGTGCAGAAGCAGAGCCACCAGGGCATGGGAGTGAGACGGGGCTGACTCGGATCTGTCACCCGCTGGCCGCGTGTGTCCTTGGGCAGAGGACCAGCCCTCCCTGCCCAGCTGCCCTCACGGGGTGCAGCCAGATCACACGGAGGGTGGGGTTCAGACGACACTCGGCCCATCCCAAGCTCGGGCCCCGTCGTCACGCCGACTATGGAACTGGTGGTGGAGACGCCCCCTCCCTGAACAGTCTGTGAGGACCCCCCCGGCCACGCCTCTCACAGACGTTTCTGCGATGTGTCCACTCGCAGCCTTGGACCCAGCTGGGAGGAGGCTGGGGCCACAGGGAACAATGGACTACTGTCCGTACTGGCCAGCGGCCAGGCCCTCCGCTTCTAGACTGAACTCTGAGGGTGCAGAGCCCTGCGTGAGGCAACAGGGCCGGGTGGGGACTGCGGACCGGCAGCGTCCTCGTCCGGGGCCGCCGCCTCCCAGGCCCAGCTGGCTGTGGCCAGGCAGGGGCGGAGTCCCCGTGGCCAGTTACCACATTGGTAAATCAAAGAGATCCAGATTTTTATGTGAAATATCCTGAGTTTTAAATATTGGCAATTTATTCATTCAGATGTCGAGAAAAGCAAAGTGCAGGTCAATAGGTGTCCCTGGGCCAGACGGGCCGTGAGCACCGCAGAGAGGAGCGCGCAAGGTCTGCCCCTCGGCCAGCCCTGCCCTCCGCCCGGCACGCGCGCTCCAGGGCTGCCGCCACGCTCCGCGGTGAGGGCCCTGGGCTGGCTCTGCCGCTGGGCGGTGGGGCGCACCTGGGTCCCCGTGTGGCCATGGCGGGGGGCTGGCTGGGGCTGCTCCCCTGCAGACACACTGGCTGGACGTTCAACCGGTCACTCGTGGTGACGCGAGTGACCGGTTGCTGGAGAGGAGGCTCATCCTGCGGGCCCCTCAGGGCGGGGCCAGAGCTCCACGCACAGGGGTCAAGGGGGTGACCCACCCTGATGTCCACACAGCCGTCGGGCCTCCTGCTCGAGTGAGGACCACAGCCAACGTCCAGGGGCATCGGCTCTGCTTTCGCGAGGAAACGCCACGAGACCCGCAGCCGCCTTCGCCCAGCAGGTTGGGGCAGGGTGTCCGGGTGACAGCTGAGGGAGCCCCTCTCCCCAGACGAGCCCTCGTTCTTGCCTCTGGGAAATGCCACGGTCGCTCTCATGGCTGCAGACGGGGCTCTGACGTGGTTGGGGCACCACAGGGCTGGGCACCCGTCGGCAGAGCAGCTGGGGGGCCTGTGGCCGAGGGTGCCCCACGCCGCCTGCAGGGAGGACGGCCCACCCTCACCTCACAGCCCAGGCCCACAGCTGCACGGGAGACGCAGGGACCCAGGCGCTGTGCACAGGCCGGCAGGGCGCCACACGGGCTTGGGTCCAGCCTCCCGGGTGCTGCAGCCTCGTCACCACCGTGCCCTGGAGCAGCCGCGAGGAAAGCTGGGCCTAGCCGGGCACCTGGGAGCAGGCTGCGTCGCTGGCCTCGGAGGCTCAGGCGGGGCCTTGGCACGAGGTCTCTGAAGTCAGGGCCGAGGGCACTGAGGATGCAGGGGGTCCCGTCCCACATGGACCAGGTCGTGGTTTGCTCTGCCCGTGGTTTCATTCTCTCGTCCTTTTTCCTTCTTCAGAAACACGAAGTTTTCTGCTGAGTGCGTCTCGCCCACGCGGGGCCCCTCCCCCAGCGCTCACGCGGACCTCGGTCTCTGCTGCATTCACCACCAGGCTCGGCGCTGGGGCAGGAGGGAGGCGGCCAGGGGGCCCGTGAAGACCCTCCCGGAGCCTCAGGCACCCCCACGCGCCTCCCCTTCCTCCGTCCCGCTGTCCTGCCCAGCGTCCGGCCTCCCCGCAGGACGGCGGCGGGCGCGGGAAGGAGACCCGAGCACGGGGGTTTGTCTGTGCTGCTCGCACTTAAGGAGAGAGTTCCGCACGCGTCCTTGCCACCCGGCGGCCGGGCCAGGACGGGCATCCGGCGATGACGACGGCGCCAGCAGCCACCACGGGCCACGCCGACGCCCCCCTTTCCCTGACGGTGAAGCCCACAGCCGATGAGTGTGCTTTACGGAGTGTGTGATGGGACTCTTCCCGCCCTCAAGGACAGAGAAGTGGGAATAAGCCAAGTGACCCCCAGACTTCGGACACTGCGTAACCAGGGGGGCCGCACAGTCCAGCGGTCACGACTCGTTCCCGGGCTCTGTGGGGGCTGCTCCCTGGGCCCCGGCGGAGGCGCGCCCCCGGGTGTGGGGACGCTGCCTGGACAGCTGCTCGCCCCGATCACTGGCAGGCCCCGTGCGGCTGCGGCGATGACGGCCCAGAGCCACCTGTCGCTGGCGCTTGGCAGGGCCCACGGTGGGAAAGTGTCACGGGCGCAGCGGGAACCTGGCGCCACCTTCTAGAATGAACTGTCACCTGAGGTCATCACAGACCCCGTGCCCACCAGAGACACGGCGGGACCCCCAGCCTCCACGGCCACGGCACCTCGGGGGGCTGGAGGCACCCCGCGTCCGCAGCAGGCCCCCTTCTCAGGGACACGCATTAGGGCGTGTGTGGGGCCTGCCGCTCCCCGGGCTGCTGTGGGGGGGGGAGTTGGGGGGCAGCTGGCGAGGCGCTGGTCCCCCCCAGAACGAGGCTGAGAGCACAGGACCCTTGCCCAGGCCCCAGGGCGCGGCTGTAGCGGACTCACCTCCGTGATGATGAAGAAGTCGTCCCCAGGCTCCCCCTGAACGACAATCTTCTCTCCATCTTCAAACTGGACAGGCTCCAGGGCGTCGGCCACCGTCAGGTGCTCCCACTTCTCCAGGGACTCTAGAGGGGACAGGAGCAGGTCACCCCACAACGTCATCTCAAAACAACCCCTCGGCCCCCGGCGGTCAGGCCCCGAGACAGGGAGCTGGTGAGACAGAGCGGCGCCCAGGTCACGCACGCTCACCCCGGGGACAGTCACACACGCTCACCTCGGGGGACGGTCACGCACGCCCACCCCCGGGGACGATCACACATGCCCACCCCGCAGACAGTCACGCACGCCCACCTCGGGGACACGGCCGGGACTCTGGACTCAGGGCTACTCTGACAGCCCTGAGTCTGGGCTCACTGAGCACGAAAACGCGTCTCGTCTTCAGAGGAGCACAGCCCTCCGCACTTTGCAAACACAGGGTCACAGCGGCCCGAGGGCAGCTCAGATCTAACTGATTCGAGCAGCGAAGCCGTCCCCACTCAGGAAACCCTGTGCCAGACTCAGAGGCCGGGCACGCACTCCCGTCCGGCACGAGGCACCGAGGTCCCTGGTTCCAAAGCCAGGGTCACCTCTGATGCTGCCGTTCGGGACGTCTCTCCCTCTCGCGCCTTCCTCTCCCCGTCAGTACCCACCCCAGCCCTCCGGGAGGGAAAAACCCGAAGTGCTCCCTTTTAAAGAAAACACAATCGCCTCATTAACTTTTTCTGGCAAAAGAAACGTCCCTGGCCCTGCTGATCAGACGCACGGATGTAGGTCAGCTGCTAAATATAGGACACGAGGCCTCTATCTCAGACCAGGTGAGGGACGGGACTCTCTGCTTTCAACTCCCACCGGCGCCACGCAGCCACGGCCACGCTTTCCACCAGCCGGGGTCACGGGGTGCCTGTGGTGTGGGGAGGAGGGAAGCCGCACACCCCCGCTCACCTGCCCACCAGCTTTCTGAAAGGTCTGACCACACAGACGCGCTCGGTAACCCAGAACACGGGCGTCCCCACGCGCCCACAAACCCTGTGACTGGGCCACCCGTACCCTCCGTGAGACGGCAGTCTGTGTCCAGGAGGGAGGGCTCAAGGCCGGCGTGTAAATGTGTTTTGCTTCTTGGTTTCCTCACAAGGGCGACCAAGGTCACGCTGTGGTCGACAGGTCACGCTGCGGCTGGAGCGTCCCGTGTTCGACCGTGGGCTTCCTCCAAGAGCCGTAACCTGAGTTCTGAGGGCCGGGCTCCCCGCAGCACACATCGGAGCACGTGGGAGGACACCGTGGACGCCACGGCAGGCTGTCCGCCGAGGCCACTCCTGAAACAGTGTGTGGGCACTTCCTACGGCGCTCAGGGCCCCTGGGCCGAGGGTCCCCGAGGTCTGCCCTCGGTGGGAAAAGTTCCGCGCTTCCTGACCCCCTCCTGGGAGGGGCATCAACACGGCCGTGGTGGGTGCTGCCCACCACAGCTCACACAGGTCGGCGCCAGTCGGACAGCCAGGAGGGCAGCACGAGGGGCGGGAGCTGGGCACCACGGGAACACGGAGACAGAATCCGGTGACCCACCTGGGCCATGTCCCTCGGCCGCCGACCAAGTCCAGCAGCAGCCGGCTGACCCGTGTGTCTGTCAGGAGAAGCCAGGGCCCCGGGGCACACGCAGTCACCCACTCCGCCTTCTCCCAGGCAGGCGGCCTAGGGCAAGGTCCTCCCGCCAGCGCCCCCCGGGGGCTGACCTCGAAGGGACGAGGTCTGGGCATTTCCCGGGACAGCCACGGAGAAGCCAGCGCACTGGTGGCAACTGCGTCCCCCGCGGGGAGGGCAGGCGCCGGGGTGGCAGCTGAGCAGGTGGGCCGTGCGGGCAGGTGACCGCCGGGGGTCCGTCTGGGGGCCCTGGGGCCGGGCCACCCTCTGCTCTGGCTCGAGGGGAAGGACAGGAGAGGCCTGCACAGGTCCCGGGTGTGGGGTTTCCGTGGAGCTGACGTACCCCTTCCCTGGGCCCCTGGAGACCTTGGGACCCACCCAGGTGCCCATGTTCCCTTTGCCAGATACGACATGGAGACACCACGGGAAACAGCCCAGATGCAGAACGTGACTGTCTGCGAACCGTCCAGCTCCGCGACTCCACCGGCCGGGGCCGAGCCCGTGAGGGTCCACGCCCTGCCCCTCAGGGAATGCTCGTGGTGTTTCCACCACCTAAGACAAGAGGAGCCCGGCCCCGGGGAAACCGCAGGGCCTGCAGCCCCTGCCCTCCCGATACAGCAGGCCGCGGGTTCGATCCCGGTCAGGGCACGTACGAGAACCAACCAAGGAACGCGTGAATAAGTGGGACAACAAATCCACACCTCTCTCTCAAATCAAATTTTTTTTTTATCCTCACCCAAGGACATTTTTCCATTTTTGTTCAGATAGAGTGGGAGGGAGAGAGAGGAAGAGAGGGAGAGAGAGAAACATCGACGTGAAAAGGACACATCGAGTGGCTGCCTCCCGCAGGGCCAACCAGGGCCGGGGACAAACTGCAACCGAGGTACGTGCCCTTAGCAGGAACCGGACCAGGTCTCTCTGGACCGCAGGCCGATGCTCTAACCGCTGAGCCAAACTGGCCAGGGCATCAAATCAATTTTTTTAAAAAGAAGAGAACCACGGCCTCTCTCATCGTCTCAGGAGCGCTTCCAGGCCAGGCTGCGGCGTGGACTCACACGAGAGGGCAAGCGCCCCTGCACCACCTGTGCGCCTCCTGTCCTCCGGGACCGGCAGCCGGCGTGGCCGTGTGGGGGCCAGGGTGTCGCCGGGCAGTCAGTCCTCGGGGCTCGGCCCCTCGAGAGGTCGTTCTGGGTGGAAGTTCTTTCATGTACGTGGTCTCAATACCTACTCATCCTTTCTGGGAACGTCACTCATACTCGTTACAGAGAACCCAAGAAACACAGCGACGTAGAGAGAACACCTAACGGCCGCTGAAATGTCCCCAGCACGCGTCCTCCCAGGCGGCCGGAGGATGCGCGGAAACACCTTCCTCGGGAGGGACACGGGATGTGCCGTCTCCCACACGAAGGCTCACGTCTTAGTTTGCTTGAATTTAACAGAAGAAAAGAAACAGTGAAACTGAATCTCAGGTGACTTTTTTTCCAATGCATAACACGGTCTTTCGAAACGATTCCCCTAAGAAGTGTCACAAGGCCCTGGACGCGGTTGTCGTGTTTTGCGTGCACTGAACCACACGGGATGCCTGCCTTTTAGGTCAAAGGCATAGAGAGTGGCCACTTCACGCGCATTCACTTAACATGCACTGAACTTCAGGGAACACGGACTTCCCGCATGGACCCGAGGACAGGTGGGGGTTCGCGTCTGCACCTCTCGGCTCGGTCGCTCCCACACGGTAAGCCGCTGTCTGTCCCAGGTCCCCTCCCGCCTTCGCCGCCTCGACCAGGGATTTCTCATGAAATTCGTGAGCTGAGGTCTGCAGACCAGGGCGACTGCTGTGGCCGGAGCTCAGGAGCGGAGCCCGGCGTGGTGTCCGGGCCGCTCCCCGGCTGCGCACGGGCGACGCATTCTCCCCGAGGCCGAAGGCTGCGGTCTCCCGTCTGTGGAATTCGTCAGGACACGGCCTCCTCCGGCCTCGCTGGTCCTCCTGCAGCAGCGGACGCCCCTCCTCACTGCGGTGCGTCCTTCCTGCGGGCAGCCCCCCTCGCGGTGGCGGTGTGTCTCCCCGGGCCGCTGCCTGCGTCTCCCAGGTGGCCTCTCCCCCTCCAGTCGCTTTCCCGGCCCCCGTGGTCGCCTCACATGGTTCCTCCACGCCCGTAATTCCACCTTTGGTCTTGTCCATTTTTTTTTAATTTGGAAAAAAATTAATCAGAAAAGGTCTCACGCCCTTAGGATAATATAGACGTTCTGTAAGCACTGCCGACGTTTTGTTCTGGGGACCTGCGTTTCCACGGAGACAAACTGACGCACACCATCGGCCGTACACAACCCGGACACAGACACACGCACGTCCCGAAACGACGCAGGCGGTCTGCACGGTCGCTGTTGTGAAGACCGCTGGCCGAGCACCCGCATCCGAGCCCTCGCACCCAGGCGAGGGTCTGTCTGAGGGTCTGGGCTCCGCAGCACGGCTGAGCCGGCCTGCCCCATACCCCAGCTCATCGCCAAGGCTGCACCCGGACCTCCACTCTGCTGTTCCATCGCCGGCCTCTGTTCTGTGTTATTGAATTTGTCCCTAATAAATCCTGCACTGTGATCTGTTTTCTGTTTCCTTGGACGCGCCGTCCTCCTGGCTGGGCTCCTGTCCAAGCTGGACACGGGGTTGGAGCGGGCTCAGCGGCTGCAGTGCTGAGAACCGGCCACGTGTCTGGACAGGCTCACTGCACGCGGCCTTGGGACCTGGACAGCGGCCCAGAGCCGAGCCCGCGTCCACGAGCACCTGCCCCAGGTGGACAACCCCCCACTGCCACACCTGATGCCTCTGTCTCTTCCTCTTTCTCACTCCGCTGTGTTCTGAGAGGAAGGGGACATGCCCAGCTCACCACCTTCACAGTCTGGCCTGGGCTCTCTCGGGCCGGGACGCCTGCTGGACGGCGACTCCAGTGTCTCCGGAGCCACGGCCCTGGCTGGTCCCTCACCTGCCCAGTAGGTCCCTTCCAGGGTCTCGGGCTGCCCTGTCCCACACGGAGCCACTGCCACCCACGCTCATCATTCACGTCGGTCTCAGCAAGTGAGCACTCAGACCCTCGGCACACAGACCCGGAACAGCGCCATCGTCGCCGACGTCCCCCTGGCCACGCCAGCCCACGCCAGCCGGTGGTCACCCACAGCAACGTCAGAGCACTAGAAGCTCTGCTGGAGAGAACGCTGTTGACACCCCCACATCAACAGGAAGGTCACCCACGTGCTTCTCAGACCCAGGACGGGAAGGAGCGGGATGGCGCCAGGAGCAACCAGACACGGGAGGACACCAACCCCGCCAGGGAAGCTCCACGCCGCGGCCCCACCCACAGAAATAACAGCGGGCGCCCTCAGGACTGACTGACACGGAGGATGAGCTGAAGACAACGGCACTGACCGTGGAGGGACAGACAGACAAGCAAGCACAGCTGCAGACAAAGATGGCTCAGTCTGACTGACAGAAGTGTGTGTACACGCGTGTGTGCGTGTACATGTGTGTGTGCGTGTGCATGTATGTGTGCAAGTGTCCACGTATGCATGCATGTGTGCACTGTGCGCTTGATCAAATGTGTGCATGCTTGTGTGCACGTGTGTGCTTGCGCATGTATGTGTGTGAGTGTGAGTGTGCATGCATGTGTGCTTGTGCAAGTGTTTGTGTGCATGCATGTGCGTACATGTGCGTGCTTGAGTGTGCATACGTGTGTGTTCATGCACGTGTACAGGTGTGTGCACACATACTTGTGTTGTGTGCAGGCGCACATCTGGGAGCATGCATGTGTGGCTGAAACGTGTTTCGCCAACGTGCCCAGCATGAGACCATGGAGCCCGCCAGCCGCCCGGGGCACATGCAGGGGCGGGGCCTGCACAGGTGCTCACACTGACCCAGGATGGAGACCTTGCTGAGGAACTCCTCGTACATCTTGCGTTTCCGCAGCGTGCTGCCCTGTGCGGAGAAAGGGAAAAGAGAGGAGGTGGGTCTTTGTGCCTGAATCCCCCCGGCATTTCCAAATTTCCCCAAATGACCCTGAAGTCTTCAGAGGACACCCTCTGAGCAATCCGTGTCCCGAGAGCCCCTCCAATGACCAAGAGTCAAGCGAGCTGTTACCGTTCCCAATGGCCCAGCACCTCGTCCCCAGGACGGGAACCATGAGGAGCACAGGGCACCCCGGTGCCTCCCACCCGCTCCTGCGGGACTGCGGGCCACGTTCTGGCCGTTGGGACATAAATGGCCGTGGTGGGGGCTCTGAACATGCCCCACAGAGAAGGCCCCCCTCGTTCCTTCCTGCTGGCTGGGGCGTGGGGAACATGCCGAGCTCCTGAGCCCCCGGGCCTCTGTGGACGGAGCTGCCAGGCTGGGCAAGCCGGTTCTCCAGCCCACGGGACAGCTTGAGCATGAGAAGCAACCGTGGCTCGAGCCATGTGGTGAGTGTGTCACACCCACGTGGCAGCCCGTCCTCGCCACAGTGCCCTGACCACCACGCCTGGGGTTCGCGTCCTGTGGGAACAGGGCTGACCGGCCAGCTGGAGCATAGTGAGGAGTGAAGTTTGAGACTCCGGACGCTGCCCTGAAAGCACGCGGTGGCTTTGGGGGGCCTACGGAGGAGCCAGGGGGGGCCAACCATCAGCAGCCTGCGGGAGAGCCACTGTGGAAATGACCCTCCAGCCCCACCAAACCCGCAGGCCACCCGGCCGACAGGTCCGACGGGGCCGCCAGCTACACTGCTTCCCTCACGACCAGACACTGTGTTTCACCAAAGTCCCACTGCTGCCACAGGCCACGCAGTTTGGGGGACACTGGTGACTCAGCCACCACAAAACAGCCCACCTGCCAGCCGCCCTCCTGTCCGCCGGCGTGGGGGACGAGAGTCCTTGCTCCCTTGGCCACCCGCACGACGGCGCTGGTTTCCCACGGCTCCGCCCCGCGCCTCCCACCCCCCCCCCAGGCTCAGCACTGCCTTCCTTTGCACAGGGCGCCGGGTCCCTGCAGCCTGGTCTCGGGCGCTGAGCAACGTGTGAGAAGGAGACGCCGGGGAAGGAGATGTGAGACCGGGAGCAAGACCCCTGGCGTGCAGGAGGGCCTCTGCCCGAGGGCCTGCCCCCCGGGAGTCAGCCACACTGCTGCTGGCGGTCACCACCAGCCCCGCGCGGCCCCGAGGTCACACACGCATGGTGTCGCCATCAGTTCTCGGAGACGTGAGCGCCTTCGAGGAGTCGTCCAGGTCACCGCCCTCCAAGGGGTGACCCAGGGGCCACCGATCCTGCCCGGGCCCCGGCCCACCCACTCTCATACGGACTTCAAAGCAGATTCGACTGATAGACGGTCAGCTGGTGTCTCCTCAGACAGGGCCCGTTTCAGGCCACTTCCTCCCACGGGAAGATGGGCCCCCAGGAGCTCGCCCTGTGGGGTGGGAGGGAGGGAGAGCGGCCTGGTGGGCCCAGAGCTCTGAGCTGTGAGCAGACACAGCCCCATCCCCCCATCCCAGCCCCCCTGGCTGGACACAGCTGGTGGGGCAGCAGACCCCTGGTCCAGCCTCCCTGCCCGAGGGGTGGTAGAAGGTGAAGGAGGGAGAGAAACAGGGAAGGCCGCGTGGCACTATCGGCCTGTCCCCAGAAAACTATGACAAGAATGCACTCGCCGTGAAGTGTGGGCAGGAATGTCAGTCTCCAGGACCAGGGCTTTCCCACACGTCTGCTCTGGACCCCAGGGTGGCACGGCTGACCGTCCCACCTCTCAGCTGCTGGGCACGGAGCGTGTCCTGTGCCTCCAGCTCCCCACGTGTCCCCCGAGCGTCCCTCAGCATCCAGGAGCCACCTCCGCCCAGGAGGGAAGGCTGAGCCCACGACGGGCACCAGCCCCAAGGATGCCCCCCTCCCGCACACATTCCAGGGCCTCGGCACAGAGGACACTCGGGCTGCCCGCCGGAGAGAAGGGCACTTGTCGAGCTGGACAAGTGTGGGGTTGAGTGTGCCACCTACGTCTCTGAGCTTCAGCGAGATGGTGATTGTAAACATCCCAGCCTCATTGACCATTTCTAAGGACAGACTCTCAACAACTGTTTCCTATGTTGCTGATTGTGGTGATGAAGGTGGTGGTGATGGTGATGGTGGTGGTGGTGGTGATGGTGATGATGATGGTGGTGATGGTGATGCTGATGATGGTGATGATGGTGGTGGTGGTGATGGTGGTGATGGTGATGGTGATGATGTTGATGGTGGTGGTGGTGATGTTGATGGTGGTGATGGTGATGGTGATGATGGTGATGATGGTGATGGTGGTGATGATGGTGATGGTGGTGATGGTGATGGTGGTGATGGTGATGGTGGTGATGATGGTGATGGTGGTGATGATGGTGATGGTGGTGATGATGGTGATGGTGGTGATGGTGATGGTGGTGATGGTGATGGTGATGGTGGTGGTGATGTTGATGGTGGTGATGATGGTGATGGTGGTGATGTTGATGGTGGTGATGGTGGTGATGGTGATGGTGATGATGGTGATGATGGTGGTGATGGTGATGCTGATGATGGTGATGATGGTGGTGGTGGTGGTGATGGTGATGGTGATGGTGGTGATGGTGGTGGTGATGGTGATGCTGATGATGGTGATGATGGTGATGGTGGTGGTGATGGTGATGCTGATGATGGTGTTGATGGTGGTGATGGTGATGGTGATGGTGGTGATGGTGGTGGTGATGGTGATGCTGATGATGGTGATGATGGTGATGGTGGTGGTGATGGTGATGCTGATGATGGTGTTGATGGTGGTGATGGTGATGGTGGTGATGGTGATGGTGATGGTGGTGATGGTGGTGATTGTGATAGTGATGGTAATGATGGTGATGATGACAATGACGATGGTGGTGATGGTGGTGATAGTAGTGAGGTACTCCTCACCGAGTACAATGGAGGAGGACTATGGGAGAGTCAGCACACTCTACCTCCAGCCGCAGAATGCCCACAACTCCCCACCCCTAGAGCAGTCCAGCTCTTTCTGGGCTTCAGTTTCTCCACATCTCGGTGCCTTTGACCTGGGCTTCTCCCTCCCCGACTTGCTACCAGTGCTCTGCCGATGGCATCTCCCTCAGCCCGGGAGGCTCCTTGTCTGCTCCCCGTTGAGAGGCAGAGGATGCCAGCTTCAGAACAACTTGGCCATCGTCAGACGGTGCAGAGATCTCTGCAGCCAGGCGCTTACCATGCGTCAGCACACGGCGGGCCGACCCCCGGGAAGGGTGCCCAGAGACAGCACGGTGGAGCCTTCCCACTGCTCCCAGACAGGTGCCTCCTGGGCCAGCTGCTCCTCTGCCTGCAGAGTCTCTGCAGGTGTGCAGGCTCAGAGAGCGGGCACACCTGCTCATGTCCCCTAGGCTGCTGAGGGTGGGGTCAGGGTTGAACAGGACAGTCTGGACCCAGAAGCAGCGCCCACACCCAGAGCTCCACACTGTGCTGGGCTGCACTGCACAAGCCCTGCGCCCGGGCGCCCGTCCCCCAGCTCCCGCGGTCGGAGGGAGGCTCAGCCCCGCCGCCACGCCCACGCCGGCTCAGAGCCCTGCCTGTGGAAAAGGCATTCCTTTTGAAAAGTAATTTATGGTTCACACTGGCCCCCAGGGCCGCAGGCCCGCCTCTGAGGCTGATGGGATGCCCTTCTCTTCAGAAAATGTCCTCTGTGATGGAGCCAGCAGGGGAGGCTGGGCTGGAGCCTGGCCGAGTGGGCATCCAGGAGGCCAGCTGCGCACTTAGGGGCTCTGCACGGCATCGGCTGGCACGCCCCAAGGTGGGCTCTGCCGGGGAGGCTGGTGCTGATGCCTGCTTTACAGACACGGGGCCGCCCGAGGCCACAGCAGAGGAAGAGGCCGGTGGGGAGCCGAGGGGATGGGGCCTGGCTGTGAGGCCGAGACACCTGACCCTTGACCCCAGGGGCTGGCAGCTCTGCAGGATCCCAAGATGAGGCCGCACCCTGGGGAAGGGCAGGCAGGTGCTGGTGAGAGAGACGTCGCGGACGGGAAGAGGCCGAGGTGTCCAGACCCCGCTCACCGCCAGCACCCGGGACCTCGCCTCGGCAGCTGGAGCCACAGGGATGGAGACCAAAGGGCCTGTCCTGAGACGAGAACTGAAAGGTCTGGAAGGTCCAGGCCGAGGTGCACCCCCCGCGTGACCCCACTCAGAAGGGGAGCCAGAGCCCAGGTAGGTGGTGGGGTTTCGGTGTCACAGCTCAGAACCAGGCTCCAAAGGGCCCAGGCCAGTGGGGATCTGGACACCCCGGCTCAGCCTCTACACTGCTGGGCCTGGCAGGGAGCCTGGAGGAGGGCGGAGCCCTGGGCCCCTTGCCGGTGGGCAGGTCCTTCCTCTGGGAGCCCTGGAGGGAAGAGGGGAGATGCTCTAGGGAACCTGGAGTCTGAGCTAACATTTCAGGAGGCAGCGCTCTCCCTGGAGACACGACTGAGTCCCCTCCCCAGTCCCAGCTCAGTGCTAAGGGGATGCAGGGAGACCCACTCCTTTGCGGCACCAAACTGCCCAGCGGAGGGCCCACGCAGAGACGCCCCGCAGACACGCCCTGCCAGCCCCACTCTGTCATTTCCCCCCCGACGGGAGCGGCTCCGCAGACTCCCAGCACAGCGGGGACTATTCTCAGCACACAGGGACCCAGAATTAACACAGAGGAAGCGGCAGCTGCCTTGGTGGTTTGGGAACTTCCCTGAATATAAGGTTCCAGCCACCACAAAAACCCCACAGCCAAGGGCTCGGTGTGGACGGTGTCGGAAAACAATGGCTCATGCAACCCCAGAGCCAGGTACACCCGGGGCACCGGAACCGTGCTCCAACCCCCCCCCCCCAGCTCTTGGAGGAAGGGTGTCTCAGGCACCTGGCCACACAGAAGGATGGGAGAGAGAGGAGAGAACAGCTGAGCAGATTCGAGAAGGGAGCGAGAGCCCTCTCCACGGCTACCACGGGGGCAGGGCCGCCTGGTGCACCTGCGGTGGGCGCTCAGTGTGGCTGCCACCTGCCCGAACACCAAGCCGAGCTCTGTCTCGTGACAGACCAGCCACTCCAGTGGGGGCAGACACCTCATCCCTCCTTCCAGAGGGGCATCCGGGTGGGACGCCTCCTCCAGGCTCACACCTGGCTGAGCTCACAGGCCGATTCCCGGACTCTCCCTGAGACTCCCCTCCTCAAACCCTCCCCAGAAAGTGCACCACCCAGGCTGGCCTTGAAGGGACAGCCAGGCCCAAGGCGGGGGCAGGAAGCAGGCAGGTCCAGCCCCCGGGAGGGCGAGGGGAGAAGAGGCCCCGGGTCTCCCGGCCATGTGCTCGCCTTGGTCGCCTGCCTCCTGGAGGGCAGGGGCTCCTGGGTCCCCGGCCCCACAGGACTGGCTCTGAGAAAATGCCACCAGCAGGGCAGGCCCGGGGCCGCCCTCAGCAACATGCCACCCTGCCATCCTGGGCCACCGAACAGCTCAGAGAAGCACCTGCCCCGTGGTCACCAGGGTGAGCACAGGCAGCTGGAGGGGGTGTGCAGCTCCCCAGAGGAAGGGCGCTTGGCTCCCAGCAGCCTCTGCCCAGTGGTAGGAGGGAAGGGCCTGGAGACCTGGCACAACGGGGCCCTCCCTGGACCAGTACAGGCGCCCAGATTCTCTGGCTCTTTCTCTCCTCCGAGAGTCGGCAGGGTCCCCGACCTCACCACGATGGCTCTCTAGCCAGCCGCGACTGCTGGGTCCAGGTGGGCTCTGGCCACACCTCTGCTCAGACTCCCTCGGGGGCTCCAGGCCATCTCCCCACCACAGGACCCCACGCACCTACCCACGCGGTCTCCCGTGGTTCACATTGCCTGACACTCCTGCCCCGAGGCCTCTGCGGAAAGGCCGTGTCCGGGAGGGGTCTCTGCACCGCTGCGGGACAGCACCTCCCCCCCTGCTTTATTCCCCAGGAACGGCTGCCACCCGGCAGAATTCACTCGCGTCACCCCCACGCCAGCCCAGCCTCAGGAGGGCAGACCTCGCTGTCTGTGCCGACCTGATGTGCCCGACCCAGCGCCACAAACAGCGCCTGGCCAGTCATACCGTGTAGGACGGGCTCTGAGCGGCCCAGGAAGGCCCGCCTCCTCCCCGGGAGGGTCACGAACTCACCTGTGAGCACTTGAATCGGCCCCCACCCTCGACAGACCGCTACAGGCCTCACACGCAGAAACCCAAATGACAGCAGCTAAAACGCCCAGGGGGCACTCCCCACATCGGGAAGTCTGGAGGAAAGCAGCCCAGCAGGCACAGGGCCCTCTGTGCCCCTGAGAGCCAGGCCCCCACCTCTCTCCACCCCCTTGGGGATGGTGCTCATTCTCAGTCACCTCATGGCCCAGGATGGCAGCTGGAGCTCCAGCCCTCACGACACATTCCAGACAGCTGGGAGAGAGGGGAGGGAGGCAACATGGCTTCCCTAGGCGTCTGCCACCTCTTACCAAGCTTCCCAGAACCCCCTCGACATCCCCACCAGCTCGCAGGCCCTGCCCACCAGGGAGCTGGAACACCCAGGCCTCCCCACCTGGGCCCGGGTCCCAGGCCGCGAGAAGCTCCTCGCGGGGCACTCACCATGAGGATGCGGCGGTAGCTGTCTCGGTCGATGCCCCAGAGCTTGAGGTCGGTCTTGGCTTTCACGGTGGCTGCCCTGGGGGTGCCGTAGATGAGCGCAAGCTCCCCGAAGCTGCCGCCCTCGCTGATGCTGGTCACCCACTCTCCGTTCACGTATACCTGGGGGGGCATGAGGAGCACCATGGGACACGTGGGGGTCACGCCACGGGGGGCCCCGGAGCTGGGACAGCGTGGCCCCACCTGAGGACCCCGGCTGGTGGGCAGAATGCCGGGCTCTCCTGCCCAGGCCCAGCCCAGGTGCCCGCCTCCCCCAGCCTGGCCTGATCCACCCGAGTCCTCGCGTTGACCCCCAGGCAGGTGCCCTCAGCGCTCAAGGCCGACGGGCAGGCCAGGGCTGGAGGTGGAAGACGCCCGCCCAGAGCCCCGGTCTGTCCAAAGCAAGTCCTGCCTCTGTCCAGGCGGGCCTTCCACCCCACCCCCACCACTGTAGATGGGCCTCTCTGGGCCTCAGTTTCCCTGAGGGCACACCAACGAGTCACACGCGAGGACCTCCACGGGCAGCTCTGCACTGCTCTGCTCCACGTGGCAGGCTCCCTGCTTTCATTCATCAGCCGCCCCTGAGCAGCCCCCACGCCGAGCCTGAGTGTCTCCCAGGGCCCACCCTCCCCACCCCCAAGCAGCACCCGAGCTCCCGGCCTGCAGTCAATGGGACCGGCCAGGCCCCGCCGACAGGGCCCGGACAAGATTCCCTTTCAGCCGCGGGCGACACCCGCATAGTGGCATAGTGTTCCCGCTGTGCGGGACCACGCGGTCCGTGTCCGTGCAAGAGCAGCACAGACCGTTCCTTATGTGGACCCGGTCACTGCAGTGGGCACAGAGCACGCCGTCCCGCTGCATGTCGACGAGCCTGAAGAATGGTTCCCGTCGGCGAATGGGCGCAGCTCGGGGAGAATGGATTGCGATGAGTCATGGAAGCCGTTCTCGTCGAATCAATGACTCATTATCTTGGTAATGACTGGGGCACAGAGCTGCCCAGCTGAAGAACACGCAGGCGGGTGACGACGCCTCCCCCGAGCAGGAGGGTCCGGAGAACCGGCCGACCATGGAGCTTCCCGAAGGAGTCTGTGTGTCTGTCCGAGATCCCCCCCAGACTCGGGAGCCGGCGGAACCCCACGGCCCAGGCCCAGGCGGAGACTCCCGCACCTGCTCCCAGCCTCACCCCCTACCCCCTCCGCCCACGGTGCCCTCTGGGCCCAGGAGGGGATCAGGCACGCGGGGAGAAGGACCACCAGCGCCCACTCGGCAAGGCCTGCAGGAGTCAAAACACCTCCTGTCCTGCCCCCGGGGCAGCAGGGTGCCCGCCTGGCACTGCCGTGGAGAGGGCCACGTGGAGAGAGGGCCAGCCCTCCGGGGCTGAGGGGTGAAGGGAGGCAGCGAACACGCCCCGGGCCGCAGGCTCGGTCCTTCTGCTCTCGCGGCCACGCGGCAGCGGTCCGTCCTGTGGAGACGGCCCCGTTCTGGGGTTAGGCCGACACAGAACGCTGGCGTGAACACCGCGTGGGGACACGCCTGGATCACAGCGTGTACACGTGGGTTTCGTATTTCCCAGCGCTTGTTCCAAAGGCCCTCCTGCCAGAGGCCTCGCCAGGCCGTGCGGCTCAGGGGTCACACTAGGGATCCGGGAAGCCGCCGCCCTGACCGGCTGCCGGGCTGGGCCAGGACGCCCCTGTCACCCACTGAGGAGCACAGGGACCCAGGGACAGAGCAGGTGTCCCAGCAGAGCCACTGGTGCTGGCTGTGCCCCAGCTTTCCCGGGGCGCACCCCACCGAGGGGTCACGGCTGGTGCTGCAGGGCAGGGCAGAGGGGACCTGGGCCCAGTGCCCACACGGGCTGCAAAGCCCTCGCCCCAGAAGCCCGAGGACTCCAAGCTCCCTCTGCGGCTCAGAGGAAACCATTGTGCGAGCAGCCCCGCGGAGCACAAAGGGCCGTCTTTCTCGGGACACTGGCCTCTGTCACCACGGCCGGCCCCGCCCCAGCTGGCACGCACAGGGCCTACTTCTTGCTTTGTTTTATTTTTTTGTTTTTCTTCTTTTAAAAGAAAAATGGTGGGAGGCCCCACTGGGCTACATTTACACTCTCACCACAGACCGTGGTTTCTCCGGCCAAGCCCAGGGCTCCCACCCGGCCGTGCCGTGTCCGGCCGTTTGCTCACTCACTAGCCGTTCGTTCCCTCACCCCGCGTGTGCTGAGGGTCTCGGGCCCGCCCGGGGTCGGCAGCACAAGGCAGGTGAATCCAGTTCACGGGACGTGCCGACCACCCAGGAGGCAGGCAGATGACGGTACGAACGCACACGCATCCCGCATGTGCTGTGAGCTGCGAGCAAACGGGCAGAGGGCTCGGGAAGGCCCACGAGAGGGGCGGCCGTGGGCAGACTCGTGGGCAGAGCGTCTGAGCAAAGGCCCTGGGACAGGACTGAATCTGCAGGGTCCCGGCGGCAGCCACACCAAGGCAGGGAGAGGCGGTGGGGCAGGAGGGGCGCGGACGTTCTCCGGGAAGCCACAGGGAGCCCATCGGGCCACGTCAGGGTTACGTCTGTGCTGCCCCCTCTGGCGCGGTGCGGAGAGCAGCCTAGGCAGCCTGGGGGAGCAGAAGGGAGCTCGGGGCGACGGGTTACTCAAAGGCCGTTGGGAGCAGCGGGACCGGTGGAAGTCACACACCGGGACGGGGCCCAGCGACCGGTGCTGTAACAGGCGGTTCTGACGAAGCTGGGCTTGGACAGGCTCTCACCGACTTGGGACGGAGCTGGGGACAGTGGCGGAAGGCACTGCGGGTGCCTGATAAGACCCCAGAGTCGAGCCTGGCCGGTGCAGCTCAGTGGTTAGAGCGTCAGCCAGGGCCAAAGGGTGAGGGTTCAATTCCGGTCAAGGGCACGCACCTGGGCTGCAGGTCTGACCCCCCCTGGCCCCGGCTGGTGCCCGTGCGGGAGGCGACCCAACCATGTCTCTCTCCTCCTTCCTCCCTCCCTTCCACTCTAAAAAATCAATGGAAAAAATATCCTCACACATAAAAAACTAAATAAATAAAAAAGAAAGGAAAAAAATAAAAAACACACAAAAAAATAAAAAGTATCCTCAGGTGAAGATACAAAAAAAAAAAAAAAATCCCAGAAGTCGGCCCACGGGCAGCACTGGGTTTTTGTCAGCACAAGACTTTAGATGCAGCGCAGAGCTGAGATCATTGCCCACCTGGCAATGTCCACCTGGCAATGCCCACCTGGCCGTGCCCACCTGGCCGTGCCCACCTGGCCGTGCCCACCTGGCAATGTCCACCTGGCCGTGCCCACCTGGCAATGCCCACCTGGCCGTGTCCACCTGGCCGTGCCCACCTGGCAATGCCCACCTGGCCATGCCCACCTGGCAATGTCCACCTGGCCGTGCCCACCTGGCCATGCCCACCTGGCAATGTCCACCTGGCCGTGCCCACCTGGCCGTGCCCACCTGGCCATGCCCACCTGGCAATGCCCACCTGGCCGTGCCCAGCTGGACAGGCAGCTGGGGCCACTGGGAGCTGCGCAAGCTGCCAGGAGAGGTTGGTGCCAGCGAGGGGGCAGGGCCCACTGCCTGGCTGCACACCCGTCCCCAACCCCAGATTCCACAGAAAAGAAGATGGGGCTGAGAGAGCAGTCTGGGAAACTGACACAGGAAACCGGACCCCTGAGCCACCCCCTAACCGAGGCGACGGGCATGTGGCCTCAGCCCCGCCCACGCCCGCCATCGTCACAGCCGGTGAAGTGACTCTCGCCGGCCGCCAGACTGCGTGTGCTTCCCCCGACGGCGAGAGAACGCGGACGGCCCATCTCCTCCTGCCCCCCGGGCTCCTGCCAGGTGAGTTGGCACCTGGGACCAAGGACGTTAGCTTCCCCATGTCCACCCTGGAGGGCGGCCCCTGAGGCAGCGCCAGCCAAGGCCACCTGCTCTCAGGAAACCCCACCTCTCGGGCGGCCCAGCCACAGGCAGACCCAGGTCCTCCTTGCCGTGGCCTTCGGCCTGGGACGCCTGGGGCTGGTTGGTCTGGTTTTTGCTCAAGCTGCCATCCCGAGCAGAGACACCCCCCAAGCTCCTGTCCGTGACACCCAGGCCATGTGGACAGCCACGTGGGTTGTTTCCACTCCTCGGCGTGGCAGGTGGCCGGGCAGGCTGCCCCAGTGGAACCCCAAGTCCACCGTGGCTCAGGGTCCCCGCCTGCCCTGCCCCACCGACCCCACACACTCAGAGGCCCCCCAACGTCTGTGGGCCCAGAAGGTACAGAGATTCCGTAGAAAACCTCACGCCAGCTCGGGGCCACGGCCACTCGGTCATCCGCGTGACTAATGAACAGAGCCGCCCTGGGAGCAGGGAAGAGACCACACACCACGCTCACGGCAGGGTCTGGGGACACTCTGTGAACCGTCCAGACAGTGGAAGGTCACTCAGCCTGGAAGAGAAGGAGACTCTGACACACAGCGTGGGTGAGCCCTGAGGGCACTGCTCCGTGAGACCAGCCAGTCGCAGAAGGACCCACACCGTGTGACCCACTTGTGCGAGGACCTACAGGAGTGAGATTCAGACACGGAGCAGAGGGTGGATGCCAGGTGGGGAGCGAGTGTTTCGTGGGGACAGAGCCTCAGTCTGGGAGATGGACAGTCCTGGAGAGGGTGACGGTTGTACCACAGTGTGAGTGTGCTTAAGGCCCTGAACCGCACACTTAAGTCATTGACGTAGTGAATTTACACTATGTGTTATGTCATGTGTATCTCACCAATGAAAACACAGGACAGACCCCCAGGCAAACACTGACTGACAGCTGTGACCCGCAGAGCCAGGGCCCCGTCCCCCTGGGAGGCCGGAAGGCTCTCCTCCCAGACACCTCGGGGAGGCCAGAGGGAGGCCGGGGTGGGGTGACCGGCACAAAGGCAGAGGGAGGAACTGGCCTCGAACAAGCTCCTTCCTGAGCCCGCAGGGCCGGCAGCGGAGAGCCCTTTTTAGGAGAAATGCTATGTTCCACGAATAAAACAAACTGGACGGTATTTCTGTGCTTAGGGAGCGGATTATAGCTCTTGGCCACGCACACCAGCAGACACTCTCGCTGTCTCTGGAAAACCATAATTCACACCAAACCTGGTGCTGTGGCCTGTGGGCACCCGGCCGACCCCAGGGAGCCACAGGGCAGAGGGCAGCATCCACCCGGCAGAAGGGAGGGGGCGCTCAGGATGCCCGTCCCCACATCCCGCCCACTAGCAGGCCAGGGGGTCCTCAGAGGGGGCTTCAGGCACCAGGGACCATAGCTGATTCAGGGTCCCCCCTCCCCTGCCCCCAGCCTAGGGAACCCGGTCACTCCAGCCTCAGTCACCCCAGCACCTCGCCGACCCATGTCCCCACCACCCTGCACGCCGTAAGTCACCACCTCATCCCACCGGGGGCGACTGTCCCAAATTTAAGACTGCAGCCAGGACACGGGGGTGTGCCCACCGTGCCCAGACATCCTGGCCCTGGTGGGCTGGGGTCCAACGAGCACCTTAAAGCTGCCTTGGGCCCTGGCCGGTTTGGCTCAGAGGTTAGAGCGTCGGCTTGGGGACCAGGGAGTCCCAGGTTCGGTTCCTGATAAGGGCACGTGCCTCAGTTGCGGTTCATCCCCGACCTCGGTTGGGGTCGTGTGGGTGGCAACCAATCGATGTGTCTCTCTCACGTAGATGTTTCTCTCTCTCTTCCCCCCCTCTCTCCCTCCCGCTCTATCTGAAGATAAATGCAAAAAAATATCCTCAGGTGAGGATTAAAAAAAGCTGCCTTGGTACCTGCCTGCCAAGGCCGGGACTGGGGGTGGCTGGACCTGCCCAAACAATATATTTGGGGAACTCCCAGTGATGAGGTCACCTTTTCCCCTCTCAAAACTGCCTCCCTGTGCCCCTGGTCTGGGAAGCAGGGCGTCTTCCTGGCACGTGTGCAAGAGACCACGAGACAGGTGAGGGGCAGCTGAGCAGGGTGCCGGGAGGGGAGACGCCACCCCCACTGCACTCTCGGGGCTGTGCAAGGACCCAGCACACAGCAAGTGCTCGATGCACATTTGAGCAAGAAGCAAATAAAGGGAAGGGGAGAGTCTGGGGGATGGTGAGGGCAGGGGCCAGGTGGAGAGACCTGGATCTGAACCGGGAATGAGCCCAAACACCTCGGGGGGCCAGCCCCGCCCCTCACTGTCTGCAGCGGGGCCGGCTGCGGCGTCCACACCACGCGATGCCCAGGTGGGCTGCTGGCCGCGTCGAGTCTGTCTTCTCTGCTTCCTGGGCTGGTGTTTTTTTTAAACCAAGTAAAGCCAGCAGGAGCTCACTTCGTGGGCTGGCAGTCTGGGCCCCGGGCGGGAGCCTCACCCCCTTCCGATCCTCCCGCCTCCACACTTCCTCTGTGGCCTTTGGCTCCTGCCTCAGTTTCCCTCTTTGGTGGGACGCCACCCCAGACACACAGGCCTTCCTGGTCCGGGGCCTGAGCTCGAGGGGGACAGAAACCCTGACTCCCGCCTTCAGGGCTGCAGGCCCTCGAGTGATGTGTGACCTCACTGGGAGATGCCCACGGTGACTCATTTCCTCTGCCACCACGTCCGGAAGCCGAGGGCCGCCTGCCCAGTTCCCAGAGCACGGCGAGATGGACACAGACAGGCTGCTGGAGAGATAAATACGTCTGTGTCCCCCAGAATAGCTTGACTGAACCGGAGACTGAGCCCTGAAATACCACTTGGCTGGAGCAGCCCGGCCAGGGTGACATCACTGGGCAGCAAGGGGCGCCAGGGGGCCACCTCGAGGGCCATGGTCTGCGATGAAGGGGGTGGGATGGGGGCCGCCAGATGCCCCATTCCCAGCACTGGTGTCTGAGGTCCAGGGGTGACTTGGGGGCCAGCCTGGGACGTGGCAGCCTGTGGGGTCTCACATATATGTCCTGACTGTGCACCAGGACCACAGACCCCCAAAATGCGGGGGCAGACTCGGTCCCTGCCCCCGGGGCTTCCAGTCTGCGTGGGGGCCGACCTCAAACACACAGACAGGACGGAGTCCTGTGAAGGACGGCTTGGTGCCGAAGAGAAACCAGGGCCTGAGGTGCACTTGCTGACGCCCAGGCTGAGGACATGCATGCGGGAGACCAGAAGGAGAAGCAGGAGAGGACGAGCCACCGAGGGGCGGGGGCTCCAGCACAGGCCCGGGGCACCGGGTCGCAGGAACCCAGGGCCCTGTGGTCACGGCGGGGCTTCCCCCGGCCACTGCAGGTGTGGGCACAGCCCCAGCAGGGCCTGGTGTGACCAGGAGGCAGGTGAGTGGAGGACAGCAACTCCATAAAAGTGGGTCCCCCAACCCTCGAGACAGGTGAGAATCAGTAAACAGAGCAACGCTGAGTGAAAGCAGGAGAAAAGGACTTTCTGTGAGACATTCTGCACCAACAGCCAACGCGGCTGAGGGAGCCTGCCGTCGCTGGGCCACGACCGGGCGGAGTCGGTGAAACGGGCCAGCAGACGGGCACCCGACGAGGACCAGCTGGCACACACTCCTTTCAGACTGCGCTCCGAGACTTCCCTGCTGTCTGTCCGTGCAATGGATCACTCCCCGGGATGAACACGTTAGAAATGTACCCCTCGAAAAGAAGGTGTTGCTAGACCTTGTCAGGGACCGGCGCTGTGCAATGTGGACGGGTCTTCAAAACTGGACACAGAGACCGAGACGCTATTTCCCACACCAGCTAGGAGGTACTTACGTCGACTTCCCCTTGATCGATGACGTAGAAGTTATCACCTTCGTCCCCTGAAACAACAGGAGAGATGAATGGGTTTAACGCGACAGGCAGGGCTGCAGTCTGACACCGTCTCCGCACTGCTACCTAAACCATGTCAGGAAGTGCTGGGTCTTGTCTACATTTTAAAAGTCTTTAGGCAGGAAGGAGGGAGACATCTGTAATACTTTCAACAATAAGAAAAGTATTTAAGTAAAAATGGTCTGTATTCAAGGTGTACCACAGGATATGCATTTTCACAGGGAACCTCTGCAGTCGACGAATGAACGCCCCACCTCCTGCATGGTCACCACTTCGGTGACACCTGCACCTGAACCGCGCTGTCTTGGCGAGTCCCCAGTGTTCAGACAGGTATTCGGTTTTAAACGGCAAGACTGTTGAAATGGGTTGGGTTCGCTTGTTAAGCGGATCATTCTTAGGTTTCGTTAGTGACGTTTCCCAAAAACACACAATGGGAGTTTCATGTTAGTAAGTCTTTAAGGGAACAGCCCGATTTTCCCCAGTTTCAGTTCAGAGGGGAGAGGAACGTACCTTGCTGTATGACGGTCTCCCCAGCGATGTGAGTGACAGGGAACATGGCGTCGAATATGTCACTGAAAAGAAGACACAGCGGTGTGACCCTGCAGTGGCCCCACCCACGTCCCTCACCTCCCACGGGGGCGGTCTTGTTGAAAGAAGGTCATGTTCACTGGGGAATGAGCACACCCATGTCGTTAAAGAAGGAATTAAGTCCTCCATGCTCTGGCCGGGTAGCTCAGTTGGTTAGACCGCTCTCCCCATGCCCCAAGGTGGTGGGTTCAACCCCGGTCAGAGCACATGCAAACGTCAACAGTAAATGCGGGAATGAGTGAACAGCAGGTGGTGTTTCTCTCTCTCTCTCCCTCTTTCTCTTTCTGAAAGTAAAAAATAAGTAAATAAAAGCCTCCGTGACCCGCTGCCCGAGAACGGCACCTGGCCCTCGGCACAGCCTTCCTGGTCCGTTTCTGCACCCGGGAGGGGTTGCTATCCAGGTTTTCCAGAAACGGGATCACACTGCAAACACTGCTTTGGACAAAACTTAAAAAACTGAAGTAACAACAGGCGGTGAACATTTCTCACATCGGAGATCGAATGCTAGCAGAACGTGGTGTCGGTCCTGCCGACCTGTTCTCCGCGTTCTCCCGTCAAAGGCGTCTCGAGAGGCTGGATGCGAGGTCACCCCTGGGTTAGAACCCAGACTCTCCCTCCGCTCCATGAGCCGCGGAGCCCGGGAGGCCGACGCACGGGCCGAGCCCACGGGGCAGCCTGGCCGTTTAATTTCCTAAATTTAGTTGTGAGATGGACTGAGGGGGGGACGTGCACCCCTAGCCGCCCCCCGAGAGGTGGGCAGGGTGGGGCGTGCCATCAGGACCCTCATCTCCCGGGGACTGCAGCCAGCCGCAGGGTCAGAGGTCAGTGTCTGCACCCCGAAATGCAATGACCGCCCTGGGAGGCTGCGCCCACCCAGGGAGAGGACCCCCAAAGAGCTGGCTGGCAGGTAGGGGGTGCACCCTGGAGGCTTTTCTGAAGCTGCTGCTCTTGGGTCTCACTGTGACCCCCGCCCCCCCACCCCCCATCCACAGACACTGCTGAGCACCCATGTACAGGGGCTGTGCTGGGTTCAGGGGCACAAAGAGCCCCCCACCCTGCCAGGGTCCAGGGCTGGCAAGGGACAAACGGGAAGACACTGTGGCCATCAGTCCCGAGGCACCAAGGGTGGGGCCGCCCCTCCGCACCCCAGGCCTGTGGGGTCAGCACTGCCGTCCTCCCCACAACCAGACGCTGTGACCGTGCCAAGGTCAGCGCGAGCAAGAGTGAGGCCAGGCTGCACCCCGTCTCAGGGCTCCCCTTGGGGCACAGCAGGAGCAGGGACGTCAGGTGGGAGAGGACGGGTCTGGACGAGGCCAGGGACAGCCCCGCAGGCCCCTCACCCAGGACCCCCGCTCAGATGCTCTCCACCCAGGACACAGCCCCAGGCCCTTGATTCCTTCTGGACAACCTCACTGTCCAGCAAACACTGGTGCCTGTCCCCCCTCCTGCGCCCGTCCCCCCCTCCTGCGCCCGTCCCCCCCTCCTGCGCCCGTCCCCCCCTCCTGCGCCCGTCCCCCCCTCCTGCACCCGTCTCGACATGGGGTTACAGCCTCTCTCTCCACCGTTCGCAGAGCTCCTCTCGAGTTTCAGACACTGGCCGCAGACACCTTCCTGCAGTCGGTCAGCTAGGGGTCACTTTCCGCCGTCCTGCGTGGAGCTGACCTCCTTCCTGCACCAGAACCTCCTGTTGCTGTTACGGGTGGTGCTGTGTGGGTTCTCCCCCAGGCCAGTGAGCAAACGCTCTCCGGTCACCGCCTGGGGCCGGGTGTGACTCAAACATCAGGTGCTACCTTCTCTCCGTCTGGAGGCCGGACATCCACGGCAGGTGTCCGCGGAGGCCTCTGTGTCCTCACCGGCAGGGAGGGCGAGCTCTCTGGGGTCTCCTCTATGAGGACACTGATCCCGTCACAGGGGCCCTGCCCTAGTGACCTCCCTTAACCCCGATCTCAACCCCAGGCCCCACCCCCTTGGGTTACGGCTTCAACGCACAGATTTCGTGGGGCACAGTTCAGTCCATAACAATTACCTCCTGCTAAGGACAGTTCCCATGTCTGTATTTGGGGCCCTGGGCCAGGAGGTAGGGGACAGCCAGCCAGCGTCCCCACAACTCTTAGGGTTTGGTGTGAGCCGAACGGCGTGTCCCCCACATTCACGACCGCCAAGCAGCTTTCTCATTTCCCATCTCCCGAAGCGACTTGGAGAAGTGAGAACGGACGCTCGGGGACGTCCGACAGGCCGCCTGGAAGACCCAGGCCCTGGCGCCTTGGAGGGAGGCTCTGGTCCCACTCACATCCTTTGTGCTCAGTGGTCTCCAGGTTTTCTACGTCTTCAGGCGCCAACGTCGGCACTGTTTTCAAACTCAGCAACATTTAAGAGCTGAAAACTGTAAAAATGCGAATTTGGGGCACTTATTTGAAAAATAAAAACAGCCCGAGGGACGGGGCTCCCTGTCGGTGCCGGACGCCGTGTCCCCAGCGGGCGTTGAGGCTCCTGCACTGTTTGGGTGAAGCCGCTCTGTTTCTCTGTCGGCTGTGAGGCTCCAAATATTCTCTGTAAACAGCCATCACTCAGGCCGAGCAGCGACTGCGGGGGGAGCACGGTGTCTGTGGACCCCGGGAGCCTCGCGCGGGGACCTGGTGCCGTCCCGTCTGCGGAGGCGCCTCAGCCACAAACGCCCGGCACTGGAGAGAGAAACACAAATGCCGGGACCCGGGGGGAGCACCGTGGCGCCCTCGGAGGCTGAGCTCCCTGAGCCACCGGCAGACGGGCCCCACCCAGAAGCACCGGCACCCGCCGGGTGGAGCCCACGTCCCGGAAGCCAGGCCCCCCGAGCTCGACGGCGGCAGCACCTGGGGGTGCAGGATGGTGAAAGTGGACAGGCATGCCCTTGAACCTGCAGCGTTGCTTACATCTCTTTATTCCTGTTAGCATTTCCACCAAAGACACAGTTTACACGCACGGGTGGGGCGACAGCAGGTGCACTGCGGTGAGCAGGCGCAGCACAGAGTTCATCCTTGTATTCCTATTTACTAATTTTTGTATTATTTTCCACGTAAACTGTAAACCTACTCTGGCCCAACCCCGCACGTACGATGTGGCCACAGTGCAGTTTGTAGTCATGGAAATCTGAAATGCCTGGTGGTTGGGTCCTGGGTCATTACACTGCAGAAGGGGTACAGGTGGTTTCCTGAGACAGTCTGCAGACACACCTGTGGGGGTGGACGGTGTTCATCATAGGTCTACTCAATAAAGCAGGTCACAGGCAAAAGCTGATAGAATTGCAAGAAGTAGACAAATCCAAATTATAGAGGAAGATTTCAACACCCCTACCAGGAATGGACAGACAGAAACCCGGCAGGCAGACAGTCAAGGACAGAGCCGAGCTGAACAGCACCGGTCCAGCTGACACCCACAGACCACGGATGAGGTGCCCCATCTCCTGGGCCCCACGACACACCTGAACAAACTCGCGGGAATGGAAGCCACAGGGTCTGCTCTCAGAGCACAATGGAATGAAAGAGAATTGACACAGAAAGTTAGCTTGAAAACCCCCAAGAGCGGCAGATTAACAACACATGCCTAAATAACACAAAGAAGCCTCAGGAGACACTGAAAAGATTTTGAACCCAATGAAAATGAAAATACAACTTATCAAAATGTGTGGGACGCAGCAAAAGCAGTGATTAGAGGAAAATTTATAGCACTGAATGCCTATATTAGAAAAGGAAAAAGATCTAAAATCAATAACCTAGGCTTCCACCTTAGGAAACTAGAAAAAAAAAGCATAAATTAAATCCAAAGTAAGCAGAAGAAAATAAATACTAAAAATTACAATTAGAAATCAATGGAATTTAAAACAGGGAATTCATAGAGAACGTCGATGAAACCAAAGCTGGCTCTTTGAAGAGATCAAAACAAACCCAGAAACGTTTGGCCAGCCGACCCTCCCCCACACATACACTCCAGAAAAAGACACAAACAACTAATGTCAGAAACAGAAGCCAGGACGGGTCACCACAGATCCCGTGGACATCAAAGAATAAACAAACAGCCCGGTCGTGTGGCTCAGTGGTTGAGCATCGTCCTGTGACTGAGAGGTGCTGGTTCAATTCCCGGTCAGGGCACACGCCCGGGTTTCGGGCTCGATCCCCAGTAGGGGGCGTGCAGGAGGCAGCCAATGGATGTTTCTCTCTCACATCGATGTTTCTATCTCTCTCCCTTCCTCTCTCTCTAAAAAGCCAGTAAAAGCATATTTTAAAAAAAGAATAAACAAACATGAGGAACAAGAGGAAAAAGAGGCCAGCACTCCACACGGTTCCCGAGGCTGGAAGGGTGGGGTGAACGTCTCGCTGGCTGGGGCGCCCCCAAGGTGAAACCCTCCCAGCCACGCTCCGAGGGTGCCCACACCCTCCCAGGGGAGCAGAGCCTCCTGCAGAAGCCCCACCAGGAGCCCCTCCCTGCTCGTGCCCACCCAGAGGCGCCAGGGGAGGCGGGTGAGCAGCCAACGGTCAGCTGGGGCCGCGCTGGACTGACCCAGGCCAATGCAGTCGCTGCCTCCAGGCACCAGCGAGGCGGTGAGCGCCGACCGGGCGCGGCCCTCTGCCTGCCGCATTCACTCCACACCAGGGAGGGCGGGGGGCCAGCCCCTCTCGCACCCCCCGCCGGGCAACAGCCGTGCTGCGAGTGGGCATGAGGAAACCATCTCCGCTGGCCCCCTGGAAAGACCACGAGAAAGGGACCCACGCTGCTCTGGAAGCCGCCCCGGTGGTCAGGAGACCCCAGAAGCAGCAAATGGCTTCCACAGATGGTCCAGCGGAGAAAAAGCTGGGCACTGAAGGCACCCAGTCAGGCCTGCCGCCCACGCTGTAACCGAGCTCGGGCTGGGAACCTCATCACAGCCCTGCGCGGAGGGCTCGGGACCGGTTCTGGGAGCCCAGGGGAAAGGCCCCCGCATTCAGGGTGGCCCCCACTCCCTGAGTTCAGCAGAGGCCGGGGAGCTGCTTCCCAGGCCCTCTCTCCCAAAACTTGAATTCTGAGTCTTTCTTCAAAAACTCTGTTCCCCGAGGAGAAGGAGAGCAGCTGCCCGGGAGGCGTTCCGGCAGCAAAGCCAGGAGACGAGCTGGGGGCCCGAGAGAGCCGGCCTCCTGCAGACCTGCCTGAGGTTCAGGCCTGGGTCAGGCTGGCCTCCCCACTGGCCCACGGGACGTGGTGGCCAGCACACCTGCTCTCGGGCTTCAGTTCCTCGGGTACAAATGGGGGCAACCTCGCCTGACCAGCACAGAGGTTTGCAGAACGCCACATCTTCATACAACCCTGTCCTCACCTCCTCCAAGAAGTCCTCCAGGATCCCCCCACACACACACACACACACTGACATCCATCAGTGCTCCTCGGTCCCCACACCCGTGGGTAGCATGCTCGAGTGTGCCCTTGCACCTGCCCGTCTGGACCCTGCGGGCAGGGCCATTCTGCAGTGTGGCCAGTGCCAACCCCAGATGGATGAGGCGTCTGTCACCACAGCCACCGGGTCACCACAGGGCGATGACCCCGGTGCCCACACTGGCGGCCCAAGGGCCCCTCCCAGAGGCCGCCCTGAGCAGGCCGTGCCCAGGGTCAGGAGGGAGGACGGGAGAGCCCGGAGGCGCCCCTTGCTCCCGGGACGGAGCGTTTGTGGGTGACAAGCACCTCGCTCACTTTACACGAAGCGGGCCCACGGAGCCACCACGGGGTCCGGGCAGCGGGTGTGTCCTGACCCCAGGCCCCTCCAGCACCTGGGCGGGGGAATTCTGGAGACGTCCAGCAGGCTCCTGGGCAGTTTCCGAGGGCTGGGCACAGGCCTGGCCATGGGGACGGGGGCACAGCCTGGGCAGCACCCCTTCCGCAGGGCAGACACAGCCCCACCAGGCGAGGCGAGCCACTTGGTGCCAGCATCTGAGGGGACCCCGGCGGTGGCCTTCCTGTGACAGCTGCCAGCCCTGGCTGGTCCTGGGTCCCTCCCTCCCCCGAGTGGCCCCTCATCTGGCCTCCTCTGTCCGCAGCTGGAGCACAGTGACACCAGGCGGCCGGCACCCCCAGCCAGTGGCTGCCACGGCGATGGGAGCAGACAGCGTGTCCTCCTCACGGAGCTGACCGGACAGCGCGGCTCTGGGGCGGGGGTCCCGTGGTCTCTCCCCCTCAGGCTCTCTCTCTGCCTTTCTGTGCGTGTCCCTCTGTCGGTCTCACTCCCTTGGCGCAGCATGGGCGCCACACGCCTCACCCCGTCCTGTCTCAGCGGCTCCCACCAGCAGCCGGGGCCAGGGAAGGAGTGGGCGGAGCGTGGGGCAGGAGGCCTCCTGGGGGGGTCAGGCAGCAGGACAGGTCAGGGTAACTCGGGGGAGCATGGGGACCCGGAACCAGGACCTGTGGCCGAACCCCAGCTCTGCTGCCCGTGGACTGTGGCCCCCACCTAGCTGCCCCCCTCCCTGGTGGGTTCCACCTGCAATCCGGGCCGTGACTTCGCCTCCTGAGGACAGACAGGGCTCCAGGGCTGGGACCACCGTCCGCTTCACTCACTGCTGGAACCCACCCCGGGACGGCACCCCAGGAATGGCACCCGAGTGCGGATGGAAGTTGTAGAGCACGTAAACAAGAGCCACAGACAGAGCCTCGCACAGCGGTGACCGAACGTGGCTGCAGGCGTCACCATTGCTGTGACTCACGGGAACGACACGGGCGGGCCAGCTAGGGCCCACCGGGCGCGGCCCCCCCACCAGCCCAGCTGCGGGGCCAGGCCCAGCCCCAGGACCGTCCAGTGGGCGGGGCTGACGGGCACACAGGCTGGGCAGGAGCACACCTGCCCACGCGGCCGAGAGGGCGAGGGCGAGGGCAGAACGACTCCGCCTGAGGCTCGAGTCGGGTGCGGAGCTTGGGCTGCGGGCTGACCGGCATCACGATGCCCGTTTCCTGGGTGCCCTGAAGCAGGTCACACACCCAACGGAGCCGCACGCCGCTCAGCAGGATGGACCCCCATGCACTTGGCTGGACATACCAGGTCCCAGGAGCCCCACAAACCCCGCCAGTGCCAGCTCGGCAGGGCCAGCATTCACCCAGGGCGACGCGGTCTCCACAGAGAACACCACGCGGCCCAGACCCGAGGGAGGGGAAGGGTCCCGCCCAAACCCACCCAGCAAGTCGGTGGCAGGTGGACACACCCCCGGAGTCTGGGCCCTCACTCGCCCCACGCTTGCACCCCTCCCCAGAGCACCAGACCCCACACAGGCTTGGCAGGGCGAGGCCGCCACCTGTCGCCAGGGCAGAGACCCTGGAGTCCTCGCAGGGGACGAACTCGTCCTGTGCTCTGAGACTCAGTGTCCTCACCCCCAGCACGGGGTGACGAACACCAGCCTCCTGGGGTCATCGTGAGAGTCGACGGTTAACACGTGACGGTCTCCGCACACGACCTGTCCACGCCACCTTCCCGGGAGGACAGGGCCCAGCGGGACTCAGACCCACCGACCCTGCGCAGGCACACGGCAGAGCGGACCCGGGAATGACGGCCTAAACAGCTTCGGAAACCCCCGAGTCCCTCACCTTGGCTCATTTCACTTTAAACTTCACCCCGAGTCACTCCGCCAGGGAAGCAGCACGGCGAGCGTCTGACCGCAGGAAACCTTCCCACACTGGGCCCAGAGGCATCTTGAGACGCCTGAGAACACACCTCACGGCAGTGACACCAGTTTGGAATCTCCCCCCATCTGGCTGCAGACGACGCGCTTGGTGGGGCCCAGGAGGCTGTGCCCGAGGGGCCGGGGCACACGGCACGGGCACACAGCACACGGCACGGGCACACAGCACACGGCACACGGCACGGGGCCCCTCCGCCAGGCCCAGCCAGGCCTCCCCGCGTGTGTGCCACCTGCCCACACACCCCTGGCGGCTCCCACGACCACAGGCTCCCTGTCGTCCTCACAGCGCGTGGAGAAGACGAGACACTGGGAGGCGGGCTACCTGCAGACAGGTGAGCCTGGTCCCCGACACTTCGGACACTGAGGGGCAGAAGTTCTCGCGAGGGGAGAGACCCTCCCGCTCGGGACTCGGAGCCTCGACAGGGACGCGGTGCTAGTTCCACATCCAGCTGATCGACCAGTGCGACGACCTAACATCCCCACGGAAACGCCGAGGTCCCGCCAGGGCCAAGACCGGTTTCGAGGAGCAGAGCCCAGCGAGAGGCGCGCCACAACCTGACCTCAGAACTCGCCGAGGCCGCGGCCGAGGGATCACGACTGCGGTTCTGGAGCAACGACGGCCCGCGGAGCGGCGGACCCGCCCCGAGCCCAGGGACAGACTCACACCACGGCCGCTGACCTCCAACAAGGGGCCGAGGCCACTCGACGGGGAAAGAACCGTCTTTTCAACAAACGGTGTCAGGACAACTGAATGGAGACCCTTACCTCTCGCCACACACAAAAGGGACTCAAAGTGATCACAGACCTCAGAGGAAAAGGTGAGACTGAAACTCTCAAAAGGAAATGTGGGCGACTCGGGACCCCGCCACGGAGCAGACGGAAGTATAAGGGGTGCAGACACTCTGGACCACAGCTGGCTTCTGTAAAAGTGAGACTAAAGTTAGCACATGACCCAGGAATCCCCCGTCAGGGACCCCCAGGGAGAGGATGTCGGTGCCAGGGCCACGCACGGTCCTGGTGGACGGTCCATGACGCCCACACCGCAGGAAAGAGGGCAGGACTCCCACTCGTCTGTCCCTCAGCAGTCCAGACTTAGCCTCCGTCAAATCAAAGACGTGTCTACAGCCAAGAAAAAGACAGAGCCCTGGCCGGCGTGGCTCAGCGGTTAGAGCATCGGCCAGCGGACCAGAGAGACCCGGGTTCGGTTCCCGCTAAGGGCACGTACCTTGGTTGCAGTTTGTCCCCGGCCCTGGTTGGGGTCGTGTGGGTGGCAGCCACTCGATGTGTCTCTCATGTCAATGTTTCTCTCTCTCTTCCCCCCTCTCTGCCTCCTGCTCTGTCTGAAGATAAATGCAAAAATGTCTTCAGGTGAGGATAAAAAAAAAAGCATTTTCTTACCAAAAAAATAAAAGTAAGTTCGCAGGGAGGATGGACAGGGAGGGCAGGAGCACCAAAGGGTTGAAGAGCTGGGCTGTGGTGTGCCCCCGCCCCCACCCCAGCTGTTCCGGGGTGAAGCCCATCTTTGTTTGTGAGTCTTAGCAACGGCCGCTTTTCCTGAGGGACGAGCGAGCGCGACCAGCTGTCCCCCGGAGATGGGGGGGGGCTGCGTGTTCAGTAACGACCAGAGCAGGAAAAGCACAGAACAGACTGTCCGGTCAGAAGGGTCCCTGCTCCTGCCGCCGGGCCTCCTCGCCCTGCCCAAGCAGAGCGCCACGCAAGGGGATGGCCCTGCGCAGAGAGGGGCGCACCGCCAGGCCGGAGGGCAGAGGGCGGCTCAGGAAGGACCTCGGGTGAGACCCGCACGGGCCGACCCTGTGCATCCGATGTGGCCGCAGAGCGTCACACTGACTCGTGGACGAGCTACGTGGCGTCTGGGTGTGCCGGGATGGTCCAGTGCGGGGGCGGGGGGGGGGGAGGTGCCACTGCAGAGATTGTGTCGCTGACGCTGGGGCCCAACACTGTTCCCGCTCCTGCTGCGGACGCCCGAGACTCCCCCCGTGGGCGGGAGGCTGAGACAGCATCTCGCAGTCATTTTCGCCTGACAGTCACCAAAATGGTTTTCACGACACCAGAAGACTCGAGTCCCCTGGAGGTAAGAACACCCCCCCCCGTCGTCCACCCGCCCACCTCAGCAAGTCCCATCGGAACCCCGCGCCGGCGCTCACAACAGAAACCTGGGCACACTTCCTGACACCCCAAGTCCTCAGGGCACCCCACAGCCAGCTCCTCACAGTTCCAGCACCCACACCTGGCCGGCCCAGGCTACGCTCGCCCCAAGAAAGGCCACCCCACGTCTCAAGCTGGTTCTCCTCCGGACACGGTCCCGCCACGCCACCCCCGCCTCCCACGCACTGCAGGGCCTGACGCAGACCCCAAACACGCGGGAACTTGGCTTGTTAGAGCACGTGGCTCAGGTCAGCGGCAGAGCTGGCACCAGTGGCTGTTTGGGGAAAATCAAGCTGGAGTTACATGACCTCAAGCCAAAATAAAATTCCTGAAGAGTCAAGGATTTCCTCACTGAAGGAGAGAAAAGAAAGAAAAAACTGGGAAGGTTCTGAACACGGTCCCAGGTGGCCTGGCCGGTGTGGCTCAGTGGATGGAGCATGTCCCCTGGACTGAGAGGTCCCGGTTCGATTCCCGGGCAGGGCACAGGCCCGGGCTGTGGGCTCATCCCAGTAGGGGGCGAGCAGGCGGCAGCCGATCGATGTTTCTCTCTCTCTCTCCCTAAAAAAAAGTCAATAAAATCACATTGTAAAAAAATAATTAAAAAATTAAATTTAAAAGGTCCCGGGTGTATTTATTTCGTGCCTTGGAGTAGGGAAGGCCTTCCTGAGAAGAACAGAGACACGTAAAGGACTGGAAAATCTGCCAACGCCAAAATTAAAACCTGTCCCTCGACGGACGAATGGACACAGGCAGAGGCCCACCAACAGAGCCTCAGCCTCAGGAAGGACGGACACGCGGACACGGACACGAGGACCCTGCGTGCACATGCTGGGTGTCACAAGCCGGACGGTGACGGACACGCCATGTGACTGCACTCTGGGGACCTGGAGGAGCCGTGCACAGGGCCGGAGGCGGGGTGGGGCGGGGCTGGGGGCGGGTGGTGTTCCGGGGGCGGAGTCTGTGTGGGAGAAGTTCTGGAGATGGCGGGAGGGTCACACAGCAGCACGAATGATTTACTGCACAGAACTGGACCCTTAACAAAGGTTACACGGTGAATTTTATGTCTCAGCACGATGGAAAAAATTCAACTTCCACGTGACAAAAGAATTTCTCTGACTTCAAAAGACCAATGACTAGTTGGGAAAACGTACATGCTGTATATTTAGTCAACAGCCTAGCTTTGCTAATTTACAGATAACTCATGAAAGTCAGTAAGCAAAGTGATGACGCGTCAGCTGAAGCAAACAACGGTAATGGATAAACCAGGCCATTTGCAGGAAAACGCAGACGTCCAAACAGCAGGTGGACTGAGGCGAAACCTCTGCCCCTGGAGGAGCCATTGAACCCTCCAGCAGGACCTGCCCCACCCCCGCCGCACAGAATGACCACGTGGGGCCCTCGTTCAGAGGTCAGCAGTTTGGGGACTCGGAGCATAGCCAGGAGCAGGGTCCTCTCGGCACGGAGCCCTAGACGCCAGGCCCAAGCCCTGCAGCCGGCCCGACCTGGAGGTGCAACTTCCCCATGAGACGGCCCGAGTCGGGGGGTGGGGGGGGTGCGGACAGGGCACAGCCCACGCTGCTGGGCCAGCAGAAGGCAGGGCCACCTTCCCGACACGCCCGTCAAAATGTGAGGCCGTCCCTACGAGCCAACTGTGCAGACGTCTGTGAAAGGAGCAAGGCAGGGCTGTGGACATGAGGCCACGTCCAGAAAGACTGCACCGAAAACCGTCCCCTCCGCCTGCCACGCTGTTCCCTCCGCTTCCCCACGCTGTTCCCTGCGCTTCCCCATGCTGTTCCCTCCGCTTCCCCACGCCGTCCCCTCCGCTCCCCCACGCCGTTCCCTCCGCTCCCCCACGCCGTTCCCTCCCCTTCCCCACGCCGTTCCCTGTGCTCCCCACGCCGTTCCCTGCGCTTCCCCACGCCGTTCCCTCCGCTTCCCCACGCCGTTCCCTCCGCTCCCCCACGCCGTTCCCTGTGCTCCCCCACGCCCGTTCCCTCCGTTTCCCCATGCCGTTCCCTCCGCTTCCCCATGCTGTCCCCTCCGCCTGCCATGCTGTTCCCTCCACTTCCCCACACCGTTCCCTCCCCTTCCCCACGCCGTTCCCTCCGCTTCCCCACGCCGTTCCCTCCGCCTCCCCAAGCCGTCCCCTCCGCTCCCCCACGCCGTCCCCTCCGCTCCCCCACGCCGTTCCCTCCGCCTCCCCAAGCCGTCCCCTCCGCTCCCCCACACCGTCCCCTCCGCTCCCCCACGCCGTTCCCTCCCCTTCCCCACGCCGTTCCCTCCCCTTCCCCACGCCGTTCCCTCCCCTTCCCCACACCGTTCCCTCCGCCTGCCATGCTCTTCCCTCTACTCGAGTGCTCTCCCTCTCGTCTGCCCATCCTGAAGATCTGGCTCAGAGGTCACTGGTGTGGTAAGGGAGCCCCAACCCTGAGGGAGAACAGGCCCTTTCTTCCTTTGTGACCCCCCAGCATCTAACAGACACCCATGGGGCAAACCATGTCCCCGGAGAAGACAGTTCACTTTGGAAGCACTGGTCCCCACTGGGAAGGACTGTGGAGCAGGAGAGGAGGGGACGGCTGTGTGTCCGGGCCCTGACCACACAGACACAGAGCACAGCACCAACCAGGGTTCACATCCTGGTTCGGTCGGTACCTGTGGGACCGGGCAAGGGACCCAGCCTTCACCTGGAACGTGGGGTGACCTCGTCCTCGACCCCGGGCGGTGGCTGTGAGGGTCGGGACAGACCCAAAGCTCTTGGCCCAGTGGCTGGCCACGAGGCAGAGTGACACCTGGGTCACATCACAGATGCCACTGTCTTTCCCAGAGGGAGGTGGGCGCACGGACGCCGTCTCAGGAAGGCTGGCCACTGCCTCGAGGAGTGTGGGAGTCGCCTGCGTGCTCTGACCTCAGCATCTCCGCCTCTCTGAGGGGATGCTGGATGGGCCATGGGGACGGGCACGGGTCTGGGTGGTGACACCCCTCCTCCCCTTCACCCTGGCCTGTTCCTACAGCCTCCCGACCCCCAGCCACCTGGTGAACTCCTCACACCCAGCTGGCAGGCAACTCGCTATTTTTAGTGACCAGAGCTCAAGGATGGAGCCAAGCTGGGCCTCGAGGGGCCCATCGGGTCTGAAAGCCAAGGCATCAGTGTGTGTGTGGGGGCGGGGGTGGGGGTGCAGGAGGCCAGCTCACCGCCAGGGGGCATCGCGCCCAGCACCCCTCCAGGACCCTAGTCCCCCGGGGTATTCTGTCTGAAGAAACGGCCCCACTTCTGCCCCTAAGCACCAGGGCAGGGGGGCCCCCACCCCTTCTCTGGGCCTCGGTGTCCCCACGTACGCGGTGGGTGCTGCGAGCAGGCGGCCTGTGGCACCCTAGGTGGGGTCGAGAGTGAGGGGGCTGGGTGCAGGAAGCGGGAAGCGGGTTCTGCCGCAGACTGAGGAGGCACACGCCCGGGTCTGGACCTGTGGCCCGACCACCACCCCCCGACAAGAGGCCCTGCAGGCTGCCAGGCGGGGGCGCCCCAGGGTCCTTTCTCCTCCTAGCCCACGGCCAGGTGGGCCGTGTCTGTCTGTGCGCCTCGGTAACACAAGTCCCGCCTATCCTTCCACATAACGACTCAGCTCAGTCCCACGCACAGGACCACAGGGCTTCCGGTTAACCGGGAAATTCTGAGCAGGTGGGAAGTGACTCTCCGAAAGGTGTGGCCTTTCCCTCGCTCAGTAATGAGCTGGGTGTCGTTGTGGGCGGCAGGTCAGCCCCGCACAGCCTCATCCCAGCCAGGGTTCAAATCCCAGCTTCTCAGCGCTGTGCCCATCTGCCCAGTGGCACCGTGAACTTCACCAGCCGGCACTGTTCTAACGAGAGGGCGCATGTGAGGCCCGGGACTGGCTCAGGACAGGTCATGTGATACCAGCTGCAGAGCCCAGCTTCCTGCCTCCCACGGAGCCACTAAATCGCTGGACTCACGTGGCGCTCGGTGTGCTAGCCTGGAGTCTCTGCCCAGAGCGAGCCTGGCTTTGGCAAAAGGAAAATAGAATTCTTTGCATGTTCAAGTCATTAAGTACCTCTTCGGATACGGGCTCGCGTTTTCCAAAACGATGGTTTTGTTTTCTAGTTCTGCCTGAAGGGAAGCAGCAGGTCCCGAGCCAGAGCGGAGCTGGAGGGCGGGAGGGAGCGGAGACCCCTCGGCGGCCTGTGATCCAGCAGCCAGGCAGCCTGTGTTTTTCCCATCACCTGGGGACCTGAGCCAATTTGTGGAAAAACAGGCTGCGAAGATATGCGGGTGGGAGGAAGACGGAGCGACAGATAACAGGAGACAGCTGCAGGGCCAGCGGTGTGCCCCGCCAGGGGCCTGTTTTAATTAGAGCTGCACAGAGCAGGGCTGGCTGCCAGCAAGGCCGCCCCGGGGTGCGATGCCCTCCCCTCCCGCCTGCCCGTCTGGCGGCCCGGTAATGAGGCCCCAGCGGAGGGCCCAACGCACAGTGCTGCTGCCGGGACCACCCACACCACACACGGTGCCTCCTAACCGGCTCCTGGGGGCTCGTGACGCTCCATCCCAGGGCGCTGGTCGGCACGCCGGGAAGGGACCTGAGCGAACCCAGGGGCTCCATGTCCTCCACCAGGCCTAGGGCGTGCCCTCCAGGCCCGGCCAGACTCATGGCACCTCTCAGGGCCCCAGAGCACCTGTGGGCCACCTCCTGGGGCTGTCTGGGCCCCTGACCAGAGAGTAACTGCCCCAGGACCCCAGGAAGGGTGCGGATCTGCCTCTGCTCAGTAGCTGACCCGGCAAGGAGGCTACACCTGCCGCCCCCCACCCCCCACTCGCTCCCCTGGAGTAGCTCAACTCTGCAGAGGGGCTGGAAGGGGCTGGCCCCGTGTGAGGCCCCCACCCCCGCCCCCGCGGGAACGTGCTGCCGGGAGCAAGGGGCCTCCCCTCGCTGGCCCTGAAAACCCTCCCCTGCACTGAGGAGGGGGACAAGGTGGCCTCCCAGTCCTTTCTGGGGTGTCCTCAGCCCAGAGCAGCCCATGTGGAGGTCTGGGCCGGCAGCGGAGGGCAAAGCAGCTTCGAGGGAGAAGCCCGCTGACTTGGATGCCCCTCCACACAGCCAGCGGCCCTCCAGGAGGGTGACGGGACAGCGATGGGGACGACGGCCACGGTGATGTGGTAACCGAGGTGATGACGCACCCACGGGCACAACTGCTTCCCTCCTCACGGCAACCCTCAGAGCAGGTTTCAGGACTCCCCTCTGACACCTGGGGGGACTGCGGCCACGTCACCGCACAGCCTGCAAATCACATCCCAGCTGGCTCCTCCCAGAGACAGTTTAACACGCTCTCAACTCCACACGAGCGTGCGGGGTGCACGTTTGTGTTTAAGGCTGCTCCCCTGACACCGTGTCCGGGTCTCCTGTCCTCTGTCTCACGCCCGTGGCCCAGGCTCAGACTGCCCAGGACACCAGGGACCCCACGGCCCAGGACGAAGCCTGGGTTACCCACTCCCCCTCCTCCTGCCCCTCCTCGGTGCCCGTGGTCTGTCCTCGTGGGGAAGGGAGGGCTCTGCTGGGACCGTGGGTGTGCCCTTGAGCCAGCGACACCCTTTTTATTTTCAGAAGGGGAAACTGAGGCCCTGCGCCGTCAGCATGGGCCCAGAGAAAGCCTGCGCCAAGCGTGGCCACCCCAGGAGCGAACGTGGTCCGCGGGCCGTGGCCGCCCACAGCACGTGGCGTGGTCTCTCCTAAGGGAAGGGGCTTCAACGAGACCGTGACCCTTCTTCCACGCGCATGTGTCTCCACACGAAGCAGAACGGCCGGGAGGGGAGGCGCCGTCACACACGGTGGAGCGGACCCCGCAGGCTGTGACAGCAGGGACTCGTCCAGAACCTGAGCTCAGCGGGAGGGGCCAGGAGCTCAGCAGAGGTGTGCTCGCCCACAGTGGGTTTCTCTGCGAAGGAGCCAGCCAGGAGGTCGTAGCCGGCGGCGGGAGAGAGCAGGGCCGCCTCGCCACCCGCCTGAGCCCGGACGAAGCGGCTAAGCCCGCTTCCAGGAAACCAGGGACGGCTACCCAGCTGGGTGCCACAGGGAGACCCCCGGGGGGTCGGGGCCGGTCCCCCGCCCACTCCCGCTGCAGCCTGTCTCCTGGACCGTCCGCCTGTCTCTTCGGGGGCCGTGGCCAGAAGCCCAGGGGTCTTCAGGTGGAAAGTGAGTTTTCCTCTGTGCCAAACAGAGACCTGAAACGCGCACGTGAGAACGTTCTCCCCCAGCCGTGCGGAAAGGAACGTGTGATCCCGCCACCTGCTCCCTCCACGTCTCGCCCGCCTGCTCTCCAACCCCACGGCAGCCTGTGGAGCGGGGAACTCGGGGCCCAGGGCCCAGGACCCCACACCTGCCGCTGGGGCGCCCGGAGACCGTTTCAGTCAGCTTGCACCCGGGCCACGCTGGCCCCACACGACGAATTTACTGAACCGGCGAGTGCCTGGGGCGGGGAAGGAGCCTCGGAGGGTGCGAGGGCCCCTGGAAGGCCCTGGGAGGGGCAGCTGGCTCCAGGGAAGGGAGGCTGGAGGTTCCATGGGGCCAAAAGAGAAACTGAGTCTGGTGTTTCCTCACGAAGCTGCACCTGGAACGACGGGGGGGGGGGGGTGCCCGACACACACCCGCGCTCGGCAGCAGCTGTGAGGGAGCCAGAGCTGCGAGCAGCCGTGGGCATCCCCGGACAGACTGCGGTCTGTCCACACCACAGAGCATCACAGCCCGGAACAAGGAAGGGGCCGGGGGCTTGGTGGCTGGAGCGTCGTCCTGGGCACGGGAAGGGCGCAGGTGTGACCCCGGTCGGGCGCGTGTGGGAGACGACCAACCCACGTTCTCTCTCTGCCTTCCTTTCTCCGCAGATCCTCAGGAGAGGAGGCAGATGCAAAAGGAAGGAAATTCTGACACTCAGACCTGGGTGGACCTTGACATCATTACGCCGAGTGAAAGAAGCCCATCACAAAGGTCACACGTGTGACGCCGCTCGTGGCAACGCAGGAACAGACAGCCCGTCACACAGAGCTCACAGTCCACCCAGAGGGCCCTCCCCGAGGCCGGCACGCGGCATGAGTCAGTGGGCCCGGGGGACCCGGCTCGGTCAGCCTCCACCCTTCCCTGAGGCCGAGGGGTGAAGAGGGCCGAGGGTCTGAACCGCAGCCTGAGGGTGTGGGCGTGTGTCTCGGGAGGGGGCCGGCTCCGGCGCAGGGCCCTGGACAGTCCGGCCTCTCTCTCTGGGCCTGCCCTGCTCGGTCTGCACTGTGACTGCGGCGCCCGGTCAGACCCAGACCTGATTTACAGCGTAAAGCGACGTTTACGCTCAGGTTGGAACGGTTGCAGGCTTGAGTCATCTGGGTCCGCCTGGTGACCGGGACGCAGCTGCCAGCGCACAGCGGGTTATGAGACCCGAAATGACAGAAACGGACCGTCTCCGGTTCTGGAGGCCGGAGGCTCAGCATTGGTACCAGCAAGTGGCCGGACAGGGGGCCGCGCCTGGGGCTCCTCTCCCGCCTGTGCCAGCCTCTGGCCCTGCTGGGGCTGGGGGACTGACTCAGGGCCCACCAGGGAGGCCGGGCCCCGCCCGTGTCTGCTCCCTGCTGTCGCCCCTGCACGTCAGGGCCGCTCCCGGGGCCAGGGCGGGGTCGCGTTATCTTTGGGGCCGGGACCCGCCCACCGTGGGTGCTCCCCACCGGCCCGGCGGGACCTTCAGGTGGCCCTGGCTGACCAGTGTCTTTGATTCCGAGCCCACACCGTTTTCTCTGAGAAGAGTCCAGGCCCCTGGGCGGCTCAGAAACTTCGAGAAAACCCGTCAACTGGGAAAACATGGGGTCCTATCGGTAACGGGCGAAGCGGCACGGCGAGGGCCAGGCTGACCCAGTGTCGCCGTGACCCGCGGTGGCCAGGCGGCCCGGGAAGGCCCCCCCGCCAGCCTCCGGGCTCCTACCTCCTCTCGTGGTCGTCCAGGTGGGCGAACAGCACGTTCCTGGAGATGGCTTTGGCCAGCGCCGTCATGGTCTTGTAGTCCTTGGGGATGACCTGCAGGACGCCAGCAACACTCAGACCCGCGGCACCCGGGCACCTGCCTGACCCCCAGGAGCCGGCAGGACCGGGCTCACACTGCTCGGCCCTCAGCCTGCCCTCCGGGGACGGGCACCCTCGACAGCGGCAGCGGCAGGCCTGGCACAGTGTTCATTTGAAAAATAAAAAGAGCCCGGCCGGTGTGGCTCAGTGGTTGGAGCGTCAGCCCGCGGACCAAAGAGTTGTGGGTTCGATTCTGGTCAAGGGCACGTACCTCGGTTGTGGTTCGTCCCCAGCCCTGGTCGGGTCGTGCAGGAGGCAGCCAGTCGATGTGTCCCTCTCACATCGATGTTTCTCTCTCTCTCCCTCCCTCCCACTCCATCTGAAGATAAACAGTAAAACATCCTCGGGTGAGGATTTAAAAGGAACGAAAGGACGAGAAAGCAGGGACCCAAGTGGTTCGGCACGGCCCGAAGCTGGGTCACGGTGGACCGGCTCTGGTGGGCTCGGAGCCTCCTCGAGGAGCTGGAAGAGCTCCGGTCCGTGGGTTATTGTGTCTTTGTTGATTCCTTTACTTCACTGTCTTTTAAGGTAACAAATACTTCAAATATTTCAAAACTGAAAAGAGAGACAAGAGGGGCCCCACGGACCTCACGCTTCTGGGGGAGGAGGAAGGGGGGTGGGGATGGTGGGCTGGGGGGTCTGGATCTCTGTCGGCCAAACCATGGAGCACCGGAACGGGCGTCCCCACGCCAGGCCGGGCTCCTCGCAGGACCCGCCCTGGGAGCGCTGGGCCCAAGGCCTCACTGAATGATGGAAAGACCTTGCGTCTCAAACGCCACGATTTCTCCCTTAAAAGGCCAGGACTGGAAGGCTGTTGGGGCCCCATCAGAACCCCCACTGCGTGCTCAGCTGCCCCAACGCTCCACCAGGCTCCGCGGGTGACGTCAGGGCCCCAGGCCGGGAGAACAGGAGCCCGGAGCCGGACGCCGCCCCCTCCGCCCACGGCCCACGACCCAGCGTCAGTCCCTTCGCGGAGCCTGGCGGGATCCCAGCCCTCCGAGGGGGTGCGGAGGCCCCGCGCGAACACCTGGGCACCCACCCAGGCCCGCGCACCTTCCGCACGTAGGACACGGCGTCCTCCTCCGTGTACACCTCGGCGCTCACGCCCCCGCGGCGGCAGCGGGCTTTCACCGCCGGGTTCGGCAGAGTCGGGGAGACCTCCTCATCGTGCGAGTCGGACTGGGAGGCCGACTTCTGAGCCAGGATCTGTCTGTTCTCCTCCTGTGGGGGCGACAGGGACAGGAGGTGAGACCGGGGGCCCCGGGACTGTCTGCGCAGGTGAGCCCGGAGCCAGAGGAGCTGGGTGGGCAGCGGAAACGGGCCCAGGGTTTCCTCCACCTCGCTGCCCACCACCAGGGGCGTTCCTGGTGAGCTCCTACGTAGGCGTCAAGGCCCGTTCCGAGGTCACCACCCGCGAGAAGCCTTCCTCTCAGCCTCCCGTCCTCCCGCCACCTGCACCGGATTCCGCTCACATCACGGCTGTGACCCTCGTCCACGCAGGGTCGGGCTGTAAGCACCGGCGAGACTGCGAGTGAACGGACGCGCGGACACACGGACAGAGAAACGAATGAACTAAATGGAGTCCAGACAGGGGTTCGAGCCCCGTGTCCCGATTGTGTAACCGTTGTACCACAGCCACTCTGTTCCTGCGTGTCAGGCTCAGGGTGACATCCCAGGGGCCGCAGGGCAGGGAGGAAGCAGCCGGCCCCACACCCCTCAGCATCACAGAGACAGGGCCGTGACACAGCCCCCAGCCGTCACCGCCCCCGTCACAGTGTCCCCAGGAAGGAGGCTCCAGTGAAAGGCCCTGCAGGCTGGCAGAGGGGCCGCTGGGCACTGCAGAGACCGTGCCAGCAGGGCCCAGACACACGAGCAGCTGGCCAGGGTCCCACGGCAGCGAGCACCCCGTCCCGGCCCAGGGACCTCTTCCGACTTCGGCAGCAGAGGATCCCATCAGGTGGCCCCACACGTGAGGGCCGGGTGCAGCGGGGACCCCGTCTCTGGCTGGCATCCCTGCCCAACCCTGGGATGCCAGGAACACCTCTCATTCTTCGCCGCCCCTTCCTGTCTCCGGTTTCCGATGATGAAGTGTCTGCATGTCAGGATGGCGGGGCACAGGGTCAGGACAGGCTTTCCGGACAAAGGGATCTGGAACAATGCGGGAAGCGTGGTTCCAGAGCGCTGCCCGCACCTGCCTCTGACCCGGGAGCTCGGCTCAGGGACTGTCCCCTCGTCCCCGGCCGCGCCCTCCCTGGGCCGTAAGTGACGGCCACGCCTTCTTCTGCTCTTCCTGCCCTAGGAGAGGCCGACTTCCAGCCCAGACAGAAACACCGGGCGGGGGTGGGAGCTGGGGAGACACCCGGAGCTGAGCGCCCTCTGGAGCCCGGACGAGGGCACCCGCCCACGCCCGCCAGCTGGGTGAGCTCACAGCGCCCTTCAGGGGGTTTCCCGGAGGGGACGGGTGTTTGGGACTCTGTCCTTTCTGCAGACCTCAAACTTCTCTAGAAACAGTCTACCGTCTCACAGCATGTCCTTAGGTTAGGATGTTATCGCGTGCGGGACTGAGAGGAGAGAGGGAACAGCCCCAGGGAAACCTCCGGGTGTGAAACCCACTCCTGAGAGATTCGATGCGTCGTCTCTGTGTCTTCATCCTTTCCTGTACTTTCTCAACTCCCTAAGATTCGGTGGAACCAACCTCTCGTCGCACGATTCAGTAATTTCCGAAGGCTTTCACCCTCCGTTGAGTAAGCCGGTGACGCGCTGCGGCCCTGGACGGCCGAGTCAGGGCGTGGGGGGGGGGGGCGCCTGCGGAGGGACCAGCAGCCGGGCGCTCTGGCTGAGTCAGGCGCGGCCCCGGGGGGAGGCTCACACTGGGCCCTTTGGCGTAAAGACACTGCGGGTCCCAGGGAGCAGGGCGGCGCTGAGCCGGAGACGCTGTGAGCGGCAGGACGACCGTGGCGTTTCCCACGCGGCCACGTGTGTGTGTGTGGGGGGGGGTGGCACCCACAAAACCGCGTTCACACTTCACTCTCGGGTAAGTAAGAAGCGAGACGGACAGAAACGTGGACAGAAAGGGGGAGCACCGTTCTGTGGGTGTGGATTTCTTCCTGAACTGACTTCCACTGTTGAGGTTCGATATGAAATCATTCGGGAAGTGAGAACCCATGCAGGGAGGTTGACAAGCCCCGTTCTGGACGTCTCGGCCAGCTCTGTGCTGGTGGCCAGGCTCACCTGCGGAGGAGCCGGGAGGTGGCCTCACAGACGCAGGAGGGGATGGGAACTGGGCCAGTGGAGCAGCGTGGGACCCTGGGCCCAGAGAGGGGAGCGGCCGGCAGCGGGTCAGCGCCAGTGGTCGGAGCACCGAGGGGACAGGTGTGCGCGCAGCCGGCCCCCCGGGACGTGGCTCAGCCTGGGGTTCCCTCCTTCCACGGTGCCCAGGGCGCCCCGACGGGCTCTGGGACCACTGAGGCGTGCCCACAGCTGCACACGGACGTCACGGAGCCATACTCAGAGTCACCAGAACGTGGGAGCAACCCAGACGCCCTTCAGCAGGTGACGGACAGACTGTGGTCCAGCAGATGGTACAGTGCGGGGAGAAATGAGCCGCTGGCCACGGAAACACTCGGGGGGAACTTGCACTGCTCGCGAGTCAGCGACAGGTCAGTCTGATGAGGTGCGTGCTGTATGAGGCCAACCACACGCCCCTCTGGGAAAGCAGCATCACAAAGACAATAAAAAGATGAGCGGTGCCCTGGCCGGTGTGGCTCAGCGGTGAGAGCGTCGGCCGACAGACCAATGAGTCGCGGGTCCAATTCTGGCCAAGGGCATGTACCTCGGTTGCGGTCCCCGGCCCTGGTTGGGGTCGTGCGGGAGGCAACCAGTTGGTGTGTCTCTCTCACGTCGATGTTCCTCTCTCTCTTCCTCTCTCTCCCTCCTCTCTATCTGAACAAAAATGGAAAAATGTCCTCGGGTGAGGATAAAAAAAAATCAGCGGAGGCGCCCTGTCCAGGTGGCTTGGTTGGCTGAGCGTTGACCCGTACACCAAAAGGTTGCGGGTTCGATCCCGGGTGAGGCACGTACGGGAGGCAATTGATCGAAGTCTCTCTCTCTCTCTCTCTCTCTCTCTAAAAATCAATAAAAACATCCTCAGGTGAGGATCAGAAAGGAAAGCAGATCAGCGGCAGCCAGGGGTTGGGGGGCAGAGGGGGAGAACAGGGCACAGGGGCCCCAGGGCAGGAGGCCGAGCTACAGGGCGGGTCTCTGACACCACGTGCCTGTCAGGCCCGCAGCCCTGCAGCCTGGGTGGGAGGGCAGGCGGCGGGGGGTAACCTGTCCCGTGTGTGGTAACGGCACCACAGGGTGCGCTGTGTTAACAATCGGGAACCGTGGGAGGAGGGGGGCTCTGTGCTTTATGTTCAATGTTTACGTCAGCCTGAAATGCTCTGAAAGGTAAAGACTGTAGTTTTTAAAAGTACCACTTAAGCCCGGCCGGTGTGGCTCAGTGGTTGAGCGTCGACCCTGCACCAAGATGTTGCTGGTTCGATTCCCGGTCAGGACACATGCCCCGGCTGTGGGCCCGATCCCCAGTGGGGGGCATGCAGGAGGCGGCCAGTCGATGTTCTCTCTCATCGATGTTTCCATCTCTCTCTCCCTCTCCCTTCCTCTCTCTCTAAAATCAATAAAGAAAAATTATTTTTTAAAAAAAGCAGTACCGCTCAGGATAACACATGAAACGCACAGAGCAGAGGGAACACAGTCAGTGACATTCTGCTAACCAGGTGCGGGGCCTGGTGGGCGCTGGGAACAGCAGGGGTCACTGCGCAGAGCGTCTGACTGTGCGGCCCCCGTGCTGGGCCCCTGGACCTGAAACACAACACTCCTGAGAGTGAACTGTCATCGAAAACTAAAAACTTAAAACACGAAACAGGAGCAAATTAACGTGAAGAGAACCTGCAAAGTGAAAACAGTACGTTTTTCTTTCCTTGATGAAAGAAAGCAAAGACCTAATTAAACAGAGAGATATTCTGTGTTCGGGGATTGGAAGATTCAACACTGTTGGCCTGTGTGTTCTCCCCAAATTGATTTACATATTCACTGGAATCTCAGTCAGAATCCCAGGAGGATTCCTTGGTCACTATCACCAGGCTCTTTCTCACATATATCTGGAAAGGCAAAGAAACTACAATCGACAAAACAATTTTGATTGTTTTGGTTTTTTCTTTATCCTCACCCGAGGACATTTTTGCATTCATCTTCAGATAGAGCGGGAGGGAGAGAGGGAGGAAGAGAGAGAGAGAAACATCGATGTGAGAGAGACATATCAAGTGGCTGCCATCCACACGACCCCAACCAGGGCTGGGGACAAACTGCAACTGAGGTCCGTGCCCTTAGCAGGAACCTAACCCGGGCCTCTCTGGTCCATGGGCCGACGCTCTAACCGCTGAGCCACACCGGCCAGGGCTAAACAATGTTGCAAAGGAACGCAGTCGGAAGACACTCCGCCTGCAATACTGACTGCAGGACACAGTGGTCATGTGGCGTGGCCAAAGGAAGACGCCCCGGCGCAGACCCACCCGCGCAAGCAGACCCGCAGACGGGTGGCCAGTGAACGGCTGGCAAAGGTGCACCCTCACTCAGCGGAGCGTTCTCGGATGCCTCTTAAACTCAAACGCACAAGCTATTTAAAACATGTTGATAAACTGGACCTCAAAAGCAAACATGTGCTCTGTGGAAGACATTATCAAGAAGCGAAAAGACAGGCTACGGACAGGAAGGAAACATCTGCACATCGCGTAGCCGGCAGAGAGCATGTATCCGTGGGCATAAGGGCACGAGTTCAGGAATAAAGACTCTTCAAACTCAGCAGTGGGAAAACAACCTAATAAAAACGGACAGATGACACGAACAGATGCTCTACCAGAGAAGATGTGCCAATGGCAAAGTGTATGAAAAGATGTTTAACCGCAGCAGCGTCAGGAAATGCCAAAGGAAACCTCCCGAAATCCCGCTGCAGTCACGCGCTGAACAGTGGGGACCAGTTCTAAGAAATATGTCATTGGGCAATTTTGTCATTGTGCGAACATCACAGACACACTTACACGTGCCTGGTTGTTAACAACTGCCCGCCCGGGCCCCGCGGTACGGCCTGCTGCCCGCCCGGGCTACAAGTCTGTGCAGCATGTCACTGTACTGAATACCACAGGCAACTGTGACACAAAGCATGTGTGTATCTAAACTCAGAAGAGACCCACTAGCAACACCGTGTAAAAGACAAAACAAGACACCCATCGAGGGCACTCACCAAGGGTGCGCCTGCTGTGGGGCAGTCGGGGTGAGGGGAGCAAGGCAGAGCTCCTGGCTGAGCACCCCACAGACGACGTGCACCCCCACATCAGCACCCCCACAGATGACGTGCACCCCACACCGGCACCCTGTGGACTCCCGAGCCCCAGTGATCTCAGGGAGGCGTCACACGTGTGGTCTGTCGCCCGGAAAGGTCACGGAGCAGCAGGACTCACACGCCGACTAGAACGGCTCAATCCGACAGTATGGTGTGCGGGCGACACTGGGGGACGAGCACCGCTGCCGGTGGACACGGGGCAGGGACACTCCGGAAGGCAGTTTGGCAGCTTCTGATAAAGCGAAATGTGCCACCCTACGGCCCAGCAGCCCCACCACGGCGGGCTCCTGTGAAGTGACAGTCTGTGCTCACGGAAACTGCACGCGAGTGTTCACACATCTGTGTCTGTGACCGCCAGGAACGGGAAATGATCCAGTGTCCCTGAACTGGGCAAAGAAGGAACAGACCGTGATCCGTCCATTCAACGGAACCCTGGCACACACGGCACCAGGCGACTGCAACGCACCGTCAGCACTGCAGGGTCCCCCACAGCCCCCACTGGGGAGCACAGAGCTGCAGGGGGACACATCGGGGCGCCTGGGACGCATCGGGGGCACCTGGGTGCCGGGGACTGAGGGTTGAATCGCTAGCCAGCAGGGCAGAGGGCACCAGGGAGGGGACGCGTGGATGAGGAACCTCTCCTGGGCCCTGACCACCAGGACTGGGCGCCTGTCTGAAAACAACAGCTCATAGAACCAGCGTGGTGATGTCTGGAGGGGAAGCAGGGTGGGGTAGGAGAGGGTTAAGGGGGTAAAGTGATGGAAGGAGACTTGACTTGGGTGGTGAGCAGATGATGCAGTGCACAGAGGATGTGCTGTAGAACTGTACACCTGAACTCTATATAATTTTACGAACCAACGTCACCCCAATAAATTCAATAAAAAAATTTTAAAAATTCATAGAGTTATACAACAAAGAAAATAAGTTTAACTTTGTTTAAATTCAATGATGAGTGGGGTTTTTTTCTTTTTTGTTTTTTTTTATTCCTCACCCGAGGATATTTTTCCATTTATCATCGACAGAGTGGGAGAGAAGGAGAGAGAAAGAGACAGAGAGAAACATTGATGTGATAGAGCCACGTCGACTGGCTGCCTCCCACACGACCCAACCAGGGCCGGGGACGAACTGCAACCGAGGTACGTGCCCGTGGCCGGAATCGAACCCATGACTCATTGGTCCAAGGGCTGATGCTCTAACCACTGAGCCAAACCGGCCAGGGCATGGCGAATGTTTAAAGGTGAGGCAGTGGGTTCCCTGTGCTCACACGGAGCCCCCGCTGTTTCAGTGTCGCAGTGGGTTCCCTGCAGTGGGTTCCCTGTGTGGACACGGAGCCCCCGCTGTTTCAGTGTCGCAGTGGGTTCCCTGCAGTGGGTTCCCTGTGTGGACACGGAGCCCCCGCTGTTTTCAGTGTCGCAGTGGGTTCCCTGCAGTGGGTTCCCTGTGTGGACACGGAGCCCCCGCTGTTTTCAGTGTCGCAGTGGGTTCCCTGCAGTGGGTTCCCTGTGTGGACACGGAGCCCCCGCTGTTTCAGTGTCGCAGTGGGTTCCCTGCAGTGGGTTCCCTGTGCTCACACGGAGCCCCCGCTGTTTCAGTGTCGCAGTGGGTTCCCTGCAGTGGGTTCCCTGTGCTCACACGGAGTCCCCGCTGTTTACAGTGTCGCAGTGGGTTCCCTGCAGTGGGTTCCCTGTGCTCACACGGAGCCCCCGCTGTTTTCAGTGTCGCAGTGGGTTCCCTGCAGTGGGTTCCCTGTGCTCACACGGAGCCCCCGCTGTTTACAGTGTCGGCAGAGGGAAAAGCAGCGACCGTCACACAGATTCACAGCGTGCGATCCGGTCAAAGAGAACCAGATCCAAGGCTCTGCATAGGCTCTTCCGGAAACTCCCAAAGACCAAGCACAGAGGTGGCTCAGCGGAGGAGGACAGCAGGGCTGGAGGACAGGGTTCATTTTCACTCTGCTCTTCATATGACATGTCACTTTCTCAGTTAAAAAAAACAACAACAAGCAAACCCTAATGTTCTGTTTGTTTTTCTATTTAGACCGCACAGGACACCGCCTGCCATCTGTCCATGACCTCATCACTTCCCCCTGGGCGTCCCCGGTGGCCACCTGCACCCAGGAGGCCCGGACATGCTTGCAGTGGAGGAACAGACAGACAAATGGACAGATGGACGGACAGTACACTTTCATTCGCGTTTGCCCTCCAGACCCGCAGGAGCTCAAGAAACCACTCCACCCAGTGTCTGCCTCTGTCTGCCACCCACTGGCATTCGCTGAACGGTAGACGGAGCCGCCAGGCTCACCGAGCCCAGCTTAGACCACGGCCTTCGGGGACGGCCATCGAGTGGCATGGGACTCAGTTCCCGACATGCCTCTCAGTCCGGCTTCCCCCTCCCCAGGTGTGTCCACTCATTCCAACCGGGAGCACAAAGGAACTTGTTAGTTCTATCAAAACTGAGGGTTAGCCTAGCTCATGGGACTATTTCACCGACGGATGAGGGGAGCCCACCACTGAACCAACATTCCGGAGAAGGAGCCTTGCTAGCAGGAAGGGACAAATCAGCCGTCACAGGAGCCCGCGGGAGGCCTTGGGAGAACAGCGGGAGTCCCCCACGCCAGGAAACCGTGACCTCATCGGCTCCCCTGGAGGCCGCTGGCGAGGTGGCCAGGGGGCCACCAAGACGCTCTGACCCGGCACCCGCCCGAGACAGCTCAGCCTCTGTTTCCTTTCCAGTCATTTCCTTCGCACAAGGTCGTCTGGAGAGAAACACCACTGACTTGACGCCGTCAAACACAGAGCAACGGGAGAAAGTGCGAATCATGCCACAGCCCGCCACGGACTACTTTATGGCCACGAGATGCCATAAAAATGCCACGAAAAGGATGTAGAGGAACCTAAATGCCGTGAGATGGACACGCATAATGGTCAAAATGCCCCGTCGGTCTGCTGGAGGCGACCTACTGACGCGTCTCTCGCATCGATGGTTCTCCCCCCTCCCCCTCCCTCCCTTCCCCCTCCCTCCCTCCTCCCATTACCCCCCTCCCTCCCTTCCACGCTATCTAAAAAGAAGTTAATGGGAAAATACCCTCGGGTGAGGATTAAGAAACAAACCAAAAAAAAAAAGGTCAAAATGGTCAATTTTATGTTGTGTATATTTTACCACAATAAAAACGGTACTAAGAAGAAAAATCAAACAAAAAGCGCATATGCTAAAATCACCCACATCCCTGCGTGTGTGTCGCAAGAAAAGCCCTCGGGAAAGTGCCGGGCTGGACACGGACAGGTGGCTGTATTTCTACGGGCTGCTCTTTCCTAAGGCGTTTGAGGTTCCCTGTGGAAAGGGTGATGTCTTCACGGTCACAGACCTCCTGAGACAGCGCCTCCTGCAGGAGCTCCACGCTGTGTCAGCCAGAGGGTGCGGAACATGGCACCCCTAAGTCTCCACCCAGGGCGACTGGCCCAGACGGCGCACTCACCGAAGCCTGTGTACCAGGTGCCACGCTTGGCCGGCCAGGGCCGCGCCCCGAGAGCTGGGCCATCCCGCCGGTCTGCGCCAGCCCAGCTTCAGGCCTCCACACGCCTTCCTGCCGGTGACACGGCTTCCGCCCCACTCCCCAGTCCCTGCGCTCCAGCCCCCAGAGGAAGGAGCGTTTCCTGGAGCCTTATCAGTCTGTAGCACGGCGGCTGCTGAGGCCCTCACAGCGGCACAGAGGCCTGGCCTGTCGGGGACTTGACGTTTGAGGGTCGCAGATCCCCTGAGAATCCACTGCGAACTCCGGATCTTCTCCCCAGGAAGATGTACCCCAATACAAGCAAGCACACAACTTCAGAGAATTCACAAAATCACCCCAAAGCGTATACCGACCAGCTCTCAGGAAAACAGCGACAAGCACAGCCTGTGGTCTTGCCCCCGACACACGACCAGGCAGAGGTTCTCTCTGCCCCCAGACGGCACAGCCGTTACCTCGGCAGAGGCGGTGGCCCGTCCCCAGTGGGCCTCCGGCACCCCCCGCCCACACCGGGAGGCAGCTGTCGGGGCTGAACTGTGTCCCCCAAACAGGCCTGCGGGAACTCTCACCTCGTCGCCTCAGCAGTGGCTGTATTTGGGGAGGGGTCTCTACAGATGTAACCCAGTTAAACACGAGGTCATCAGGGCCCCGATCCAGTGCGACTGTGTCCCTACAAGAGGACATGTGGCCTGGCCAGTTCGGCTCAGCGGTTAGAGCATCGGCCTGGGGACCGAAGGGTCACGGGTTCGATTTGCGGTCAAGGGCATATACCTGGGTTGCAGGTTCAATGCCTGACCCTGGCCGGGGTTGTGCGGGAAACAAGCAACCCTGTGTGTCTCTCACATCGACGTTTCTCCCCCGCGCACCCCTTCCACTCTCTAAAAATCAACGGAGAAATATCCTAGGTGAGGATTTAGAACAACAAAGGGTATGTGACGGCCTCCCAGGACACCCACACGCCACAGCCGTGAGGGGACAGCCTGGAGCTGACCCCCGGCCCCAGCCTCCAGACCCCAGGCCGTTCCGCTGTGTCAGCCCCTCTGGGGGACGTGTCACAGCGGCCCTGGCGCTAACGCAGTCGCCGCGGTGGCCGTGACTAGGACGTAAGGACGCACCTGCTTCCCTCACTGGCGGTAGGAAATGCTCAGTTGGAACCAAGACTGGCGCCGAGGTCTTCCCCGCCCCTGGACGGTGCACAGGCCACCTGCCTCTAGGCCCTCCGTCCCAACCTGTCCGCAGCCTCCGTCCTCGCCCCACCTCACTCCTGACTCCAAACCCACAGCCTCCCGAAGCCTCACAGCCACCGCTCCAAAGCTGAACTCTTGATTCTTCCTCCGCCAGCCCTGCCTCTTCCCATCGTCCCCTCCTTGGCAAGTGGCACCCCCCCTCATTCAGAGCCCAGACCAAGCCCCAAGAGTCATGCCCCGGGCCTCTTTCCTCACCCCGCACCCCGTCCACCAGCAAGGCCCCCGGCCGGTGTCTCCACCTCCACCAGCCCCGTGAGGTGGAGCACCCGCCACGGAACCACCGGGACGTCTCCAGACACCGGACGCGCGCCGGCACGCAGTGCGCCAGGGGACACCTGCGTCTGGCCTGCACCTGCCCAGCCTCCTGTCGGCTCCTGGCCCTGGGAGCCCATAGGTCACAGACTGTGACACTAGTCCCCTGACTGGGGTCACCTGTGAACAAACCAAGTAGCTCTGGTTCTAACCAAGCTGTGGTTTGAGAAGGTTAAGGACATCACCTGCCTGACTGTCCCTCTTCAAATGTGCAGGAACTGGTGACCCCCACACACCCCTGGACCGGATCTCTTCCTGAAGTGACCTTAAAAGTAGCCAAAGTGGACTCGGGCCTGTGACCATTTTCATCCATCCTTTGGAAAACAGGTTTTCACACTAAAACAGCCACAGGCTGGGCCAACGGACGCGGAAGCTGAGGCATGTGGGGGGGGTCCCCCCGGGTCCCTCCACTAGGAGCCACCGTGGGAACCCCGGGAATTCCATTTCTGAAAAGCCATACGGAGCAAATGAAACCATGTACGGGGGGAAATGTACGTACAAACCTCAGTGTTACTTGTAATCTTAAAAAGAACCAGAAACAACCAGCTGTCCAACCCACAGGGAAAGGCTGGGAGAACATCAGTACATCTCAACACCACACCGTGCAACCCCTTGAGGTGAGGTCTGTGAAGAACGTGTAACTCAGAAACTAAGAAACAGAACCGGCCCCACGACGTGATCACAACCCCGTTTCAAGAACACAGCGAGCGAGCGAGGGACAGGTAACGAGGACGACAAACGAATTCTGTTTCTTCTTTCTACTTCTGCACTTGTCCAATTTTCTTTAAAAGGCGTGCATTGCTCTGGAACGTTGCTTTCTTTCCTTTTTTTTAACAGGTTGCTTTAAAGGGAAGAAGACACAGACTCATCGCTCAGGGCTCCGTGTCCGCAGGAAGCCCCGTCAAAAGGAAGACAGAGCTGGGTGAGGCTCAGGGACTCGGAGGTGCTTACACCAGACCTGAGCCCAGACGGGGTTCCATCAGTCCCCCCAAGACGAGGCAGAGACAAAGGGGAGACAAAGGGCCCAGAGGAGGAACCCAGAGAGCTCAGGGTGGCGGCCACCTGAGGGAGGGAGGCGCTCCCTGCGGGTCAGGAAAAGCAGAACGAGCCAACAGGGTACGCGTCCCAGCCCCCGCTCTCCGGCCTGCCCTCCCGGATGGACCCAGAGGGGGTCTCCTCAGAAAGGGGGATCAGGCATGTCCCCCCCCCTGCACACGCCCATGTCGGCTTCGTCCCAGGAACACAGATTAACACGAAGTCCAAACTCGGACGCCCACATCCCGTTCGCTCAGAGCCATTTTCTTCTCTCCCAAATGCCAGTGGCATCTACACCTGACTTGGTCCCCACCTCTGTCCCTGGAGGGGAACGGTCAGTGAGCCCCATAAGCTATCATCACAGTCAGCTGTTCCCAAAACCTGAAACACCTGAGCCCCGGAGCAGGAGGAGGGGCCCTGTGGCCGGGAGGAAACCACAGGTCGGAGGACCTTCTGGTGGGCAGTGGACACGGTCCTGAGGACAACGGGGAGGAAGAGGTGAGGCCGAGGAAAAGCAGGCGACGCCACTGACCTTCTCCAGCTTCTCGAAGTGCTCGCGGAGGAACTTCATGGGGCGCTCGGGCTTGGAGAGGCACAGGTGCACGATGCAGTCCTTGAGCACCTGCTGGACGCCGTGCTTCTGGACGTACAGCTCGCACCCCTTCAGGCTCTCGTCCTCCTCCGGCGCGTGGGACGGCGGCGAGGCCATGGCGCCCGCGTCCTGCGTCCTGCTGAGGAAGACACACCGGCCGCCTTCAGCACCAGCTTCGGAGCCCCGACGGCTATAAATATGCATTTTACGTGTGTCCCAAGGCCCACTGTCAGGGCCAAACCCAGTGCCTGCCTGACGTGGCCACGTGGTATCGGTCTGCCTTCGTCGGAGATCAGGCTGAGATGTTAGCAGCCAGCAAAGCCTTACCCCTGAGCAAATCCCTGCAGGGACGGAGGGGACCCCACATCTTGTGCAGGGCTGAGAACCCCTGAGTGTCCAGCAGCAGCTGGTGGCCCCACTTGCGTCCATCCCTCCCCCCTCTAAGGACAACGGAGTGAAAAGTCAACAGAGTCCCACCCCAAGGGGCGCTGGAGGACCCTCCCCTGAGATCAGGGAGATGGAGGGGTCCTGTCACAGGGCTGGGGGGGCGCTTATCCGAAAAAGAAAGAGAAAAGGAAAACCATGGAAACCCAGCTAGGGGCTTCTGGAGGGAGGAAACCCGGAGAACAATGGCTGCACGTTCACAGCCGCGCTTTGGACTTGGTCACAGTGACTGGCCAGGAACCAGGTCGAGGCGCCCCGCACCCAGCCACAGGGACTCAGGCCCGAGCCCCCACTCCCGGTCCCCGCGCCCCCTCCCAGCCCCGCGCCTCTCCCCAGGCCTGCGACCCCTCTCCAGGCCCGCACCCTTCCCGGGCTCCGCGCCCCCTCCCCGGTCTGCGCGCCCCCTCCCCGGCCCGGCGCCCGGGGCTTCTGCTACTGGACCACGATGGCACCGCGGGCCCGCGTTCAGCCACGGGCGCAGGGGCTCCCCAAGACCCACATTTCCTGGGGCTCTCTGGCCAGCCGAGGCCCAGCTCCGCACAGGCCGGGGTTCTGGCGCAGACCCCACCCCAGCCCCGCGTACCTGGATGCGCGGCGCCCGAGCCTGGAGGCGGCTGCACGGGGACGCGGGGACGCGGGGACGCGGGACGTGAGGACGCAGGGAGGGCGAGCGGTCCCCGCACTGCAGCGGCACCGCCTTCCGCCCGCCCACTCAGCGCCAGCTGTCCCCCAGCACCGACTCCCGCCACCGCTACCCCCTCACCCCTTCGCCACGCCCCCTGCTCCCCTCCCCACCCCCACCCTGGTCTGTCTCCCACAACCCGGCTCCCCCCTTGTCTCCCCAAGGACTAACCTCTCCCCCTTTCCCCCAGGTTTCTCCCCACTCCTACCCTACCCGTGTTCCCCCTTCCCCTCTCCCCTCCCCTTACCTCTCCCCACCTCCTCTCTGCCCCATCCCCCACTTCCCCCCTTAGCATTCAGGGGGTGCATTAGTGGAGTCAGGACAGGCCTGGTGTTGGACAGACAAGGCCCCCAGGTCCCTGTGCAGCCAGGCCAGGACCACCACCTGGCTCCCTGTGTTCACCGCCTCCCCATCCCCCCCCCACTGCAGAGCCTGCATGGCCCACCTGGCAGCCCAGGCCTGGAAGCGATGGCCACAGCCGGCCCTGCTCCTACCTGGGCGGCACATCTACTGTCTATTCGGCAGGTGCAGCTGTTCTCCAGGGTCTGTCTCCAACTCCGAGTAGCTCCAGGGGCTCTGACCACGCCAGGGAGAAATGAGCTGACTTCCTTTTCTGGGTTAAGGGCACCAGCTTCACCCAGATGCCCCAGTGGGAACCCACAGGGTCACCGTCCGCGGATGCAGGAGGTCACTGAGGCCCGCAGAGCCCCTCGATGACTTCCCAGGCCACAGGCTCAGGCTACGGGAAAGAGAATTGTTCTCATTTTCCTGTTGTCCAACATCAGGTTTTGTCCTGCTAGGGTGGTGGCAGAATCTTCATGCCAGTCAGTTCAGGGTTCCTACCTTCCCCCGAGTGGTCTACATACCAGGAGGAGGGCAGGGAGCCCAGGCCTTGAAGGGAAAGACATCTGGTCCCTTGTCCACTCCCCTGTCTACACTCCCCTGTCCCCACTCACCTGTCCACACTCACCTGTCCCCACTCACCTGTCCCCGCTCACCTGTCCACACTCCCCTGTCCACACTCCCCTGTCCACGCTCACCTGTCCCTGCCTACCTGTTCCCACTCCCCTGTCCACACTCACCTGTCCCCACTCACCTGAACCCGCTCACCTGTCCACACTCACCTGTCCCCGCTCACCTGAACCCACTCACCTGTCCACACTCCCCTGTCCACACTCACCTGTCCACGCTCACCTGTCCACGCTCACCTGTCCCTGCCTACCTGTTCCCACTCACCTGTCCCTGCTCACCTGTCCACACTCCCCTGTCCACACTCACCTGTCCCTGCCTACCTGTCCCCACTCACCTGTCCCCACTCACCTGTCCACACTCACCTGTCCCCGCTCACCTGTCCCCGCTCACCTGTCCACACTCACCTGTCCCCGCTCACCTGTCCCCGCTCACCTGTCCTCGCTTACCTGTCCACACTCACCTGTCCCCGCTCACCTGTCCCCGCTCACCTGTCCTCGCTTACCTGTCGCTGCTCACCTGTCCCTGTGGGCACACCATAGGCAGGCGGCCCTTCCCCAGCATGCTTCTTCCTGCCTGTGTGAAGGTGAAGGAACAGGCTACACTCAGCTGGACAAACCAGGAGCTCCTTTCCGCTTCCCCAGCCCTGCCCTCAACATGCCTCCTGGTCCTGTCCGTGTCTCAGGCACATTCATGCCTGTCACTCACACCTGTCCTGATCACACAGATAATCATTTGAAGAATTTGAGTCCATTTCCATCTGAATCAAAACTTCATCCCACCACCAACCTTAACCTTTGGCTGTCTCTAAGCTCACACCTTGCTCTCCTTGCTCCCCTTCATTCCTCCCCCCACTTCTCCCTCTCCTCTCCCTCCTCCCACTACTCCTGGCTCCTCGGGTGGCTTGGGGAAAGGACGACAGAAAAGGGCCATTTCACCTGATGGACCTAGGGGCACAGATGCTCTCAGGACTTGTCTCCTGCAAGGACCTCCCCATGCACTGTTCCCAGGGATGGGGGTGACCCCTCTGAGTACGGACTTCTGGTCCAGGGTCCCTGCACTCTGCTGGATGCTTCCCCCTGGCAGAGAGCCCTGGACGATGTCTTTGCAAGACAAGGCCCTCCCCAGGTCAGGGGGCTGTGGTGGGCTGGGTGCACCAGCCCCATGGCCCGCGGTGTCTCAGCTGGAACATGTACGGAGCCCTGACCTCACATCACCAAGGGCAGCTCCTGCAGCCTCTCACCTGCAGACTCTTCAGGCCACTCAAGGACTTTCAGTGGTTCCCCTGAGAACTGCCCCCACAGCTCACCCCTGTAGCAGTCGGGCATGGCCCAGCTGCCCCCTCCCCGCCTGCCAACAAGCCTCCCATTTCTCTCGCTGTCCCTACATGGCTTAAGGGGAGGCAAACGCTTCCCAAATGTCCCGCTTGCTCTTTGCTCCATCCCGACAATGAAACCAATACCCAGAGGCGGGCAGAGACAGGGCATCACTGAGGCAGGGAGCCAGGGCCATGATCAAACCGTCTCTGAAGCTCCTCCTGGGCCTGGCTTCCTGGTCGTGGTAACCAGTAAACGCCTTCATTGCTTACACACTTGTGTTTTTGCTTTTTGTGACTGAGAAACACCCATGTGGATACAACGCTGATGAACACCCCCCCATCACAGACAAGCCCACAAAACGGTCCACGATAAGGGGGTGGGGGTGAATGGTGGGCACGGGCTCAGCCTAGGAAGCTGACTGGGCAGTCGGTGGCCAGTGCCCTTGCAGGAAGATGGTAGGACTGTCCCTCACAGGCTGGATGTGACACCATGTGCTCCCAGTGTTGACGTGCACAGCAAGGTCAAGGCCGCCACCCCGCCGGACGGCGACAAACCCTGTTTTTATACCCATGCTCTTCTATTTATTTATTTATGTACTTATTAAATTTCTGCCAAAGAGATAAGGGCAAAGAATTGAACCTGTGAATGGTCACCCGAAGTCTGTGCCTTTACTTCATGCTGCTCAAACAATGGATAGCCAAGTGATCAGAATTCGTTTGTAAAATAAAATGGGAATTATTTTTGCTTCCTAATAATAATTGAGATAGAAATGGGGCGAGGGGGGCATTGTGAGAGTGACTGGAAATAAAGAGAAGAGTGGAAGAGATCTGAGCAATACGGCTTGTGTGTGTGTGTGTGTGTGTGTGTGTGTGTGCATGTGCATGTGTGCACGTGTGTGTGTGCATGCGTGTGTGTGCATGTGCGTGTGTGCGTGTGTGTTTGTGGTGGGGGAGTGTTACAGGTTTATTTAGGCCAGTGACACGGGCTTGTGAAAGAATTCACAACTGAGACCGGAGAGAAAAGGGAGGAACTTTATTTTCTTCCCCCACAGACGAGGAAAGGACCGAGCACCAGGTGGCACAGGCCTACCACGCCCCTCTGTTTAAACATGCAATTAGTGATCAGATATCCATTCAAAAGTCCTGCAAACTGTGCTTGTCTGAGAGTGTCCCTCCACCCACAGGGAAGGACCCACTCTCTGTGCTCTGCCCTTTACCTTCCCCGGCAGAAGATGTTCACGATCCCCGGGCCTGGGGGTCCGCACTTCACCCCTGGAGCCTTGGTGGCCAAGCCTTGCAAAGATCCGACTTCAAAGCCTCATTCATCCCCCAACACCAGCTCACCCGCCAAGGTTCCCCGTGAAAATGTTACTTCTGCAAGGGCCCTCCCCCTCCAGGAGAGGTTGGGGGCCTCTGGGGCCACCGGGGTGCCCCGCACTTCTTCATAGCTCTCATCACATGCTACGCATGAGACTGTTCACTTAACTTGTCTCCCAGACACAGATGGTGCTTGTCTTGTTATTCACTCCGATGGCGAGGAGACATGCAAACATTCCTGGGGTGCGCACAGGAAGGCTGTGCACGTGTGCACCTGGGCTCTGGAGGGGCCCTGGAGTGTGGGTTTGAGATGGGCTCTGGGGTGGACCCCCGGTGCCATCCGAGTCTCCCCAACCAGTGCCTTGGACGACACACACGGGCCCCGGCCCGCACCGAGGCCTCACTCCGGGACAACAACTGGGCAGGAACTTCACCTGGAAAAGGCGTTAAATCTCAAATCAAGGTGATATTACTCTCAACCGCTGCCTGCAGGGGAGGAAGGAAGGGGACGGGCTGGGAATGGAGCGTGCAGACTGTGGTGAGAGTCCAGTGACCGGACACGGGTCACTGTTCCTCTTACAGCCCAGCCGTCTCTGGGGAGTGATCTAAGTCCTTTCTGGACCAGATCGGTTGGGGACAGGGAGGTCACTGAGGAGGAAGACAGAGGAGAAGGGGGCAGGGGAGGCATCTGAGTGCATGGAGGATGTCCGTCACCAAGAAGCTCCTGGACTTCGTAAGAACAGCGTTTTCTACAGTTCAGCTTTGTAATTGTTCACGGTAGGTCTAGGATGCGAAATTTCACTCACATTACGCACTAAATGTCGAAGTCTGATTTAAGCATCACGCTGGTGCCCTGGCCGGTGTGGTTCAGCGGTTAGAGCGTCGGCCCGCGGACCAGAGAGTCCCGGGTTCGGTTCCCTCTAGGGGCACGTACCTCGGTTGCAGTTTGTCCCCAGCCCTGATTGGGGTCCTGTGGGAGGCAACCAGTCGATGTGTCTCTCTCACATCGATGTTTCTCTCTTCCTCCCTAGCTGAAAATAAAAAAATGCAAAAAATAAAAATAAGCATCACCCTGGTAAGGGTTTGGGGGATGTGACCTCTACCCTACGGAGGCCACCAAGAAATCGGGGCACTCGTGTGTGCTCAGACTGGCAGGTGCTCCCAGCCAGCCGTAGCTGTGGGCCAGCCTGGCTCCGAGCAGCCTTCAGAGGCCCCAGTGAGCTGCGCCTGGACCCCTGGCCCAGACATGGGAGAGAACCAGTGTGGGTGGTTTTAAGTCACTGCGTTTGGAACCAAGAAGGCTGAGCTGGAAGCTGGCAGAGGGGCGTCCAGTCCCCACCTCGGAACCCTCCAGGTTCCTGGCAGTGAGAGCAAACGTGAGTGGCTTCGTGCTCGGGGTGAACAGTCCTCTGCTCCCAGGAGCACTGGGGACCCACAGAATCACCCTGTCTCTATAGACAGGGACTCGGGAGAGTGGCGAGGGGACCACACAGGAAACGGGTGGACAAATGAATGCATGTACCCAGGTGCTGGCCCGAGCCCTTGTCCCACCGGGGCCGTCTTCATCCTCCCCCAGGCCACAGGAATCTTCTCTGGCCAGCTCACCCACTGTAGCTCACAGTCCAATGTCCTTCCATGTCAGAGCCTCTGGGTACCTCCTCAGCTTCCCTGGCGGGCCTGTGTAATGGTGGAGTGACATGCAAGCCTTCTCGGAGGAGATTCAAAAGGTGACACCACTGGCCCCGCCTCTCTCACGGGACACGCGCCTTCAGAACTGCCGGTCTTGCCATGAGGACACCCGATGACCAGGGGGAAGGAGCTCCAGCTCCAGCCATAGAACCGATGGCGGGACACAGGAGTCACCAGCCTCCAGATGTGTCCAGCCCGCACCTTCAGCCAGGCCCACCCCTCACACAGCTTGGTTAATTAAGGTCATGCCCCACGGGACCCCGGTTAGTAAATGCCCTTGTTGAAGCCACTGGGTTCTGGGTGACCAGCTCTGCTGTGAGCTTGCTGGGACCTGCCTCCACCAGACACCTGCTCCCTGCAGAGGTGGCCGGTTTCTGTTTGTCTCTACGAAGACCACCGCTGTCTGTCCAGGCATCCAAGCCAGAAACCAGTCCTTGTCAACCTCTCCCTCCCACAGCCGCCAATCCTTGGCCAACTCTACCAGCGTTACCTACAGAGTCTCTGAACCTGCCACATCCCCCCTCCGCCCGCCCTTCGGTCCAAACCAGTGGAGACGCCGCAGCCTCCTGACTTGCCTTTCTTCTGCTCAAACCTCTTTGGCACACAACTTTTCAAAAGGCAAGTCCAGGGACATGCTCAGGCTGGCCGAGGGCCTGGTGACTGCCACATCCCCCTTGCCGCCTCCCTGTCCCGGGGCCATGACCCTGCTCCTCAGAACCCGGTTCCTCAGGACCCACCCCCAGTGTCTCCCTAAGCTCCGTCAGGGTCCCCGTGTCACAGTGGCACCTGCTTGCATTGTCCCTTGATTGGCTCTCTCCCCACCGGGCACCAGTTCCAGAAGGGACGGTGTCTGCTTTGACTCACTGCTCTGTTCCAGTCTGTGCAGGATGTCTGGAAATGTCACAACTCCCACAAGTATTTGTTGGATGAAATAAAGAGTCAAGCAAGTGTTAATTTGTGAAAATCAGTTTATTGCACTTATTTAAAGATTTTTTAATAATTTTTTTTTCTTTATTGATTTTAAAGAGAGGAAGAGAGAGGGAGAGATAGAAACATCGATGAGAGAGGACATCGACTGGCCGCCTCCTGCATGCCCCCCACTGGGGATCGGCCCACAACTTGGGCATGTGTCCTGACCGGGAATCGAACCGGCGACCTCCTGGTGCAGGGTCGACGCTCAACCACTGAGCCACTTATTTATATGACACACTTCGTACTACATGTGACCAGGACACTACACCATGACCTTGAATAGGATGGAGTTGCCTTATTTGCCCTTGAAACCTACTCAGAGGAGGGAGCTCGTTCTTTGCCCAGATACACACTTGGATAGATCCACCACCTTTTGGCTCAAATGCAGAGATTTCCAAGTTCTACACTTAATGCCAAGACGTAAACCAGCCCTGGCCGGGTGGCCCAGTTGGTTGAGCGTTGACCCATGCACCAAGAGGTCACTGGTTCGATTCCCGGTCAGGGCACATGCCTGGGTTGTGGCTCAATCCCCAGTGGGGGCATGCAGGAGGCGGCCAATCAGCATTTCTCACACTGATGTTTCTCTCTCTCCCTGTCCTTTCCTCTAGAGCAGTGGTTCTCAACCTTCCTAAGGCCGACCCTTTCATACAGTTCCTCATGTTGTAGGTGGGCGTATCTGCATGTGGGTGGACCCCGCTGGAGACGGATAGAGGAGCGGTGTCTGGGTTCCTAAGACCATCGGAAATATGTGTTTTCTGATGGTCTTAGCGATCCCTGTGAAAGGGTCGTTCGACCCCCAAAGGGGTCGCGACCCACAGGTTGAGAACCGCTGCTCTGAAGTCAATAAAAACATATTTAAGAAGATGTAGACCCAGCGTCATCTTGGTCATTACGTGTCCAGGCCTATGAAATGACCCACACTGCCAGCCTGAGTCAGGCGGCGAGGAGGCCCGTCTGCGTCTCCAAACTTGCTGACCAGGATCTGACCTCTCCCACATCGAACAGCTCTGGCCACTAGAATTTCCGGAAACTATTTTGTCACCATTCTGGAAGCCTCAGGTCCAAAGTGAAGGTGTCGGCCGGGCTGGTTCCTCCTGCGGGTGAGGCCGTCTGTTCCAGGCCTGGCCTTGGTCTGCGGACGGCCGTCCTCAGGTGTCCACCCCCACACCCCCGTGATGAGGACACCAGTGGCACTGTCACAGCCCACCCGAAGGCCCTGGTCTGAGCTGTTATGTCTGTAAAGGCCCTACCTCTGAATGGTGGGGTCCTGGGGGTCAGGACTCCCAGAGGGGAGCCCCCGCCACCCCCTGCGCCCGGGGCCGGCCCCCAAGGCCCGCGCGGTTCCCCGCGCTCACTGCCCGCGCTCACGCCCCGCGCCTAGACAGCGCCCAGCTGCGGGAGCAGAGCGCGGGGGGCTGCGAACACGGCGCCCTCGAGGAGCTCCTCGGCTCTTCCAAACCACGTGCGCGGGAGGAAGGCGGGGTCGAGCTCAAAACAAAGTTCGGTCCCGAGTCGAAGGGCGCTTTGCTTTTCGAAAACGCACCCCGCGCAGCTGTCACGGGCGGGCGCCGGGCACCGCGCTGGGGCGGACGGGCCACAGGCGGGCACCAGGGCCCCAGGGCCCCGCCTTCCGCGGCGGGCGCCGCGCTCCCACAGCATCCGGGCGGGCCGGTTCCGCACCTGCGCGTCCTGTCCGCGCTCCAGCCGCCAATCAAGCGGCGTCCCGCGCCAACCGGAACACGGGCCGTAATCCGCGCCGCGCCGTCGTAAAAGCACCGGTCTCCCCAGGCGACGGGTAACGCGGGGCCGATGGCGGCGCTGGTGGCGGCGGAGGCCGGGGCGCCCCCGGGCCGGGCCGAGGCGGCCGAGCCGGCCGAGGCGGCGGAGCTGAGCCGCGCCCTGAGCCGCCTGCTGCCCGGGCTGGAGGCCGACAGCAAGCTGGGCCGGCGGCGCGCGCTCGAGGCCCTGCAGCGCGCCCTGGAGGCGCCCGCCGCCGACCCCGCCGCCTTCCAGGGCCCCTGGGCGCGCCTGCTGCTGCCGCGCCTGCTGCGCTGCCTGGCCGACCCGGCCGAGGGCTGCCGCGCGCTGGCCGCGCACCTGCTGGGCCTGGGCCTGCGGCGCGCCGCGCGGCCCCGCGACGCCCTGCCGCGCCTGCTGCCCGCGCTCGCCGCGCGCCTGGCCGGCCCCGAGCCCGCGCGCCGCCCGCCGCCCGAGGCCTGCGAGGAGCTGCGCCTGGCGCTCGTGCAGCTGCTGCGCCTGGCGGTGGACCTGGGCGGCGCCGCGCTCGCGCCCCACCTGGACGACGCGGTGCGCGCGCTGCGCTGCACGCTGCTCGACCCCTTCGCCGCCGTGCGCCGTGAGAGCTGCGAGTGCGCCGCCGCCCTGGCGCGCGCCACGCCAGGTGCGCGCGGGGGAGCCGGGGAGGGGCGGAGGGGCGCGACCCCCACTACTGCCCGGACCTGCCCTGCGCGGTGCCCACCCGCGGTCCCCTCCTGGGCCCCTTCCATCCTCCTGGACGCATTCCCATCCCGTGGTCCTCCAAATGCAGAACCCGCCGCGGGAGTACAAGTGGGTCTGGGATGGGCCTGCCCCTCGCCGGTGAGACAGTGACCCAGGTGGTTAAGGGAACACACTTCGAGAAACCCCGCTTCAGTCTTTCACTTCTTTTCATCTCCAGTTCTCTGGAGTGCACCTGTCTTCTCCCTTGGACCGCTGCCCTCCCGCTTCCCCCCATCAGTCCATTTCTGGGATATGTTAGAAACACTATCCAGACGGTCCCCTTTCCTAAGCAGCTATTTCCGCAGCATCTTGCCAGAGTAGCTCTCCTTGCCTCAGGCCGGGGTGTGAAATGCTGGCGGAAGCAACTACTTAGTGTTGGGAAGGCTTCCATAGGAGAGCGCTTAAGGGAAGGTGGGTGATGGGTGGTCTGGAGGGACTCAGCCTTGAGGAATAATCTTGGCAGACAGGAGCCCAGAGGAGGCCCAGGTGACCAAAGGGAAGGAGGGGCAGGTGGGGGTTGAAGTTAGCTGTGCAGTGGGGAGGGTGTGGAGAAGGGCCTGATAGGCTCGGGTGCTGTCTGGTATGTACAAGATCGCTGTGGTGCTGGAGGAAAATGGGTTACAGGAACGCAATAGAGGAAAGGAGGAAGCCAGTTGTGGGCCATAACTCATCCACATTTAGATGCCGCTGGCTTGGACTGGGCAGGGCAGTCTGCTAATAGAGATGGAGGGAAATGGACGGCTGTTTTGAAGGTAGAGCTGGCAGGGTTTCCTGTTGAATTCGGTGAGGGACGAGGGAGAAGGAGGCTTGGGTGGACAGGAGATAGGAAGAACGGGGCTTACGGTAACGTCACGTCAAGTTTGGATTTAAATAGTGCAGAATCTAGAGGAGCTGTGGAAGAGGCTTGGGCTGGAGATGGCCGATGGGAATTACAGCTGTGGGTGCGTTTCTCCTCGCCCCTCGGCCACCTCTCCTCGCCTGCCCCAGCATGGTGGACTCTTCTCAGGCTTTCCAGCCTTCATGTGTGTTCCCTCTCCGGGTCGACAGTTCAGGAAGGCAGGACAGTGCCTTGCTGGGCCCCAGCACACAGCACTGTGCCTGCCAGGGGGAGGTGCCCTGGTTGTTGCATGAAGGACTGATTCTTCTGCCTGAAGCACTACCCCAACTCCACACCATCCCCTCTGCCCCACCGCCCTGAGTGAGGGGCCCCTCCTTCGGATCCCGGTCACACGGGGCAGCAGTAGATCGCGAACCGGCCCACAGTACCACTGAAATAGTCCTCTGTACACAGACAGGCCGTAAGCAGCAGCAGAATGGAGGCCAGAGATCCTGGCTGTGTTGACCCCGTTCAGCTCCCTGTGAGGCCCTCACGAGTAGGGAGTGGAACAGCTGTGTCTAAAGCAGCTGGTGCTGGTCCCACTTTCTGCAGTGGTGCTGGGTGTCTGGCTGGGGACCCTGTGGAGGTGGGGACCTGGACAGTGTCCTCCTGGCTCAGTTTCTTTCGGCCCGTGGCCCACTCAGGCACTGGTAGCTGTCAGCAGCTTCAGGCTGTCCCCGCACAGCCCCATCTGCAGCTGAGGTGGGCTCAAGCCCCAGCCTTCTCTCTTTGGTCCCCCCAAGTCTGAGTCGGAGAGGTGCTGTTTGGGTCACACCTGTTCCTGCACCGCCCCCAGTGCTGGGCCTGCAGCAGGGCCCTTGGTGGGAGAGGAAGAAAGGCCCCAGGGGCAGTGGCCTGTCTGGGTGCCCATGAGCTGGGCCAGGGCTGAGACACAGGGAGCAGCCCTGCTCACCGGTGGCCGTCCCTGCCCCACAGACCACTTCCACATGCAGTCGGAGTCTCTGGTCGGCCCCCTGATGCAGAGCATCGCCCACCAGCACTGGAAGGTCCGGGTGGCCGTCATCGAGGCCTCTGGCACCGTGATCCAGTTCGGCAGTGGGAAGTCAGTGGACGACGTGCTTCCTCACTTTGCTCAGAGGCTCTTCGATGGCGTCCCCCAGGTAAGCGCGGCCCTCGGGGAGGGGTCCGTTCCTTCACAGGAAGCAGGCAGGCTGCAGGCTGGTGTGCTGCTCTAACTCACTTCCTCTTTCTGTGGGGAGATGTTACATGTTGCACCCAACTCAGACCCAGGTGCTCCTGTTCCACTGTGAGGAACTGGGGAGAGCTGAATTGTTTTGATATGTTGTTATTCTTAACCCAAAGGAATGTGGAGGAGGGCTGTTGTCTCTTAGAAAAATCTTTGCTGAGCTGCTTCCAGTTTACAGAGGCGTCTTTAATGACCCCCCCCCCCCCTTGGACTTAGTGGAAAAGCCAGCGGTTGGCAAACCAGGCCTGGGAGGAGAAGGGCGGGTGAGGGGCTGGGTGTTGGAGTGACTCGTTCCTTTGGGCTGTAGGTCCTGTTGAGTGATAGACAGACAGACGGACGGAGATTGGAGTCCTGGCTTTTTTGTTGGCAGAAGCCAACTCAGAGGGTGTCTTAGCTTATAACAGTCACAGGAGCAGGGGGAGGCTGCAGCAGGCCGTCTCCCTACGGGAGGAAACGGGCCACGTGTGGGGGCCGTGGGTAGAAAGTGCCCCTGCCATCGGCTGTGATATCTGCTGAGGGGTGGCTTGGCCCCTGCCCCCCACGGTGGAAGTGTCGGCCACATATACAGGGTGCTTGTACCAGCCTCTCCCGTGTCTCACCCAGCCACCATCTCGTGTGACTCATGGACGCTTGTCACGTTCGCTGCTTTCCCTGCCCAGGGTTTGCAGCTTGTGTGACGAGCTCAGGGTCACCCAGCTGGAGCGAGCCTCCAGGTCAAGACCTGGTGACGCAGACTGCCCTCAGGGACTGTCTTTCTCCCGACCAACTCGGGCCCTTGGGCAGTTCTGAGCACCTGCCCTCTGCCCGCACCCTGGTTGAGTGTAAAAATGGGCGGGTCCTGCCCCCGTGCTTTCGGAGGACAGTCTCATTAGCTGGAAGCCCTTAGCATGCTCGGGGACAGTGGAAGATGAGGGGTGGGGAGATGAGAGTGATTCTGGGGACCCTAGGGGAGGGGAGGAGGATGTCCCTGATCACATCAGCTACTTCAGAGTCCTTGGAGGCTGGTGTGCCGAGCCCCAGGGCCCTGTGGGAACGTCATCAAACGGCAGCCTGTTGCTGCTGTGAGACGGGGAGCAGCTGCCTCTGCAGGTCCCAGAGTGGCAGGGGCCGGGCCGGGTGGGCTCTGCTGGTTTACGGGCCCTGAGCAGCCCACCCCAAATTCAGGTGGGTGCTGCTGGGGCCCAGTTCCCTGACCTGTGAGGGCCCACAGCCAGCTCGAGCCCCTTTGCCCAAAACCTGCAGGTGCGTTGCTCCCCTCGGCCGCTCTGGGCAGCAGCTGGCCCTTCCTGGAGGGGGCAGCTTTGTGGTGCCATCCCACTCGGGCCTCCCTCGGACCCAGTGGAGGCTGGGCTTCAGCCAAGCCACATCTCTGCCCCGACCTGCTCCCTTCCCTGATGATGTAGGGTGCCCAAGGCCCCTTCTCAGGCTGCCCCCAGGGAGCTAGGCCTAGGGCACCTGGTGTTTTAAGCCTGTTTCTCCCGTGGTAGGTAGGATAGGTAGAGGTGTGCACGACACTTTCCAGACAGCCAGAAGCAGAACTAGGGGTGCCCCTCTGGCTTCCCCAGGAGTCCCGGCAGCTGGTTTAAACACCCAGGGTGAGACCACAACCAGCAGCTAGCAGGTTCCCGCACAGAAGACTTTGTGAACCCCACTTCACTAAGCAGCATGAGGTTCTGGTCTCCCCAGCAGAGGGTCAGGCCAGAGCCCAGAGGACGGGCTGGAGCATCAACCGTGGCCCCAGCGTTTCCTCTCCAGGCCTGAGATGCAGGTGTCGAGCCCAGAGAGCTCCTGGGGCGGCCCTGAGACCCGGGCGTGGCGGCTGACCCCGGCCCAGGGCTGTCCTCCGGGACAGGGACGGGGCCACACCAGCCTTTCCCTCTTTCCTGGTGTGAACCTTTGCTTGCTTTCATGCGCAGGTGCGACAGGCGGTGACCCGCGTGGTGGGGGGCTGGCTGCTGGAGCTGCGGGACCGCTACTCCTTCTTCCACAAGCTCATCCCCCTGCTGCTCAGCAGCCTTGACGACGAGATGCCGCACATCGCGTGAGTGTGGCCTGCCGGGCCTCCCATCCAGTCCAGGCGCTGGGCCCCGCCCCCCGCGGCTGGCCCCGCCCCCACGACCGACCCCGCCCCCGCGCCTGACCCCGCCCCCGCGCCTGACCCCCTGGGTCCGTCAGGCACCGCCCTTCCTAAACCGTCGTGGCCCTGTCGTTGGCTTGGGTCCCTTGTGGAGCCCACTCCATGCCCTTAGTCTGTGTGTGGGGATCTCATGGCACGAAAGGGGCTCTGGCTTTTTAAAAAAAAAATTTTTTTTTATCCTCATCCGAGGACATTTTTGCATTTATCTTCAGACAGAGCGGGAGGAAGGACGGGAGAGAGAGAGAGAGAGAAACATCGATGTGAGAGAGACACATCAAGTGGCTGCCACCCACACGACCCCAACCGGGGCCAGAGACAAACTGCAACCGAGGTCCGTGCCCTTAGCGGGAACCGAACCCAGGACTCTCTGGACCGCAGGCCGACGCTCTAACCACTGAGCCAAAGTGGCCAGGGCGGCTCTGTGGCTTTTTAAAAAATATCTTTCCCGCCCAGCCAGTGTGGCTCAGTGTTTGAAGGGAGAACCATGGACCCAGGGGTTGCTGGTTGGATTCCCGGTTGGGGCACGTGCCTGGGTTGTGGGCTCAATCCCCAGTGAGGGGCATGCAGGAGGCAGCCGATCAGTGTTTCTCTCTCATTGATGTTTCTCTTTCTCCCTCTCCTTTTCCCTCTCTCTAAAAATCAATAAAAACATATTTTAAAATAAAATAGGTTTTTCCCTTTTTGATACTTTGGGCGTGTGTGTAGGATCCAGCCCTTAGTGCTGTCGGCACAGTAAGCAAACAGCTGCCGGGCAGGTCTCAGGAGACACTCGGCACCGGAGCCCGGCCCTCCCCGACTGTCCCTGTGTCTCCTGCAGGCTCGAGGCGGCCAGCCTCTGGGAGAAGGTCGGCCTGCAGTGGCAGAAGGAGAACGAGGAGGATCTCAAAGACAAGCTTGACTTCGCCTCTCCCCCTCCCGCCCATCACCCCTCGCCAGGTGCGTGCACCCTTCCGGGACGGTGGCGTGGGTGGGACAGTCGGGGAGGTCTCTGTCCGAGGAGGAGGAAGGCCGAGCCCAGGCGCTGCGAGCAGGCTGGGTGTCCTCCCGCCCCCGGGGCCAGCTCTGCTGTGAAGAGGCTTCCTCGGTGTCTGGGTGCCCATGGCAGGCCCTCCCTGGCCCCCTCGGGAGCCCTGCTGGGCGAGGCCCGAGTATGAGGACACGGTCAGTGCGAGGCAGTAGCCGCTGCTGCTGGTAGAGAAACTTTGGAAACAGGTGGCTCTTTGTCATTTGCCAAGAAAGCTGCTTCTGTGAGCTTTACGGAGCGCGCAGGCCTCATGTCGGGTGAATTCTGCACGGGACAGGGTCCGCAGCAGCACCTCCCGTCCCCTGCTCATCGTGGCGCCCGGGTCAGTCCCAGCTCGGGGCCGCACACCTCCCTGCTTCTGTTCTGGAAGCCTGGCTTGTGGGGCCCAGCACGTCCCAGTTCTGGTCGGTCTGGACGCCTTGGTCCCCGCCGTCCACACAGGTGTTTTCTTAGCGTAAAGTCACAGTGGGGTGCACTGGCAAGGACAGCGCTGACCGGCCAGCAGCCACACTGTGCACCCCTGGTTTTCCACGTGGGGCCAGCACGGGCACCTCCTCCTCAGACCGAGATCCTCGGCTTTTTCCTGCGGCAGCTCCTGTCCACAGCGCAGTCGATGTGAGGGGCAAGCACACGTGTTTTGGAAAAGGGACTGACGTTAGATGCCAGCAGGGTTTCCCTGATTAGGTGAAGCCTGGGGCACGCTTGGGCAGAGGCTGGTCTGTGCTGAGGGAAGCCGGACCTTGCCGTCCCTCCTTCCGAGATCTCAGTGGGTCCCCACTGTCGACCAGGACGCAGCATGCTGTCGGATGCGAGGGCCAGCGTGGCCTCACTGGTCCCTGTCCAGTCCTCCCGTGTCCCCTGGTCCCTCCGACCACACGTGGGCGCAGTGTCCTTGCCAGTGCTGCAGAGGGACGGTCGCGGGAGGCGGACAGGACAGATGCCGACCTTGGCAAGAGCTCTGCGAGGCGAGAGCGGAGTGGGTGTGTGCGGCCGGCCGCACCCTGGGCTGCGGGGCAGTGACGCTCAGAGGTCGTGTGTCCGTCAGAGCAGGGTAAGTTAGAATGAGTCAGAGTTGGTGCATGAGCACAAGGTTTCATTAGGTTTTAGCATTTTCCCCTAAAATTATTTTTTCTTTTTTAACATTTGAATTTTAAATCTAAGTTTTCCGACTTTTTTAACGCTGTTTGACACGTGCGCCTATGTCAGCCTCGTCCTCAAAGCCTCGCCCTGGGCCACCCCCCCACCCCCGTCTCGCGGAGCCCCGGCCCTCCTGGTGCCCCGCCCACCGCTGTCTCACCTGGGGTCCCGTGACGTCCCCTCTCCCCAGACCACACTCCAGCTCCTCCGGACAGGCCGCCTTTCAAACTTGTGACGTGTCTATGAGTGAAGTCACCCTTTCCCGCGGAGCTCTGAGCCCCGAGTCCCTGCAAACAGCCGTGTGGCCCGCAGCCTGCGGCAGCCCCCAGGGCCCTGCGTCCTGTGCCCGCCCAGCCCTGCACCGGCGGCTCCGCCTCTCCCAGGACGCCCTCCTGTCTCGTGGGCGAGTGGGCCGTGTGGTTCCTCCTGGCTGGTGGGTCGTATTCCGCCCGTGGACGTCCTGAGTGTGGGTGTCTGTCTCCAGCTGAAGGACGTTCTGGTCATTTCCAGTGTTCGGTGGCTTCACGAGGCCGATGTCACACCTGCACAGGTTTTGTGTGGCTGTGCCCTCGGGGCAGGTGCTGAGTGGTGGGCAGTGGGCCGGCTGCCGTGTGGACGACAGGACCTGCGGCCCGGGGCGCGCTGAGGTGTGTCACGCCTCGTCGTGTGTGGCAGGGTCGCATGGTGGTTTTAATTTGGGATCCCCAACCACGGGAAGCTGAGCGTCTCTCATGGGCGTGTTCCATGTGCTCACACACTGGTTCAGCGTCTGCTCAGGTCTGTCCTATTTGAGCCGGATTGTGTGTTCTCCTGGTGAGGAGTTTCTGGACCTCTGTACGTCCTGGACCGGGCCTTCGCCGGGCTCGGGTAGTGCGGCTCTTCTCTTCCAGTCCCCGGCTTGTCCCCGGGCCGCCCGGCGGGCACTGCGCTTCTCCCTCCCACCTGCCTCTCCTCCTGCTGACATCGCGCTGCTTCTGAGCAAAATCCTTTGCTCTCCTCATCTCTCTGCGAGAGGGCAGACTTGTCTGTGCCTGTGTCCCCGCACCTGGAGCAGGTGTGCCAGGTGCAGAGGGGTGATATGTGCTCTCTCACCCGTCAGAGGATGGTCTGATTGTGTGGCTGAGGCTCAGACCCGCGCGGGTGACAGAGGCTGTGCCAGGTGACAGCTCACTGCTGAGAGACTGCGCGGGTGTCCCACCCGCCACACGGCACACGGCACGCTGCGTCAGTCTGGGCAGAGCCCATCTCCTTCCCCAGGGAAGTGGGTGTACGTTTCCTGTTACAGCGCTGACGTAAGTCCCCACCTTTAACAGGGGGCCGCGTGGGGGTCGGCAGGGCCTTGTCCCTGCCTCCCAGCCCAGCGCCCACGGACCGTGCCCTGTGGTGCGGAAGCACGGGCTCCACGGGTCTGCGCCACGCCTGCAGCGGGGCCGAGGGTGACGGTTCCGGGCTCTTCTGCTTGGAAGGCGCCCTCTGTCAAAACTTTTCCTTGGCGACGCTCAAGGGGAAGGAAACCCCTCTGTGTGGTGGTGATTGGCTCACGGACGTTCTCACAGAGAACAGAGTTGGCTGTTTTACCCCGTTTCAGAAACAAGGAGAGTCCCCCTGACTAAAGACCGCTGGGAGGTGGCCTGCTCCCTCCGCGATGCCTCTGCGTTCTGTGTTCTCCCCAAGCGCTGGGTGTCTGTTCTCCGGGGGCGTCCAGGCGTTGGGCCTCGTCAGGTGCGGGCTGCCCTGGGTCAAGTACTTGTCACCGTCGCTGTAAAAACCCCGAAGTAAATGATGACACTGTCTTCCTTGCTGTCCTCAGAGTTGGTTTGAATGTTGAAGACCTCAAGACTAAGCCTGCAGGCGCGTCCTACCTGAGGGGTGTCCAGTGAATCGCTTTCCGCACAAACCATTGAGATGCTGTGAATGTCACCCGTTACTCTTGATCTCTTTAATCTAGAGACTCGCCCAGGGCTGGGCTGCCGGGAGCTCGTCTTCAGAAACCTGTCCAAGGTCCTGCCCGCCATCTGCCACGACCTCACTGACTGGGTGGCGGGGACCCGGGTGAAGTCCGCTCAGCTGCTGGCTGTGCTGCTGCTCCACGCCGAGGACCACATCACCCAGCACCTCGAGGTCCTGCTCCGGACCCTGCTCCTGGCCTGTGCCGACGAGGAGAGCGCCGTGGTCAGCAGCGTGAGTGGCCGTTCCGGTCTCGTCGGGTGGGCTCTGGCTGGGACTGTGAAAGTCCCCCGTCTAGGTTTGCGGGTCTGCAAACTGAGAAGCCGAAGAGCTGAGGATCCGGCCTCACAGCTGAGACCAAAGCGCTCCTGCCCCCAGAACGGCCTTCCCCAGCCCCGGCCCTGGTCTTCTGTCCGTCCTCTGACGCCATCTGGAGGGTGGTGTGCAGAGGGAGTCGCGCAGCATGGCCTTGGGGATTGGCGTTCGCCATCCTGACGCCCTGAGATCACCTCCGTGCGCTCGCTGTCCCTCCTCAGAGCCGGGCGCTCCGTGGCCTGGGCCCAGTGTGCATTCGACCCGAGTTAGGGACCCACCAGAACTCGGCCCCCCGCCAGCCAGACTCACTGCTTACAAGCCGGATAGTGTCAGCTTTTCTCAGGGACGTTCTGGGGGTAACCACGGGCCTCTCGGTTTCAGCACATGCCAAGAGACATTCCTAGGGCAGTTTCTGGTGGCAGACGGCAGACGTGCCCCCCGGGTGCAGCCCCTCGGTCCTTGCGCTCTCTCCACAGTGCACACGGTCCGCGGAGCTGATCGGGACATTCGTCAGCCCGGAGGTGTTTCTGAAGCTGATCTGGCCAATGCTGAAGAAGTCGCCTTCCGCCTCCGGCCTCCTGGTCCTCGCCTCGGTCATCCGGGGCTGCCCGAGGGAAGCCCTGCGGCCGCACCTGAAAGCCATTGCCACGGAGCTGGCCGGCACTCACATCTGTCAGGGGTCTGAGCACGTAAGAGTGGACGGTGGGAGGTCTCTCACAGCCACTGCAGCCTCTCATTCGTGGCATGTACACTGGTCACTGAAATTCTGTGGCACACCAAAAGAAGTGTTTTTTGTTTTTTTTCTGATCTAACCAAAAAAATAGGTATAGTTTTGATTCATAGGCGCCAGACAGCTACTGTCGCATTGGCTGTTGTCATTTTTTTATTTGACAATCTGAAGAGGGTCAGTGCCCCCGACTAGGCAGGTGCTGCAGGTTTTAAACATTCCTGCGGATTGCAGTTAGAATCGCTGTGTTATCAGACGGACGTGTCACTGCCTGATACTGTCCAAACACAACTATCAGTCACCGTAGCACATCGACCGGCCCTGGCTGACTGCCGGTGCTGGTCAGGGTGCTGCCCTGATCCTGTCCTGTCCGGGACCCCGAGTGTCCCTGTCTCATTCTGCTCCATCCAATGTGGTAGCCGTTTAAATTAAATTAAAAATGCAGTTCTTCAGCCACACTGGCCACGTTCCGAGTGTCCACGAGCCATGCGTGGCGGGTGCTGCCGTGGTCACGCCCAGTGGCAGCTCTGATGAAGTTGCAGGTCCCCGCCTGCTGGTCCACACAACTTCCTGCGAGTGGCGTCTTCACGGCGCCCGAGCTTCGTCCGCCTCGGGGCTCCGTGCCCGCACTCAGAGCCAGTGCCTGATGGTCTGGCTGCAGGTCTGTTTAAGTTGAGCACCAAGTCCATCGTGTCTGGAGCTGAAACCTCTGGCTAGGAGGCGCAACTGTTTGGAATAACTTGTCGTTGTTTGCTGTTGAAGGAAAAGTAGTGATGTTTTTGTTGGGCCCTGCTGGATGTGGCCCTCGGGTCTTTGCAGGGAGAGCAGGCTGCCTCACGTGGCCTGTCCAGGCAGTGCCAGCCCCACACGTGGCCGTGGCTGCTGTGGCCACAGAGCTGGGCCCAGGGGCGTGGACCAGCTGCTCTCGGTGCTAGCCAGCACCGGGCCCTCGGTGTCCATGCCCTCTGGTCCCCCGCCAGGGCCCGTGCTCCGACATCGTCCATGCCCTCTGGTCCCCCGCCAGGGCCCGTGCTCCGACGTCGTCCATGCCCTCTGGTCCCCCGCCAGGGCCCGTGCTCCGACGTCAGTGAGAAGGGCACAGTTGGCTCACAGATGGTCTCAGTGAGCCTGTGGGGCAGTTTCTGAAGGAGAAAGCGGGGGAAGTAGAGGTGATGTCCCAGAAAGGGTGTGGGTGGGCCGTCTCGTCTGCTCCGGGGATTTCAGCCACGGATCTTATTTCCCAAACCCGTTTCTAACGTAACTGTCCTGTCTGGGTGCGTGTTGCATTTCTGCTCACGAGTGGCTCTGAGAGTGATCCGACCCTGTGTGTCGATTTGCAAGCCAGGAGCATGTTTTCCTAGAAGGGCGTGACTGGAGAATCTGTATCGCCGTTTAGATATGTATCTTACGTACTTTGTAGCCAAGAAGATGTAACTTTATATCTTAGTGTTGTTACAGAAAAATTGAGCCCCTTAACCCACCAAGTTCAGATTGTGCGTTAGACTGCTCCCCTGCCAGTGTTTTCCAGGGAAGTAAGTCTTCATGACCTGAAGGAAGGGACCCCTGCTGACAAAGTCCCGTCATATCTCTAGATGCGTTCCCCCCCTGCCCGGGCCAGGGAGCCTGTGTGACGGAACCAAGACTCACTTTCTGCTCCTGGGCAGACTGACACGCCTGGCACCTCAAGTGTGGGCAGGCGCACCTGCTCCACCCTGGACACGCATGTGTGCATGTGTGCCCGTGTATATGCATGTGTGCATGTGTGCCCGTGTCTATGCATGTGTGCATGTGAGCCCATGTTCCTGTGTGTATGTGTGTGCCTGTGTGCCCGTGTGCCTGTGTGTGCATGTGAGCCCGTGTGCCTGTGTGTATGTGTGTGCCCGTGTGCCTGTGTGTATGTGTGTATGTACCTGTGTTCCTGTGTGTGTGCATGTGAGCCCATGTTCCTGTGTGTGTGCATGTGTGCCCGTGTTCCTGTGTGTGTGTGCATGTGCCTGTGTGTGTGCATGTGAGCCTGTGTTCCTGTGTGTATGTGTGAGTGTGCATGTGTGCCTGTATGCATGTGTGCATGTGAGCCCATGTTCCTGTGTGTATGTGTGTGCATGTGTGCCTGTGTGCCCGTGTTCCTGTGTGTGTGTGCATGTGCCCGTGTGCCTGTGTGTGTGCATGTGTGCCCATGTTCCTGTGTGTATGTGTGCGTGTGCATGTGTGCCTGTGTGTGTGCATGTGTGCCCATGTTCCTGTGTGTATGTGTGCGTGTGCATGTGAGCATCCTTAGGAAGTAGCTTGTTTTCTGCAAGTATCTTCAGTAGCTCTAAAAGCCGTGAATGTCTTTTAAGAACGAACTGAAATTTGAAAATTCCCATGTGAAACAAAGGCTCCGGGGGACGCTCGGAGCGGCAGGTCTGGGCCTGATGGGCGGCATCCCCAGGTGTCCCGGCCAGCGTTCGCCTGGGGCTCCGCGCGGGGACGCGTCCTCGCCTGTGAAGTGTGTGTTGGTGACAGGTGGCTGAGGTGAGGGGACCGATGACATCGGATGACTCTCGCCTGTCTGGCTGAAGAGCGCAGGGTGCAGGCCCCAGGCCGCGTGGTAGCTGTGACCGTCCGCAGCGCGCCCAGCCCTGGGCTTGGGGGACGTTTCAGGAGCAGCAGCACCAGGACACTGCCCACTGTGTCTCTTTATTTCCCTTTGTGCGTGTGGGCAGATGTTGAAAACTGCAGCGGAATGTGCAGGACTCTGCAGCTTCCTCCGAGACCCCCCACGGCCCCCAGGGCTGACACATGTGAGGACAGGCGCCTCCCTGAGTGCCGGTGTCTGGGCAGGTCCCCACACGGCTCCGCAAAAGCCCACAGAGCACGGGTCTGAAAGAGTGCCTCCCTCCTCGTCTTAACGACTGTTCCTTAGACGCGCAGCCCAGGCCATTTTAGACACGAGACGAGATCACACCGTCACAAAAGTTAGTTGACCAATCCAGGCCTAAAGGAAGTGGGCTGCCCCGGCCCGTGGGGCTCAGCGGCTGGAGCTTCAGCCCTTTCACCGAGGGTCTCGGGTTTGCTTCCGGTCAAGGGCACGTGCCTGGGTTGCAGGTTTGATATCTGGCTCCAGCTGGGGTCGTGCGGGAGGCAAATCGATGTGTCTCTCTCACATTAGTGTCCCCCCCCCAACTCTAAAAGTCAATGGAAAAATAACCTCAGATGGGAATTAACAAAAAAAGAAAGAAAGAGCGAGCCTGTGGGAAAAGTCAGGACACAGACGTAAACACCGGCCTGGGTTCTCGCGGGAGCTGGCGTCCGTGTCCCGCCTGAGTGAGGACTGTTGACCCGCCCAGCTGTCACCTGGTCGTCCGCACGAATCAGGAAGCGTGTTTTGCACCATATAATTTATTTATTTTTGTGAAGACATAGTATTACAGAAATACACATGAGTAGAGTAGAAGGAACCTCTGGGACCACCCAGCTTCAACCATTACCGACTCAGATTCCTGTCTCGCCTGCCGTCCTCCACCTCCTCCTTGACTTGGGGGAGGGGAGCCGGGCCATTTCGAAGTAGAGCCAAGATGCCTGGTCATTTCACTAGTAAATTCTCCATTACTAGTTAGTGTCACCAGCACAAGAACTTTTTAAAAAACAAGGGAAATGCTGTAAAGCAGTTAACAAAATCAACACGGATTTAATTCCCAGTCTGTGTTCAGTTGCTTGTTGTCTAAAAAATGCCCTTTATGGTTGATGTGCTGGACTCTGCGGCCCACACCGCTGCGTTGATTCTGTGGCTCGTGGTGGCCGTGGCCTCGGGTAGGCCCCGTGGCCCAGGGACCGTGGCTGACGGTGCCCCTGCTCTGTTTGCAGCGCCAGTACGGGGAGAACCTGCTGCTGTGCGTGCGGGCCCTGGTGTCCGTGGGCCGCGAAGACTGCCGAGGGTGCGGCCTGCAGCTCGTGGAAGTGCTGGTGGCCGTGATGGCGCTCGCGGGTGCCACCGGCCTTGGTGACAAGGTGAGCCTGCTGCAGACTCCCCTCCTTTGCCACGTGGGCGATGGTGCCCATCTCTGAACAGAACGGAACCGTGTCTGAATCTCGCAAAGACGAGAGACGAGTCCCTCGTGAGCTGGCCTGGGGTACACAGGATCTGTCTGGGCGTCTGCTGCAGAGAAGCGTGGGGAGGGAGCGTGGCTGAAACACACACACCTGCAGGTCTGCAGAGAAGACGATGGCGTGATTTTCCTACTTAATCGCAGGCCAGCTGCGCTGTCCCATTGGCCCGCATTTAGGCTTAAAATGCTGATGTCCGTTCCCTGCGGGCCCGGGTGTCGCTTGGAGAGCCGAGACTGAGTGCTGAGCTGTGGGCGGGGCCCCGGGGCCCGTGCTGAGGAAGTACACCTCCCTTAAACTTCTTTCTATTTTCTCTTTGAAAGCCTCCTCTTCAGAGGGCAGAGTCTTAGCAGGCAACTTGTCACCACGGGGCTGTAAATACAAGTAACGGCTGTCAGCTAACAGCGTCTGCAGACAGGGAGTCCCAGGGCCACGCCGAAGTCCACCGAGGAGAGGCGGGGGAGGGCTGCGTGGCATCTGGGTCTCCCCACCCTCTGTCCAGGCAGCAGTTACTGTCCCCCAAGGTCTGTCGGGCTGGGAGCTGAGCAGAGAGGACTCGGGACCCTGAACGTGGTTTCGGTTCCGGAAGGCCCTGGTTGCGCCCCCGGGAGCCTGCTGTGCTCACCAACCAGGCCCCGGCTGCGTGTCCCAGCGAACGCCCCTGCTCTGTGTCCCTCACTGCTCGTGCTGCGGCCCTCGGTCCCTGCGCACTTCCAGGGGTCGCGCTCTCGTCCACCTCACGGGGACAGGGCCACAGTTGGCCTGGTCCTCCCAGCGGGTCGTGGCCTGAGTGGGGTCTGAGCCGTGAGGAGGAGATTGTCCCAGCCTGTGACTCATCTTCCAGGTTCAGGAGGCCATGGATGCGCTGGCCGAGGTGGAGAGTGGCGGTGACAGCCAGGACCTGTACCGCGCGCACGTGGGCGCCCTCCTGGAGCGGCTGGCCGGGTCCCAGCGGGACTGGACCGTGCACTCCCCCGAGCTCCTGCAGTTCATTGTGCTGGTCGCCCACGCAGGTGAGCCCCCCTCCCCCCGTGAACCAGAGTGCCCACAGGTGAGCCCCCCCCCCGTGAACTAGAATGCCCACAGGTGAGCCCCCCCCTCCCGTGAACCAGAGTGCCCACGCAGGTGAGCCCCCCCCCCCCCATGAACCAGAGTGCCCACGTGGCTGCAGTGGGCTGTTACTGTTTTCAAGTTACTCGTAGTCACTGCCGCCTGTGGAGAGCCAGTGTCTTAAGGAACGAAGTCTTGGTGTTTGAAATGCTGAGCGTCAGGCTGAGCTGGCCAGTGGCCAGCACCGTGGCCGGGCTCCTTCCTGGGCACAGGCGGCCAGCGCCGGGCCAGGCTCCTTCCTGGGCACAGGTGGCCAGCACCGGGCCGGGCTCCTTCCTGGGCACAGGCAGCCAGCACCGGGCCGGGCTCCCTCACTGGGCACAGGCGGCCAGCGCCGTGGCCGGGCTCCCTCGCTGGGCACAGGCGGCCAGCGCCGGGCCGGGCTCCCTTGCTGGGCACAACTGGGCACGAGCAGGTCGGAGGTTGCGCGTGGCCTCCCAGCTAGGCCTCAGCCGGGAGTGAGCCGTGTCGAGCGCTGGTTCTCTGGGATGCACCCTCGGAAGCCCAGTGAGGTCCTCAGGGCAGAAGCTGCAGCCGTTGGTCACGTGCAGTTGTGAGTGTGCGACACCGAGTTTATTCTCGTGTTACTGTTAGTTATGATATTGTTCTCCATACAAACGACGATAAACCTACTCTTGCCCACCCCTGTATGACCTGTCCTTTCCCAGGTGGGTGGGAAGGTGTGGGCTGGTCAGTTTGTCTTCCTGTGAATTTAACAGCTGCAGGCTGCCCCTCCTGTCCCCTCCCCTCCCCAGGGGTAGCAGGTGCCGTGGCAGCTCCGGGGGAGAGGGGCCCTGCTGTTGCTGTGACTGGGCATTCTGGTGCTGGGTCATTGTCCCTGGACAGTGCCCACAACCCAGAAACGGTTCCGCTGAGGACCCTGATGCCATGAGGCCGGAAGAACCCAGGGGTGTGGCTGTGCAGCCCGGCAGCCTCGCCCGAGCCCCTCCCTGGCCCCCCAGGCCTCCTGCTGAGCCACTGTGCTCGGACGTCTCCCCGACAGCTTCCCGGGTCAGGTTGCTCCGTCCACGGAGGGGCTGCTGGGCAAGCGCACCCAGCGAGGCCAGCCTTGGGTTCTTGGCAGGAGAGCCAGGGTTCGAGTTGGCTGCCCCTGGAGCAGTCTCCTCAAATCTACTGTTTCTATTTGCCATTATATTTCTTCTTATTATTGTTTTTTAAACCCTCACCCGAGGATATTTTTCTATTTATCTTCAGATAGAGTGGCAGGGAGGGAAAGAGAGAGAAACATCAATGTCAGCAAGACATCGACTGGTTGCCTTTCACACGACCTTGACCAGGGCCAGGGACCAAACTGCAACTGAGGCACATGCCCTTGACCGGAATCGAGCCCGCAACTCTTTGGTCTGCGGGCCGACGCTCTAACCTCTGAGCCAAACCGGCCAGGGCCCATGGTTTTATAATGAGATGAGCTGCTGTAATGAACAGAAAACAGGCTTTAAATATTTTTTATTCAGTAAATTCCTTCAATTCCTTATTTACAGAAATTCTGTGAAAAGGTAACTTTTTCAATTTAATTGTAAAACAGTTCAACATAGAGAACCTTAGCTTTCTAAACTTGAAGATGGCAGCGGAGGGGTGGGTTCGAGCCCAGAGCAGAGCCGGAGCGGGAGCCGTTCCCAGCAGATCGCGAGTGGGCGGCCTGTGCCCACCGCCGAGCCGGGCACCGTGTCCGGGCTGCGTGAGGAGTTCGCGCGTCAGTGAGCAGCCGGGACAATGCGGCCTTTAATAATAGAGACCTGTGGGTTTGAAACGGGGGCCATTTCATCTGCTTCGGCCCCAGATGTAAAATGGTTGGCGCGGCGGCCACTGAAACCACGTCGGCGTTCCGTGGGAGTGCCCGGCGGCCACCGAAACCACATCGGCGTTCAGAGCCGCAGGACAGTGCAGGCAGCAGGCGGCCGCGCGCACATCCGCGTGGGGGTCCCAGAGCGCGTTCTCGTTTGGGGACTTGTCTTTATAACCTGCTGAAGGCCAGTGGCCCACCTCAAACAGCCCTGCAGGCCCTCCCGCCGTCCGTGGACAGGTGGCAGGTGGCCCGTCCCCTCCGTCTCCAGCAACGACCTTGACCGTGGATATCGTGTTCTCTGTTTAAGCCAGAAAATGCCTTGTGTGCAGTTTGTTAAAATGTAGAGAGGTCATGAGACGGGGCAGAGTGACTCCGGCAGAGTGCAGCCCGGCAGCTGGGAGGCCCTGGAGCCTGAAGGGTTGGGACCTGCCTGCCCCCGGGTGGGACCTGCCTGCCAGGCCCTGGGCATCAGAGGAAGGATGCCAGATGGGCCCTGACGGGGTGCGGGGGACAGGGCCGGTGTCCCCTCAGGGACCCCACTCTGACAGTCGTTCCATGAGTCCCACCGGTCAGGCATACAGCTGCGCCACGCTCGGGTGCCGGGTGGTGTGACGAGGCTGGTTCTCCCTTCGTGCTCCAGCCCTCGGGGGTGTGGTGCTGTGGAGGTGGCCCATCTCGGGGTTTAAGCCCCTTTGCCCGCTGCCCTCAGAGTCGTCGCAGCACCAGCGAAGCTGTGAGCCGGGTTCAGGCTGACCTTTCTCGTCTGGACAGCGAGTTGGCTGTAGGCACTGCGCCTGGGGCGGGGTGGTCCTGTGGCTCGAAGGTGGTCTGCACCAGCAGGATTCTGTGGGTCCCCCGGGGCTGAGTGCTGGTGTGAGGCCCTCACGTGGCGTCCGGGAATCGTGCCCCTGCTGCCCGAGCGGCCAGTTTGGGACAGGAAGGTGGCTGCCAGGGTCGGGCGAATGCTGAACAACCCCACGTTCTCAGTGAGCGGTCTTGGTCCATGCACAACACGTCGCTCGGCGCTGATTTTTTAAGAATTGGAGGAAACAGCCCAGCCGGTGTGCTCAGTGGATGGAGCGTAGTCCCGTGGACTGAGAGGTCCCAGTTCGATTCCTGGTCAGGGCTCTTGCCTGGGTTGCGGGCTCAATCCCCAGTAGGGGGCGTGCAGGAGGCAGCTGATGTTTCTCTCTCACATCGATGTTTCTCTCTCTCTCTCTAAAAAATTAATAAAAACGCATTAAAAAAAAGAATTGGAGAAAATACAAGAAGGTAGGAAGTTTACAGAGTGAACGCTTAGAGCGATCAGGGCTCAGTGTTCTCGGTTCCTCTGTGGTCATCTCGTCCACCAGAAGGGCCCACCCCTTCCTGCAGCCGAGAGTGCCCGTCTCGGGGGTGCCCAGGCTCCACCTCCACGGGCTGCTCCTGTGTTCCAGGCCCGGCCCTCGGAGAAGCACTGCCCCAGCTGGTCCCCATCCTCCGCAGCTGCCTCCAGCCGGACAGAGACCCGCAGATGCGCCTGAAGGTCTTCTCCGCCCTGTCGCGGGTGCTGCTGACCGCAGAGGAGACCGTGGACTCCCAAGGGTATGTGGGCTCCACCTCTGCGGCCCCCTCCCTTCCCCCTCCCCCACACGGAGGTTCCCTGACTTCTGTTCTGGGGTGGGGCTCCCCTCCCCCTCCCCCACAGGAGATCCCCCGACTCCTGTTCTGGGGTGGGGCACCCCTGGGGTCCCCCGACTCCTGTCCCGGGCAGACAGTGAGGTCAGGGCAGTGAGTGTACCGTGCAGGAGGCACAGAATCGAAGTCGCTTTAGTGCAGTCATTAAAATTCCACCGAGTGAAGAAGTTTCAGGGAACATTAACTATTAATGGTTTATCTATTAGCTGTTCTCGGTGTTAAAAGCCTTTGGTGCCTTTCAAGCCTGACGAAGAGTCGACTGAATGGCCATGGAAGCCTTGGAAGAGCTTTTAGGGAGCATTGCGGTGGGACGGCCGCCAGCCTAGTGAATTGAAGGAAAGGCGCAAGCCGGCAGAGAGAGAGCCGGGCCACGGGCCTGCGGCACCCCCCAGGGCCCACCGGTCCCTTTGTTACATCCACAGAACTGGGTGTGGCGGGGCTGCAGGCCTGTCTGGCTCGGGGTGCTGTGAGCTGTGGGGACGCGCCCCGGAGGGAGCAGACACATGCAGGGCCCTGCCTGACGTTTCCCACCAAGGTGATGCGGCGTCCAGACTTTCCTCCTCTGGGTGTCCCACTGGTCTCTCTCTGCGGGGCCTCCAGCCAGACACCCTATTCAGGAACTGGGGTTTCCTGCTGGTCCGCAAACACTCGGGGCTGAGGTGGGACCTAACGACACACCGAGTGCAGCCCTGGCTGCGTCCTGGCGGTAGGCAGACCTTTGCTGGGATAGCCCGAGGCCTGGCACCTCAGGACCTGTGCTCGGCCGCCCCAGGACAGGCACCCCGCAGACCAGCGGCCGGGTCTGGACGAGGTTCTCGGGGACGGTGCCAGGTGTCATGCCGGGCGAGGCCCTGCTGGGGGGGCCATTCGATTAGGGGCAGAGGCTGTTTTCACAGGCAGGTGACCGCAGTGCCTCCTCGGTCGGCTCGTCCGGGCAGCCCACTCGGCACTGGCACAGGTGGTCACGGGTCCCCTCACTGGGCGGGCGGGCTCCTGCGCCCTGCGTCTCCCCCACGGGCTCAACCGAGTGAGGACACGGGGTTCAGGATGAGCATGGGCCGTTTGCAGAGGACCGCCCCTAAGTTGGAGTGGCCCCTCTGCAGAAGGGGTGCTCTTTGAGCAGTGCTCAGAACAGGAGCCCGAGCAGCGCCCCGCTGGGCGGGGTTTCCGTGGTCGCTCCTTGTCCCAGGGCCTGGCCTGCACCGTCTTCTGTGCTCAGTAGAGCCACGTTCTGGAAGTCGGGGGCTTTTACTCCCCGACGTTAGTGCCTCGGAGGGCCACTCTCCTCAAGGCCAGCGCTCGGCCCTCAAGGTCTTCGGCCACGTTAGGGGGTCCGCTCCGAGGGCAGGACACAGGGCGAAGGCTTTCCAAAGCGCTGCTGTAAATCATTTCGCAAGGAACAGCTTTCTGCTTAAAAATTGAAGCCCATTGAAACCCTGTAAATCATCGGGAACCAAGTGCACGCTCCAGGCCTGCTCCTGCCTTCGCCGTTGGCTCGGAGCGCCCCCTGCTGGAGGCCTTGGCCCTGCACCTCCAGTCTGCACCGAGGTTCTGAGCAGCTGGGGTCAGGTGGGAGCCACCTTTGAAATGTACTTTGTAGCAAACCTGGGAAACAAGTTAATGAGTTACTTGTTCAACAAAATATGTTTTCATCTCCGAGCAGGGGCCCCTGGGTGCAGGGGGCTGTCAGCCTCGCTGAGGCCTGCCTCTGGGTGGTGCTGAGTGGGGTGCCGGTGCCCTGCAGTGCCCTGAGCCTCCAGGCGGCGGCGGGGTTCTGCTGGGGTTTGTCTTGCTGGCACGTCGATGTGGTCGGTCACCACTGAGTGTCCCCTGCTGACCTGGGGGGACGTCTGCTTGTCCCTGTCGTTCAGGGTCCAGACCCGCAGTGTCCTTCTGAGGTGGCGGTGTGGTTGGAACCTGAGAGGCCCGTCTCCACAGAACCGCCACACGTGGGAGGGACTGCTGGCCGGTGGGTGCTCCTGGTGACGTGTCTCAGTGGAGCTCAGGCCTCCTCCTCGGAGCTGGAGGAGGGACAGGGGAAGCCCGTCCACAGCAAAGGAGTCCTTGGGCCCCGGGGTTCTCTGGGTTCAGGACCCATGACTGCTCCCAGGAGAGGCCAGCAGGAACGTGGAGACTGCAGCCGGCCGAGAGGCCACCTCCCCCCGGAGCGCAGGGCCCCCCGCTCCAGTGCCCGCTCCCTGCTCCATTCCTGCTGGTGCTGTTGGGCCTTTTCCCCTCCGCCCACTTCTCAGCAAAAGCCGCCTTCGAGGAGCGGCGGTCCCCCTCAGCTGCGTCCTGTGCTTCCTCCCCAGGCAGTTTCACCGCTACCTTGACACCGTGATAAAGGACATCTTGGCCCCCAACCTGCAGTGGCACGCGGGGAGGACGGCGGCCGCCATCCGCACGGCCGCGGTGTCCTGCCTCTGGGCGCTCAGCAGCAGCGAGGTCCTGTCGGCCACACAGGTCAGCTTGGGCGTCCTGGGCCCCTGCGGGGTGGGGGCTGTGCCCCGTCTCCCCGAGTCTCTTTGGCGGCAGCGTGGAGGGGCACACCGGTGCAGAGGTCCTCTCGGGAGGGGGCTGTCCTGGGGACGTCGGTGGGGTGCAGGGTCTGGGCGAGCGTGTTTCCTTTGTTCGTCCTGGAGGCCTCCGCAGGGTTACGTCCGAGTGTTGCTCTTTACAAGACAGACTGAGCGCAGGAGCCCCGCTCACTGGCCGCCGCGGCTCCGCCGTTCTGTCCCTCCAGCTAGCATGGGATTGAGGGAGCAGTAGGAAGCATTGAAACGTTGTGTTTTGCTGTGCTTGTGAGGATGTCGACCAGGTGCTCACCCGTGTGGGCTCCGCCCGGCACACTGAGTGGCTGCAATGCATTGGCCTGTCCCCAGGTTTCCTCGGACACAGCGGCAGCCAGGCCAGTGAGCAGCGGGCTCTGTGGGATTTGTCTCAGTGAGACTGTGATTAACGACTTTTAAAAATCAGCTGACCAAGTTAGACAAAACATGTTCAAATTATCTAGATTTTAGAATCCAGCCTCAAGTCTATTCATGTAGAAATTTCAAAATAGTATCCAGACGCCATTGTATTTGCCTCGAACCCGGCCGGTCGCTGAGGCCACGTCTGCCTGCCCACAGGTTCAGGACGCCCGGGAGACGCTGATGCCCCAGGTGCTGACCACCCTGGAGGAAGATTCGCAGACGACCCGGTTGGTTTCATGCCGCATCATTAACGTGTTTTTAAAAACCCCCGGCAGCGCAGTCGATGCAGATAAATTCATCAAGATTTATCCTGGTAGGACACTTTCGTTTTCCCAAACACATGCGAGCGTTTGACAGCCATTCCTTTTATAGGGAAATTAGAAAACGCTGCGTTGACTCCTGGTCAGGTTGGTGCTGAGGGCCCAGACAGCAATGACAGGTCAGTGTCACGGAGCAGCCAACACGGGAACAAGGCACATGGACCCGAGCGAGGGCCGGGCCCCCAGCAGAAGCAGGGTGCAGCCTAGGGCAGCAGGGACCGCGAGCAGGCGTGTGGCAGGCCTGGGCGAGGCGCGCCCGCCCGTGACTTGACCCCTGAGGGTCACTGCCTCTTTGGAGCCAGAGCACCAGATGCATCCCAGAGGCAGGAGCCAGAGCACTGCCCGCCACACAGGTCCCTAAAAGCAGGAAGGCTGTGTGAGGGAGGAGCCGGGACCCCCACCCTAGAGTGGGATGTAGGTGTACACCCCCTCAGGGTTCTCCTTTAAAATGGGTTTGAGATCCTCAAAAAGGTAAAGGAATAGCATCCATTAAATAACGAAGTTGAGGTTTGAACAGTACATGGGCATGCAGAGCAGTCGTGGGGAAGGACCCACTAGAAACTAGGTGAGCAGGTGGGCGTGAGTTCGGGCCGCCGCTGGGGGCCACGCCATCGTTTTATTTCTTACACCGGTTCTCAGCACGTCTGTGCTTGTGTGCCCCCAGGGTTGCCTAGTTTTTAAAAGATGGTTTTAAGAATTCCTGGGAATGGACAGTAGTCACTGAAATGTAAAACTCGGAGCACTGGATAACACGCTTGGTAAACGACAGACTGAACCTGCCTGAGACAGAACTTGTGGACGGAGGTGGCGACCTGCGTCCTCGGGCCTCCCGCCAGGCGCAGGCCGCTGCTGCTCCTGCCTGTCCGGGTCGCCTGCGCCCACGGCATGTGCCGGTCGCCTGCTGAGTCTCCAGAGGACACCCGGTGTTGCAGGCCAGAGAGTTCTTGTAGATCGTGTGGGACAAGCTCACACTAGACAAAGGTCTTACCGGTGAATGGTCAGAGTTCCTACCCCGTGGGAAAGACGGTGACTCGTCTCAGCGGCAGAGCGGCCTGGTCCTGGAGGCTCGACAGGAGCAGAGCTGGCTCAGGCGGTGGCTGTCACGTCACTGGGCCTCGGAGGGCAGGGTCAGCTGACATCCCTCCTGCAGGGAGGGGTGCGGCCAGGCATGACCCTGTGGATGACAGGCTTTGGATCTGAGTGTCGCGGAGCCCGAGTGGGCCGGGGCCACCTGGCAGGTGTGGACAGAGTGCGCAGGAGCTCAGGCCCAGCCGCTCGGCATAGGCAGGACCCTTCGACCCGCGCAGCATTCCAGAGCCACCCCAGCACCTCGCATGTAGCTCTGGGGCCCAGGTGGGCACCTGCGCAGCACCTCAGCCCACACCCGCTCTGCCCTCCCTCCAGAACTCCTAAAACGTCTGGATGACGTTTCCCGTGAAGTGAGGCTAGCGGCGGCCTCCGCCCTGGTCACCTGGCTGGAGTGCATCAGGAATGACGACAGGAAGCCTTACTACCAGAGTGACATTCAGTACCTGTACAAGGAGCTGCTGGTGTACCTGGATGACCCCGACAGCGCCGTCCAGGACGCGGTCTTGGGTAGGTGTCGGGTGACTTCTCATTGATTCTGTGCCTGTTCTGGGAGCAGTCACGGCTCTGCATGGCCGAGCGTGGTTCGGGCCACAGGCTCAGCAGGCAGGGGGCCTCAGGCCACGGGCTCGGGCCCCTTCCTACTCAGAGTCACTGGACACCTCAAAGGATGCTGGTCTTTGTGTGAGGCCAGTGACATGTACTGTAATAGTCATTTAAATTGAGCAATATTTTTTTTAAATCCTCACTCGAGGATACTTTTCCCATTTATCTTCAGATAGAGTTGAGGGGTGGGGCGGGGGGAGAGAGAGAAACATCGACATGAGAAAGATACAGCAATTGGTTACCTCCCATACGACCTCGACCAGGGCCAGGACCAAACCACAACCGAGGTACGTGCCCTTGACTGGAATCGAACCTGCGACTCTTTGGTCCATGGGCTGACGCTCTAACCGCTGAGCCAAACTGGCCAGGGCTAAATTGAGCAAATTTTGAGGTGTTTATTAATTTGCTTAAAGTAACAGGAAGCCAGTTCTGTGTTAGCATAAATACTATGTTTTTGAAATCTGTATTTTCCAAAACAAAACACTGAGCGTGAAGGGTATCGCTGTTACGTTTCCTCTGCTGTGCGAAAAGTTTTAGTTTGACGAGGCCCCGTTTGTTTTTCTCCTGTTTCGAAGACACAGACCCCGAGAGGCAGCGCCGAGACCTCTCTGCCTGTGTTGTCTTCGGGTGTTTGCGGTTCCGGTTCAGTCCACCTTGAGTTTGCTCTCGTGTGCAGCGTAGGGGGGACTGAGTTCACGTTTTTGCACGTGTCTGTCTAGTTTTCCCAGTAGCACTCACTGCGTGGACTCTGCCCCGTGGTATGTTCTCCCTCCTTAGTCACAGATCAGCTGCCTGACAGGCGAGGATTCGTGTCTGGGCACTCTGCTGTGTCCGTGTCTGTTCTCATGCCCAGACACGACTGCGCTGATCTCTGTAGCCTCGCGTTGCTGTGTATTCACTCTGGCCTCTGCGGGTGTTTGCTGTTTTGCAGAGGTCCTCACGGCGGGCGGTGTGCTGTTCCCCGACCTCCTGGCGCGGGAGACCGAGGCTGTGGTCCGCCAGCACCGCTCCCCCACCCGCTGCGAGCGGCTCCTGCAGGGCCTACAGGCCAGGCCGCCCGCCCCGTGAGCGGAGTCGGGGCACAGGTACCGTGTGCCAGCAGCCCGGGACCGGACAGGGATGCACGTCCTGAGGGAAATGCCCGTCACGCTCCTGGGCGACTTCAGACCCAGTGGCTTCGGGAACACACGCCCTGAGCGGCTCGCATTTCCCTGTCCTGCGCACAGTCCATTAGAGGCTGCTGCAGTCGATGGCTAATGTGAAGTTAAAACTAAGTGTCAACTGTGCACACTGGCAGCCAAACCCCTCCCGCCCGCTCCCTACGGCCGCATGCCCGGCTGGCGCAGGGTGAGCGCAGGGTGACTGGCTCCGTCTCGCCGAAAGGCCCACCAAGGATGTTCTTCACCACTGAAAACAAAGCCAAAGGGATTGAAAAGAAATTTAATTCTTTCTTTGGATTCTGTCTACTGACAATATCTCAGTGAACAGACTAAAAGGAATCTGAAATCTTAAGATTACCAGTGACATTTTTCCTATTTAAAATATGCTGGGACTGAAACGTTCTGTGGTCTGCCCAGTCAGCATCTTCCTTGGTGTTGAAAGTGGGCAGTTTATCCGCTCTGGCTGCTCTCTCGTTCATAGCAGTACACTGCTTCCTCCTCGAGCCCTGGCTTCACCCAAGTGCCTAAGGTTTCCTGTTAAGTGTATATTTGTTAACACAAGGGAAAATGATATATTTTCCAACAATCAAATACTAACCTTTATGCTTTGGTGTTTGACTTAATTAAACATATTTATTATAATTATCTTGTATGCCTGTCTTTATGTGTTTTGATAATTAATTGACATTTTTAGAAATCGTTCCTTTTTTCCTTAAATTTAATCTTCAGGGGAAGCCAGCCTGGAGAATCCTGGGCAGGACGGAGGGGACGGCCACAGCTCATTGTAGTGCCCTCTCTGGACACCAGGGGGCAGGCGCTCCCCGAGAGGATCACAGCAGCAGCAAGGCTGCCCCGGAGAGGCTGGGGTGTTGGGATGGGGGGCACAGGCCTGGAGAAGGGGTGGGATCTGAGTCTGCACCACACATTTGGGTCACAGCAGCCCAGGCCCCACGGGGGTGCGTCCCACCTGCACTGACGTCACCCTTCTGTGTCCCTTTCTGAGCCCAGTGTCTGTGACCCGTGGCTGCAGGGATGTAGCAAACCCTCAGGTGTTAGTTCCCGAACAGCCTTTGCCTTCTGTATCCTCTGCCTTTTCCTTCATCGTCGTCACCTGGAAACCTGTTAGAAATGCCAATTATTGGGTTTCAGCCAGACCTCCCGAATCCGACGGGGTGGGGCCCAGTGGTCAGCCCTCCAAGGGACTCTGATGCCCCTGAAGCGTGGGGACCCCGGCCCTGAGCGCCATGCATTTTTACGTCCAGCCTGAAGCACCATCTTCTATCTTTGGCCACTAAATGTCACAGGAACCAGAACTGCGGTGACCTGTTTTGCTGATGGTTGCACATGTGTGTGTATAGGCCTTCAGTTATTTTGGGTAAACATAAAGGACTGACATGCTAATCATAGCAGATGTATATTTAAGTTGGGTTTTTTTATATAGACTTTATTTTTTGGTTAATTCTCGCCGGAGGATACTTTTCCACTGAATTTTAGAGTGGAAGGGAGGGAGGGAGAGACACACACTGATTGGTTGCCTCCTGAATGACCCTGACTGGGGCCTGGGATCGAACCTGCAACCCAGGTACATGCCCTTGACCGGGAATCGAACCTGTGACCCTTCACTTCACAGGTCGATGCTCTAACCACTGAGCCAAACCAGCCAGGGCAAGTTTTTAAGAAATTGCCAAACTTTTCCAAAGTGGTGGAACCATTTATATTCCCACCAGCACTCAGTCCCGTTTCCCCATTTCAGCATTCGATGCATGAGGCTATGTCAGCCAATCGAACAGGCGTGCGGAGCTGTCTCAGTGTGGTTTGCTTGCATTCCCCTGCTCTCCAGTGATGCTGAGCCCCTTTCCACGTGCTCACTTGCCATTTCTCTGTCTTTGGTAAAGTATCTTAAAATCTCTTGCCCGTTTTTTTAAAAATGTGTTTTCTTATTGAATGAGAATTTATATGTTCTAGATACAGGTCTTTTATCATATGTATGACATGCAAACGTTTTCTCTCATTGTGGAGTTTGTCTTTTTGTTCTTTTAACGATGTTTTTTGAAGAACAGAAGTTTTAATTTTGAAGGAAGTCTAACTTAACAATTTGTTCTTTTATGGATTGTGCTTTTGGTGCAGCATCTAAGAAATCTTCGCTTAACTCAAAGTTTCACTTCCTGAATTTTAACCTCAAAAAGTCATTTCATAAAGGTAATTAATCTATTTGCCCTACCTACACCGTCATTCAAAGGCACGTTTTACTTCCTTTAAAAATCTCCGTTCTGGCCCAGCTGATGTGGCTCAGCGGACTGAGCATCGTCCCACCGACTGAGACGTCCCGGCTCGATTCCTGGTCAGGGCACACACCTGGGTTTCGGGCTCAATTCTCAGTAGAGGGTGTGCAGAAGGCAGCCAATCAGTGGTTCTCTCTCACATCAATGTTGCTATCTCCCTCCCTTCCTCTCTCTCTAAAAAGAAAAAAAAAATCAATAAAAACATATTAAACATAAATAAAAACATTTAAAAAAAAGTTGTCCTGTCCTGGCAGGTGGCTCAGTTGGAGCATCATCCTGGACACCAAAAGGCTGTGGGTTCAATTCCCAGTCAGTGCACACACCCAGTCCATCCCTGGCTGGGGTGCGCACGAGAGGCAACCAATCAATGCTCCTCTTTCTCTCTCCCTCCTTCCCTCTAAAATCAATAAAAACATATCCTCCGCCCTGGCCGGTTTGGCTCAGCGGTTAGAGCGTCGGCCTGTGGTCCAGAGAGACCCAGGTTCAGTTTCCGCTGAGGGCATGTACCTCCATTGCAGTTTGTCCCCGGCCCTGGCTGGGCCCTGCGGGAGGCAGCCACTCAATGTGTCCCTTTCACATTGTTTCTCTCTCTCTTCCTCTCTCTCCCTCCCACTCTATCTGAACAAAACTGGAAAAATGTCCTCAGGTGAGGATTTAAAAAAAAAAAACAACATATCCTCGGGTGAGGATTTTTTTTAATTGTCTTGTTGAAAATGTAAATGCAGCCCTGGCCGGTTTTGCTCAGCGGTTAGAGCGTCGGCCTGCGGTCCAGAGACCCGGGTTCGGTTCCCGCTAAGGGCATGTACTTCGGTTGCAGTTTGTCCCTGGCCCTGGTTGGTCGTGCGGGTGGCAGCCACTCGCTGTGTCCCTTTCACGTCGATGTTTCTCTCTCTCTCTCTTCCTCTCTCTCCCTCCCACTCTATCTGAACAAAAAATGAAAAAATGTCCTCGGGTGAGGATTTTTTTTAATTGTCTTGTTGAAAATGTAAATGCAAAGACTTGTACCCTAGTATCCATAGTGGTGCTGTTCCAGCCCGAGACAGGAAATAATCCAAATGTTCATCAAGTTCCAGGTGGTAAACCAAGTAGTGTATCCACACGAGTGTGCTGCCAAGGAAAGGAGCAGAGGCTACGGCACCAGAGTGGCTGGGCTTGCGGACACCAGGCTGGACCAGGCCCGGTGGCTTAGGTGCAGTTAGGACAGGCAGAGCTGTTCCGCAGTTCTTTTCAATCACCGAATCCACGAATCCACATGAGTGTTGACAGAGCTGTTACACTCCTCTCTACTATGTATGTGTGAATTTTGTGAACTGTTTCATAATTTAAAGTGTTTAAAGCCACTCATCTGGCTGCTCTTGGAGGGCAGAGGTAAGAAAGTGCTCTCAGCCCGGCCAGTGTGGCTCAGTGGTTGAGCATCGACCCACGCACCAAGAGGTCACTGGTTCGATTCCCGGTCGGGGCACATGCCCAGGCTGTGGGCTAAATCCCCAATGGGGGGCATGCCAATCAATGTTCTCTCTCATGGATGTTTCTGTCTCTCTCCCTCTCCCTTCCTCTCTCTCTCTCAAAAAAAATCAATAAAGAGAATCCAGGGGGCTACCCCCTGGGTAAGACAGTTAAAAAAAAAAAAAAAAAGTGCTCTCAGAGGCTCCTCCAGATGGGAGAGGAGTGTCCCCTTGCAGCCAGCCTGGAAATTAAATGTTTTCTAAAGACAGGTCTTCGTCCTCCACGTTTCCTATTCTCCAGGACTCTCTCAACAGCCAGTGCCATCCAGATATCCAGGCATCGCCTGTGCGGTGTTAGCTGTAAAAGAAGCGATTCCTGGGTGCTACTTAGGGTGGTGGGCTATGGATAGCATTTTTATTTTTGTTTTCCAGACTTTGAGTCACGTATAATTTTAAAAGCATTTCACGAGGCTACAGGCAGTGCTGTTGTGGGCACCCGCTGGCATCTGGGAAGGGAGGCTGCGCCTGCACTGTCGCAGGAAGCGCTCGGCCTCTCGTGCCCTCGGCCTCGGACCCGGGCCTCGTACCGGGCTCTGCCCACAAGCAGACGCGGCGCCGGGAGCTGTCCGCGGGGCAACAGCACTTCCTCCTCGGTCGTCCAGCGTCTTATTGTGTTTTATCGCCCGGAGAGGAGAGTGTAATTGGAGGAGACCACCTCCTCGGAAGCCTCGGGGCTCCCTCCGGACCCCACCTCCTCGGAAGCTCGGGGCTCCCTCCGGACCCCACCCCCTCGGAAGCTCGGGGCTCCCTCCGGACCCCACCCCCTCGGAAGCTCGGGGCTCCCTCGGACCCCACCCCCTCGGAAGCTCGGGGCTCCCTCGGACCCCACCCCCTCGGAAGCCTCGGGGCTCCCTCCGGACCCCACCTCCTCGGAAGCTCCGGGGCTCCCTCGGACCCCACCTCCTCGGAAGCCTCGGGGCTCCCTCCGGACCCCACCTCCTCGGAAGCTCGGGGCTCCCTCCGACCCCACCTCCTCGGAAGCCTCGGGGCTCCCTCCGGACCCCACCTCCTCGGAAGCTCGGGGCTCCCTCGGACCCGGGCGGCTCGTTCGCGCTCGAGGACTCGGTGGCGTCTCGGCTCCGCGACGGGAGGTTCCCGCTAAGGCCGGAGCGCCGACCCGCGCGGGGTGACCGGGCGGCGGGTCCGTCCCGTGGCTCTGCCCACGCACAGGGTTCCGGTCTCAGTGCCGGGGCACGGCCGCTGGGCACGGCCGACTTCTGCGGCCCGGACCCCTTCCTAACCGGGCACTCGCGGGACACCCCACAAACCACGTGGGGACTCCACTCCGCGATCAGGGCTCGCGCGCTCCGAGCCGCTCCGTCCTGCGGGCACCGACTGGCGCCTGGCGGCCTCGTCCCCACCTGCCCGCGGCGGGCTCGGCGCAGCGTCCGCGTCCCGACCCCGACCGTCCCGCCGGGGCCGTGCCGCGCGCACGCGCAGGGCCGGCCGTCGATCCCAGCAGCCCTCGCGGCCGGGGCGAGGGCGCGGCCACGTGACCCGGCTCCGCCCTGAGGGTGCGGCGGGCATGCGCAGCTGCGCGCGGCGTCGCGGTCCGGCGGCGGGTGTGCCCCTGAGCTCGGGCGCGTGGGCGCCGCGGGAAGGAACCTCCGTGCCGGCCGGGAGCTGTGCCCGCGGCGGTGCTGCCTGTGCCCGCGGGGCCCGAGGCCCAGCGCCCCGACCTCGTCCCGGGCTCGGCCTCGTCGTGGTCACGGGGACCTACAGGACGGACGGCGGGGGCGGGCGAGGAGCGGAGCGGCAGGTGGACGCCAGGCAGACGCGAGAGCTGCGGGCGGATGGGCAGGAGTTCGAGGCAGCAGGTGGCTGTGTGTTCCACGTCCGTCCCCCAGACTCTTCCGCAGAGGACACACGGCACCTTCGCAGCGACGAGCTCGACCAGGGCCGACCCAGCGATCCGGGTGCAGCGCGTCCTGGCGGCAGGTGCTGGGATGCGCTGGGGACACAGCACGGCTGTGGTTTTCTTGCCCAAAATGCATTGCTTCAGTCTAATCATGGGAAGACATCAGACCAATCCAAACAAGGACGTTCTGCAAACGTGCCAAGCTCCAGGGGACAAGTTCGGGGGACTGTCCCAGATGGGAAGGGTTACGGAGACACAGCTAAGTGCAACGGCCAAGACCAGAAAAGGCCGTTAGTAGAAAACGTGCAATCGCCAGTGAGGATGGAGAACCCGTCCGTTTCCCTCAAACGTTTCCTTCCCAGTGAAACCGCACCGGGCCCTGGGCCGCCACTGCTCTGCTCTGTCATCGCAGTTCACAGCTGTCTTTCCTAGACAGCCATGCTCAGCAGATGTTTGTGAGACTCACCCGTGTTGGTGCATCCATCCGTGGTGCCTTCCCTTTTTGCTGCTGAGTAGTACTCCATTGCATGGACGTTGCACAATTTTATGTTTATCAGTTGAGGGACACGGGCTTTCGAGCTCATTTTTGCATAATGCTGAATAAGTGTCGGTGTACAAGTCTGTGTGCACATGAGTCTTAGTTTCAGTTGGGCAGATACCTGAGAGTGGAGCAGCTGGGTTGCAGGGTGAGAACACATTTGACAAACGTCAGTCTGTGGTGTCCTTTTTTAATTTCTTGATTTTTTTAGAGAGAGAGTAAGGGAAAGGGAGAGATAGAAACATCGATGAGAGAGAACATCGATTGGCCACCTCCTGCATGCCCCACACTGGAGATCGGGCCCACAACCTGGGCATGTGCCCTGACCAGTAATCCAACCAGCGGCCTCTTGGTGCATGGGTCTGTAAGCTCAACCACTGAGCCACACCGGCCAGGCTGTGGTGTCTTTTTAATCCAAGGATATGCTTTTACTGATTTTAGAGAGAGAGGAAGGGAGAAAGAGAAAAACATCGATGTGAGAGAGAAACATCCATCGGTTGCCTGCCCATATGCTTCCCGACCAGGGACAGGGATCAAACCCACAAGCTTGGTATGTGCCCAAACCAGGATTCAAACCTGCCACTTTTCGGTGTATGGGATGATGCTCCAACCAACTGGGCCACCCGCCCAGGGCCTGCTGCTCTGTTTTCCAAAGCAGTGGTAGCATTTGACATTCCAGCCAGAAAAGTGTGAGAATACCATGTGCTCCGAGCCTTTCCAATCAGATTGTGTGGTCAGAACTGACTGGATTATTCCAGGGAGCTCCGTTTCCTGGGCAGGCTCCTTCCTGCATGGACAGGTTGGCAGAGAACTTCATGCAGCAGGTGTTGGCTTTGTTTCCTGAGGCCTGGAAGGGGGCGGGCCATGGGAGGCCTTCCCACATCCCAGAGTGAGGAAGGACTTACTCAGAAACCCAAGCCCACTGCAGGGGCGCTCCCAAGCTGTTGTCTCCATTTCTTGGGAGAAGGTCTGGCTTTGGGCAAGGGAGCCAAGCCAGCTGCCAGCTGCTGTGGCAGGGCGTGGGAGGGAGCAGTTGTTCCCCACCAAACTTTAGTTAATCCCCTGTGGGCCAGCCTTACCCCCACCCCCAGCGCCTATTCTGGGGCTGCTTCCTCCCCCACACCTCCTCCACTTTCCTCCTTCCCCCCTTTGTTGGAATCTCATTTCCTGATGTCTCTCTTCCCACCCCCCACCCACCTTGTACTTTTCTAGGGATCCTTTCAGTGAGGCCTCTGGGAAGAAGGGAAGAAATTGTGCACTGACTCCCTCACTAAGGCCTGGTTTCTGTCCTCGGCATGAAGAATCGGCATGTGTGTTGTTAGGTGGAGAAAATAGATTATAAGTAGCTCACATGGCATGCCCTTATATAAAAATATACATAAATGTGCATAGCAGAGTGATGGGATAGACATGAGAATGTTTACAAAATTTACCTCTGAGTGATGGGAGTAAGGCAGTCTCTGGGTTTTTTATTTTTAAGATACTTTCTCGTTTTCTAGACTCTGGTTATGAGGGGCAGTTGGCACAGCAGCTGAAGCTCTGGCTGTGGAGTCCCAGGGACCTGGATCTCAGGGGTTAATCTCCCACTCGAGCAGAGTGGCTGGTGACCTCACCTGTGAGCCGTCGTGAGCCTTGGAGTCGGATGTGCAGAGCCCAGCACAGGGCCAGGCCACGGGCTGTGCTCACAGATGCTGCATTGTCGTTGTTAGAGTTAAGATAAACAGCAAACAGGGCGCCCCGGCTGGTTTGGCCCGATGGTTGGAGCGTTGGCCCTTGGACCAGAGTCTAGGGTCATTCCCAGTCAAAGGCACGTACCTTGGGGGTTCAATCCCTGGCCAGTCAGGGTCATGTGGGAGGCAACCAGTTGACATGTCTCTCTCACACAGATGTTGCTCTAGCTCTCTCTCCCTTTCTCCCTCCAACTCTCTCTAAAAAAAAAAAAAATCAATGGGAAAATATCCTCGGGTGAGGATTAAAAAACAAACAAAAAACAGGCTTCAGCTAATGGCTTTCCTGGACAGTCTCCAGGGTTAGTAACCACGAAGGGACTGCCAGGTGACTGGACCTGTGAGCTGCCATGGATTCTGGGCAGTGTCAGCCAAACATAGGATCTCAGTTTGAGAGGACTTAGCACTGAACATCTCAACATCACTTGTCTACCGGACTAGTTGTATCTTGAGGCCATTCCAAAATGACCCATCAATTCTCTGTGCCAGGGACATACAGCCACTTTACCTGAGGTAATTCGTATAATCACCAAGGTACTGGAAGCACGTGAGAGAATGTGACAGTCACGGTCACAGAGATTGTACCTGACCTCGCAAGCGCCCGTTCCGCGAGTCCCTAGCCTATGAGACTGGGTTAAAATGCAGGTTTTCCTCTGGCTTGTCCTATGACGAATTTCTGTATGTGACCTGAAAGGCTGATGAAGAGCTACCAAAAGCTTAAATAAACGGTTTCAGCCCTGGCAGGTTTGGCTCAGTGGTTCGAGTGTTGGCCCGCAGACCAAAGAGCTGCAGGTTCAGTTCTAGCCAAGGGCACATACCTCAGATGCGGTTCGGTCCCCGCCCTGGTCAGGATCGCGTGGGAGGAAACCAGTCGATTTGTCCCTCTCCCTCCCACTCTATCTGAACATAAATGGGAAAAAACATCCTCGGATGAGGATTAAAAAAAAAAAAATAGCCGGCAGACTTGTCTGCCAGGAGGGAGTGCGGCCGAGGAAGCGGAGCGGGGTGCTGGGGGCCTGCAGCGACTCTGGTGGGCCTGGGCTGAGAAACCAACCTGGCACTTGGTGGGACAGAAGCCAACATTAAACTTATTTTTAGGTTTTTGAAAAATATTTCTTGAAATAACGTTTTAAAAGGGGTGGATGTCCATGCAGTGAGGGATGTGGAGTCATTCATTGTACAGGATCTGTTGAGTCCTTGGTGTGGGCCAGGCCTGTGCTAGGCCCTGGGGGCCGCTGCGGGCCAGTGTTTACCAGAAGGGGCAGGGACAGCTCCATCCACGGCAGGAAGGCATCGCTATTGGTGCAGATAACACAACACAGTGACGACACCCTACACGCTGTTTGTAATTTCGGTTCAGTAGTCATCCATCCAGGAGTCATCTTATCTGCTTGTATCTTTGCAAACAGTTCTTTGGGACACAATGTTGCTTTATTTTGCCGTTTTAACATCCAAAAGTTTGAGGCATCAGGCGGGACAGCAGCTCCAGCTCCTTTTTTTTTTTTTTAATTTTTTTTTCTTTTATTGATTTTTAGAGAGAGAGGAAGGGAGAGGGAGAGAGAGATAGAAACATCGATGAGAGAGAACATCGACTGGCCACCTCCTGCATGCCCCCCACTGGGGATTTGGCCCAAACCTGGGCATGTGCCTTGGCCGGGAATCAAACTGGCGACCTCTTGGTGCTCAACCATGAGCCACACCGGCTGGGCATCCAGCTCCATTATTAAGGGGCTCCGTGTATTACTTTTTACAGTCTGCTATATCAGAAGACAGAAAGAAATATTATACAAATGTCACTTTTTCCTCATGATTCCTACTATTCATTACTACTAGTTACACTAACTAGTCCTGTGCTTGTTTTAAGTAACAGTATTTGTATAACAAAAATAACATAACCCATGGTTTCAAAGAAACACCTATTTTTATTTTTTACGTTGAAGTGGTAGCACACATGTGGATAATGATATTTCATCAGTGTTCCAGGGGACAGGCAGGTGTGGCTGTGTCCGCGGTGGCACTCCGCAGACTCAGTCCCCTAAGCTCATTCTAGCTGCTTGGGTGCCCCTGTGGTCAAAGGGGGCGGACAGCTAGTGTGGGGACTTGGGGGCTGCCTCTGTGAGGAGGGGCCACGCCGCAATGCTGCCCCCCGCTGAAAGGCCACTGAGCTGATTCAGGGCCCCCCCCACCCCCAGTCTTGGCCCTGCAGCCTGAGCCACTTGTTGCTCAGTGTCCCCCAAGGGCGGGCACGTCCTCTGCTCCACCGTCCAGAACAGACTTGGCGAAAGGTCCCTTCCCTTTGCCCCAGGGATTCCACTTCCTGGGATTTATGTTAAGGAAGGAGGAGGTCAGGGACAAGGGCGACTGCCAGGCTCTCTGTCATGGTCCCACTACTCCCACAGGCACAGGTCTGAAACCACACCAGGACCTGGGATCCTGGCCGCTGGCCGCAGGGCACCACCACAGGTGCAAATACCGCATTTCTTTATGGATACTGCCTCCCCGCCCCACCACCACCACCACCACCACCACCACCACACACACACTTTCCCCAGGAGGACAAAGACCCACACATGCGGAGGTCACATTGTTTCCTGAGCCTCAGGTGCTGCTCTGGGTACTTTCCTTCACCTGACTCACTGGCCCTGCCTTCTGGGCTCAGGGGACACCTGACCTGGAGGCACAAAGCCTGAGCTCAGATTTCTGAGCCAGTCTTTCTTCCCCTCCCAGGAGTCTACTTGCAACTGAGAGGCCAGATGGAGGTGAGCTCACCCAGAACCCTGGGAGCTCAGCAAGAGCTCTGCTTGTGGCCTTGAGCGGTGAGTGCTGGCCTTTGAGTGGAGTCTCTGCCTTGAGTCTCCTCTCCTGCCAGGCTTCAGGTGTGACTCTTGCCTCAGTTTCCCTAGCTGTGAAACGGCAATACTCCACTGCTCCCGTCTGCTCAGCAGCAGCGAGAAGGTGGGAACCTCGGGGACAGACACTCTGGAATTGCAGTGTGTTGCCTAGCATCACGCCAGGCTGTTTGCCCACAGGCAGAGGCACACAGGCCCATGTCCACCTTCTCCAGGGAGAACCCGGGCAGTATGCTGTGTGTCAAACTCTCCCCAAAACAGACTTGGTGGTTCAAAGAGTAGATTGTGAAAGAAGGAAAATCTGAGTTGTTCTAAACTGACAGTAGGCTATTAATAGCTGTGGACCAGCTCTGACAAAAGCCTGCTCACATTCCCAGTATCTGTTGGAACTTGGAACAGGTGGCTATTTCTGCATTTCTCCAAAAGAGAGAATAGCCAGGCCCCACCACACCCCAGGGGCCTGGGCTGCTCCTTTACACAGGAGTTTTACGGACTCTGCCCAGAACTAGCCCGCCTCACCTGCCCCCAGCCAGCCAGCCAGCCAGCCCACGTGGGGCCTGAGCCCCTGCCCAACCCCAGACTCCAGTGGGCTTTGGTCTGGGATTATGGTCTCTACTCCCAGAGTAGACCCCACTGCCCTCCCACACCTCCCTAAATTCTGTGGCCTAGTTGAAGGCAGGATTTCATACTGTCATCATTATATAACAAAGGACATTGTTTACTGAGTGCTCCCAGAGGACCAGGCACTGCAAACACATTATCTCCAATTCTCATAGGGGCCCTGGGGCAGACATTATTATCCCTGTTTTACTAGGGAGGCAGTTGGGGCTCAGAGATGCTCAGACTTTGGTCAAGGTCACACAGCTGAGCTGGCTGCCTCCCCAACACACCTCTTCCCATTAATCCTTTGGGCAAAATAACACAATGTGTAATCTTCCATCCTTAAAACCCATCATTTTATTCCATGCCCACGGGTTGAAGTGTAAAAGGGAATCTCTTTGTAGACAGGGTCTGAATGTGTTGCTTCTCTGCCTTGACTTAAGCTTTTTAATTTGATTGATTTGAGAGAGAGAGAGAAACATCGATTTGTTGTTCCACTTACTTATGCATTCATTGGTTGACTCTTGTATGTGCCCTGACCGGGAACTGAAACAGCCACCTCTCCATGCATGGGACAATGCTCCAACCACTGAGTCACACTAGCCAGGGCTGGTGAACTTTTTAAAAAGCCATCTTTGGTCAGTTCATAACATCGGGAGAAAAAGTATATTCTGTGGTCTGTCTCCAGTGCAGAATCCTCACCCAGAAGTCTCCACTAACAACTCCGTTCAATAGAAATGACATCCCAGCCAGGTATGAAATGTTACATTTTCTAGTAGCCACGTTAAACGAAGAAACAAATGAAATTAACTTGATAATATATTTTATTTAACCAGTATATGCAAAATACTATAAATTAACACAAGTAATATTTTAAAACACTGAGACATTTTACCGTCTTTCTTTCCCATCGTCTAATAAGCCATGTAGTTCACACTCCCACAGCGCATCTCCAGTGCTCGCTGGGTGCCTGTGGCCAGGAGATACTGCCCCAACGCTGGTCTAGAGTTCACCTGGACCTGTCTCCTCCCTCCAATCCCCTCCCCGCAACACTGAACCGGCTACACCTTCTCCCCGCCCTCTTTCCACTCCGGCCAACACCTGCCCGCAGGACAAGGCCCCTGTAAAGCATACCAAGGAGGTGGCTTCGTGCGCTCACCGAGACGGACACCGAGATGCACGAACGGCTACCCAGGCCGGCAGACCCAGCTCCAGCCGCGCAGCCCGCTGCAGGGCCGTGAACGAGCGTGTCCTGTTCCCCGCAGGGCGCCGTCCTTCTCCGCGGCCGCGCAGGCTGCGCTGCGGTCCGAGCAGCTCGCGGGCCGGCCGGAGCCGTGTCCTCCTCTGCCGAGCGGGCTAGAAGGTAACAGCTCCCTACCTGCCGCGCAGCCGTCCTGAGCCGGAGGGAGGCGCAGGTGTGCATCGGCCGCCCGCGGGCGCAGGAGCAGGTCCAGGCCCGGTTGGGGGCGGTGCGCACAGCAGAGGCCAGCAGCGGGCCCCGCACACCCCAGCGAGGCCGAGGCCGGGGCCGGGGTCCCTCCGCGGGCAGCGCACCCCTGGGAATGGGGCGCACCCCTGGGAGTGGGGCGCCGGCGCGGCTCTACACACCGCACAGCGCGGGGTGGGGCTGGGGCTCGGGGAGACGGGGGGCCGAGCGGCGGCGAGGGCGGGCGGTCACGGGACGGGACGGAGGCGGTCTGGCTGACGCCCTGGGGGAACGGGGGTCCTCCCGGAGACTCGGCCCCGCCCCCGCACGTGTCCCCGCCCCGCGAGTCCGCTTCCGCTCGTAATTGGCCGCGCTTCAAGGTGGGCCGCCTCCGCACTGGTCGAGGGCTTCAGGTGGCGCGGCCGGGATTGGTGGACGTCCGCATCGCTCCCGCCCCCGGCCCTGGGCACGGCGCACGATTGGCTGGCGCCGGAACGGTCTGCGCCCGGGCCGGGTCTGGGCGGCGAGGACTAGGCCTCAGGCGGCGGCGGTGGCAGTGGCGCGAAGCAGGTGAGGTCCCGGGCGGGGGTCGGGTCGGGCCGGGGGCCGGGCTCGGGTGCGGCGGGCGGGGGCTGCGGGGACGCGCCGAGCTGCGGGCCCGCCTCGGCCGCCAACGGCCGACGCCCCCGCCTCAGCGCCCGCGGTGTTGGCGGCCCCGGCCCCTCAGCCGGCGCCCCCTCTGCCCTTCGCCCGAGCGCCCGCGGCGTCTGCGGCCTTCCCCCCGTCGGGGTCCTGCTCCCCGGCTTTCCCTCCGGCGCGCTCTGCCGGTGCTGTTACCGGGGCGGCGCGCCCGCGGGCCGGCCGCTCTGCCCTGGGCCTCCGTTTCCCGCCCGCCTTCTGGTGCTTTCCCCGCACGTCCCCGCACGTTCTCGTCGCGCAGCTGCGGGAGCCTCGCTCCCTCGGGCGTCGGCGCGGTTCCTGCGACGCGGTGCCCTCCGACCCCGCCGGGCGTGGACGTGCGTGGGCGTGGTGCAAGCGACCCCTTCGCGGAAAGGCGGCCTGCGCGCACCCCGTCCTGGCCCAGCGGGTGCGCCCTGCGGCCTCCGGGGGCGGTGCGCTCACTGCGCGGAGCACACCCCCAGCGCGCTCGGCCGTCCGCACCCAGCTGCACCCCGCTGCGCGGAGCACACCCCCAGTGCGCTCGGCCGTCCGCACCCAGCTGCACCCCGCTGCGCGGAGCACACCCCCAGTGCGCTCGGCCAGCTGCACCCCGCTGCACGGAGCACACCCCCAGCGCGCTCAGCGGGCCGCACCCAACTGCACCCCGCTGCACGGAGCACACCCCCAGCGCGCTCAGCGGGCCGCACCCAACTGCACCCCGCTGCACGGAGCACACCCCCAGCGCGCTGGGCGGGCCGCACCCAACTGCACCCCGCTGCACGGAGCACACCCCCAGCGCGCTGGGCGGGCCGCACCCAGCTGCAGCCGCTCAGCCGCTCCCAGCACCACGTCCTGCCTCTGAACTGGCCCGTTGGGACTTTTATGTAAATGGGTTTATGCAGCGCGGCTTGTGTCGTGCCTGGCTTCCCTGTCTCAGCTTCACGTCTGCGGGGTTCCACCAGGCTCCGCGTCTGCCCCGCTTCTCCTGGGGCTGAGTGATTCTCCGTGGTGTGCGTGCACCACAACTTGCTTGTCTTCCTCGTTGGCGGACTTCCAAGTGGTTTCCACCTTCGCCGCATATGGGTCGTGCTGCGACTACTGTGCACGATCCGTTTGGGCTCCTGGGCCCGGATGTTCAGGTACATACCTGGGAGTGGAGCCACTTACAGCGGAACCAGTGCCCTGTTCCTCATAGCTCATCCCACTTAGCATCCCAGCAGTGCAGGGGTTCCCGTGTGCCCCGTCCTCACCAGCACTGGTTCACTCTTGTTTAAATCTCGGCCGTCCCAGTGGGTGTGAAGTGATACCGCATTTGATGTTGATGGTGTTTCCTTGTTGGCTCAGGCTGTTGAACATCCTTTCATGTGTCTGCCTGGGAGAAACGTCCACGCGAGTCCTCAGCCCGCTTTTTGTTGAGTTGTAACACTCTGTCGGCTCTGGATGCCAGACCCTTTTCAGGGGTCTGATTTCCACACACTGCCTTCCGTTCTTTGGGTTGCCTCTTCACCCTCTTGGTAATGCCCTTTGGTGCACTTGACTTGGAAGAAGTCCAATGTATCCGCTCCTTCTTTCGTTACTCATCTTTTGTTGTCATAGCTAAGCAGCCATCGTGAAACCAGAGGTAATGTAGACTTACCCCGTGTTCTTATCCAAGTTTTGAAATAGCTTTTGCTCTTATTGTCAGCTCTGATCCACTTTGAGTTAATTTTGTGGGTGGTGTGGGATGGGGCTCCAACTATGTTCTTTTGCACGTGGATGTTCTGCTGTCCCAGAGCCCTGTTGAAGACACTGCTTTTGCCCTATTGGATGGTCTCGGCCTGCTGGAGAAAATCAGTTCACTGTAAATGTGTGCGTTTATTTGGGGTTCTCAGTTCTATTCTGTTAATCTATGGGTCTGTCCTTATGCTAGCAACACACTGTTTTTTTTTCCCTCACCCGAGGACATTTTTTCATTTTTTGCTCAGATAGAGTAGGAGGGAGAGAGAGAGAGAGAGAGAGAGAAACATCTATGTGAAAGGGCCACACCGAGTGGCCGCCACCCACAGGACCAACCAGGGCCAGGGACAAACTGCAACCGAGGCACATGCCCCCAGCGGGAACCGAACCCGGGTCTCTCCAGACCACAGGCCAACGCTCTAACCGCTGAGCCAAACCGGCCAGGGCGCAACACACTGTTTTGTATTAAGTGTGAGTCTTCCACTTGAAATCAGGAAGTGTGAGTCTTCCAACTCTTTTTCGAAGTTGTTTTGGTTATTTGGGATCCATTCAGTCCCGTATGAATGTGAGGGTTCGCTTTCCTCCGTCTGCAAGGAAGGCTGTTGGGGTTTTGGTAGATTGCATTGACTCTGTGTAGGCAGGGGAGGACCGCCGGGCTGACAATGTAAGTCTTTCAGTTTGTGAACAGGGTTGTCTTCCCGTTTATTGTCGTCTTTAATTTTTTTCACAGCGTTTTGTAGTTTTTCGTGTATGCACCCATCTTATATTTCCGTGGTTAAATTTATTCCGAAGTTTGTTCTTCTTGATGCTGTTGTAAGCAGGCATCCTTGTCTTGTCCCTGCTCTCAGGGGAGCGCTCAGCCTTTCTCTGTGGAGGAGGGTGTTAGCTGTGGGTTTCAGTGAATACCTTTTGTCAGGTTGAGTGAGTTCCCTTCTAATCCTAGTTTTTTTAATGTTTCCGTCGTGAACAAGTGTTGGATTTTAACAAGTGCTTTTCTTGCACCGGTTGAGATGATCGCGTGGGTTTTGCCTAATTTCTTTAACGGACCGTCAGCATTCAGTTCCTCCTGTGTTTTGGCTCCATGCTGCCCCCTCGCTTGCACGTGTACGTAGGTGCCACTGTCTTACCTTTGGGGGATTCCGTGATGAAAGCTGGACTGTGTCTCTGTTCCTCAGGGTAAGCCTGGGATTCAGTTTTTTCTGACCTAGGTCAGTTTTCGTTCACCCATTTGTTTTATAGTTTCCAAGTTTCTTACTATTATCTTTTCTCCCTTTTTTTAATTTTTATTTATTTATTTACTTATTTATTTATTTTTGGTACGTGTCCCTAGCGGGAACCGAACCCCAGACTCTCTGGTCCACAGGCCGACGCTCCAACCGCTGAGCCAAACCGGCCAGGGCTCTCCCTTTTTTTTAAAGTGCTTTTCAAGAGGGGCGTCTGGAGGAGAGTGGACGCTAACATGTATGCTCAGTGCAGCATTTTTTAACTGGGAATTCCTTTGTGGTCTGTTTTCTGCTGGTGTTGGAGCGTCTGCTCATACCCACTGTCTCCTCATCCTACGTTTATGATGATCAGTGGTCTCCAGATTCTGCGAATAGAGCTGCTTTGAATTCGCTCGCAGGAACTGGCAGGAGGAGAAGTGGCCCAGGACGAAGCCAGCTCCCGCCCTCACCTAAGCCTCTCAGGTCGGGGAGCCCAGGGGACACAGGCATTTCATCAGCCACTGCTGATGCAGGCCAAGGGGTCCGGAACACGTGACAGAGGGGTGCCCGCACCTGGGCCCCCAGGGCAGGTGGGAGCAGGACAGGCATGGTGGGCAAGCACAACTGAGGCCCGACTCGACCTGCTGCTGTGAGGGGGCGGGGCCGGCGGAGCTCCCTGCCGCCTGCAGGAGGGCCGCCGTCTTCCGTGGACCGGAAACACTCCCATTTTCTTGTTCCCCTCGTTTTCTAAATTTGGGACTTGTTACTCTTCTGACTGCTTACCAGATTTGAGTTTCAGATAGAGGAGACTAGACTGGACTAGGCTGGCCGGGTCTGTGTTAGAAACCATTTACTTCCATTGGGCCAGATAAATTTAGGATCGACAGAGGAAGAATACAGAAGATGACTGGTACTTATGCTATTTATTATAATCACGTGCTGTAATGGACTCGGCTTCATTACGTAATTTGTGTGGCTCGTCAGTGGGTCTTGTCACTTGAATGCTATGTGTAACTAAGCGTGCTTGCTAGCTGGGCGCTTTGTTTTCCATTTAGTCACACAGGGACACTCGGTGAGCGAATTTTAGTGGAGGAGGTGAGACCTCTGTGGCAGGTGCTTCTCGACGTTTGTTCCAGTAACCCTGCAGGTCCCAGACGTAAGTCCTGTGGGAGGATCAGTGCACATGAGTGGTTCGCCTGGGGAGAGGGGTGCTCCCAGGGGCTTGCGGCCTGAACGCAGAGCTGTGCGCTGCCTGCCGGCTTTGGTCTTAGTCATTCTGTTTGCTTCGTTTGATCTTTAAGTAACTGTTGGAGGATGTGAGCGATATCTAGAATATGAAAAAAATCAGTTTAGTGATGTTTTTACCTGCTACTTGGGCTGCCCACCTTTTCAGTCCTGGGAAGTACTCGCGTTTAGCCTGGTGCTTGGCGTCTGGGGGGACAGGCATGACACGGGCAATGGAGAGGGTTGGATGGACTATTTGCACTTAGAGCACAAATGGGGTCCTGTAGCCCCGCAGTTGTTCCCCACCTTCCCAGTGCCACGACGCTTTAGTACAGTTCCTCGTGTTGTGGTGACCCCCAACCATAAAATCATTTTTGTTGCTGCTTCATAACTGTAATTTTGCTACTGTTATGTCTTAGGCGACCCCTGTGAAAGGGTTGTTCGACCCCCAAAGGGGTTGCAACCCACAGGTTGAGAACCGCTGCTGTAGCTGCTGTTTGTAGTGGTCACTCCCTGTTGTACCAGGACAAGAAACGGGGCTGACACAGCCATTCTGCGTAGATGAGGACTGAGAAGTGCTCTGCATGCCCCGGGGAATGGACTGAGGGCCCAGCACTGCTCTTCTGGGTGTCAAGGAGCAGAGAGTGCTGAGACCAGGCAGAGCCAGCAACATGCACAGCAGTGAACCTGCGAAGTGCCCATTTGTTCTGCAAGTGAGGTTTCGTTCTTGCTCTCAGAGAGCTCAGGGTCTCATGCCAGCAAGAGGTGGTGGTGCCAGGGGAGCAGCAAAGAAGGGGTGCCCTGGAAGGAGGGCAGTGCTGGTCTGAAGGGGAGGGGCAGGCGGGCGAGGACTGGTCAGGCTGGGTGACTCTGTGCACGATGCAGGCGGAAATGCTTACCAGGAGGTCAGCAGGTGCCGGCCCACTGTTTGCACGGAGAGTGCGGATGGGGCAGCGAGGCAAACGTGGCTGGACGTGGGGAATCGCTCCGTGCGAAGGAGAGTCCACAGACTGCACATGTGCTTGGGCCAGGGCAGGCCCTGTAGCTTAGTGACAGGTGGGGCGTCCCTGCCGATGCGATACGCGTACAGTTCATATCTTGTACGACAGTGTCGACGTGAGAATGATTCACACCTGTGAAGAATTTTTGTGAGTTTATTGAGCTAAAACTGTCGACAGCTGCCAAGAAGCAGGATCTCAAGGGATTGAGATCGTGCTCCGGAGAAGGGCAGTTTTGCAGCTTATCTTGTGCGTTACTATCAAAAGAGGAGCCGCAGGAGGGTTACATGGAATCCAGTGGTGATAGGTTAGAGACGCGGAGAAAGCAAAGCGAGGTTTCTGGGGCTGGAAGAAAAGTGAAATGATAGATGCATGTACATCTTTTGCATATGTGGGTACAGGATAGATAATAGTCAACAGTGAACATGAGGATAATGACAACGAGGGTGTATTGGTTGTGCCCTGAGGGGTCTGGAAAAAGGGGAGTTACCCTGGCAGGCCAAAGGTATGTCACCACAGATGCTAAAAGGCAGCAGGCTCAGTTACTGTGAAAATTGAGCACCGGTGTGGCTGTGGTTGCGCATCGACCGGGTTCGATTCCCGGTCAGGGCACATGCCCAGGATGTGGGCCCGATCCCCAGTCTGCCAATCGATGTTTCTCTCCCTCGCCCTTCCTCTCTCTCTAAAATCAATAAATAAAAAAAGGTGAAAATTGACCTTTTTCAGGGAAGAAACTAGCCTAGGAAATGACTACCTGCCATAAATTGCTTTTAGTTAAAAAGTTCTCATTTCAAGCCACCCTTTGTGGTTATTTTAGGTTTTTGAGCTTGTCAGGCCTCCAAGCAGGCCTCTGAGCTTGTCAGGTTTAGTATGTGGCCCCTTTTCGTCCACAACTGTAAGAAAAAGGCACACCTCCCAGCGTCTGTGTCACCCGTGGGCGTGGCCCTGTTCCCAGAGTTAGGAGGAGCCCTGTGGGTGTGGGGGCGCCCCAGGCGTCAGCGCACAGCTTTGCTCCTTCCCGTGGAAAGCGCGTGGGCAGCCCTCCTGGGGTGGCCGCTGCACCGGCTGTTGGGGTGCTTGGGGTGCGCCGGGCCCGAAGGTGCAGCAGCCCTGTGGTCCAGCATTCTGAGTTTGAAAGGCCCCTGCCTACAGTGACACCCACAAAACAAATCATTGGACTGTGGGCTTCGGCTGAAAGCCGTGACGAGTGTCACTGTGAGAAGAACGGGTTTTTACTGGGAGGGTCTGCAGCACTCACCTTCGGGAGATGGAAGCCTGCGATGAGGTCTCTCCAGGAAGAGTGATTCTTCCTCTGACGCCCAGAGCTGCTCTGTTAGGTGAACAGTGTCTAGCCTCCACCTCTGCCTGCTGTCTCATCCCTTCCAAAAGCAAAGAAACAGCACGTCTTGGCGAGAAACTGTCTTTCAGAACAGAGAGGCTGCTGGAAATAACTGACTTCTGTTTTTTTATTCTACTGTTCCACCTATTTTAAAATCTGTTTTATCGTTGTGTGTGTAACAGTGCTGCCCCTGTGCAGGGCAGCGCCCAGAGGTCAGGTGTACAACTACGGCGCCCCAGCAGCTCAGGTTAGGTCCCGCGGGTCCTCCCAGGAGCAGCCCCCTGGCCGGGTTCTGGTGCCGGCCTGCGTCCAGCCCCCACCGTTTCATGTTGAACACCAGTTTTTTTTCTTTTTGGAAGTAATGTTTATTGGGTTGTTTGTTTGTTATACAACCAACACTTTTTTTAAAAATTCAAACAGTGCAGAAGGGGTAAGTGAAAAGCAGACGTCCCATTCTCTGTGAGTTACCATTGAATTCAGTGTAACATCTTCTGGATGTTTTAAAAACATACTCAGTTATGTATAGGGTGTCCCAAAAAGTGTATACACACAAAAAAATGTAATTACAAAGCCAGTGTTCATTAAAGGGCTTTTCATTTTCACAGTGTGGCAGAATCTACACTCTGCACATTCTTGAGACGCCCTGTGCACAGCACCCGGAAGGCCGTTCAGACATTTTCGGGTTACAGTCATTTCTGCTTCGCGGTTCTGAACAGTCAGCTCACTTTTAAGGGTTCCCATTTAGAATGTAACTCATAGTGCGTTGTTTTCTAATGGACGTTGTTTTGCTTCTTTAAAAGGAAAGTAGGTTGGCTCAGCGGTGGAGCGTCAGCCCGCAGACCAGTGAGTCTCGGGTTCGATTTTGTCAAGGGCACGTACCTCGGTTGCGGTTCGTCCCCAACCCTGGTCGGGGTTGTGCGGGAGGCAGCCCGTCGGTGTGTCCCTCTCACATCCATGTTTCTCTCTCTCTCTCTCCCACCCCCACTCTATCTGAAGATAAAGAGAAAAATATCCTCGGGTGAGGATTAAAAAATAAAATAAAATCAAAGGAAAGTAGAGATGAGATGCCAGTTTCCGTTCATTTGTTGTAGAAGTGATTCCATGGGACACGGTCTCTGGGGAACAGTCGTGTCTAACCCAGTCTGTGATTCTTTTCGTTCATAGGCAGAAATAACTAATGTTTTTATTAGTCTCTACATTATTTGGTTTTAACAGAATTGAGATTCTGAGAATAATAATTACGTTAAGATTTAGTGCTGATTTTTTTTTTAGTGAGAGAGGAAGGTGGGGAGAGAGAGACCTCGTAGTAAGAGAGAAACATCAATTGGTTGGCCGCCTCCTGCACGCCCCCTACTGGGGATCAAGCCCACAACCCGGCATTTGCCCTGACCAGGAATCGAACCGGGACCTCTCAGTGTGTGGGATGACGCTCAGTCCACTGATCCACACCGGCTGGGCTAGTGCTGATTTTTAAAGAGGCACCTTGGAATTTTAGTTTTGAAAGTTAGTCTTCTTTTCAGTAATGAAACGCCTGAATGGCTGCAGCTGCCCTTTAAGAACCAACTCTGGTGATTAAGGAATGGTGAGGATGGAGTAGGAACGTGTATCTGTCTGTGTCGTGTCTGTCCCCTGCCCCCCGCACCCCCCTTCTCTGGAAGGCCCTGAGAGGACAGCCCTTGGGCAGAGGGGCCCTGTCCTGTCAGCCCGGACGCCCCTCCCCCCGGCTCTGTGCAGATGGCGCCTCTGGAGCCGTGCCCAGGGCCGGGAGGAGGGTCCTGCCTCGCTGTCTCCTTGGCTTGCCACTCTCTTCGCAGCTCTGGTTGTGGGTGCAGGGGTGAGGGATGGCTGCGGCAGGTGGCTCCCGAACTTTCTGAGGCACGGCGGTCACCCTCCTTCCCGCTGGCCCACGCGGCCTTGGCCGTCTCCAGCGACCACACCAGCTCACAGGACGTGGGTCTGCAGCGTCTGAGCTCTGCGAGCAGGCCTCCGGGGCAGGGCCTGGCCGCTGCAGTCGTCTGCCGGAGGGCGCCGCTGGCTTGCCGTGCTGAGAGGAGGTGCCGCCCCTGCCCCCGCTCCGGAGCGCGTTCCAGGGAACCGGGTGCTGGTTTCCTCTCGGAGGCTCACCGTTGCGCTGTTCTGGGGTTTTGCCCTTTGCTTGAAGCTCTGTTTCCAACCCTGTGTGACTTGTTCTTTCTGAGACTTTTGGGGCCTGTTTTTTAGATTGTTACCAGCTGGTACGGACATTCTAAGTAGTAAAGCCCCAAGCTCTGTGTGGTGATAGAACCAGCATTCCAGGACAAAGCAGCCTGACGTCGTCCTCTCCCACGCGAGGTTGATGTTGCAGAGCGCACAGGAGCAGACGGGGGCTGAGGAGAAGCCCCGTGTAACGTAAGAAGGGTCTTAGCTCTGATCGTAAAGCCCGGCTAGGACGTGCGTGTTTGTGACCAGTTTGCAGCCCAGACAGGCTCTGTGCTTTGGCGGGTGCCGCGGGCCTGCACGTCCCCCCGGGCCATCTCTCACGTGGGGCTCTCCTCTGTGTGAAGATGATGGCATTCCTGGCCCACCCGCTCCAGGGCGTGTGCATTTTCCCTGTTAGGTCTGGCAGCTCAAAACCAAAAGCTGTCCGTCCTAAAAGTGTCCTCTCATATGGGGACAGGAGGCTCTCGGTCCCCCCTGTGCTGACCTGCTGGGCTGTGCAGTCGGGGAGAGTCCTGCCGGGGTTCTGGGCCCACAGTGAGGGCCTGACGCGAGCCCCACCCAGCGCCTTTTGCAGCGGGCGCCCGGTGTTGGGTGGCGCCCAGCCCCTCCCCCTTGCAGTGTGAGGCACTCACTGGAACGAGGCCCAGACGACGTCAGACCAGTGACAGCACCCCAGGGGAAGGAAGGGAGTGGCCCGTACAGGGACCCTCTTGGTAACATCAGTTTGTAAAACGTGAACTTCAGCTTCTTTCCAGGATTTTCCGATCCCATTGAATATGTGTTCAGTCTATTTTTCACGTACTATTTCGGCACCGTTCAGAGGTTGAACGCAATCAGATCTCCCTGGAGTCTCGGGTTGGGGGGGGAGGCGCCGCCTCAGCCAGGATACAAATAGGAAGGCTCTAGTGTTACACGCGGGCTTTAATTAGCAGTGATGAAGGGAGACGGAAACAGCGTTTTGAAAGTGGTTGGCGTTCGTGTTTGGGTTGCAGTAGAACCATTTCAGATACGCTTCTGAGAGGGCGGGAGCTGGCCTCCTGACCTGCCGGCTGAGTCGGGACGTCCCCGCCGCTCAGCGGACTTTCGTTTTGGCCGGCGGTGAGTGACTCTCCATCTCAGGGGTTGCTAACTCAGCACGAAAACCTGTTTCTTTTTTTACATGTAAAGCACAGGCTCTGTGACTCTTCCACAGAATTAAAGCTGACTTCACGGGAGTGTCGGTCGTGGTCACCTTCCACGCGTCACTTCATCTGAGCCGGGCTGCGCAGGGTGTAGCGGCCAGAGCCGCGCGGAGCCGGAGGTACTGCGTCCTGGGCACATTTCCCTGGAGAGCGTGCCGTGGAACTCGTGACCACGGGAGCCACACAGCCCGGCCGTGCGGTCCACGCCCTGTGCTGCAGTGGCTGCTGGGGGTGCCCAGGTGACTGCCGGCCTCTCCGCTTCCTTCCATCGCTGCTCCCGTGGGGGTCCCTTTGGGCATGTTATTAGCTTTGTAGCTGTTTTACCAAAAACGTGCCACTGTGTCTGTTATTCGGCCGTGTCTCCTTTGCCACCTGTAGGATTTTTGAGCCAGTCACTGCTGTAATCTTGTCACGGCCGGCAGTGGCCCTTGGTTCTTTGATAGAATTTTATTTCAGAGACAAGAAGTTAAATTTTTTTTAATCATGGCGTAAGGCCTACCTTAAACCTGGCTAGAGGCAGTGTGGCCCAGCCTTGCCTCCATCTCTGACGGGAAGAACCGGGTTGGAAACTGTGGTTGCAGCTGGTCCTGCACCTCTGGAAACTATTTGTTGTGCATTCGAAGTCAGCCAGTATATCTCTCTTAGGCGGGTGAAAATGTGAGATTATGGTGATGTAACCTTTAAAAATAAAGTCTGGCCTGGCCGGTGTGGCTCAGTGGATTGAGCGTTGTCCATGGACTGAGAGGTCCCGGTTTGATTCCTGGTCAGGGCACATGCCTGGGTTGCAGGCTCGATCCCCAGTAGGGGGCGTGCAGGAGGCAGCCAATCGATGTTTCTATTTCTCCCTCGCTCTCTAAAAAATCAGTAAAAACATATTAAAAAATATATTCACAGTTAAAATAAGTAAATAAATAATAAAAGTAAAGGCATGGGTTCACGTTCTTGCCGAGGTCCTCCTCACCAGGCTCAGTGACTAGGCATGGGCCAGACCTGCTCCTGGGCTAGGGCTGGCCTCGGGCAGCCGGCTCGTGGGGCAGAGCTGGGGTCTGAGCCCAGATGGTGGGGTTCTGTCCCTGTTAGCTGGGTGCTCTGCGGCCTTCATGTCACAGTCCAGGCCATCGCTGGTCTGCGGCACTGACTTCTGTAAGCCAATCCGAGGGCGCTCAGTTCCCCGAGTACTTACCAGATACCAGCCGTAGAGGAGCTGGTAGGAATTAGTTAACTGGGGTTTAGTGATGGTCAGTGATGCAGGTAAAGTACTAAGGGGAATATCTCTTGCTGTGGGAATGGAGTTAGGACGTTTGGGTTTTGTTAGTCTGTGAGTAACTCAACAGGGTAACCACGAGTCAGCTATCCTGAGGACCAGCCCTTCACCCTGCGGCTGGGGGTGGCTCTGGCTCCCCACCAGGTGGGAGCAGACCTGGCCTTGAGCCAGTGGGAGGAGCTCAGAGTGGGGCTGTAGTGAGTGAGGGCCCGAGACCACGGACTGGTCGGGGTGGTGGGACTCCTGGATCTGCTTGTCTGAGCCACGATGGGGGGCGGGGGGCGCTGCACAGGCAGTGGACAGATGCCTGGGCGCCCCAATCAGTTAATCATTTGCAGAGAGAGGTGCGTGGACATTGATGAGTGCCAGGTGAGCCCGAGTCATGCTTGTGGACTGTTCTGTTGGGCTGGTGGGCTGGGTCCTGGGAGGAACCGTGAATGGTGGGATGTTCTCTAAAACTCGGTGTTGTGGTAGTTGTTGAAAAGGCAGACACAGCACAGTGTGCGTGTATAAACAATGGCCTTCATTTCTGTGGGTGCTCGGGGTCAGAGTGGGCCGTCCCAGAGGAAACGGTGTGGACTGCACTTCTCTGAGCTTCGGAAACCAGTCATTATTTAATTCCATTTAAAATTCCATTTAAACTAAAAATAAACCCAAATAGTTCCCCCGTTTTTCCTGCCTCCCACCTCCCATCTCTGGCAACCACCAGTCTGTTCTCTAATTTATTTTTTTGTTTATTTACAAATTTTTAGACCTGTATTTTCTGTGGGAGAGAACGCGTGGTGTGTGTCTTTCTCCTGCGGCTTATCTCCCTGAGCACAGAGCCCTGGCTGTCAGTCTGTGGGCAGAGGCAAGGCTCACCTCTGGCCGAACACTGCCCCGTCGCGCACACAGTCGCCGCAGCTGCTTACCGCTTTGTGGGTGGGCACCTGGCCGCGTCTTTGTCTCGGCTGTTGTACCAATGAACGCAGGGTGCATACATCTGTTTGAGTTAGTGTTTTCATTTTCTCTGGATAAATACCCAGAATTGCTAGGTCATATGGTAAATTATTTGAGGAATCTCCATACTGTCTTCATAGTGGCCGCACTAATTTACATTCCCACGAACAGTGCACAGGGGTTCCCTTTTCTCCGCGTCCTGGCCAGCATTGCTGTTTCTCGCTTTTCTGGCAGCAGCCATCCTGACGGGGGAGGTGGTCGTGTCTCTCTGCAGCCTTGGTGTGCACGTCCTGCTGGCGAGTGGGTTGAGCACCTGCCGTGTCCCTGTGGGCCGCCTGTGTCCTCTGGGGACAGGTCTGCACGAGTCCTCTGCCCGTTTTCCAGTTGGATTGTCTGCTGTTTTGCTGTTGAGTTGTATGAGTTCTTTATGTATTTCGGGTATTGACCCCTTATCAGATACATGACTTGTAAATGATTTCTCCCGTTTGATCGGTTGCCTTTTCGTTTTGTTGAAAGCAGCTTTTTAGTTTGATGTGGTCCCGCTTGTTTGCTTCTGCTTTTGGAGTCATGTCCAAGCAGTCGTCACCAAGACCTCTGCCAAGGAGCTTCCCACCTGTGTTTCCTTTGACTGTTTCAGGTCTTTGATCCACTTGGAGTTGATTTTGTGTGTGTCTAGTTGCATTCTTCGACCTGAGGCTGTCCAGTTTACCTACAACATTTACTGAGGACACTGTTCTTCCCCGCTGTGTGTGCTTGACTTCTTCGTCCGTGTGCCCGTGGGTTTATTTCCGGTCTCTCTATCCCATTAATCTATGCGTCTGTTTTTGTGCCAGTACCACCCTGTTTTAATTACTGTAGCTTTTTGGAAGAGTTTGAAATCAGAGCATAATGCCTCCAGCTTTGCTCTTTCTCAAGATCGCTTTGGGTATTCGATGTCTTTTGTGGTTTCATACAAATTTTAGGGTTGTTCTATTTCTGTATAAATCAGTCATTTATACATAAGTATTTTTTGTGTAGGATAGTCTGTATTTTTACTTTTATCTTCCTTTAGGTTATGATTCATATTACTATTAAGAGTATTAAAAAAATTGGAGAGTGTGTGTGTGAGAGAGAATATAGCCAGAGGAAAGTTTGAGTCGTTCCAAAGAAATCTTTTTTTTAATCCTCACCTGAGGATATTTTTACATTTATCTTCAGACAGAGTGGGAGGGGGAGAGAGAAACATCATGTGAGAGAGACACATGGACTGGTTGCCTCCCCACGACCCTGACCAGGGCAACACTTTTTAATTTAAAAATAATCTCTTTTCTTTTGGGGAAAGATAAAAGTATAAACAATCCTTACGCTTACTCGTTTTCCCGCGGTTTTCTGACTCTGAGCACTTTGCTGTCTGGGGAAGTGCGGGAGAGCTTCATGACCATGCACTAAGAATTTGTTCTATTTTAATTAACAGCCAAAACTTCAGAACGATGCGAGCATTTGGCACCTGCGGGAATGTAAAGCTGTTTGAAATGGGTTCTCAGTCTTTTGAAAGTGCCCCAGTGTTCATCATTCTCAGTCAGTCGGTGTCCTGGCTCCCCGAGGTGCTTCTGTGGATATATTACTTCCACGTTCCAGCATGTGGCTCGTCATGTGAGAAACTCTCTCCTTTGTGCTAAAGGTGAAAGCAAGGAGCCGCCCTCTGGCTTTGCTGCGTCGAGGTGGATCGCCCTTCAGCCGCCCGCGAGCACCGGCTGCCGACCCCACGCCCTCCCTGGCTGCCCCGCCTGCTGCAGCATGATTTGAGTCGTGGACATGGACTTCTCGCGGCTCCACACGTATGCGCCGCCTCAGTGTGTGCCCGAGAACACTGGCTACACGTATGCACTCAGGTGAGCGTGTCTCGTCCCATCTCGAGCGCCGGGGGCTCGCAGCCCTGTGTCGTGTTTACAGAGAGAATGCCTGTAAACGTTACGTGTCCTCTGGCTTTGTGGAGCGACTGCCCTGACGGACCTTGTGAGGTGGAGTGAACACGGCATGTCAGTGATGACTCAGCGATGACTCACTGCAGACCGTGGCTGTTTCACACCCACTCAGAGGGCGGGTCTCGAGCACCCATCTCTGTGGTCAGGGTGGGGCTTTGTGATTTATGTTGAGGGCGGGGTGTTTTGTAGTTGATGGGACTGTCCTGGAAACGGTTGCCCTGGAGAGGGTGTCGCAGACAGTGGGAGAAGCCCCGGGTCCGGAGCGGGGCCTGGTCAGGCGGTCGGTTTCCGCTTTCACTCGTGTCCTGGTGCAGCCCTGACGGCTGCCGTCTGAAGGGCGCCGTGTGACAGGCTTGAACAGAAGGGGGGGTATCGAAGAATGCTTGTCACAGCATGAGTCAGGTCTCACGTTGAATGATGTGTATTCACAGTCCGGACCGTGTCACGCTTCCCGGGGTAACACACTTGTGTTAAGCGTCCTGTCGTGTTTCAGGAGACACGGAGCGGGGCGCCCAGGGAAACCGATCCCTCTCCTGTGGTGTGCAGTGTGAAAGTGATGGTTCTCGCTGGCGTTTTAGCTCTTACAGCCTATTTTACATACAGTTTTTATTTCTTAATATGTTTTTATTGATTTTTCTTAGAGAAAGTGGAAGGGAGAGGGAGACAGAGAAACATCCATCTGCTGCCCCCTGCACGCCCCCCACTGGGGATCGAGCCCGACACCCGGGCCTGTGCCCTGACCGGGAATCAAACCAGCGACCTGTGGCATGGGACAGCGCTCAACTACTGAGCCACACTGGCCGGGCTAGATACAGTTTTACAGAGATGCGTGTGTTTGGGTCTCTGTTGGGACAGCAGCAGTTGATTTCAGTAACTGACAGCCTTCCCCGAGGTACCCTGGGGTGATGCGGGTGATGAGGGCGATGAGGGCAGCCGAGCAGTGAGGAGGAGGGCAGGTGTGGTCTTACAGGCTGTGCTGGGACCTGAGCAAGGGCACGGGGAGCCAGTGAAGGGTTCTAACAAGGGGCAGTGTGACTGGTCTGTGCTGGGCCAGGCAGGACACTGCGGTGTGGAGAGTCGGGGGGGGGGGTTCCTGAGAAGTTGTCCCCTCTGACTGGTCCTTCAGACCCTCCCCTTCCTGCCCCCCACCTCGCTCACACTGGTCATCCCCAACTCCTCCCTGCCGGTGACGGCTCCTGGCTGCCAGCCCTGTGTGCTCTGCTGTCTTCGTTCTGAGCAGTCTCAGTGGACACGAAGGCCCCTCCAGCATCCTGTCTTCCGTCCACGGCACTGAAGGCCTCCTGCTGTGGGAGCTGTCAGACCGCCCGCAGTCTGGAGAGGCGGAGGAAGCCCTCTGCCTCACCTGCTTCCGTGGCCTTGGCACTAGGCCCGGTCTTGCCTCGCGGGCCCCTGAAAGGTGGTGCTGCGTCAGACACAGCCGTCCAGAGCTCTGGTGTTCCAGCAGAGCCCGGCCGTCCAAAGTAACTGCTAGCAGCTCCTCCGTCTGTCAGACCCTTTTTTTAAAAACAACTGTTAGACATCAACCTGCCCGGCCGGTGGCTCAGTGGTTGAGCGTCGACCCTGCACCAAGAGGTCGCCAGTTCGATTCCCGGTCAGGGCACATGCCCAGGTTGTGGGCCCAATCCCCAGTGAGGGGCATGCAGGAGGCGGTCAATCAATGTTCTCTGTCATTGATGTTTCTAGCTCTCTCCCTCTCCCTTCTTCTCTCTCTAAAACCAACAAGGAAAAAAGAAACAAAAACATCAGCCTAAACAGAATACTCACAATCTGTTGGGTCATTTGTGTCTCAAGTCTGAATCTGTGTTTCCTGCAACTGTAGCTAGATGTAGAGATTTGGTCAGCTCCAGGTTTCCGTTGGTGTGTTGGCATGGCGACGGGACAGATGTTACTGCCGGTTGCGTTCTGAGCGGAGGTGCATGGTGTCCGCTGTCTCCCCCCTCGGGTGGAGGTTGGTCGGTGTTGTCCGCTGGCCCCACTCACTGAAGTCCCGTCGCCTCTCACGGGAGGGGCCTGGCAGCCTCGGGGAGCGCGCCCTGGTCGGGAGGGGCTCTCCCAGGAGCCCCTGGAGGCCTCCAGCCGTGTCAATGCCGCCCAGGCTGCAGGCCAGGCCGGGGAGTGGGGGCCGGCTCTTTCAGCCTCTGGGGAAGTTGGTTTTCAACCAGAAAGAAAGGTGGAGGAAATGGCTGTTGGTTCCTCAAGAGGAGAGAGTATTGGGGGGGGGGGTGGAACCAGGCAGTCAGATGCTGCTGGAAGGCCACGCAGCGCGAGGCCCGGGCACAGTGAGCTCAGCCGCAGGAGCTGCTGACAGCTGGCCTGTGCAGCGCCGGGTGGGCGCGGGTGAGCTGTGAGGAGTGAGTGTAGACGCTTTCTTTATTTTTCTTTTCTTTTTAAATGTGTTTTTACTGATATTTTTCTTACAGAGGGAGAGAGAGAGAGAAACGTTGATTGGCTGCCTCCTGCACGCCCCCTACTGGGGATCGAGCCTGCAACCCGGGCGTGTGCCCTGACGGGAGTCGAACCAGGACCTCCCAGTCCATGGGAGGATGCTCAGCCCTCTGAGCCACCCCAGCCCAGGACAGACACCTGTTCAACTTGCTAGCTGATAGGGAGGAGAAAGGGCTGTGTTTGTTTATGTGTTACTTTACCACGGGGAAAGGTGAGAGTACATCTGGACGCTGCCGGTAAGGAGCCCGCAGAGGGGCTGAGGCCGCGCACAGAGGTGCCTGGCAGTGAGGTCTGAAGGGGGAGGCGAAGCTGGAAATGGGGGGCGGAGGTGGTCATGGGTGTGAGCAGCAGGGCCTGCGGGGTGCAGACAGGGAGGACACAGCTTTCCGTGTGTGGCAGTCCCGTGGGGGTGCCTGGGTGTCTCGGTGTAGCTCCAGCTTGGCACTGAGCTGGCGGCAGAGCGCCGATGGCCCAGTCACTCCGCCTTCTCTGCAGACTGGGCTCACTCAGTGGGCGTCCCTGCCGAGGTCGCTGCGGGTGGTCACTGCGGGAGGTCACTGTGGGTGGTCACTGCGGGAGGTCGCCGCGTCTGCTTTGCCGGGTGTGGTGACGGGTCGCCCGTAGGTGGGTTCCCGTGAATTTGGCACCTCGGAAAGGGTCTCGGGGTCAGATCTGGACTTAGCAGCAGGCACGGGGGCCGGATCACAGGCACCGTCTGGGTGCAGCGTTTCTAAGAATTCACCGTCGGTCGCACGCTCTGTTCTCTGCTTGTTCGGTTTGTTTCAGGAGTGCTGCTGTGAGCGCTGCTTACCTCTGACCCATCTCTCCTTCTAGTTCCAGTTACTCTTCTGATGCGCTGGACTTCGAGACCGAGCACAGACTGGACCCCGTGTTTGACTCTCCAAGAATGTCCCGCCGCAGTTTGCGCCTGGCCACCACCGCGTATGGTGCTGCGGGTGGCCGGGCCGGGGACGCTGACGCCTGCCCCAGCAGCACGGCCTCCCTGCAGGACAGAGCGGCCAGGTGAGCCTGCTCCTGTGTGCTCACACGTGCTGACACCAGCTAGAGCCGCACACACACCTGGTTGGCCCGTAAGACCACGCCTGGAGTGAGGGCGCTCACCGCATCCACGCGTGCCTTGTGGCCTCTCTCCGGATGCGCTGACTCGGGCTCTGGGGTGTGGGCTGTCGGGTTGGTGTTCTGCAAGCCTGGGGGGGTGTGGCACCCGTCCTGTGGGCATGGTCACCTTCGCAGCAGGCCCCCCAGCTGTGCCACCAGAAGCTGTTTGGGGGGGCCGTGGCGTTTGTCTCTCTGGTCTGTTTCCTGAACCGTGTGCACAGACTCTGCTTGTGCTCGTGGCCTGGCGTGCCCGTCAGCACTCCGAACCCAGGAGGGCACAAGTGGGCACGATCCGTGTGCAGCAGAGAAACAGAGTGGGCAGGACAGTCTCCTGTGGGCTGCTCCGTGAGAGGGACCTGGCCCTGGTGGCGGTTGGGAGGGGTGCGATGGCCTGGCCCGGCTGGCGAGGCGTCTGCAGCGGCTTCAGCTGGGGTGTCCGCATGGCCCGTGCGTGTCGCAGGAGTTCAGAGTGCGAGGGTCTGCCCTCCACCCTGGAGAGCCCCGGAGGAGCACCGCGAGCTGCGGGTGGTTCTGCGCAGTGTAGATGCAGAAATACGTGGAGCCCAGCCCACTGCCCATCTTACTGGTGCTGAGGCGTCGAGGGGGGTGTGCAGTCACTCGCTTAGAAGGGAAGGGGTTGAATTTAGAAATCGTACAATTTTTTTTTTAAATATTTTTCCTTGATTTTTTAAAATATTTTTCCTTTATTGATTTGAAGGGAGAGGGAGAGAGAGAGAGAAACATCGATGAGAGAGAACATCTACTGGCCACCTCCTGCATGCCCCCCACTGGGGATCGGGCCCACAACCTGGGCATGTGCACTGACCGGGAATCGAACCGGCGACCTCTTGGTGCATGGGTCGAAGCTCAACCACTGAGCCACACCGGCCAGGCCCAGTTTTTTATTTTTTTATTTAGGCTGTTTTTATACTTAGGTTATTTTAAGGTTTAGCCACTGCAGTTTTATTATTTTTATTTTTACATTGTTTTGTTAATCCTCACCCGAGGATATTTTTTCATTGATTTTTAGATAGAATGGAAGGGTGAGAGGGAGAGAAACATCAGTGTGAGAGAGACACATTGATAGGTTGCCTCCTGCACGACCAGACTGGGGCTAGGATCAAACCTGCAGCCCAGGTACACGCCCTTGACCAGGAATCGAACTCGTGACCCTTGGGTCCGCAGGCCGGCGCTCTGACCACGGAGCCACTCCGGCAGGGTGCGTGCCGTAGCGTCAGGAGGGCTCTGGCGCCAGCTTGGGCCCTTTCCAGCGCAGTGGTGTTCCGGTCCAGCAGAGACATCAGAAGGGGCTGCTCAGAAACGCGTGTTTGCTCTCAGAGGGTTTGCGTTGGTGGAGTGCAGTCCTCGTGCATCTGCAGGAAGAGGCGCGAACTTGTCCCCCCCTTCTTCCCAGGACGGCGAAGCCGCGCAGCGGGGCGAGCAGGCTGGCTTTCCGCGAGAGCCGCGCCTCGAGGCAGCACGCCGCCGGCCAGAGCAGCGGCCTGCACAGCTCCGCCAGTCTGCGGCCGCCCGTGCTGGACGAGTCTCTGATCCAAGAGCAGACCAAAGTGGACCACTTCTGGGGTGAGTTGCTTGCAGTTCGGTTATTTCTAAGAAGGGAGGTTGCAGCTAGTGGAGTGCAGTCAGGTCAAGGTTTTACCTAGACGCCAGCGCGGCTCAGGAAGCTGCCCGTGGCTGTGCTGATGGTGCCCTGATGCACGCACGGCGTCTGTGGGGGTGGACGGTGAAGCCCTAGGCAGTGGCGGGACCTGCCGGCCCAGGGCGTTACTGTCAGGCCGCCCCGGGTGCTCTCAGCTCCCAGCAGGCACATGCTTTGAGTCCCCGGGGAGGGCCCAGTGCAGACACGGGGTAGTGGAGGTGGTAGTGGAGACACTGGCGGCCACCATGGGACCCAGCCTCCCACGCGCCACCTGCAGGGAGCCGTGGGAGTGGCGGCTCTGCCGGCCCAGGGCTGCTGCGGGGCCCCGGTGTCCTGGCCGGCCCTGGGGAGAAGACCAAAGACCCAGATTGACTCCAGAAGTTCATGTGCTGCCCCTGGGGAGCGCTGGGAGTCGTGCTGTGCTCGGCTCAGCCCGCAGGACCAGCTCCCCTGCAGCCGGGGGCGGGGGGGTGCTCGGGACACTGGGTCTGAGACGGGGCTGTGTGTGTGTGTGGGTGTGCGCTCGCGCATTCTCATCAAAGATGTCCTTCCACCTCTGTCAGAAGAGAGAGCATGTATCTGGAGAAATCTGCATTTGTTTTAGGCATTTTAGGAAATAAATATTGACTACTGCTATAATGCTGATTTGTTAACCACTGTAATCTTTACTTTTTTGAGAGGGTTTTGTTCTGTTTTGATCATTTGAGCTCATTTGCAAAAATATGTGTGTGTTTTAGGTCTTGATGATGATGGAGATCTCAAAGGTAATGATTTCGGTCCTTTTTCTCCCCCTGCTTTTTGAGACAGAAGTTTTGGCTAAGTGTCCTCGGATCGAGGTAAACAGGCTCCCCCTCCTTGTTGAAACCCCCAGGTGGAAACAAAGCTGCCGGTCAGGGAAATGGCGACCTGGCCACAGACGCAGTGCAGAGCAACGGCTACACCTGCAGGGCCTGCAGCCTGCTGTCCGAGCGCCAGGACACGCTGCCCGGCCTCGCCGCCTCCCACCGCGCCACCTCCAGGGTGTACTCGAGGGACAGGAGTCAGAAACGTAAGTCCCCTCGTGCGGGAGTCCGGAGGAGACTCCGCATTCCGGGGCCGCTCCCCTCGCGGACTGGCGGTGCCCACCTCCACGTCTGCACCCTTGTTGCGGGCTGGAGCTCGGGCTCGTCCTCTGAATGTTCAGGATGCCCCAGGAAGTGGCTTGGTTCCTTCCCGCCCTCTCTGAATTCCACGTCGTGTGGTCAGCGTTTCTGTCCCTGGGAGCGTCTGCGAGTCTGTGAACGCGTGCTTAGGTGAAACCGTGGAACTGTGCAGACGCCCGCGGGTGCCCTCGTGACCTGGGGGCCGCTGCGCGTGTGCCTCCACCTCTGCGACCACCGGGGGGAGTGAGGACCGCCGTTCCCCCGGTCTCCGGTCCAGGGCCGAGGGAGCTCCAGGGTCGGGGCAGCTCAGCACCGCCCTGTGGGGGTGGCAGCTCCCTTTCGTGGACCCCGCGTGCGGCCACGGCCACGGGCATGCAGAGGTGGGCATCAGAGTCCCGGCCGCAGTCGCTGGAACAGGCCCTGGAGCTGTGTGGCTCAGGACTGCCGTGGCCTCTGCAGGCAGCCTTCAGGGCTGCTCCCCGCTGGGGCTGCAGACCCCTCCCGCGTTTCCTCCACGCCAGCCCTGACTTCCTGCCCATGGACGCCGCTCGTGGGCGCGTGGGGACCAGGGAGCCCCGGCTTGAGACGTGTGTCCCCTCGTGTCCAAATCCTCGGCCCTCGGTGCTCCGTGGGTGCTGGTGTGCTGGCGGGAGGGCACCTCCGCAGGGGATGCTGGGGGCCAGGGCCACGTCTGCGCCCACTGTGCCCCTGGCTGTGTCCGGCACGCCAGGCCACTCAGTTAGCGTTCCTCAGGTGACGGCAGGATGGACGAGGGCACTGGCCTGAGGGTCTTGTCGCGGCTGCTGGCGCTCCTGCTTCTGTCTGTCGTGGCGTCGCTGACACCATGCAGCCCTGCAGCTCGAGAAGCAGCTTGGGGAGGGGCGGGTGGCTCAGCAGGGGACTTCATTTTTTTAATATTCTTATTTTATTATTATTTTTTAATAGAGTGGGAGGGAGGGGGAGAGACAGAAACAGACGCAAGAGAGACACATCGACGGATTGCCTCCTGCACAACCCGACCAGGGCGGGGGCCGAACCGCAACCGTACGTGCCCTTGACCGGACTCGAACCTGTGACTTATTGGTCCGCAGGCTGACGCTCTAACCACTGAGCAAAGCCGGCCAGAGCGGAGGACTTCCTTTCTAACACGAGATGGCACCGTCCAGCAGCGCCGGGCATCCCCTCTGCTCAGGCTCTGCCCCGTGTCTCCCGGACCCTCCCCGCAGCCCGTGGAGCGAGGCTCAGCCAGCAGTGCCCCTTGCTGGGAGGGCATGGAGCTGCATCTGGACTCGGGCGCCTTGCCTGCGGGCGTTGTCCCCGGGACCCTGGGGCAGCCACGGGGCTCATCACACACGCTGGGGGGGGGGCTGAGGTTGAAGCCATCCTGCCTGGGACGTGGCCTCGGCCTTGGAGGAAGCGTGTCGCCACAGACCTGAGGGCTCCTGGCTCAGTCCACGCCGAGGGCGCCTCTGACCAGGGCAGCCGGTGGGTCCGTGTGGGTTGTGAGCCTCTGGACGGCCATCGCCCAGTCCCCTGGCTCAGGGAGGAAACAGCTGCATGTGTGTGTTTATATGTTCACGCTGTGGTTTCTTTCTCATCACAGTTTGCATTCAGTATCGTTTTGTATTAGTTTCAAGTGTAATGAGTTCTATTTTTATTGCCTTTGTGATTTTGTCCTCAACACCCTCGATGTTTTAGATTATAACAGAGATTTTTAGGACCAACTAATTTATTACATTTTTTTTTTTAAATCCTCACCCAAGGATATTTTTTCCATTTTGTTCAGATAGAGTGGGAGAGAGAGAAATGTTAACGTGAGGGGGACACATCGACTGGTTGCCTCGCGCACGAGAGCCGAGGATGAACCTCAACCCAGATAACGTGCCCTTGACCGGAATCGACCCCACGACTTATTGGTACGTGGGCCGACGCGCTAGCCGCTGAGCCAAACCGGCCAGGGCTAATTTATTACTCTTAAAGAGATTATTCCTAATTATTTGAGTTAAATGTTCATGAACAGATGTGCAAGGGAGAAAATTAAATCCAGTAAGCCCACCCCCACCCAGTGAGAGCCGCCTGCACTGGGCTGGCCGCCGGTGCCCTGGACACAGGTCGCAGGGGTGAGCTGTGCAGTCTCATCAGCTTCAGATGCATGCACTCCGCTCAGCTCCCACCCGGAGGCTCTCGGGGCCTCGCGTCTTTTCCTGGGCGCCGGCCAGGCCTCCGCACAGCAGGTGTCGGTGAGATGCGGTGCACAAGTGCATCCGCCCGAGGGTGAGCGGCTCCCCCAGCAGCCTGTGAGGTAGGAGACGGCCCGGCACCCTGGCCACCCTAGGTCCCTCCCTGGGCCTGCCAGCGGCTTACGTGTTATAATTCACACAGAAGTCGCCGAGAGTGGGAATCTGAAGACAGACTCCTCTGTGTTCCGTAAGGCAGCACTTATGTCCCCCGATAAAGGGTGTAAGTTAACTTAGAGAAGGGGTCATTCCTTTGAACATGTGTCAGTTGTCCTGGCTGAGAGCAGAGTTGGCTGTTGAAGCAGCCTTCGTTGTTGGAGAAATGAGGGCCGAAGTGTCTGCTGCCTCGTGGTGGCCGGTGAGCAGGCTCTGGGACTGGAGCAGCAGCCCGGCCAGCACCGTGGGGCGTCACCGGGGCGCCTCGGAGCCCAGCCCACTACTGCCAGACCCGGCTGTGGGTGGTGGGCTCGAAGGTCTGAAGAAACCACCCCTGGCGACTCAGATCTGTTTAAAACCTGTTGCAGCCAGGGGCTCTAATTGTCGCCGCTGAGAAGAGTGTGTAGTTCCACTGTAGATGGACCCTCCCAGTTGACTTCCCAGGCACTAGCCCCGTCTCTGTCCCCTGCGGCGCCGCGAGGGTCCCCGGCCCGTAAACTCGTCAGTCCTTCACATTTTCGTACTTTAAAAAGTTTTCAGTTTGATGGGTGAACATTGGGATTTCGGTGTTTTTATCACCAGTGAGACTGACCCTGTGTCTTAGTAGATGGCTGCCCTTGTCCAGCCTGTTGAGAGAGCAGTGTGGGGACGCAGGAGGGTGCCTATGGCTGGGAGCCCCCGTGTCCTCGTGCGGGGGCCAGCCCCAGGAGGCCCCGTGCCCTCGTGCGGGGGCCAGCCCCAGGAGCCCCCGTGCCCTCGTGCGGGGGCCAGCCCCAGGAGGCCCCGTGCCCTCGTGCGGGGGCCAGCCCCAGGAGCCCCCGTGCCCTCGTGCGGGGGCCAGCCCCAGGAGCCCCCGTGCCCTCGTGCGGGGGCCAGCCCCAGGAGCCCCCGTGTCCTCGTGCGGGGGCCAGCCCCAGGAGCCGTTTGTAAAGGGCTCTGGTTTTGTTTCTTTAAAACTACACCAGCTCAGACGTCAGCCCGCTGGCTCTGTGCCGCGTGCTCCAAAGTCACCACGGCCTCGCTGACGGGGGAGCGCTGGCAGGTCTCAGAGCGCCTCCTGGGCAAACCGGGCCGTCTCCAGGGCTCCCGGTGCGCTAAGCGGTAGCAGCGAGCCTGTTTCGTCCGCCACTCGGTGAAGAAACTTTTCCAAGATTAAAAATTTCCAGCAAGTGTGCCTTGTGGAGCATCACCCCACGTTGCAGACCGATGGAGAAAGCATCGGGGGTCTCACTGCCTCTTCTGACCTGGGCACTGAGGGAGAGCCGCAGAGGGCGGCCGGGTGCTCCGGGCTGCGGTGCCGTGGCGGAGCCGTGTCCCCCCCGGAGCTGTGGCCGGGTGTCACCTGGCAGTCCTCCCGGCAGTGCTGCAGGCCCGCGGGGCGGGGGTGGGCGCTGCGTGTCCGAGTGTGAACAGTGCTGGGCGACGTGGGCGACACTGGGTGTTCGGTGAAGGCTGCTGGGGAGAGGTGTCGACAGCTGCCTTGTTGGGTGCCGTCTGTCCTGCCGTCTGTCCGTGGTGCTCCCAGTGGTGTTTCTGGTGTCCCTTTGAAGCGCTGGCTCTGCTTTGCCGGAAGGAACAAGTTGGCTGCTGGCTCACCTTACGGGGGCAGTGCGGGCTCCTGGGAGGAAATTAACTGTGTTCACGGTTTTTTAATAGGCGGTGCGTCTTTCTACGTGGATAGGATTCTGTGGCTGGCCACGTACACCTCGTCGTCTTTGTCATCATTCTTAGCTCAACTTTTCCGAGTGGTTTTAATGAAGCTCAATTATGAATCAGAAAATTACAAATTGAAAAGCTATGAATCAAAAGATCGTGAATCAGAAAGCTATAAGTCAGAAAGCCATGAATCAAAAGGTATTTAAATAATTTTTTTTGTTTCTCCACCTACCGCTTTCACGGTGGAGAAGGCCCCTTTCCTGCGTGGCGCGTTCTCATCTCCGCTCGCGGTCTTGGCGCGGACTCCCGGTGCGGGCTCTCTCGAGGAGCGGGCGAGGGTTTCATGTTCTATGTGGCTCAGTTTTCTGACAGCTGACCAGTGTTTAAATGTTTTTAAGTCACTTTTAAAAAAAATCCTCACCCAGGGATATGCTTATTGATTTTTTTTTTTTAAGAGAGGAGGTTTTTCTTTACCTTTATTGATTTTTGAGAGAGAAGAAGGGAGAGGGAGAGAGATAGAAACATCGATGAGAGAGAACATCGGTTGGCTGCCTCCTGCACGCCCCCCACTGGGGGTTTGGCCCACAGCCTGGGCCTGTGCCCTGACCAGAGTCAGTCCCTCAGCCTGTGGGTGCACAGGACGACGCTCCAGCCCACCGAGCCACACCGGCCGGGGCTTTACGTCCCTTTTTAAGTAAAATGTTAATATATTGAACTTCTGACTCTACTTTAGAGCAAAACATTTATTTGAATGGCGTTTGGATGGACACGTGCAGGCCCATCTCTGCGTGTGTCAGTGGGCATGCTGCTGGCCAGGTGGGACTTGAAACTCTCCTGGCCAGAGCCCTGCCACCTGTGCTCACAGCCTGCACCGCGCTGGGACGCGCTGGGCTTCCTGAGCCTCTTGTGCGTGTGTTGCAGCCCCTTCCGATGGCTGTGGGCAGATGGCAGTGGGAGAGGCCTGAGAGGGCTGGTCCCCGCGGTGTGAACGGGGAGTCGCTGCGTGAGGACGGCTTCGTGTCACACGCAGTCTGCCCCGGCGCTGTCTCCCACCAGCCGCACGTGAGGCCACCGGCACCACAGGGCGTAGTTCTCATGAGCTCGGTGGCACTCACTGAGGGGGGCGGGGGGCTGTTGCCTGAACCCTGAATAATAGAAGCTGCTAACCACTGGGTTCTATCTGCTTCACGTGTTTTCTCTTTTTCATAATTGAGTTTCCTAATTTTTCAAACGGCCTTGTTGTGCAGTTTTGAATGGACGTGGTCTGCGTGTTAACCTGTACCCTTCGCTGCTCTCACCACCACCCACAGGCGATGCCTTTCGGGGGACGGAGCGCCTCGGAGCACACACAGCCACCCACGCGCAGGCGTCCGGGACGGAGAGGGCGGCAGGCGCCGCGGGGCCCACCGCCTCCCGTGCAGGTTGTCTCTCTCGCTGCTCCGTTCTGCTTTTCCGTGTTCTCACAGACGCTGTGCCTTGTTTGTGCTCGGAATTCAGCTGCTTGTTACGAACGGACAGGATCCACGTTGACTTTGCTTTGAGACATGGAGACTGTCTCTCTTGAAAACGTCTTTGCAAGTGTATTGAGTATAAATTAATCATAAGAAAAAAGAACTCGAGGTGAAAGGAAAGGCTGGGACCAGGCTGGTCGCCCGCCCTGGTGGGGGGCCGTGCTCGGCCACGTCTGCCCTGTGCCCGTGCCGCAGGGTCCCTCCCGGCGGCTGCCTGGCGTCTCAGTAAAGGCCCTGTTTTTTAGGTAGCCTTTTTCTTAAAGCTGAGCTTCAGACATAATCATCTCCTCACTTATAAACCAAACAGCCGGTTCCTAAAACCCTCTGAAACGGCGTTTCTTTGCAAAGCAGCCGTGCTGGAATTCCTTCGTGGCGCCAGGAGCCAGCGCAGGTGCTCACACGGTCTGAGTCCCGCAGTCCGTCCTTCTGTCCAGGGCGCCCGGGCCCCCAAGGGCTCCCCTGGGCACGCCGGCCCCGAGGAGTCATGCCGACTCCCATGCATCTGCCTGAAAGCATCTCGTCCTGTCTCCACCCCGCTGGGCTTCTGGGGACCTCGTGGGCGGGGGGCAGACTGTTCACACCGAGAGCAGGGTTTCTAAGTTCACTTCAGTATCTCTCTTCGACTTAGTCGAGTGCGTTTTTTGTTTTTCTCGAGAAGGGAGTCGACTTCCAGATAGGCGAGAACCTCAGTCACTCGCACTAGCAGTGCTTCCCGGGGGGTCGCTGTGCGGAGCGGCTGTGCTGGCGTCTCGTGCTGAGTGTGCCCGCACGCATCTGTCCGTCACAGGTCGCGCCTCCATGTGGACGCTGCGCAGGGTCGGAGCTGCTGGGCGGCGCGTGGCGCAGGCCGCGTGGTCGGTGCTGTGGTCGGCCGCGACGGCTCCAGGTGGTTGTTCCGGCTGTGTTCACACTCGCCTGGGCTCTGGCGGCTGGCACCCGCAGTGGGCGGCTCAGCTGGACTTCGCGGCGGGGTCCGCGCTTCGCTGCTGCTGTCACTGACGTGTCATCTGCGCCGCGGGCCGCACGCGCTCTGTCTGTCTGGTGTCGGGTTCTGACTGTGATGGGCGCTTTGGCGTGTCCTCTCCGGGATCGCGCCCAGTGCACGGACGGGCGTCCGTGCCGCTTTGTGGCTGCTCTGCTCCCGTGTGGGGCGTGTGGACGCTCCTGCGCGCAGCCAGCACCCTCCCGCGCCCCCTCCGCACCCCCGCATCACTTCAGACTCTGCTGCGCATGTCCTGGTGCTTCTCGCTTGGCCTTCCCAAAAACCGCTCGTGCAGGGGTCTGGTGTCCCGCAACGTTCCTGAACTGTCTGTGTCCTCTCTTCCAGGGAAGGCGGCCTCGGGAGCGTTCTGGTGGCTCGGGAGTGGGTGGTACCAGGTCGTCGCTTTGATTTCCTGGCTGAACGTGTTTCTTCTTACGAGGTGAGGGCGCCGTCCAGCTGCGTGCTGCGGAGTGGGCTTGGTGCTCACGCCGCTTCCCGTTTACATCGTCTTCATGGTTTGGTGTGTGAATGTCCCGCATTTACGTAGTATTTTATATTTTACACAACGCTTCCATGTTCTCATTTCGTTTTCAAACTGCTCCTGTGAGAAAGGACGGCTGTGCTGTCCCTGAGGAGCAGCGTGCGGGAGGTCAGGGAGCACGGAGGGTGTGTCAGCCTGGGGGGCACACCTCTGCCTCTGCTGGGGCCTTCCCAGGGCACCCGGCCACCTGGGGGCCGCAGACCAAGGTGCTTTGCTGCCTCGCGTTTGCTTGTTGACGTGGGCCCAGGAGACACCGTGTTATAGGCTGGTTCTCCTTGTAGGTGGGGTTGTAACTGCATCTGTAACACTGAGCTCCATTTTAAAATGGGAGCTGTTCTGGCCCAGCCGGGGTGGCTCAGTGGTTGAGCGTCGACCCGTGCACTGAGGTCCTGGTTCGATTCCTGGTCAGGGCACATGCCCGGGTTGCGGGCCCGATCCCCAGTGGGGGGGTGTGCAGGAGGCAGCCAATCGATGTTTTGTTGTTGTTTTATTTTAATTTTTTTTCTTTATTTATTTTAGAGAGAGGAAGGGAGAGGGGACACAGGGTGGCCTGCCTTGTGCTTCTTCCACGGGGATGTTTTTCTTTGTATTGCCAGGTGCCTTCGAAATATTTGCAAGTTTTTAATCGTCCTCATCCCGCTGTTACTTTTACTCGGTAAGTAGGACGTGGCCGTCGCCTCCGATGACCGACAGGTGCGCGCGATGTGTGGTCTGGGGGAGGCGGAGCGTGCTCTGGGCTCCCTCAGCTGTGTCCTCTCCCTCCAGGGGCCGGCCTTTCCTTGTGGGGCCAGGGCGGCGGCTTCCTCTCCCTCCTGCCTGTGCTCAGCTGGACCCACACGCTCAGGACACACCGGGTGGACGACCCCAAGGACGTGTTCGCCCCGGACGCTCCTCCCCTGAGCCAGCCCCCAGAGGTAACGGGTCGGGAAGCTCCTCTGGCGTGCAGGTCTGTCCTGGAGAACAGGCTTCACCCTGTGAGCAGGTCGTTCAGTCAGCACCTGTTTCAGAAAGGAGCGTTAAACACCAGGCTCCGTAAACGCTCCGAAGTAGTGAAAGCGATGCACCTTTACACTGAACTCACAGTTCAGTCGATTTTAATGGGAAGGAGAGCGTGCGTCGCTTTGGAGAATGTAGGATGCACAGGAAGGTGACGCCACCCCAGCCTGCCCCGTGGGGAGGCCACTCCTGGTGCGTCCTCGTGCGTCCGTGCCGGGTCGTTGGCGCCTTGCCGTCACGTTCGGCTCTGTGGCTTTGACCCTGTGCTGAAGGTCACTGCGTGCCGGTTTCGGGTCTTGTTTGTGTTGCTGTGGGAACGTCGTCTTCCCGTTTTAGGGTGCTGCTGAGGCTTCTGCGTGGAGCCGGATGAGTGCGGTGGAGAGGCAGGTGGCCTCCCTGTCGGGACAGTGTCAGAGCCGAGACGAGAAGCTGCGAGAGCTGACCGCTCTGCTCCAGACGCTGCGCGTGCGGGTGGACCAGCTGGACGAGGGCGGCGCGGGGCTGTCCTCCTTGGTGCGGAGCGTGGTGGGGCAGCACCTGAAGGACATCAGCGCCGGCGGGCTGCCGGGCTCCGAGGTGAGGCGGGACTGGGCATGGCGAGGACCGGTGGTGCGGCGCGAGCTCCCTGGTCGCAGGCGGCACACGTGGAGGGCGGTGCCTGGAGCTGCCTGTGGGACCTCGCCAGAGTGGGTGCCGCAGGTGGGCTGGGAGCGCTCTGGGGTGCTGGGGGACGCCCGCAGCGGGGCTGCTCCTGTGGAGCCACGCGCCTGTGTGCAGGTGGTGGGGGCGTTCTCCAGGGAAGGGCTGCCGGCCCACCGCCCTCAGAACCGGTGTTTGCGTTCTCAAGTTCCAAAAGGATTTGATGCGGACATTTTGGATGAAAATCTTTTAAACGTGCATGGCCCCTAGTGTCTCTGTCTGAGCGGGGCCCACTCCTCACCCGCTGTCCACACCACAGTCCGGAGGTGACCATGGACACCCCCCAGCTCACAGTGTCACAGGTCTGCGCCCCACGGCCCCGCATAGAGCCTGGCCGGCCGAGCTGGAGCAGCCTGACGGCTGTGGGTGAAGCAGTCCCAGCGGGCCGGGCTCGGTGAGGTCCCTGCCCTCACCTGCGTGCTCCCTGACCAGGCGCACGCTCCAGGGTGTTCCCGCCACCCCGTTCTTACCTGGAACGCACCAGCAGTAACCACGGTTGTTGCGTGTTTAACTCACTGTCTGCCCTACCTGGCAGGGGCTAAATGAGTATTTGAAGAAGGAATGGATCTCTCCCTGCCACTGGTTTGCCTGAGGCACGGCCACGCACTGTCAGCAGGGTCCTGCAGGGCGCCCGCGGGCTCCGCCTCTGCTCTGAGCACTCGGTGTCCCTCGCTGGTTCTCACCACAAGATGTGGATGATTTCCATGGGACCCAGTGGGCACAGTTAGGATTGTTCTCCTGCTGCTGTAACAGCTGCGTATGGGAGGGGCTGGACGGGTAAATCAGCCTGGCTGTTTCTTCTCAGGCACGGCTGCCAAATCCCGTCCCCACAAAATGTCTGAATCAAATCCTTTTGGCACTTGAGAAAATAAACGTCAGTTTTGAGGAAGGTGGGCTGACAGTTCTTTCCTTGACACCAGTGAACTGAGCCCGTGTAGAGGCGGGTGGCTCCACGTGGACGAGCAGCCCCTCGGGCCCCTGCTCCCCAGCACTGGGCAGGGGCGTCCCAGAAACGACGGTGCAAGCTGGCAGCCTCCAGTGTGGCTTGTGTTGTCTTTTAAAGAAAACAAATGACATTTAGAAAAAGAGGAACCCGTTGGTCTGGTGTTCCGTGAACTCCTGTCGAGGCGGACTCTGAGCTGGCTGAGCTTGCACAGACGTGCCCGTGGTTCTCACGCTGCCCTCAGGTGCTGGCCTGTGCACCGTGCGGGGCAGGTGGTCCTGAGGCCGGCAGCTCTTCCCGGAGCAGCCACGTGGAGTGCTCGTTGCGTGGCCATCGGAACGGTGTCTCCCCCAGCACTAGGCTGCGCCCTCACGCACACGAGTGCGCCACCGTCACACGTGGCTCTGTGCACCTGAGTTCGCCGAGACTAGTGACGGCTTCTCAGCTGCAGGAGCGCGTCGCGGATGTGCGGACCCGGCGGGGGTGGGGAGAGCACCCCCAGTCGCCGTCGGCAGACTCGCTGCCCCGACGCACGGGTCCCGGGTCTGAGCACCAGCTGCGTGGGCCACTGCGCAGTCAAGACGGGGCGAAGGGGAGGCCTTGTTCGTGGGTGGGCGACCCCTCTAGGAGGCCCTGCCAGGTCGTGAGCAGCGCTCTGATGTCGGGACATCCTGTGTAGAAATAACTTGCCAGGTTTGTGTCTGTCTGTTGCTTTCACTCATTTTCCTTTTCCAGACCCCGTCGGTGACCTTCCCCCACGAACACGAATCGCGCATCTCACACCTGGAAGCAGTTCTTGGAAAACTGGCTGAGAAATCTGAGGTAATTGCTTCTGGTCACCGTGGCCCCAGCAGTGCGGTTTCCTAAATACGACGTCCACAGGGTCCGTGTGTCCACACCCCAGGCGCCGAAGGGCCCCCTCTAGGGTGTTTGCTGCTGTCCTCTATGAAACTGAGGATACGTTTCTGCCTGTTCCTAAAATTTTCTCTGAGTGCTTCTGTTTTATTGCTTTGATGCCTCGTAAGTGTGTCCAGCTCACGGGTTCCGAGTGTCTGGTGAGGGGAGGCCTGCGGCCAGGGGTCAGCCAGGGGCCAGCCAGGGGCCGGATCCGAGTCTGTGTCTCTTGCTTGTCACACAGCCTCCCAGAGACCCACTGCCTCCAGTCAGAGAGGAAGGGCCCGGTCTTTGGACAGGAGACAAGTTTTCTGGTGGGAAAGTCCGTGACTCTCACATGTTGGTAGAGGGAGAGAGGAGCCGGGGTGTCCGCGCTGGGTGCAGAGCAGGGCAGAGCCCCTCAGTGACCTGGGGGCGGCCTCTGCGTACTGACCGTGTCAGAGCCCGGCGAGTCAGCTCGCTGGTTGGTGAGGTGCCCTGGTGCTGGACCTCACCTGGTCTGCGAGAAGAGGCCTGTGCCCAGGTGCGGCCTGTCCACTGGGGGCAACGCTGGGCCCATGCTCTGAGCAGCCCGTCGTCGGTCAATTCTTCACGCGGGAATTTGCCATTGTTTCGTCCAGTGCTTGCCGTGGACGTGGACGTGGCCCCCAGGGTCTGGGCTCTGTCCCGGACCCACTTGCATCACGCTGTCCCTGGGGGTCCGTGCTCCTCCCAGGGCTTGAAGAGCACATGCCACTCGCCTGCCAGCCGCAGGCCTGCACTGGGGCAGCGGGGGAGAGTGCCCGGGCGTCTGTGAGCATGCACGCGTGTGTGTGTGTGCGCGTGCGCGGTTAACCAAGGGCATGATTTTATGACAAGTTAGCATGTGAGCACGTAAACGTTGTTTCTCGTACTTCCTAGGCCATCCAGAAGGAGTTGGAGCAGACCAGGCTGAGGACAGAGAGGTAGGAGGATTCAAACACACCAGCATTCCTGTTGTGGGGCTGCCCCTGGAGTGAGGGGCGCTGCAGGGACACAGCTGTGTGTCTTCCTGGGTGGCCTCTGGCGCCTCCCGAGGACAGAGGGGTCTGTCTCCTCACGGCACCCCAAGGACAGTGGCACCCCTTGCTTTGACCTGCAGTGTTTGGAGGGCTACCCTCAGGGCGCAGGTAAGCCAAGACTCGTGTCCTGCCCAGGGGCCGGGGCTCCTTGCCTGGGCTCTGTGCACCGTGGGCATCACAGGTCAGCCTCGCCGTGGGGTCAGATCCCGCGTGTGCAGGGGCCGTTGGCACTGGGGCTGCAGCCCACCCACCTCTTCTGAGCCGTGTCTGTGCCATCCAAACGGCCGGGTCCCTCAGCAGCTCCCTGGAGCGTGGGGTCCGGCTGTCCCTGCACCCTGGTGCTTTCCTCCGCACCGTCCCTTTCCCAGGTCCTGACCCTGAACACGGCCTCTCTTCACCCCTTCCATCTTATTTCCACAGCCTCCCCCCCATTTGTCCAAATACAGCCTTCACCCTGGGTAGCTTAGTGATTCCTGGGGTTCGGCCGTGTGTCCATCCTCTGGAGGACAGGCTGTGTGCTCTGGGTCTGCATTGGGGTTCGGCTGTGTGTCCATCCTCTGGAGGACAGGCTGTGTGCTCTGGGTCTGCATTGGGGTTCGGCCGTGTGTCCGTCCTCTGGAGGACAGGCTGTGTGCTCTGGGTCTGCGTTGGGGTTCGGCCGTGTGTCTGTCCTCTGGAGGACAGGCTGTGTGCTCTGGGTCTGCCGTTGGGGCTCGGCCGTGTGTCCGTCCTCTGGAGGACGGCGCAGTGCCACAGCGCTGCTTCGTGGACACGTGTCCGATACGCGACGTGAGGGCCCGCGGGTGGTCGCCCAGGGGTGCTCGACGCTGTGCCTGCCGTAAACAAGTGTCAGTGTGACGCTGCAGTGTCTTATGTAATCCCCACGCACAGAAGTTAAAGCTGACCTTGAAGCCATGCACTTTGAGTTCGTTAATGTCGTCCGTTAGCGAGAGTCATTCACACTCAGCTTTATAGGGGTCACTGATGAGCACTGAGCTTTGAGCCTGTTCTGTCATCGTGAGGACAGAGTGGATGCTGAACGGCTCCCAGAGCTCCCGCAGTGACCGAGCCGGGCAGGCGCACCCGCGTGGGCGTGGGAGGGGCCGCGGGGACTCTGGCCTGAGCCAGGAGCCTCGTGCGTGTGGGACGGGCGGGCAGTGCACACGTGTCTCGTGCCAAGCGGCTCCTCCCAGAGTTCACGAGCCTGTTCCCCCCGCCCCCCGCCCCACTGCAGCGGGGCCGAGCAGCAGCAGCGCCTGCTGTCCGCGGTGACGCAGCTGGAGCGCGAGCTGGGCCTCCTGCAGTCGGAACTGTCGGCCTGGCAGCCCCTGAAGAGCAGCTGTGAGGACGCCCAGACGGCCCGCGAGCAGGTAAGCTTCCTCCGACCTCACGTTCCCTGTGATCGTGGACAGGGGAAGGACACCTGAGTTGACACTTTAAGTTTACTTTCGTTTTTATTTTTTCAGTCTTCACCCAAGGATATTTTCCATTTATCTTCAAGTAGACTGTGAGGGAGGGAGAGACAGAGGGCGGGGAACATCGATGTGAGAGAGACATCGACTGGTTGCCTCCTGCACCACCCTGACCAGGGACAAACCGCAGCCGAGGTCTGTACCCTTGACCGGAATCGAACCCGCGACTCTTTGGTCTGCAGGCCAGCGCTCTAACTGCTGAGCCAAACCGGCCAGGGCGATATCTTAAGTTTATTAGTTTCCTTTTAAGAACTTCACGTTACTGTACTTGAAGATTTTAAAGATTTAAAATGAGATGATGAGAAGTTCCACTCTCCTGCGTCCCCGTCCGGCAGTCACCACATCAGCGCTGGTGTCCGCTGGCGCTGCACACACGGCCTTGCCCGGTGCTGACTGCCCGACGCCTCCTGCAGGCGGAAGGCGGGGGCACGCCGACACAGAGGTCACCACGGGTCAGTCAGGCGGCAGTGGTGGGCCGGGGGCGTCCCTGCTGTGCGGGACTGGGTTGACGGACACAGTGGCAGTGTGGGCCAGGCGCTGGCCGGAGCTCTGTCACTCAGGTGGCAGCTGCAGACGGACAGCGGTGCAGGCCAGCGAGCGGGAGCGGTGCCCGGTGCGCGGGCTCCTATGGCTGCTGAGCTTCTGCAGCTCCTGGGGACAGCCTCAGTGTCGCCTGGTGACAGAGGCACATTCCAGGTGTTGATGTTCCTGGGAGATGGGGTCCCCTGTCTCTGCACCTCACCGTGGGCCTTCATGCGTGCTGGGACAGGGGCGGCGGGCAGCCGGACAGAGCTCCTTCCTTGGCCGGCGGGCACACGTTCTGTGTGTGCCATCTCTGCCCTGGTGCCCGACCTGCAGTGTCCGGAGGGTCCTTCCACTCCGTGTCAAGGGGACACCTGTGACACCTACAGGGTAGATGTTCAGGAGTGGGTGACACTCCCGTGTCTAAGGTGACGGGTACAGAGCCAGACTGGTTCCTGCTGATCTCCTCGTGATCTCTCCAGGTCGACGCCCAGGTCAGAGAGACCGTCAGACTCCTGTTCTCCGCCGACCAGCAGGACGGCTCCCTGGACGGGCTGCTCCGCAGGCTGTCGTCACAGTTCGTCAGCCAGGACGAGCTGCAGGGGCTGCTGCGCCAGTGGGAGCTGCGCATCCTCAAGAACATCACCCACCACGTCTCCGTGACGAAGCAGGTGCCCCCCGCCGAGGCCGTGCTGTCCGCGGTGACCGAGGAGGGCGCTGCTGGGATCACCGAGGCGGTGGGTAGAGGACGAGGACGGTTTTCTGGTGGGGTGACGGCGGAGCTCCTGAGCAGGGACGCGGGGCGCGGTGCTTGGGGCAGAGAGGCCGTCGTGCCCAAAGGAACGTCCGACGGCCGAGGCTGCTCCTTGGAGCACTTCACACTCTGTGAACCTCGTCCCAAAGGTCCCAGCCTGGTGCCGCATAGCTTCTGAAATGACACCGAGTGTCCTAGTCAGACTGGGTCACAGCCCTGCTCTGTCCCTTTGTCCGCACCAGAGGCTTCTGGCTCAGGGCCTGGGAGGCATGAACAGGCCCTGGTGGCCCCGTCAGGGTGCGGACGGAAGTTGGGATTTGTCCAAACATCCCCATGCCTGTCACCCCAAAACAGAGCTAACGGACAGTGTATTCTCACTGGACGTCTGGCCCCAGTCCTGGTGTTCACACGTAGCCTTGTCTCCCCCTCCCAGCAAGCTCGCGTCATCGTCAACAACGCTCTGAAGCTGTACTCCCAGGACAAGACGGGCATGGTGGACTTTGCCCTGGAGTCAGGCGGTGAGTCAGGACCTTGGCGACTAGACAGAGGTCACCTGTCCGTGGGTGCAGCCCAGCAGTGGCTCATGTTCAGGGCAGGCTGGGCTGTGCTGGCCGCGCTCGCGCTCGCCCCCGGTGTCAGGTCCCAGCTGCGTCCGTCCCGCACACAGCGCCCGGCTGGCCGTCATGCTCCATGTGGGGAGTGTGGTTTAGCACCTCAGCTCACTGCCCTTCACAGGTGCTGCGTGTGGGCTGGTTTTTTATCCTCACCTGAGGATATGTTTTTATTGATGTCCTTGGAGGGAGAGGAGAAGACGCCTGTGAGAGGGAAACACCGACGGGCTGCCTCCCGTATGTGCCCCGACTGACGACGGAACCCGAGACGGCCAAGGCACATTTTTTTTACAAGTTGCAGGCGACGCCCACAGAAGGGGACAGCTCGCTTTCCTGTGGTGGGGGCCGAGGTGGCCACAGACCTCTGTGGTGGTGGCGGCACCAGGACCCCTCCTGGGTCTCCCAGAGCCCCGTGGGTGGTGTGGTGCGGCTCCTCCAGCCTCCGCGAGGGCCCCAGGGCCACGCCGTCCCTGCCCGGGATAGGCCGCTCCACCATCGCGGACGAAGCAGAGTCGGGGGAGCGAGGGGGCGGCTGCTGTCTTGGTTCCTCAGAGAAATAAGCGAGAAAAGTGTGAGCTGTGAGTGCTGCCGGTCCGCAGGCCGCAGCCCAGAGTTGGGGGCCAGGCGTGTCTGCAGAGTCAGCGCTGTGGCCAGTGAGGTGTCGGGCCCGTGCGCACCTTCCGTCACCGCGTCGCTGACATTGGGGTCCAGCGGACGTTTCTGCAAAGGAATCGCGAATGTTCGTAGGACGTGAGGGGAAGACCGAATGACACCCTACGTGTCACAGAAAATCTCGGTTTTCTGAGTTTTTAAAATTTAGGAATTGCAGATGAGGGCTGGGGGACTGGCGTTTCTTGGAGAAATGGAGGTGCTCAGTCCGCTTCAGTGTGTCAAGGGGTGGCAGCGATTCAGAACCTGCAGTCTTTCTCATTGCCATGTCCCCGTAGTCGAGGGCGTGAACGGTGCCTGTGGTCTGGACCCTGGTCCCCGCGGGCCTGCGCTCGGCCCTTCTTGTGGGATCTGGCCTGGGGCACAGCTGCGGCCACGCCTGAAGACCACCCGGTTCCCACGCTCGGTAGAGGCCAGCCGCCGACTGCTCGCCCTGGTGGAGATTCACGTGTTTGAAATTCAGTGATTTCTGAGGAAATCCTTTTCAATTCAGAGACATCGAGGCGGTGTTTTAACCATTCAGTTGGGACTAGTGGTTGTCCCACAGTCCGCGTGTCGTGCAGAACTCTGAGGCTCGGCGGGGTGGCCGAGGGCTGTGTCGCTGGCCCGCTGAGCTGACAAGTGACCGTGTTTGAGGAGACTGGGGGGACGTAGGAGGTTCTACAGCGAGAACTCAGTGGTTCGGGAATTCAGCCTGTTGGTCAGTGAGCTCAGTCACCTGCTTTTCCGCTCACAGCTCACCCCCGGCCCCGCCCATCGTGAGGTGGGCCCCGGCGCTCAGGGCAGGTGACGCGCAGCCAGATGGAGGGACCTGTGCCTCACAGGCTCTGCGGGGGTCTCACTGTTAGTCGTTTGTTTGGGCCTGAGGCGCTGACGCCCATTGCCCTGTGTCCTGCTGAGGGGTGGACTGGACTCTCCAGGGCCCCTTCTTGTCGTCACTGAGGTGTGGTCACCGCTGTGGGCCTGGCTGTTGAGAACTGCACACTGAGCGCGGGGTAGTGTATTCACCACGTCGTGCGGCAGCCCCGCCCTCTGGTTCTGGAACACTCTGCGTCTCAGGTGGAGACCTGTGCCATGGGCAGACACGCCCACCCCAGCGGCCGTGGTCTCTGTCCTGGCCTCAGCCCGTTAAGCCAGCCCTCCAAACCTCACCGGCCGGTACAGCGGCACCTGACTGGATTCGTTCTTCTCCGTTGAAAAGCGTGAGCAGCCGTGGCCGGGTGGCTCCGTTGGTTGGAGCATTGTCTGTGCGCCGGGAGGTTGTGGGTTCGATTCCCAGTCGGGGCGCATAGCTGGGGTTCAGGTTCGATCCCCCGTTGGGCAAGTACAGGAGGCAACAGTCGATGTTCTACCCCCCCTTCCTTTCTCTGAGAAGTCAATAAAAACGTATCCTCAGGTGAGGATTAAAAAAAAATACAAAATAAAAACATGACCCAAAGTTCACTCAGAGCTGCTGCACAGAGAGGTGCAGGTGGGCGGGAGGGGCCGTGTGTGAGGCCCTCTGGGTGTCAGCAGGGACGCAGGGCGGGAGGGGCCGTGTGTGAGGCCCTCTGGGTGTCAGCAGGGACGCAGGGCGGGAGGGGCCGTGTGTGAGGCCCTCTGGGTGTGGGCAGGGACGCAGGGCGGGAGGGGCCATGTGTGAGGCCCTCTGGGTGTCAGCAGGGACGCAGGGCGGGAGGGGCCGTGTGTGAGGCCCTCTGGGTGTCGGCAGGAACGCTGTGTACCTGGGAGCAGCCACACTCCCCACGCCGGGTCTGGAAAAAGCAGAACTGAGGTTGGGGTTGCTCCTGAAGTAGGAGCTTCTGTGTCGGTTACAAACTGAGAAGTCTGGACCTCTCAGAACCTCCCTGAGGTGGGCAGCGGCGTGGACTCGGGGTGGGAGCCTCAGGTACTGAGCGGACTCCCCTCTGCGTTAAGGCGGCAGCATCTTGAGCACTCGCTGTTCGGAGACCTACGAGACCAAGACGGCCCTGATCAGCCTGTTCGGCATCCCGCTGTGGTACTTCTCCCAGTCGCCCCGCGTGGTGATCCAGGTGAGGGGCTTGGCCCGTTGTGACCAAGTTCGTGACGTCTTTAGCTTTTCCTGAAGGCGTGCGGTGCGTGCGGGGGAGGGCAGTCCTCCACGTCCAGCTCAGTCAGGTTCCCCAGTGGACACCCCCTGGTCCCCTCTCACCCCAAGGGGACTGAGGCCCTGCCCGGCCAGCCCCGCCCCATCCTGTCCCAGGTGTGAGAGGCCCGCTCAGTGCTGGGGGTGGGCCCCTGCCCTCTGGGTGGTGTGCCTCCCGGGGCCTCCCTCAGGCACCGTCATACAGATTCAGAGCGCTGGAGGGTGAAGGGTTGAAATCGTCTGATACATTTATTTGACCTCAAAATTAAATTGCCGTCTTACATTAATGATGTTTTTGGAAGAAAATTCAAGTAATCTTTTTATGTGAAATTTCCATGGTAGTGACCTTTCCTTTAAAAGCCACAGGTCAACCTAAGAGGATTCATGAGTAAGTCCAGCATGAAGTTGGTATCCCTCAACTTAAAGTGTTGGGCCCCTGGCACTGTCCTAACAGTTACCTTGTTCTGGTGCCCAGCGGGTCTGATGTGGACGGCCAGCCCCCATCAGTCACCACAGTCCGCAGGGTCCTCAGTCACACGGAGTGGGCTCTGCACAGCCCCCGGCAGTCACCACAGTCCGCAGGGTCCTTCACTCACACGGAGTGGGCTGTGCACGGCCCCCATCAGTCACCATAGTCCGCAGGGTCCTCACTCACACGGAGTGGGCTCTGCACGGCCCCCGGCAGTCACCACAGTCCGCAGGGTCCTCACTCACACACAGTGGGCTCTGCACGGCCCCCGGCAGTCACCACAGTCCGCAGGGTCCTCACTCACAGTGGGCTGTGCACGGCCCCCGGCAGTCACCACAGTCCCCAGGGTCCTCACTCACACGGAGTGGGCTCTGCACGGCCCCCAGCAGTCACCACAGTCCGCAGGGTCCTCACTCACACACAGTGGGCTGTGCACGGCCCCCGGCAGTCACCACAGTCCACAGGGTCCTCACTCACACGGAGTGGGCTGTGCACGGCCCCCATCAGTCACCACAGTCCACAGGGTCCCTCACTCACACGGAGTGGGCTGTGCACGGCCCCCGGCAGTCACCACAGTCCACAGGGTCCCCACTCACACGGAGTGGGCTGTGCACGGCCCCCATCAGTCACCACAGTCCACAGGGTCCCCACTCACACGGAGTGGGCTCTGCACGGCCCCCATCAGTCACCACAGTCCGCAGGGTCCTCAGCGTGGTCACGTGGTCAGGAAGCAGCTGTCCTCTACCTGGTAGGCGTGTGTGAGCGAGAGAACCGTCACCTGACCGGGAAGGAGCGTGAGGACTGCTGGCTGTGTGGGTCCCCGCAGGGGGGGCTACTGGCGGGACGGGATGCCGTGCAGGCGCCAGGAGCAGCAGAGGAGCTCCTGCCCTCTGGCCGGGCAGGCGGCCACCCCGGGCTCAGACCCCACCCTCCTCGGAGAAGGCACAGAGTAGGTCACTGGATGCGGCCACACCAGTGGAACCCCCAGAAATCCACCTTCCGGGGCCTCACGAGAGGCCCTGGGCACAAAGCAGCCAGGGGGCGGCCTGGAGACGGAGTGTGGTCCTTGGGGGCCACTCCTTGGCATGGCAGCAGGAAGTATTTAAGGGCCCGGGTCCCTCCTCCCCGGGCAGGCGGAGGGGTGACCTTGGAGCCGAGTGCACGAAGGATTGGGAATGACTGTCTTCTCCACTTCGTTCTGTCCCTCCCCACCTCCCCTGCCACACAGGAAGCCTGTTCTGGTCAGCATGGCCTGGGCCGCGGGCTCCTCCGCTGCTGGGACAGGTCCTCTTGCCATCGGTGTCCTGTGCCCGTGTCGTTTTGTACCCTTGCCAGCACCTCAGGGATGAGGTGGGAACACGGGTCAGAGGGTCGGTACTGCCAGGGTCAGGCTTCCTGAGCTCGTGCGGCCTGCGCATGGGCCAGCCTGTGAGCCTGCGCTGCCCACAGCGTCAGCCACGGGGGTGTCCACTCCGGGTGCTGGTGGTTGCTGGCTGAGCCGCAGCGACCATGCGCCAGACGGGCCCCTTGCCCTGCGCGAGGCGGGCCTCCTTGTGTGGCGGGCCCGTGCACCCACCTCCTTGCGTGTCTGTGTCCTGCCCATCGTTCTCTGAGGTCCCGGTCCTCTGACTCAGTGGAACTCACGTATCGGAGACGCTCACCCTTTGGGGTTAAGTTGCAGACCCTTTTCCCTAGTTTGTCTTGATTCTTCTGATGGTGACTTTTTTACCATGTCACAGTTCGTGTTGTTACTTACACTTGGTCTTTACCGTCGAGCGTGTCTGTTTCGGCGCTGCAGCTGTCCTCTCGCTGCAGAGCCTGATGGGCTGTTGAGTCGCCGCTCTGCCTCTCCCCAGCCTGACATATACCCGGGCAACTGCTGGGCCTTCCGCGGCTCCCAGGGCTTCCTCGTGGTCCGGCTGTCGATGGAGATCCGCCCCACCAGCTTCACTCTGGAGCACATACCGAAGACGCTGTCGCCCACGGGCAACATCACCAGCGCGCCCAAGGAGTTCTCTGTCTACGTGAGTGTGCTCGGACCTGGGTGCTCCAGGAGGCCCCCTCCCCATCCCTTCGGGGTTCCCAAAGACGCTGCAAGCGGATGACTCCCTGTGTTTGCAGTGTGCAGCTGCCCCTGTCCGCCTGCCTGTGGACACGGAGTGGCAGGCCGGGCTCCCGGAGGGCGCTTCTCAGGGTTGACTGGGTCTGGTGTGTGTGGTGCTGTACTGTTTGGCTGTTAAGGCAGTTCTGACAACTGTAGGATGTTGGATTTCCAGGCAAGGGTGAGGAAGTTGGAAGAGGACGACCTGGGATCCCAGGGCCCAGAGACGTCACCGTTGCTGTGGTGGCGTGTTTCTGTCTCCTCTTTCCACCTTTAACGAATACAGTCGAGACAGCCCTTCATGAGATGTGGTTCCTACCTCAGAAAACCCCATCTTCCCAGGGCAGTGAACTCTGTACACATCGCAACACAGAGCCCAGCCCAGTGTGCAGCTAAACCCTCCCCCGCACCGCTGTCTGTGAGCGACCCGGCGTCCGTGCTGTGAGGGTCAGTCGCGTCCTCGGCCTGGACGCTGGGCGGCCCGTGCCGCTCCGAGGGAGCGTTTCTGCGGCGTTTCCACCACTGCCCTTTCTCCCCAGGTCCCTCTCCAGCGGAGTCCTTAAACCTCAGCTTCGATAGGTAGAAGTGTCTCACTCAGTCTGTATTTCCGTGCAGTTCACGTTGTGTTTCCTTTTTTGCAGATTCTAGTTTTGTTTTATTCGCTTATCTTCAGAGATCTTAGTTTCCTTATGAGTGTTGGAGCTTTCTAATCGTGGGTCATCCTGTCCTGTCACAGGTGGCGGTTTTTTATCCTCAGCTGGAATGGGAGGGAGAGAGAGAGAGAGAAACATCGCTGTGAGAGAGACACCTCGATTGGCTGCCTCCCACATGACCCGACCAGGGCTGGGGACGAACCGCAACTGAGGTACATGCCCTTGAGAGGAATTGAACCCGCGACTCATTGGTCTGTGGGCCCAGGCTCTAACCACTGAGCCAAACCAGCCAGGGCCTGCCCCCGGTTCTGTACTGTTTAATACCATCTTTGTCACATGTGCTTATTGCCCTGTGGTTCCCTCCATGTTATGCCCAGAAAGTCATCTCCCACGCGGAGCAGGTGTCTAGACGGTGCCTGTGTTCCCAGGGTTGTGGCTGACCAGACACGCTGCGGTGCGGGCCCAGAGCCCCGTGAAGCGTAGACGTTCCGTCCAGCCGCTGCGGCCTGACGGGTGTGCAGCAGCAGTGCGTCTAAAAGCAGTGCGCCCTCTAATTAAAGACAGGTTATTGCCAGACACCTTAACCGTCGTGTGAGCCCTGAGCAGGTCCTGAGCGTTTGCCGGCGGAGGGTCTTTGCCTCGTCGATGGCTGCACACTGCTCGGGGACTGGTCAGGGCGCTGCTGCTGGAGGCTGGGGTGGCTGTGCACTTTCTTTTTTTATTTATTTATTTTAAAATATGTTTTCATTGAGTTTTGGAGAGAGGGGAAGGGAGGGAGAGAGAGAGAGAGACATCTATGTGAGAGTGAAACATCCATCAGCTGCCTCCTGCACGCCCCCTACTGGGGATCGAGCCTGCAACCTGGGCATGTGCCCTGACCAGGAGTCGAACCAGGACCTCTCAGTCCATGGGGCGACGCTCAGTCCTCTGAGCCACACTGGCCGGGCAGCTCCTGTGTGGGTCAGCTCCTCCCGTGAGCGATCTCTGGCATGCGGTGCTGTCGACAGCATTTCCCTGCAGCTGATCTCTCCAGACCTGAGGCGATGGCCGCTGCTCTGTGGACTCGGTGTGTTGATAGTCTGGGTCCTCTGTTGCTCTCCAACAGTCTTCACAGCGTCTTCACCAGGAGTAGCTTCCATGTCAGGAAAGCCCTTTGTTGGCTCCTCGTCCCCTAAGGTCCCGTCATGAGTTTGCAGCCAGTCAGCCCCGCCCTCGGGCTCCACTTCTAACTCTGGTTCTCCTGCTGTTCCCACCCGTCCGCAGCCGCTCCCTCCACTGAGGTCTGGAGCCGCAGAGTCAGCCACGAGGGCTGGAATCGCCTCCTTCCACACTCCTGTTCGTGTTGACATTCTGACCTCTTCCCCTGACTGCGATGTTCTTAGTGGCATCTAGAATGGTGACTCCTTGCAGAGGTTTCCAGTTGGCTTTGCCCAGATCCATCGGAGGAATCGCTGTCTATGGCAGCCATAGCCTTACGGAGTGTGTTTCTTAAATAAGACTTGAAAGTTGAGATCAAGCCTTGACCCACGGGCTGCCGAGTGGGTGCTGTGTTAGCATGAAAACAACACGAATCCCATTGTCCGTCTCCCTCCGAGCTGAGTGACCAGGTGCATTGTCAGGGAGCAGTGATACTTTGAAAGGAATCCTTTTTCCTGACCATAAGTGTCAGCGCTGTCTCCGTACAGACACAGACAGAGGACACCAAGCATATGCTTAAGGCCCTGGGGTTTTCGGGTGGTCAGTGAGCACTGGCTTCAGCCGGCAGTCACAGCTGCGTGAGCCCCAGCAGCAGAGTCAGCCTGCCCTTGAAGCTCCGAAGCCGGCACTGACTTCTCTCTGGCTGGGAAGGCCCTAGATGGCGTCTTCCTCCGGGACAGGCTTTTTCCTGCACTGAGGCTGTTGCTGAGTGTGGTCACCTTCATGAATCACCTTAGCTAGGTCTTCTGGAGAACGTGCTGCTTCCCCTTGGAGGCGGCCTCTCCCCTTGAACCTCATGACCCGACCTCCGCCAGCTTCCTCAGCTCTCACCAAGTCGAGGAGAGTGAGGGCCCGGCTCTGCGTTAGGCCTGGGCTCCAGGGAGTGTGGTGGCCTGTTGATCTCTACCCAGACCAGTCCAGCTGTCCCCACACCAGCGGGAGGCTGTTTCTCGTCTTGCCCTCGTGTGCACCGGGCAGCACGCGCGGTTCCCTTCACGAGCCTCTACTCTCCTCTCCTCTGTGCGCACAGCCTGGCTGCTTGGTCGGGGGCCTAGCTTTGGGCCCATCTCAGCTTTGCCATGCCTTCCTCACCGAGCCTGATCGTTTCCAGCTTTTGATTTAAAGCGAGACGGGCGACTCTTCCTCTCACTCGGTCGAGGGGCCGTTAGGGATAGTCATTGGCCCAGTTTCGGTGTTGTTGTGTCTCGGGGAACAGGGAACCCGAGGAGATGCGGAGGCACTTGGAGGAGGAGTCAGCACACACATTTACTAGTTAAGTTCACCATCGTAAACGGTGTGGTTTGTGGTGCCCCAAAATAACCACTGATCACAGACCTCTGTGTATAAAGGAAAAGTTTGGGATATTGTGAGAATTACCTACATGTGACACAGAGACATGAAGTGAGCGTGTGCTGTTGGAAAAATGGGTCCCTGGATGCACTGGACACAGGGTTCCCACAAACCTTGGTCTTTAAAACACACAGGATCTGCAAAGGGCAGCAACGCGAGGTTGCCTGTGCTTCTTCACGGGGGGATACATATGGCGTACATCTACCCCTTCCTAATTATTGCGCATGCACTCCAGCGGCCGTGAGCACGTTCGCGTGGCCGTGTGGCCGTCCCCAGCACCGTCCAGAGCCAGCCTGGCATTTTCCCAACCAAGCCCCGCCCCTCGCAAACGGTAGCTCCCCTAGCGCCCACCCTGCTGCCTTCTGTCCATGGAGCTTCATGCCAGCGTCCAGCCCGTCTCCGTCTCAGTAAGGGGAACACCTCCCTCACAGCCGATGGGAGTTGCAGAAAGCCCTGAACTGAGTGCCCGGGGTGATGCCTTCCAGAGAGGCCCTCATCGCCATGGTGATGGAGACTGACTTCCCCCGCTCACTGGAGAGCAGCAGTTAGTCATTTTCCATGATTCAGTGACAACCTGGCTTTGGTTTCAGGGACTAGAAAATGAGTATCAAGAAGAAGGACAGCTGCTGGGACAGTTTGTGTTCGACCAAGATGGGGAGTCACTCCAGATGTTCCCTGTCCCGGTAAGCACCTGCGCCCCCCACACTGGCCCCCAGTTCCCTCGCCCCCCCGGAGCCAGCAGGACCTGCATGACATTAACAGAACTGTCAGAAGTGCATGAGGGTCGACCTCTGGGAAAAGGGAAGCTGAGCTCCTAGCTTTTTTCCTGAGGGAACCTTTTTATTTTATTATTATTTTATTTATTTATTTAATTAATTTATTTATTTTGGTACGTGCCCCTAGCGGGAACCAAACCCCGGACTCTCTGGTCCACAGGCTGAGGCTCCAACCGCTGAGCCAAACCAGCCAGGGCATGAGGGAGCCTTTTTAGTGTGCATCTTACTCCCCACAAATGTCTCCCGTGCTGGAACAGTCTCGGTTTCCTCTGAGCTTTGTGTGCTGTCAGATGACTTAGTACATCATGAAAAATGTCAGTTCCAGTTTGGCTGCTTTCTCTCAAATAGCACGGTTGGGAAAGTGGTTGGGCTCGGGCGTGTTCTTGTGAAATAAGTTGAATGTTTTTTTCTCCCCTTTGCTTTCAGGAAAGACCCGAAAGACCGTTCCAAATAGTGGAACTTAGGATTTTCTCCAACTGGGGCCACCCTGAATACACTTGTCTCTATCGGTTCCGAGTCCACGGAGAGCCTGTCAAGTAGGGATCCTCCTCAACACTGTTGTACATTTTGTATATACTGGACATCCTGAGACACTGGACCCTCCCCTCCTGATGAGGGCACAGGGACACACAGGATGACGTCACCTGTTGCCAGCAGGACACGGGGATTGGAGCAATAAAGGCTGTGACGCCCGCGTGCTGCCTGTCCACAGGGAATTGCGTGTTGAGTGCTGAGTTACAGAGATCGTTAGCAACAGGTGATCTGGACTGTTCATCTGAATGTATGGTTCACTAAGACACTCACTTTGTTTTGGGGATTTGTTTTTACACTTAAGCTGTTTATATTCATATTTTCTTGATGTCAGGAACAAAGCGAATGAAGTTAAAAGGTTCGACATGTTCTTGAAGCTTTCACACAACGGCCATTCACTGGCCCTTCTCACGGACTTTGGGGCGGAGACATAGTTTATCTTTTCAGGGAAAAATCAGTGTCACCAAATTTCAGTCCTGAACTCCTTTCCTTTAGGTGGGATGTGTCCTTTATTTATTCAGCACCGGTAGTTATTTTACATCACCAGGTGGGCAAATGATGAAAATGTGTTTCTGCTTAGTTTGCTCTGAGATTTTCCGTAGAACTCAGTGTGCTAACACTCTCGGGAACACCGGGGCCTTTCTTCTCGGGGGGTTGAAGTGGGTCTGCTTGGGAAGGGGATGGTCTGGGTATAAACACACAAACGTAGTTCTCAGGTCTCCACTGGGCTCATCCCACTGGGGTCACCCTGGAGTGTTCGCTTCACGGTATGAATAGGAACCACGCAATCTGATCTCACCGAGCTCTTCAGGTTTTCTTTGGAAAGCAAACACTAACGGCTGCAGGTGATCCAGAGACTGCTTTTACCCCAGCGTGGGATCAGGGAGCGTCCCTGCGGCAGACCGGCAGACCGCTGTCTGGTTTCTCACGGCCGCACTTGCACTGGCTGGGGCTGGGATCCGCCTTTTCTGAAGGCTGTCGGCCAGGCCCCTTCGATTCCTGTGAGACTCACTTTGGATATAATTAATATTTAATATTGAGACTATTTAACTGAGCAGACTTTATAAATGAGATATCCACAAGGCACTTCAGGTGTTAAGATGTTTTACCTTAAATTTATTTAAGTTTTATTGGGTTAAGACAGTTTCTTGGTGTATCATAAATGTATTTTCAGAAAAAGATAAAATGATGGTGCTGACAGGTTTTCTGGAGTTTTATGTATATTGCTCAACAGTCCTCAAATACAAAAACTAGGTAGCTTTTTTTCCACTTAGAATTGAAACTATGCAGTTCAGTTGGATAAAATGTATACAGATGTGTCCTATATTACAGGATAAATATATAAGAATTTCCTATATAAAACTAAATTTGGGAGTTGGGGTGGAAATATTTTGAATATTAATTTATTTTTAAAGAAGCAAGATAGGACTTTGTGCAGTGTATTTTTGTAAATGCTTTTCCAAATATGTCTCTGGTAGTGCTGCTGTTGCTGCCACCAAACTGATAAGATGCTATTGAAATGTTTAAATAAAGAGTTTTAATTTTTAAAAGTGCATGTGATATTTCAAATGAATAATAAACAGCGTATTTCTTTTGTCAGTGGCTTTGTGTCTGCCCTTGGGCCGGGGGAGGGACCACTGGGCCTGGGTTCCTTCCTGGGTGCGTCTGTCCCCGTCACCGGCCTTGCCAGGCCGACCTCCCAGGGCACCCGGGCTCGGGCCACGCTCGGAGACAGGCTGGACTCCGGAGAGGGCTGCCTGGCCGGGAGAGAAGGGAAGGAGATGGATCTCCTCGAAACAAGTCCGTCCTGGGCTTCGGGAGCTCACGTTCCCGCCAACCCAGATGTTGTTCCTTCAGTAGCACGGGGCGGGTAAAGTGAGTCTGCGGTTGTCCTCGCGGGAAGGGAACACCGCAAGTGCTTAATAATGAACTTCCGAGTACTCACCTGTCAACCTACTTCTGCGCCCCTCCCCCGGGTGTACGGCCGCCTCCTGGGTGCGGGCACCGAGCTCAGGGTGCGGGCAACGAGTTCAGGGTGCGGGCACCACGCTCAGGGTGCGGGCACCACGCTCAGGGTGCGGGCAACGAGTTCAGGGTGCGGGCACCACGCTCAGGGTGCGGGCACCACGCTCAGGGTGCGGGCACCGAGCCGGGGGTGCGGGCACCGCGCTCAGGGTGCGGGCACCGCGCTCAGGGTGCGGGCACCGAGCCGGGGGTGCGGGCACCGCGCTCAGGGTGCGGGCACCGCGCTCAGGGTCCTGGCGCGCGAGCCGGCTGGTGCCGGGGGCGCCGAGCGTGGCCGGCGGGCTGCCCGGAGGAGACGCGGCGGGCCCGGCTGCAGAGGCGCCTCCCCGCCCGTTTCATTCCGGCGACCGGTGCGCCTGCCCCGCACAGATGGACCCTCGGCTCCGGCTCCGCCCCGCACGCCAGCGCCGCACACTCCGCCCCGTCCGCGCCTCGCGTTTCTCCGGTGATCGCAAAGCTGTCGCGGGTCTGGCCGCTCGTGGGCTGGGACGCCACAGCCGGCGGCCGGGAGGAGGAGCCGGCCCGACACGCCCGCCCGAGGGCGCGGAGCAAGGCGCCACGCCGACCTTCGCGCGCCGCCCCCGTGGGCCGGGACTGAACACCGACGGCCGCCCTCCCGCACGTCCGCGGTCGCCGGCGGGCTGTCCCGGAGCCGCGCCCCGCCCCCGCGTGCGGCCACCATTGTGGCGTCAGCGCGCCGCCCGGTCACGTGGCCTCCCCGGCTCCGCCGTCGCCCGCGGTCACGTGGCCGCCCGTCGGCGCGCCCGCCCCCCAGCAGTCGCGCTCCTCGCGGCCACCGTAGAGGACGTCCGGCGGCCGCCGGGACGGAAGCCGAGAGGCGCTGCCGACCGCGCCTGCGACAGCGTCAGCCCTGCGCGGAGCGCCGGCCGATGGCGGCGACGGCGGCGATGGCCGAGCAGGAGAGCGCCCGCAACGGCGCCCGCAACCGCGGCGGCGTCCAGCGCGTGGAGGGCAAGCTGCGCGCCAGCGTGGAGAAGGGCGACTACTACGAGGCGCACCAGATGTACCGCACCCTCTTCTTCAGGTAGCGCCCGCCGCGGGCCCGGCCGCCCCGCCGCTCCGCCCGCCTCACGCCCTCTCCCGCCGGAGCGCCGCCCGGCCCGGCCCGGCCCGGCCCCGCTGGTCGCCCCCGGGCGGCTGTTGCCGCTGCGCTGGCCGCCGGCCACGTGCGCGCGGGGCGGGCCGCCGGGAGCCCGCGGGACGCCGGTTCCGCGCGCGGGTGGGCCGGTCGCGCGACCTCGCCCACGCGCCTTTCCGGGGCTCGGCGCGGCTTCCTCGGCGGCGGGTCCGAGGCAGCGCCGCGCGTTTGTGCCGGAACCGGGTCGGCTTCCTGCGCGGACGACCCTCCCGTAAGGGACCGCGGGCCGTGGGTCAGTCCTGGTCGTGCCTAACCGGGTCCGGAGGGTCCGGTCCGCGGACGGAGGGCGGGGGTCGGCCTTGGCCCCCGGGTCTGGGCGGGGGCGGGGGGAGAGGGGACGGGCTGCCTCCCGCACCCCCGACCGGCCTGGCCGAGCTGCGACCCAGGCCCTGCCCTTGACCGGACCGGACCGAACCCGAGACTCCCTGGTCCTGGCCGACGCTCAGGCCGCGGAGGCAGACCGGCCAGGGCGTGGAGGCCGGGCCCTGACATGTCCCTAAGCGGCGGGTCGGGCCGGTGTCCTGGCCCCGGAGGTGCTGCTGCTCGGCTCCGGGTGACCGGGTGAGACGGTGCCCCGCCGGCTGGGCCGCGCCCCGCTCTGGAGGGACAGCAACGATCGTGCCGCCGCTGCCCTCGGGCCGGTGGTGAGCGTTTGCACCGCGATCAGTCCGCAGACGGGACCTTCCGGGACAGACAGGTGCCCTGGTCCTGAGCCAGGTCTGCGGCCATGGCTGCCGGAGGAGCCTGCTTGGCCTCCCAGCGCTCAGTCCCTCGGTCCAGGGTCCATGCCGGCGACCTGGGCATGGTGATGCAGGGGCCGCTCTGCGCTGCGGCCTGACCTGTGACCCCCAGCACCTTGCTGACCCTCTGGGCCCGGCTTCCTCGGGGGTCCCTCGGGGGTCTCTGTGCCCGTCAGGACTCGTGCGAGGTGAGCCGGCTGCCCTTGGCTCCCGTGGGGACCGAGGCAGCGGCGGCTGAGTGGCCGCCAGGAGGCCCAGCTGAAACAGGCCGGAGCGGTCCCTGCCCCTCCCGAGAACAGCCCAGGCCCAGACCGATTCCAGCCCTGGTTTGGAGCCCTGCACAGTGTAGCTCCCGGGGCTCAGGGTCACCGAGCTTCGCCAATTGTTAGATGTCCTCCTACAAGTGACTGTGTACATGGGCTTATGTTTAAGGATTCACAGGACAGGTGCAATTGCATGAGTTTTCACACATGTGCACACCCATGAAACGGTCACCAATCAAGAAACTGAAAATACCCAGCACCTCTAAAAGTTTCTCATCTGCCTTAATAGTGAGTCTCTTCCAGTCCCCCCCCTCCGCCCCTGCGACCACTGATCTGTCCCAGTAGACTGACTTGTATTTTCTAGAGTTTCATGCAAGTGGGATGCTGATATGTCCTTTTTTCTGAGGACATTTTGAATTCACTCAGCGTGATTGTTTTGTGATTCACCCTTGTGTGTATCAGTTCACTTTTAGTGCCGAGGGGTAACCCATTGTGTGGATGGACTACCTACCCACTGACGCGTTGGGTAAACTTGCCACGTTATGCTATTTAACTCACTGACATTATGTCGCAGGGCAGTGTGGGGAGCAGCGCGGAGAGAGGAGGAATTGGGCAGCGGGCAGATGTGTCCGTCCCGTGGGTGTGCCCGCAGGAGTGGGCGTGGTTGCTGGTTCAGCTGGTTCCCGGGGCTGAACATCAGCCCTTGGCTCAGTCCCGCCGTGGAGGCAGTGGGCTGTCTCCTTGGGCACCTTGTGATGGGTCAGCTCCTCCCATGGCTTTGGTGTTGCCCTGCAGGGTGGCCGGTGCCCTGCCATCGCCTCGCAGAGGCCCTGCCCTGAGCTCAGGCCTTCCTGAGGTCGGTGCTGATGGTCGAGGGTGGCCTATAGCCTTGGTTTGCCTCTTAAATCAAGTGAGGAAGTTTAAGAAAAGAAAACCTTAGGACACGAGTTCCCTGCAGCCCAGAGTAACCTGAGCTTTCCCTGAAGGAGCGGCCGGGCAGACAGCGGCCCCCTCAGCTCAGGCTGTCTGGGTGACGAGCCTCGAGAGGTGCCGGTCACTGAGATGCCGTGTCCTCTGTCTTCATTTGACACGCACAGTGGCTTGTTTGAAATTAAATTTATTGAGGTAACAATGTTTAAAACATACATTTCAAGTGTACATGACTACAGTTCGGCATCTGTGACTCTGTAGGAGCTCCACCCGGAGTCTAGTCTCCTTCCTAAGTCACCCCACATGTGACCCCTTCTCCTGGGGCAGCCGTCGTTTAGCCCTCTGTCCACCAGCTGGGTTCTGTGTTGTTCACTCGTTTCCGACTCTGCATGTGAGTGGAGCCGTGATGTGGGTCTTCCCAACTTACGCCACTCAGCCCGGTAGCCTCTGGGTCCACCCGTGTTGTTGCGAATGCTCAGATCTCACTCGCTGTTGTTGCGGAGTAACACTCCATTGTGTGTATGTGCCACAGCTGCTTTTACCTTTACATTTACTTTTTATTGATTTGAGGAGAGAGAGAAAGAGAAACACCGATTTGTTCCTCTTAGTTATGCATTCACCGGTTGATTCTCGTGTGTGCCCTGACCGGGGATTGAACCCGCAACCTTGGTGTATCGGGACGACTCTGAGCGGCTGAGTCACCGGCAGGGCGCGCACCCCAGCCCCTTTCCCCTCGCCCGCCGATGGGCACTGGGCTGCGTCCACGTCTTGGCTGTAGCAAACAGCACGTGGCACGCGTCTTTCTGAATGAATGTTTTCGTGCTCTTTGGATAAATACCCAGAGGAGGGATTTCTGGGTCATGTGGAAGCTCTGTTTTTAATTTTTTTGAGGGAACCAGTGTGCAGCCGCACCAGCAGTGCCCAGGCTTCCCTTTTCTCCACATCCTGGCCAGTGGTTGTCATGTCTCCTCTCCTTGGTAATAGCCATTCAGACAGGTGTGAGCTGATACCTCCTGGTGGTTTTGAATTGCGTTTTCCTAGTCCGCGGTGTCGAACATCTTTTCGTGTGCTTGTTAGCCATCTCTCCATCTTTCCTGGGAAAATGTCTATTCAGAACGTATGCCCATTTTTAAGTTGTTTTGTTGTTGTTGAGTTGTGTGGATTTTTTATGTTTTTTAGATAGTAACCCCCTATCAGATACATGATCTGTAAATATTTTCTCTCATTTAGTTGGTTGCCTTTTCGTTTTGTTGATTGGTTCCTTTTCTGTGCAGAATCTTTTTAGTTTGATGGGTTCCCACTTGGTGTTTGTGTGTTCTTTCCTTTGCCATTGGAGTCAAATTCACAAAAACACCACTGAGACCGACGTCAGAGAGCTGAGCACCTGTTTCTTCTAGGTGTCTTATTGTTCCAGGTCTTACATTCAGGTCTTTATTCCATTTTGAGTTGATTAACAAGTGTCTGGTGTCAGATTTGAGGAGAGAGAAAGCAGTCTAGTTTTATTTTTTTGCATGAGGCCGTCCAGTTTTCCCAGCACCGTCTATCGAAGACCCCTCCTTTCTCCATTGTATGTTCTTGGCGGCTTCGTCATAAATTAGTTGCCCATGTATGTGTGGGTTTGTTTCTGGGCTCTTGATTCTGTTCTGTTCGTCTGTGTGTCTGTTTTTCTACCAGTACCACACTGTTTTGATTATTGTAGCTTTGTAGTATGGCTTGAAATCAGGGAGCGTAATGCCTCCGGCTTTGGGTTTTCCCCCTCAAGATGGCTATTCAGGGTCGTTTGTGGTTCTATACAAATGTCAGGATATTTTGTTCTGTTTTTGTGAAAAATGCCATTGGGTTTTGATTGACTATAGATTGCTTTAGGCAGTATGGACATTCTAACTTTGCTCATCCTTCCCGCCTGCCGTGAGCACAGAACCTTCCGTGTTCGTCGTCGTCGTCTTACAGTTCCCTTGTATGGGCCTTTCCCCTCGGCTGCATGTCTCTGTAGGCATTTGTCCTCTTTGTTGCGACTGTAAACGGGGTCGTTTTCCTAATCTATGCCTTCTGACAGTTCTAGTGTATGGAAGTGCAGCTGCTGTGTACGTACTTGTCGCTTGACTGCATTTGTTTATTAGTCCTAAAATCTTTAAGATTTTCATATGTAAATTTGTCATCTGCGAATAGTGGCAGTTTTCATTCTTTCCTTCCAATTTGGATGTGTTTTGTTTATTTTTCTTGCCTGATTGCTCTGGCCAGGACTTCCAGTACTAGTTGAATAAAATTGGCGAGAGTGGGCATCCTTGTCTCGCTCCTCATCTCAGAGGGTGATGTTAGCTGTGGGCTGTCACATAGGGCCTTTATTATGTTGAGGTCTTTTCTTTGTCTGTCTCCATTTTATGGAGTGTTTTTATCATAAGTGGATGTTGTATCTTATCAGATGCTTTTTCTACAGCTGTTGAGATGGTCATGTGATTTTTGTCCTGCAGGTGTTCATGGGATGAGTCAGGTCGATTGATTTGCGAAGGTTGACCCCTCCCTCCATCCCTGGAATGAGCGGCTCGATGCAGCTGCAGGACCCTTTCAGTGTGTGTGCTCCATCTGTCCGTGTTTTGTGGAGGGTCTCTGCATCGTGCTCGTCAGCGACACGGGCCTGTGCAGGCTCGTCCTGCCCGGATGGTGTCAGGGTCCTGTCGGCCTCGTGGACGGGTTGGGAAGTGGCCTGAAGGAGTCTGAGGAGGGCAGGCATCAGGTCTTCCCCTTCCCCTGAACTTCATGCTGTGATTGTCTGACACCGTGTTCCAAACCACAGTCCTGCCTCACTGCGGCGGTCACCCTGCGGGTCGCTGTGCGTTTGTCTCTGGTTCGGGCAGGAGCTCCTGTCAGTGTTGGTCGTGCTGCCGTCTTGTGGATGCCTGGCTCTCGTCTGAAAGCCTTCCTCTCGCGTCTGGAGGGCGGCTGCACTGGGTAGAGGATTCCTGGCTGGCTGTTCCCGTCTCTTAGCGTTCTGCGTATATCATTCTACTCTCTTCTGGCTGTAGTTTCCTCTGAGAAGTCTGGTAACCTGATGGGCTTCCTCTGGAGGCTGCTGTCTTTCCCCCTGGCTGCCTTGAGAACTCTTTTTTGTCATTAGTTTTGACAATTTTAAGATCGTGTGTCCTGCCCTGGCCAGTTTGGCTCAGAGGTTAGAGCGTTGGCCTGCGGTCCAGAGAGGCCCGGGTTCGGTTCCCGCTAAGGGCACGCATCTCGGTTGCAGTTTGTCCCCGGCCCTGGTTGGGTTGTGCAGGAGGCAGCCACTCGATGTGTACCTTTCACGTCGATGTTTCTCTCTCTCTCTCTTCCTCTCTCTCCCTCCCACTCTATCTGAACAAAAAATGGAAAAATGTCCTTAGGTGAGGATAAAAAAAAAAAATTAAAAAAAAGACCGTGTGTCCTGGAGAAGGTCTGTGTGTTGAGTGACTAGGTGTCTGTTGGCTTCCTGCACTTGGGTGCTGTCCTCCCCAGGTTTGGGGAGTCCTGATGATTTCTCTCAACGGGCTCTTTGTTGTACCGCCCCTTCTGGGATACCCCACCCCTTCTGGGATACTCCCCCCCTTCTGGGATACTCCCCCCCTTCTGGGATACTCCCCCCCTTCTGGGATACCCATTATCCTGTGTTGCCTTTTCTGAGGGACTCAGTCATCCTGGCCGACGTTCCCTCTGCCCCCTGGACCTGTCTGCAAGCTCCCTCGTCTCCCACGCGGTCCGCTGCGTTCCCGGTGCTCTCCAGTGCGTCTTCTCACTTCTGGGGTCCTGAGCTCCAGAGTTTCTGTTTAGTGCTTTTTCACAGTTTCAGTCTTTTTGGTCCCATGCTCATTGTGCTAATCTGTCTTATTCCTGAGCTCACTGAGCTGCCTTTCTGAGTGTTAGTGTGTCCTGTTGGGTTTCTTCGTGGCTGCTGTGAGTTCTCTGTCTCTAGGTCCTGTCCTCCATGACTTAGGGTTTGGTTTCTGGAGACCAGTCACTTTGTCTGTTGCTCATGGCTTGACAGGCTGTACTTCTGCACGTTTGGGGTGGTGGGCACCTTCTCTTAGGCCCGTCTTGACTGGGTAATTAGAGGCCATTCTCCTGTTTCCCAGTAGATGGCGCTCTCTGCACGTTTCTGTTTCACCTGCGCCTGCCTCCTGCACCTCTGGGGTTGCAGCGTGGGGGCCAGGCAGTGCTCATGAGAGTTGCCCTGGGTGACCAGGGTAGCGCGTGTCCTCACTGTGTTCAGGTCACCTGGGCCTCGGGGCACCACCACTGTAGTTGGCGGATGTGGCAGGTGGGGGAGCCTGGTTTGCAAGCCTGCTGCACTGCTCCCCGTCCCCTGTGGCTGCTGGTGTCCCCGTGCTGCGGCCTCTCACCAGGCTCTCTGGTGGCGTGAGCACCACTGACCGGGGAGGGAGCTGTTCTCTCGAGGGCTGCCTTTTGTCCTCCCCTGGGCGCAGTGTGGGGCCTCCAGCGTGCGCGGGGATGGGCTGTGTGGGTCTCAGGCGTCCTGGGCATTGGGCAGGGCGGTCTTTGTTGGGTTGTGGTGGTGATGACAAGTTGTAGATCTGGGGGAGAGACTCAGCCGGCTCACTGTGTGCGGTGCTCTTTCTAAGAATAGGAGCAAAGCAAGCTCACGAGCGCACAGACGCAGTGCTGTGGGTGGCGTGCTGCTGCGGAGGCCCGTTGTTGGCTGGCAGGTGGGGGGTGCTGAGCGACCTGCTGCTCTCAGCCCTGCTCAGTCACCCGCACACTCAGTCCCTTCCCACTCCCGGAGCTGCGGAGACTGCTCTCGTCTCGTGGACGCCTTTCCCCCTTCACTCTGCAGCTCTTCCCGATCCTTCCCGGTGCTTCCAGGTGGACGGGCGTGGTGGGGGGACCCAGGAACTTGGTTTACCTGCCTTTCAGGGACTTCTTTTTCCCTCATCTGGTTTTCTAAGACATTCTCTCTTCCTACCTGAGACAGAGCAGTCCAGTATTGTGAATGAGCCGAGACAGGCTGGTGTGATGGTCACTCAGGGTAAGGCCTGCTCCTGGGGGGTCCGTGCAGGTGGAGCTGTGTCTCAGGGTGCTTTCTGGAGCTCTGTGGCGGTGCAGGGACCAGGCTGTGTGTGTGTGTGCGTGTGCGTGTGTGATGGGGGACACACCACTGTCAGCAGCACACACAGGCCATGGAGTGACCTTTGGCTGGTGCAGGGTGTCCCCCCATGTCCAGGCAGCCGGAGGGCCCTGCTGGCAGGATGGGGTTGTGTTCTCCTGGGGTGTCTGCTTGGGGGGAAGCCTTTTAGAAGGAAAGATGTTTCTGTGGTGACTCGAACAGCCTACCATTCGCACCCTCCTGACTGGAAGTGAAGTGGGACCGAGCCTGTGCGTGCTCCTCTGGTGTGTTTGGGCTGGAGGCACAGACGGGATTCCCTGGGATCCCTGAGCTGCAGGACAGCCAGCAAGCCAGGTGCTCTGGGCCCCGCCTCGCAGGCCAGCCCAGCTCCCTGCTGTCTCTCTTGCGGGCGGCTCTGCATCTGGACACGCTGTTTGTTGCAGACGGACCCTGTCCTGTCCGTCCTGTCTGCGTTTAGTCGCCTGCCAGGCTCCGGCGGCCCTGCCCCTCTCCTCACGCCATTCCCAGGTCCTGTCCTTTGTGACACATGCATTCAGAGTGGGGCACCCGTGCAGGACGAGGGGGTGACGGTGCCACCCGGGCCTGTGCCCCCTGTGGGAAGTGAGGGGCATGCTGAGAAAGTTAGCCGAGTCATGGTGGGTGTTGTCCCAGTGAGACTTCACCCAGAGCACCTCTGTCCCTCGTCCCCTCCACGCAGCACCTGCTGCTGTGGTTCCCAGGCGTGGCACTGCAGAGGCACGGTCTGCTGGGCCCGAGGCCACGTCACTGACACAGGGACTCCATGCCGGCCAGGGGCTAGGAGCGCTGACTGACCCCTGGGGGCACGTGCCAGGACTCGGGGTGGTAGGGGTCTCAGGAAACCACACACAGTGTGTGTCTATTCTGCTGGGAGGTGCATTTATAAGCTTTCATGGGATCTTTAGAATTCGACCTCTGAGACCACCCTGCTGTGCTCCGTGTGCGGCTGGACCTCACGCTCTGCTCCTGTCCCCTGGCGCAGGTACATGTCCCAGAGCAAGCACACGGAGGCCCGGGAGCTCATGTGCTCGGGAGCCCTGCTCTTCTTCAGCCACGGCCAGGTGAGCCGCAGCCTCGCCCGGCCTTCTCCCCTGGGGGGGAGGCGCCGCAGGCCTGGGCCAGAGGCTGTTCTTTGGGCTGCTTTGCTGCGTCTTCCGAACACAGAGCTTTCTTTCCAACAGTGTGGTTCTTGTTTATTTCCACGTTTTGTAGCAAAACAGTGCTGCGGACTTGTCCATGCTGGTCCTGGAGTCGCTGGAGAAGGCGGAAGTGGAGGTGGCCGACGAGCTGCTGGGTGAGGCTCCCTCGGCGCACGGGGCGCCTTTCCGGACGTTCCGAGCTGCTGTGTGCTGTGGCCCCCCACACGGGGGCCACGGCCGTGTCCCCAGCACCTGTTCCTTCAGTGCGCTGCTGGGACGGCCAGGAGCCCGCTGCTGCCTCTGCCCCTCAGCTCCGCCCCCTCCCGCCGAGAGCACTGGGCCGTGGGGGCGCACCAGGACGCACTGCAGGGAGAGCCGAGGTCCTGGTGTGCTCCCTGAATTGGGTCTGTTTGTGTGGTTCTCAGAAAACCTGGCCAAACTGTTTAGTCTGATGGATCCAAATTCTCCGGAGCGAGTGGCCTTTGTGTCTAGAGCCCTGAAGTGGTCCAGTGGAGGGTCCGGGAGACTGGGCCACCCCCGGCTGCACCAGCTGCTGGCCCTCACGCTGTGGAGAGGTAGGTCTGCTGTGGGGCTCGGAGGCGCCCGCGGCTCCGCGAGGCCGGGACCTGACGGTGGGATGGTGGCCACACGGCCTGGCCCTTTCTCTCCGTGGAGGAGGTGGCCACCTGCAGGGCAGTTGGGATCACCCAGGTCCGACCTGTGTTGCCAGCTGGCGTTGATTTGGCGCTGTTTTCCCGGCCTGTTTCTGTGGGGGGGCCCGACGGCGCCCATGTGCGTGGTGCAGACAATCCCAGGCGCTCGGTCACGGAGCTGTGGGCTGGGAGCCACGGCCCGTGTGTTCAGTAGGGATGATGGAGCGTTCGGGACACAGACCATGGGTGAGACGGGCAGTGTTCCAGCCAGGGGCTCCCCTCCCACCGGCCCCCCAGCTGTGGAGAAGGCTGTCTGAGGGCCACCCACAGAGACCAGCGGACAGCAGACCAAGTTGGTGCTGGGTCCACGCTGCTGTAGCTGTCAGGGCGCAGCTCCGTCCCAGGGATCGGAGGGGCCTGGGGTAGCTGTTTGCCTCGTTTTCCTTCTCCAGTGGATGCTCTAAAACCAAAGGGTGGTTTGGGGGTTGGAGGGAGAGGGAGGGGGCACAGCAGAACAGCTAGAGGGACGCTGGCTCCACGGTGCCAGACTGATGCTGAGGTCGCGGGCAGGGGGCACGTGCAGGCGGAGCCACGTTCCAGTGCAGGGGTGAGGGCTGGGGACGGCGGGGACGGGCGGGGGCCAGTGCGGCCTGTGAGCAGGGCAGTGGCTGGCCGGTGTGGGGGGAGCTGGTGTCCTGTGCGTCTCAGGCTACCGGGCAGCATCCCCCCCTTGTGGCAGCCAGATGAGTGGGGTTAAGTCGCTGGGGTGAGAGCTGGCCCTGTAGAAGCAGGTTGGTGAGCGTCTGGGGGTGGAGGGGCACGTGGTCACAGTGAGGCCCAGGCTGCAGCCTCAGTCCTTGATGACGTGGGGAAGGCGGGACTTGGCTCATGTTTATAAACACCAGACCATTGGAGCACACTTCCAGTGAAACGCCAGCACACAGCTGAGGTTCAAGGACGCGTGTTCAGAGAGCCCTGCAGCTCCGTGTCGGCCACGTGCAGCCGGGAAGGTGGGCTAGGCCGCTGGCTCACAGGCACGCCAGCCGCCTGTGAGGGTGCAGGTCCTGTGCGGGGCTGGGTCTGCTCCTGATCAGCCCCAGGTGATCACCTCGGGGACACGGCAGAGGGGGAGTCCAGTGTGGCGCCGTCCCGCTGCCCTCGGTCTGTCCTCACGGGGACTTCGGTCCTGTTCCTGGTGGGACGTGCAGCCCGTCGTCCAGCATTCTGTCCAGTGCCTGCTCTGTGCCTGTGGGCCCTGCATGGCTCTGGGCAGCCCGAGCTGAGCCTGGCTGCTGCTCCACGGTCCCAGGTGCCTGTGCGTGGGGTCAGTGGGTTTTGCTGCCATTTCATGAAATTGCTTAGTGTAGGTCAACAGGTCCCCCATGGGCCATGTCTTGTGGTTCAGCAACAGAATTGTTGATGTGGGGATGCCAGGAAGCTGCCAGGTCAGTTCAGCAGAAGCACCTGTCCTCCTAGCGGTCCGCATGGGACCCCTAGAGCTCGAGGGAGTCGGGGAGGTGTTGGTCGAGCAGCCGTGTGCAGGACGGGCACCGCCACTGTGGGCGCTGGGTTGTGGGGCAGTGTGACAGCAGGTGGTCGGGCGTAAAAAAGACACGCCTCCGAAGGCCCTCCGACCTGGGCGCCGCGTGCTCACAGGCCCCTCTCTCCTCCAGAGCAGAACTACTGCGAGTCCCGCTACCACTTCCTGCACTCGGCCGACGGGGAGGGCTGCGCCAACATGCTGGTGGAGTACTCCACCGCCAGGGGCTTCCGCAGCGAGGTGGACCTGTTCGTGGCCCAGGCCGTCCTGCAGTAGGTATCCTGCGCGGCTCGCCCGGGCGCTGCGACACGGGTCCCACAGCTGGAGTCACGGGCATGCCCAGTGTGGCCCCTGCCACGGACCTGTCCCCCTCGGCTCTCAGGGGCCATCACAGTTCTGGGGTGTTCGTGGCCTTTCAGCTGAGCGGAACCAGTAGTGGATTCTTATGTCTCACAGTGGCCTCCTGTGGCACCGGGGGCTTGTCTTGCCCCCACGCTCTCGGTGTCTCAGCGGCAGGCAGCTGCTTCCACAGCCACGTGGAGAAGCAGGTCCCAGGCCCTGTTTTGTAACGTGATGTGCACCTGCTTTCAGAGGCTTTTTTCGCAGACTGTGCTTGTTCCAGATGTTTCTGCATCAGAACATGTTAATCCTTGGGCACTGTCTCCAACTTCCTCACTGGGTCCTGGGTCTCTGTCCTGGTAGGCCTTCTCTGCCTTGTGTCCTCTCCGACAGTTTGTTTGGAAAGTGTGGAAGCGCACAGCAGACGGAGCCGTTGTGCTGGTCCCGCTGGGGCCGCCACCGGCTCCAGGCGCTCTGCCGTTTCCTGGCGGGAACCTTTCGCGTGGGATGTTCACTTCCTCCCACAAACACCCCCATTGGTGGCGAGTCACAGGGACGGGGTGTCCTGAGATCTGAGGGGGCCTGCCTGCTCCGAGCTCAGCTGCAGAAGCACGGCAGGTCCCGCAGTCCCTGCTCGCCGCCCGGCTCTGCTCTCCGGTGCAGACTCTCTGGGCTGGACGTGGCTGCATCGGGGAGCACAGGCCCCCTCTCACGGGTCCCCCTTGGTGCCTTAAAATGCGATTGAAGTGCCCCCTCAGCTGCCCCCCCTGCGCACACCCTCCCGGGGCCACGCACTGCTCTCCCCTGGCTGGCTGTGCTCGCGCAGGCAGGTGCTGACAGGTGTGTGGGTCAGCAGGACCCCCTCACAGCTGTTCACCTTGGACACGTCACCTGCAGAGCTTGCTTCTCTCCAGCTGTAAACAGTGACAACCTGGACTGCCGGGCTCAGCGTGCGGCTGCTGTGCGCTCGGGCTCTGCAGGCCTCGGGACGACAGCCCCTGCTGCTGCGGTGCCTGGTGGTCACGGGGCCGGGGGTGCCACGGGCCCGCTCTGCGTGGCTGCTGACCACAGGCTTCCTGTGTTTCCACCGACTGGATGTTCTTGTTTCCAGGTTTCTCTGTTTGAAAAACAAAAGCAGCGCGTCCGTGGTGTTCACGACGTACACGCAGAAACACCCGTCCATCGAGGATGGCCCCCCGTTCGTGCAGCCGCTGCTCAACTTCATCTGGTTCCTGCTGCTGGCCGTGGACGGGTGGGTGTGGGGGAGGGGGAGAGTGTGGGTAGGGGGGGGTGTGTAGGTGGCTGTGTGTGTGCGTGCGGGTGGCTCTGTGTGGGGGTGGGGGTGTGTGTGTGTAGGTGGCTGTGTGTGGCTGTGGCTGTTTGTGGGAGGGTGTGGGTGTGTAGGTGGGTGGGTGTGGCTGTGTGTGTGTGCGTGCAGGTGGCTCTGTGTGGCCGTGGAGGGCTCCTGCCCGCCCCGTGCCGGTGGCCGCAGCGCCATGCCCCCGCTGTCATTGCAGAGGCCAGCTGGCAGTGTTCACGGTGCTGTGTGAGCGGTACCAGCCGTCCCTGCGGCGGGACCCCATGTACAACGAGGTGAGGGCGTGCACCTGGGCTGCAGCCAGAGGGGCCTTCACGGGGGCAGAGGGGGAGGACCACGGGCACATCCCGTGGGGTCTCATGTGCCTTTCACACGTGCCTTTGCCTCCTCAGTACCTCGACAGGATAGGACAGCTCTTCTTCGGGGTGCCGCCCAAGCAGACGTCTTCCTACGGAGGCTTGCTAGGTAAGGCCTGGCTCGTGCACCTGCCGGGCCCGCATCTGTGCCTACGGGTCCCCCCGGTTCCCACACATCTGCTGGGCCCCCGAGTCATGGCCTGTGCTCCCTTATGGGCTGCAGAAAGGAGACCAGGTTTCTCATTTTGGGTTTTTTTTAGTGTGGTGAAGTACATACAACATACGCTTTGCCATTTTCACCATTTCTGAGTGTGCCGTCCGGGGCATGAGTGCGTCCACATTGTGGTGCAGCCCTCACCACCAGTGAGCCCGCCCCGGGCACCACCATCCTCCTGCCTCCTGGCACCTCACCGCCAGTGAGCCCACCCCGGGCACCACCATCCTCCCGCCTCCTGGCACCTCGGACAAGCTCATCACACGGCCTGTGCTCCTGCGTCTGGTCGCTTCACTCACGCTGCCCTCAGGTCGCTCCTGGGCGGCAGGTGTCAGGGAAGGTCCCGGTGTGTGCAGGCCCACGCTGCCCCTCCGCTCCCTCCCCAGTGGGCACGGGGCTGCTGCCCCTCTGGCTGCCTGGACGTGGGTGCAGGTGTCTGCTGGAGACCTGCTTCCGGTCCTCTGGGCGCAGACCTGAGGGAGCTGCGGGCCCCCCCGGCTCTGTGCTGAGTCTGAGGGCTCTGCACCGTTCCACAGGGGCCAGCGCGCACTGTCCACCATGGCGCTCAAGGCTCCGTCTCCACGTCCTCGCCACGCGCTTTGTTTGTTCGTCACCACCCCGGGGGTGTGAGGTGGTACCACATGGTTTTGATCTGCGTTTCCCTGATGGGCTCCTTGGCCACGTGTGTATCTGTCTACTCGGTCATTCGACCTTTTTGAACTGGGTTGTTCTAGTTCTCTTATTTTCTGGGTATTAATTCCTTATCAGATAGTTTGCAAATATTTTCTCCCATTCTGTGTGTTTCCTTTTTTTAAAAAAAACTACTTTTTGTAAAGCAGTTATGGGTTCACAGCAAAATGAAGAGGAAGGTTCAGAAGTTCCCATTTACCGTGAACCCACATGTGCACGGCCCCCGCGGCGACTCCCCTCCCCCCGATGGGGCGTTAGTGACAGGGACCCGCACTGGCACCTCGTCACCAAGTCTGTGTGTGCAGCAGGCTTGCTCTTGGGGCTGCCCTGTGGCTTGGACAGATGCGCAGTGACCGCCAGTCTAGGGCACAGAGAGGACAGCGCCGCCCCCAGCACCCTGCCTGCTCCCTCTGCACCGTCTCTCCCCACGGTCTCTGTCCTGTCCACAGTCTCTGGCTGCATGTTGTCAGATTTCATGGAGTCCATTGTGTCTGTTTTTTTTGATACCTGTGCTTTTGATGGTGTCCCCCAGAAGTCACTGCAGGTCCAGGGCCATGAGGCCTCCCCCGTGTTCTAAGCACGTCGTAGCATCTCCGGTACATCCTCGGTCCGTTTGTACGTGGTGCTACGTACGGGTCCAGCGTCGTCAGCACCCTCTCTCGAAGGCCCTGCTTACCCCGGAGGGATCTCGGCTCCTCGTCAGCCCATCGAGCCACGCGGCTTCCTCTGGGCCGTCCATGCTGGTCTGTGCGCCGGCTGTCTCCTTGGGCCAGCTCGGGGGCTGGTGCTCCTGGAAGGCACTGGCTCTGTGGTCCGTGCTCGGCTGCTCACTGTCGTGTGGAGCGCAGCTGGGCTTGACGTCGACGTGTCCTGCGTGTTTGCTGAGTCCGTCTGTCCGGCACAGTCTTAGTGGGTCTTCGGGGTGCTCTGTGTACAGGTCGTGTCATCGGCAAGTAGGTCGCTTCACTGTTCTCTTCCGTCTGGACGCCTCCAGGTTCTCCGTGCCTGGTTGCCGGCTAGGACGCCAGGACCGTTGACGAGCAGTGTGCGCCGGGACCCTCTCTTGCTCCTGGTCTTAGAGGAATAGCTTCAGCTTCTCCCTGTTGAGCGTAATGCGAGCTGTGGGCCTGTCATGTGGCCTTTTGTGACGAGGAGGCTCCCGTCTGTTACTGCCTCGCCGAGTGTCCCAGGAGAGGCTGGGTCTTGTCAGATGCTCTTTGTCCATCGAGGCGATCCCCTGGTTGTGCCCCCGTGGATGGTGCCCCCGTGGGTCAGTTCTGCACATTGAGTCGGCCTTGCATCCCAGGAGTGATCCCACTCCCAGGAGTGATCCCACTCGGTCGTGGTGTGTGACCCTCTCCACGTGTCACTGAGTGCGGCTCCCTGGCACTCTGCGGGGCATTTCTGCACCGACGTCCGTGGGGAGGGTGGCCTGCGGTTCTCTTGTGGGTCCTTGTCTGGCTTCGGTGTCTGGGTGATGCTGGCTCACAGATGGTTGGGGGAAGTGCTCCCTCCTCTCCGATTTTCAGAAAAGCTTGAGGCAGATCGGTAGTTCTTGTTCAAGTGTTTAGGCCTGGGCTTCCTTTCTAGGAGCTTTCTGATGACTGATCCCATCCCTTTCCTCCCGACAGGTCCCTTCAGAGTGTGTGTTTCTGTGCTGGAGGCCAGGCCCCCCTCCCACACCCCGCCCCGCCCGGGCTGCCTCCCCTCACTGAGAGATGCCCCTCTGCCCTCCCCTCAGGCAGGGACAGGACAGCCCCCCGTTCATCATCCTTCATGTTTTAACTTTATTTTTGGACATGGAGATCGTGTTCCAGAGTCCAGGGCTCACAGCACGCACCCCTGAGGGCCAGGCAGCGTTCATTCCTCCGCTGCCTCCTGGAGACAGCCGCAGCCGCACCGTGGCTCGCCCTGCGCAGGCCACACGGTGTCCTGTCAGCGCAGGCTCCGCGGGCCGCTGGGTGGTGCCTGTGCACCTGTCCAGCCGGCACGCGCCTCCCGCGGCTCTGGGGCAGGCGTGAGGCGGGTGAGCGTTTGTCATTTTGATGGCTTCTGCCAAACTGCACTCTGAGATTTTAAAAGCGGGCTCCCTGTAAGCCCAGTTTGACGTGTCCCTTGTCCACAGCCCGTGCCGCGTCCCCCACCTTCTCGGGGCGTGTCTGTTGGGCTCAGTCCCTTGTCAGTGTCCTGACCGTCTGTCCTTGCTTTCCGTCAGAAGGAGAACTGGCCCCTGTGGGGTGCGGGTCGCAGAGACTGGCCTCCCTGCCGTCTGTCCGGAGAGTGGGGCACGTCTCCGCACGCTCGTGTGCTCTTGCAGTTGGTTTCTGGGGACTTTTTAAACTTGAGTTTGTATTGATGTGATCGTTGTTCTTTGGGTACAAATCGAAGTAAAAAGGAACATTATGGGCAGCGTCAGCACCTGTAGGTGACGGCAGTTGACGTTTTTACAAAGTTTGGCCTTTGAAACTTGGACGCATCTGGCCGACTGTCCCCGTGCATGTGACCTGGAGCCTCCCTCCGTTGGACCCTGGGCTCCTCCTGGGCGGCTGGGCCGTGTCCCCGGACGGCCTCAGGGCCTTTCCCCATCCTCCAGTCCTGAGTGCTGCTCTGTGCCCGGGGCGCTTCCTGTGGGAGACTCCGCGGTGGGCTCCGGGCCCGGGCATGCGTGTCAGGAGCAGCACCATGGAAGGCGGGGTTTCTGGGTGGGAGCCCCGTGGTCTCTGATGGTGCTTTTGCTTCCAGGCAACCTTCTGAGCAGCCTCATGGGCTCCTCGGAGCAGGAGGGCGAGGACAGTCAGGACGACAGCAGCCCCATTGAGCTCGACTGACGCCACCCCTCGACCTGCAGGAAGAGGCCCTGCCTGGCGGCGTGGTGGAGCCTGGGCCGCGCTCCGGGTGTGAGGCTGCAGTCGCCAGGCGTCGGTCGGTGTGCGCCGGCTGAGGGCAGCGGGGCTGCTGTGGCCGTGGCCTCAGATTGACCCACAATAAAGCACAGGCTTGCGTGCCACCCTCTCCCGTCCTGTGTTTCTGGTTTGCTTTGGGTGCCGAGGGCCGACATAGGCACCAGGGTCGGGGTGGCTGCCGTCGGGCCGACCCCACGTGGACGTCCACGGTGGCTGCCGCTCCATGCCAAATCCCAGGAGCCACGGCTTGCGCAGGGGCCGCGTGCAGACGTCTGGAGGCTGCAGGACTCCCACCTCGTGACGCAATATTTATTCCATGGTGACAGTTCCTTCACCTGCAGTCCAGGTTCTACCCAGACCACGGCCCAGCCCCGAGCCCCCCCGCGTGCTGTCAGACGTCCGGGACAGCCGGCACGGGACACACTTTATTTTTTCACGATTAAAGAAGAGTTGTAGGTTGACACACAGTGACCGTGCGTGGAAGGGACGGACAGACAGCTGTTTCCTGTGCAAACGGGACTGAGGGAGGTTCGTGTTCGGTGTTGAGTTTGAATAAATTCTTTATACTGGGCTTCGCAGCACTGGTCCTTTCTGAGGAGCTGGGGTGGGCGCAGGGCCGGGCCCGGGGTGGGCGGCAGCAGGGCCTCCTGGGAACTCCGCTCCGTTTGGAGAAAGTCTGCCAGCAGGTGAGGCGACGGCTGCTGCAAGTGGGCGTCCCCACCAGCCAAGGGTTCTCAGGGGAGGGGCGCTGGGGACCCTGGGGAAGGTGGGTGTGGGGTCTGAACCCATGCCGACACCCCCGCTCCTGCCTGGTTGGAAGCCATGGTCACGCCGGCGGCGGGCTCATCAGGACAGTGAGCAGAGCCCGAGTGTCGTGTGTGGCTGTGCCAGGGTCAGCTCTAGACAGGGAAACGCTGAGCAGCACGGACGCAGCCACATGGCCCGTTGCCCCCCCCCCCACACACACACACACACCTGGTCCTGGCGACCCGTCCTGCGTGCGTGCGTGTTACCCACTGTCAGCCCTGACCACCCAGCACGGGCCTGCCGCGCGCCGTCCCCTCGGGCCGTGAAGGGCTGAAGGGCACAGCCAGGTCCTGGGAACACAGCCCCCAGCTGCACGTGTCCTGTCCCATCCCCCAGGGACCTGGCGGGCGGGACTGTCAGCGTGCCAGCGGCGACCAGGATGATGGCTCCGTAGAGCCTGCAGCCCAGGAGCCCAGGACAGGGACAGGGAGGTCATGTCACCTACCCCTGCCTGGACCCTGCAGCCCAGAACCCCAGGACAGGACAGGGAGGGCACGTCACCTACCCCTGCCTGGACCCTGCAGCCCGGGACCCTAGGACAGGACAGGGAGGGCACGTCACCTTCCCCTGCTTGGACCCTGCAGCCCAGGACAGGGACAGGGAGGGCACTTCACCTACCCCTGCCTGGACCCTGCAGCCCAGGACCCCAGGACAGGACAGGGAGGGCATGCCACCTACCCCTGCCTGGACCCTGCAGCCCGGGACCCTAGGACAGGACAGGGAGGGCACGTCACCTTCCCCTGCTTGGACCCTGCAGCCCAGGACAGGGACAGGGAGGGCACTTCACCTACCCCTGCCTGGACCCTGCAGCCCAGGACCCCAGGACAGGACAGGGAGGGCATGCCACCTACCCCTGCCTGGACCCTGCAGCCCGGGACCCTAGGACAGGACAGGGAGGGCACGTCACCTTCCCCTGCTTGGACCCTGCAGCCCAGGACAGGGACAGGGAGGGCACGTCACCTACCCCTGCCTGGACCCTGCAGCCCAGGACCCCAGGACAGGACAGGGAGGGCATGCCACCTACCCCTGCCTGGACCCTGCAGCCCAGGACCCCAGGACAGGACAGGACAGGACAGGACAGGGAGGCACGTCGCCTGTCCCTGCCGGTCCTAACCGTTCTTTGTCCCTCATTACGCATTAGGGTTGCTGGCTTCCTGGCAGCACATGTGGATGCGCACACGGGCACACGCGCACACAGGCACAGGAACCCGCACGCACACCTCACAGGCTCCCGCACTCGCAGGTGGGCCCCTGCGCTCTGGGTTCAGGGGAGGTCGAGGTGGTCAGCCCAGGCGGCCTGGGGTGCAGCTGGCCCTCAGGGTGGGGCCTCGGGGTTTCCCGCTGACCAGGATGTCTTCCTGCCCTGGGGCTGGTCTTGTCTCCGGTCCGTGAGAGAGGGTGGGGGTCCCCGGGCGGCTGCAGCAGCAGACTCGGTTCTGAGGAAGGGGCAACCCGCCAGCCCCCAGTGGGCGGGGGCACCTCTCTGGGGCGGGAAGTGTCCACTCCCCGGGGTTGTCCACCTCCAGCCTGGCCCCGCTGAGGACCCTGCACTGGCCCATGTAGGTGAGCTCAGAGGGCAGGGCGGCCCTGGGTGGGCAGGGTCCCCCGCAGCACCCCCACCCAGGTGTCAGCTGGGCTGAGCTGTCCAACAGGAGCTGGGGGCTCAGGAGGGAGGATGGCCCCTGACCCCCCCCAGCACCTGGGTTACTCGGACATGGGAATGGGGCCTGTGAGTCAGGCCAAGGCCCTGGAGTACCTATCCAGGGGGGCTGTCCCGTCCCCCCTTTCCTGGCTGTGTCAGTGGGCAGGTCCTGGGGACACAGAGCCCCACGCCAGCCCCCAGGACGCTGAGGAAGCCACGTCAGAGCCCGCTTTATTCTGCACGTGACCCGGGGCCTGGAAGGGGCCCACGCCCTACTCCCAGGACCTGGTTCCAGGCTCCCCTGGGCATGGCAGCCTGGCTGGGCAGGGCGAGGGTGGGGCTGGAGGCTGCCCGGGTCATCTGACAGTGACCCCTCCACCTTGACCAGCTACCCCCCTCCTCCCCGACACGTTCTCAGACACCCCGTCAAGGGCAGTGGGGCCAGGGCACCGGGGGTCTCGGCCGTAACTCCTGATGGGACGGCAGCCCACTGGGCCGCTGGGCTCAGGCTTGGCCTCCAGGGGATTGCGGGCAGCAAGGTCAGTCCAGGGAAGGCGTGGCCACCGGACAGGGCCGAGACAGACTGGGCATGTGAGCTGCCCCAGGAGGGGGCAGCAGCTTGGAGGCCTGGGCTGGGGTGTGCCGGGTGGGGGCCTCGCCCTCGGGACCATGTGGCCTCCAGTCTGGCTCGAGGTCAAGAGCTGTGTCCTCCCCTCCAGCCCCCAGGACCACGACTGACACAGGCAGACATTCAATAAATACTTGTTGAGGGGCGGGGAGGACGGTGGGGGATGGGACGTGGTGTGGGCGGGACGTGGCGTGGGCAGGACGTGGTGGGCGTGGCGTGGGTGGGGCGTGGCATGCAGGCCGCCGCTGTCCCCAGTCCAGCTCCTGGTTGGGCAGGTCCTGCTGGGGGGTGCGTGGCGGGGCGAGTTAGTGAGGGGCCGCTGGGCTGCCCTGAGCCTGGAGGCCAGGCCCTCAGGAAGGGCGGTCCAGGGGGTGGGAGGGGGAGACAGCAGCATGATGGGGTCAGAGGTCAGGCCAGGTGGGCCCACATGAGGTTCTAGAGAAATAGGTCCTGGCGGCTACAGGTCAGGCCCAGCCGTGTCCGGGCTGCCTTCAGGGCGGGGCCGTGGCTGGCTGCCCCCCTGCAGCGCCGACCGCGTCCAGTGCGTCCATGTCCTCGGCCTCCAGGACCAGCTCCCGTTAGGGCTTATGCTTGAAGTGGGCTTCCACTGGAAGGGACAGGGTGGGCTGTGACGGCGCAGGGTGCGGGGCCGCATGGGTCTGCCCACCGCCGTCCGGAGGGCCCCCACCCACGCCCGCCCCGCCAGCCTGCCCGCCCTCACCTGCGTACTCCTGGGGCAGCATGGGCCTGTCCACCGCCGTCCGGAGGGCCTCCACCCAGGCCCGCTGCTCCGGCTCTGTCTCGCAGGCCAGCAGGAACCGACGCTCGGGCGTGACGATGGTGATGCCGTGGGGCCAGTGGTGGCCCTGGGCGGCTGGCGGGAGCCTGTCCAGCACCGTGTAGCCGCTCTCCCTGCTGCCGATGAAGACTTCCCCGCGGGCGAATGCGTCCTGCGGGTGGGACAGGCTGGCTGAGCAGGGTCCCCGCCCCTCGATCCACCCTACCCTGGGGCTGGGGGCTGAGGCTCTTTCCAGGGCAGCTCCCTGTCCAGGCCCAGCTTTGCAGAGCTGGGGGAGACCCGTGGGCCCAGGACCCTGAGGGCCTCCCCTGCCCCAGAGCTGGCCCCCAGTGTTCTCAGTCTCAGGGGCCACGTCCCCCTGCAAGGGGCCCAGCTGACCGGGGCCGCAGCCCTGCCTTACCAGGGGGTCCTTGAAGTACATGAGCCTCCGGTCATCCATGGTGAACCAGCGCCTCCGGAAGCCTTCTGTTTGCTGTGGGTCAGAGTGCCAGTGACCCGCTGGAGGCCCGGCCCGCTCACCGCCAGGAGGGCCGCCCACGAATTCACTCAGCCATCGGCTCAGCCTCCTCCCGCCATCTGCCTCCCCTCCCTGTGGGCCCGGCGGGATCTGGGCTCTGGTACGTGACGGGAAGGGCCGGGCCTCCCAGTCCCGGGTCCTGGGTCAGCAAGGCCCCTGCTCTTAGGAAACACGGGCAAGTTGAGGCCTCGCCAGGAATGTCACCGCACTTCCCGCCTCCACAGTCACCCCTCCCCCAGGGGACCGACGCTGATCCCCGACTGAGGCCTGGGGAGCACGGGGCGCCCAGGGCAGCCACCCCCACGCACCTTGGGCCCCGTTTTCTCCATGTAGCCCTCCTTCAGGTAGCTCCTGGTCAGCTTTGGCACGAGCTGGGGTGGAAAAGGGGGGTTCAGCTGCCCGGGCCAGCCCCCTCCCCCCGCTGCACCCCCACAGGCCCGCCCCTCCCCTCCCCCTGCAGCTCGGGTCAGGTGTCCCGGAACAAAGGGGGACCACTGTGGTCACTTCAGGGGGCCACAGCCGTTGTGGCCTGGGCCTCGGGGGTCCACGTGCGCCCTTAGCCCCCAGCCCTCCCCCCGGGACACGGCTGCAGCAGCCACTCACGTCGGCGTCACTGGCCCCCGGGAAGGCCACCTGCAGGTAGTGGAAGCGAGCGGCCCGCAGCGCGTTGAACCAGTCCACCATCTCCTGGGGGCAGAGCGGTGTGGGTGCCTGCCCGACCCTCCGCCCTCCCACAGGCCTCAGCGCTGCCCAGGGTCAGGTCAAGGACAGGCTGCACCCCCCCAGGTGCGCCTGTGCTGCAGTGAGGCCTGGGGGGCCTGGGTGGGCAGGGGAGCTCCATGGCTGCGACCCCCACCCCCCAGAGGCCCCTGTCCCTCCAGAACCTGGGATGAACCCCTCTGTTTCCCTGCCAACACCCGGCCAGAGCCAGCCAGGGGCCACCTGCAGGTCCATCCGCTCTGTTCCTCCCTGATCGGGCTCCAGAGCCTTCTCTAGCCTGTGGTCATCCCTGCCCCCCTGCCCCGCCCCCGCGGTCTCAGCTTCTCAAGAGCCCTGCCCGAGAGGCCCCGCCCGCCGCCCAGGCACCCAGTGCGCACTGCCCCCCTCCTCTCCTGCTCACCCAGTGCCCCAGACCCAACCCAGCAGAGGCCCAGGCACCCTGGTCCCTGCCCCACCTCCCACAGGCCCACCCTTGAATCACTGAGAACAAGACGGCTGGAGGGATCACCCAAAGGTTCAGATTGGGCCAGGACACGTCACTGCCCACTGCACCTCCAGTAAAGACGGGTTCCCAGCATGGCCGCCAGGCCCCCTCAGGGTCTGCCCACCCACCTCGGCAGGACCACCTGGTACCATCTGCACCTGCTCCCTTCCCCTCATCCTGTTGCTTCTCCGGCACAGGCCCTTGGCCCGCGCCATTCCCACCGCCTGGTGACCCGGCCGTCACCTGGTCTCACTCTTCCCAGCACAGCTGGGGCCCATCTCTCCTGCCAGACCGCCCTCGCTCCAGGCTCCCGGCCTCCAGCACAGTCCCAGCCCCAGCAGGGCCCACACCTTCTCCAAAGGGAGGCCCACGGGCTCAGCATCGCACGGACGCGCAGGGTCCCGGCTCAGCGAGCCCACAGGAGTGTGCGGCTGGGGCTCTGGAGGCAGCTGAGGGCCTGCTCACGGGCCTTGAGCCCCGTTCCTCTGTGAGCAGCAAACCTGTTCGTACTCCTGAGGGAGGTTTGGTAAAGGCCTGAACCCACAGCTCGGGGAGGACCGCCACGGGGCAGGGAGCTCCGCTGGCCAGGCAGGGAGAGCCAGGACCCCTCCAGGGACAGCCTGCCCCCCGGGAGGAGGAGAGAGCCAGACCCAGCCCAGGAGACACAGCCCCAGGGGCCTGGGAGGGCAGCCGGTCCGAGAAGGGGAGGGCTCTGAGCAGGAGACCGACCGCAGGGGATGGAGGCTTCCTCTTTGCCGAGGGGAAGAGGAGGGTCTGCTGTGGGTGGAGGTGCACCTGGGGCACCTCTCCAGAAAAGGCAGGTGTGTGCACGACCGGCTCCCGCCCAGGAAATCTCTTACGGGACGGAAGGAAGCAAGACTGACAAACTGGACGCAGCAACCGGCGAGAGAAGACACCAGCACCGCGGGCGAGAATGACTCCTTGGAGCCAGAGGGCTCCGCAAAGGAACATGAGGGCAGAGGCAGACCTGGGAGACAGAGCTGAAGGACGCTCCCAGGAAGCAGAGAAAGAGGAGAACCAGAGAGGAATGAGCCGGGGCCCGCGTCCAACACCCAGTTCCAGAGAGGAGAGCCCAGCAGGCGGAGGAGACCTTTAAAGTCCGAGAAAACACGCCTGCCGTCGGGGGCCCACATCATGGCTGCAAGGGGCTCGCCGAGCTCCAGCCCGGGGGACGGCCCGGCCCAGCCCACGGGCGCCGTGAGCAGACTGGGCCGGGGTCAGCCTCCGAACCCGAAGGTCCGACCGGAGTTCTGGGTCGGGCTGCGGAGTCCGGCAGAAGTTTCAGACGTGTGGGGTCTCAGGACACTCGCTCCCAGCACGCTTTCGGGGAGCGACTGAAGGGTGTCCCCCAGAGGAGGGAGTGAACCCAGCAAGACTAGGGATCTGGGAACGGATTGGGCCCAGGAGGCAGGTGCGGCCGCCGGACAGATGCCCCCAAGGGCTGGAACTGGTCGCTGCTGGGTGCCTGGCCCTGTCCGAGGCCTGAGTCAGTGGAGAGTGTGTGTGGGAGGGGTGAGCACACAGGTGACCGGGTCAGGGAGGGGAGACAGCTGTCAGCTGCTGGGAAAACAGGCCGTCACCCAGGAGGGAAGAGGAGCTGTTTGCCCTCCTGCTCAGTCTGATAACGTCCACGGGTCCCGACAATGGGAACGCTGCGTGCAGACCTGGGCGTGTGGGTGTGAGGGGGTCCGGGCAGCGAGGTGGGGGTGGGGAGCTAGAGCCTCATCGATCCTGGCGGAGGTCATGGGTCAGAGGTGATGGGGCAGAGGTCACAGGGCGGAAGTCACAGGGCAGAGGTCACAGGGTGACAGCCACGCAGACAGGCCCGTCAGTCTCACTCACACACACACCGTCCGGAGGGGTCAGTGACAACACCTGGAAAGGGTTTGGGGAAGGTGGCGGAGCAGGGAGCCTGGGGAATCTGTCTCCCCACCTGGACGCCAACTGCAGGGCGGACCGTCTGCTGGACCCACTCCGGACTCGGGTCTGCTCAGGTCTCCCAGGGGAAGGACGGGGCGGGCAGGCCCAGCTCTCAGCCCCAGGGCGGCCGCCTGTCCTGACTCAGCCCCGCTGGCAGCAGCCGGTGGACAGGGAGCCTCTCAGATGCCGGCCTGTGCTCTGACTGCTGGGCTGCTTCTGGTCACAGGTGCAGCCAATGCTGTCCCTGCGGTCGCAGCCCTGCCCCTCCCACCGAAGTGATTTATTTTTTTCATCCTCACCAGAGGATATTTTTCGGTTGATTTTTAGATAGAGTGGAAGGGAGGGAGGGAGGGAGAGAAGAATCAATGAGAGAGACATATCGACTGGCTGCCTCCCACACAACCCCAACCGGGGCTGGGACCGAACCTGCAACCCAGGCGCGTGCCCTTGACCAGAATCAAACCCGAGACCCTTTGGGTCCTCAGGCCAATGCTCTAACCACTGAGCCAAACCGGCCAGGGCGTGATTTTAAAAGACAGTACTGTACAAAGTATGTTCTGTGACCACGACGGGTGAAGTCATGACAATAAACAAAGAAAACTGGTGAATTCACAGACTGTGGCGATCAGCCAACAGGTCAGAGAAGAAGGCACCAGGGACATGAGAAAACGCTTGGAGCCCAGGGGAAAGGGAGCACGGCGCACAGCTGACGGGCTGCAACAGCGGCAGGTGGGAGTCTGCCGTCAGTGCCGACGCTGAGCGGGAGCGAAGGGCCCGACTTACAGCTGGAGGAACCGAGGAACCAGCTCCAACCAGAGCGGCAGAAGGAAGGAGACAGTAGCACTTCGAGCAGAGACATGGAACGGAGAGTAGGAAAAGAATAGATAAAGGCCTCGAGTTGTCCACAGAGACGGATCCACGAAACGATGTCTTCGTCCAGACGGACCGAGAGAAGACTCGAATGCTGACGTCAGACACAGGCGTGGGGACGTCCCTACCAGTCCCACAGGAACAGGAAGGAGGATAAGCACGTACTGTGAATAATGGTACACCCCCAAAATGGGTAACCTAGATGAGACAGCAAGTCCTAGAAACACAAAGCCTGCCGAGACTACATCCCCAAGACACGGGCCATCTGAACAGCCCTGTAAGTAGTACGAGGACCAGTCAGCAGACATCTCCCGACAAAGCAAAGCCCTAGCCTCATGGCTTCACGGGGGAAGTTCACTGAGCACTCGAACAAGAACTACCAATCTTTCTTAGACTTCCCCAAAAAATGAAGGAGGAGACCCGTCCTACCTCACCTGTGAGACCAGCGTCACGCAGATACCAAAGCCAGACAAGGAGCCAGGACAGGCCACTGTCCCTGACGGGCACCGCGGCACAAACCCTCAGCAGACGCGAGCAAACAACTCAGCCGCACAGGGAGGACGGTGGCCGAGGGGGCTGGGGCTCATCCTGGAATGCAAGGACGGCTCGACGCGGCATCTAACACACCACGTCCACGGAACGAAGGAACACACACACACACACACACGCACACGCACACACGCCCCGGCCGGCCGCGTGCCCACCTTGCCGTCCTCGTGGTAGATGAAGATGTTACGGGTGCTGTTGTCCTTCAGGTAGGTGACCTGCAGGCCGTGGGGGTGGCCGATCTTGCCGGGCTGAAAGGTGGCATTCAGATGCTCGATCTTCATGATGGCCTTGGGCTCCTTGGCCTGGGAAGCAAGACCAGGTCTTAGTGCCCGGGTGGCAGAGGGGTCTCCAAACCCCAGGAAGCAGGCAGGGTGGGCTGTGTGGGTGCCGGCCGCAGCCTGCTGTGTGGCTTTCAGCGGGTCACCCTCTGGGCCTGGCTTTCCTGGTAAGTGTACAGGAGGAGCGTCCCCCTTGTAGAGGTGACGATGGGCAGACCCCCCTCGGCCCCTGCAGCGCGAGGGCCCCTGTCTGACGTGCCCCCACCCAGTGTCAGGCCCTCACCCTGCTTCCTTCCCATCCTCGCACTGTGGCTGGGAGGGGGAGGCTGTGGCCACGAGCTGCCCGTGGTTATCTGCGCGTGGGGGATGTTCTGACCCGGAGCTGGTTGGGTGTGGCAGGGCCTTCGGGCCCCTCCCGCCCTCCCCACGTCACTTGGGCCCAGGGCCACGTGCTGGCCCACTCCAAGACGCCCGGGCGTGCCCGCCAGGGACGGGCTTGCACCTTGTCGCCCAGTATGCCCAGGCCAGGCCCGGCTCCAGCAAGTGACTGTGACCGTGTGGGATGGGGGTGCCCGGGGAGGGGAGGGTGTCCCGGGTGGGGGACGTCCCGGAGGAAGCGTGGCTCCCTAGAACTGCATGAGTGCAGCTGAGCACCTGGTGCTGCTGCCCAGGGGCCACTGTCCAGCCCTCACAGGGCCCCAAGGGGAGGCCAGGACACTGTCCCAGGATGGACCCCCCCCACTCACATCATTCTTGTTGAAATACTTCAGGGCTCCCTCTCGTTCAGTCAGCACGAACTTCCGGCTCAAGAACTGCCCGTTGTCCCGGCCACGCTTCCAGAGAAAGCCCTCTCGGTACCCTGGGGGAGGGGACGGGGGCCAGGCAGTCACACGGACCCGTGGACTCCAGTCCCCAGGGGACCCATCGGCCCCCACAGGTGGCGGGAGTCTGAGCCCGGCCTGGCCCGTCTGCCCAGAGCCCAGCGGCACACCGAGGCCAGGCCAGACCTGCCCCCGGGCGCTGGGACCCCAGGCTGCCCCCGGCTGGCCCACCGCCCAGTGGTCTTTTCCTCCTGGAGCGTGACGAGCGCGTGGAGCTGAGTGCCCGTCACAGACCACGGGCGGGGCAGACGTGGAGCCAAGGTGTCCACCACCGAGCACGGGCACCTGGCGGTCCAGCCTACCTGGCTCAGCGGGACTCGGCAGGTGTGAGGAAAGGCCTCGGGAGGAGCGGAGGTCCGGGTGTCCCTGTGCCCCCTGGCACGTGGCCAGGGTCCTCACAGGGTCCTCGCGAGAGGGAGGCAGAGAGAGAAGCAGCCAGACACGGGTGCAGCGTGCCGAGACCAAGGATGCCCCACGCGGAGACGGAGCGCCGAGGAGCCTGCCCGCCCGCACCTGGTGCCACCCCAGACCCCAGGGCTGCCCGGGGTTATTCCTCAGAAGGCAGTTTGCCAGGTTCCCGCGGGGCAGGCCTGCCGGAGCGCCCAGCCAGCCCTGCCCTGCGCTGCCCGTGGGGGTTGTTCCTGTCACCGCGACGGCCCGCGGACACGGTGGCCCTGACCAGGCCCAGGGGACATCGCGAGCCGCCTTGCTGTGCTTGGTGTGACCTCCACGTGCACACCCAGGGTGGGGCCACGGGTCACCCAGGGCAGCGGGCTCCGCTCCGGGTGAGAGCCGAGAGGAGCCCTGAGGGCTGGGCCGTGGCGGGAGGAGCAGGGTCTGGCCCCGGGCCCTGTAGTGCCAGCTGGGGCGGCCGCTGCCCACCTGACTCAGCGGCCTCCAGACCCCGATGTCAAGGCTGGTGTTTCCGACCCCAGCCCCCCAGCCGCGGCCCAGGCAGCCCCTCCTAACACCAGAGACGGGCTATTTTATTTTCTCTGCTCTCGAGACAGTGGCCATGAGAGGTGGCAGCCCAATGTCAGGGGCGGGCAGCTGCCGCTGCTCAGGACAGATGGGGCCTGCTCCCTTCCCCACGACGCGAGGGCCCCTCGTACCCACAACGCCAGGGGCATCTCTGCTCCATCCACACCCCAGGCCCAGACGGGCCCCACCTGAGTGTTTGCTGACTGACCTCCCTTGGCCCCGAGGAAAGTCCTCAGGCCTGTGGGTCATGTGCCCGGGGCGCAGCCTCTTGGCACAGGCCGGAGTGACACCCTGTGCCAGGAAGGTGTCTGCCATCACCCTGAGCAGTGCCCGGGACGGGGCCCCGCCCAGCACCCGACACATCCCCTCCCACTCAGTCCCCAGTGTACAAACGAGGAAACAGGCTCAGAGATGCGCCTGGTCCAAAGCCCGGTCACCAGCAGGAGCCCCGGCGGGCAGCCAGGGGTCACAGGCCAGGAGCCCGTGCACGTCTGCCCTGCCCGCGATGCCCAGCAGGTGGCAGCAGAGCCCAGGACACACAGGATGGCTAGGCTGGGGGGAGGGGGAGGCCACTTCGACCCCACCCTCACCGGTCAGGTCTCACATGTCCCCAGGCCAGATATGAACCCAGGGACAAGGGATGAGGGAAGGCTTGCCCCAGCCTGTCTGGCTCACCAGCCGTGAGATGCCGGCCAGCGAGCTGCCAGGTCACCTAAGTTCAGGCCCCGAGACACAGCAGCAGAGTTTTCGGATGGGCGCTGGCCAGGGTCCCTGACTCGGCCCCAGCACTGGACAGTGACTTGGCCCTCAGCCTGACGCCACTCATCTCTCGGCCTCAGTCCCCAGGCATGGGACAGAGGTGCCCACCCACCGTGCCCAGGCTTGCCAGGCGTCCAGACCCTGCGGGCTCCAGGCCTGGCTACGTGCAGCCCGGGGTGCCCAGACCCAGCCCAGCCTGAGGGGCCTGCTGCTCGGCTCCAAGCTGTGGGCTGTGCCCACGAGAGGGGCCTTGCCAAGCTGCACACAGCGGGCAGTGCCCGGGGGTGCCTTCTGCACACCCCTGGAGCCCAGCGTGACAGGTCGCCTGGAGGTCCTCCTCAGTGCGGGGCCCCCGTGCCCGCACCCCGTGTGGCCCCACGCCGCGGCCTCTCCTCTGGACTCACACTGGCAGGAAGGTTCTCAGGCCCAGCACACGGGCCAGGCCAGACCACGCCACAGGCTGCCCGTGGACCGTGGGCCAGTGCGCAGCCGCGGGGATGCGAGCTGGTGCAGCCCCGACGCCGGTCCAGCAGTTCCGGACAAATTTAAACGGTGTGGGGTACGACCCGGGGGAGTGGGGCCTGTTCGCCTGGAACCAGTCCTGAGGGACCGTGGACACCACTCCTGCTGTGTGGGGGAGCGGGGCACGGGGGTGACGCGGTGAGTCTCAGCCGCCACAGCAGAGTAGGTGAGCCACTCGGCAGGCTCCACACGGCAGCCACCTGTGGCATCAGAGAAGGGCACATGCGAGCACACGGGACGAGCAGGCTGCGGGCGCCCTGCGGTCTGGGTGACGGGACTTCTGCATCTTACCTGTCGCAGCTCAGGCTGGCACCTTCCTCGGGCACGTGAAGTACATGCACACGAGGCCGTGTGTGTGTCTACGTTCCTCTGCCTGGAGCAGGGCGCCGGCAGCCGTGCCCCGAAGGAGGCCCCTGAGGCCAGCAGGTGAGCCCGGGTGGGTGCTCCTGCCCCAGGGTGGCCCTGCCAGGCGGGAGGCGTGGCTTCTGCCTGGTGATGCCCGTGGGGGGGTGCGGATGTGCAAGCTCCCCATGACCACAGGCATCCGAGCACGGGCCCCAAAGGGCAGGCGAGCACGTGTGAACACGAGTGTGGGTGCACATGGACACGCGTGGCTATACCTGAGCCAAATGCACACCCATGTGTGTCCGTGTGAGCGTGTGAACACGGGGCTGTGCCTGGGCAGCACTGGGTGGAGGGGACAGTGTCCTTGTCCCCATACTGACCGGCACCTCTAAGGAAGGCAGGGTGCGTGGGGGCTCCCCAAAGTGTACTTCTGACCCCTCTTGCCCCCCCTCCCCGGGCGGGTGGGACAGGGTTGCTCCTTCAGGCCCGGTTCTCTGGGGGCTCCAGACCGAAGTCCAGAGCGCATGCGTCTCACGGACCAAGACACCGACATCCTGGTTGCCCGGCGGTGCCCTGGGTACATATGACAGGGACCCCCACATGTGTCGTCCCCGTCACTAGTCCTCACTCATTCACTCACTCACACTCTCACATTCACTCACTCACTCTCACTCATTCACTCACTCTCACACTCATTCACTCTCTCACTCTCACTCTCACACTCTCACACACTCATTCATTCACTCACACTCAGTCACTCACTCATTCACTCACTCACTCACTCTCTCATTCACAGCAGCACATAGCCAGCAGCTGCCAGGAGGGGCCGCTGGATGCGGGGCCGTATCAGGGCACAGAGGGCCAAGCTCTGACCCATGGGTCTGTTATTGGGGTGCCGGGCTGTGTCCCCATTTGTGCACAAGGAATCCTGGGCCCAAAGACATTGCTTGACCTCTGCAAGGTCAAAGCAGCCAGCGGGGAACTGGGGACCAAGTCCTATTTCCCAGGAAGGAGGCAGCTGACGGCAAGTCTGGGGGGCTGGCCTGGGGGCTCCCCGGGGTCACCATTACACCCTAGGGATCCCCTGCATCACCCAGCACAGGGCACACACAGAGGAAGAGACCCCCGTGCTCACAGCAGGCTTGCCGGCTTTTGCAGAATGCCCTCCCAGCTACAGGAGACCTGTGGATGCCCCATCCAGGTGTCTGGGCACCTGGCAGAGCTGGGTGGGGGCCACCCCCTTGGGGCCACATTAGCCCAAGGTCATCCTCCCTCCCCACCCACATGCTCCAAACCCTGAGACCCACACAGGGGTTCCAACCCGAGAGCAGCAAACCCCAGCACCCACCCAGAACACCCTGCCCGGAAGGAGGCATCTGTCTGGATCGGGGGGGGCGGGGTCGGCCCTACCCTGCCTCCCAGCTGAACCTCAAACACATCACTTGACTCGACCCCCGCCAGCAACCCTGGAGGTGCTGCCGACCACTGTGCCCTCACCAACATCACTTAACGCTTCCAACCACCACCCCAGACCGGGCACCATGCCCCCACTACACAGACAGGGAAACCGAGGCACAGGGCTGGTCTGGTACCCCCTCGGGCAGACCCTGGCTCCACCGGCTCCCGAGGGCTCCCCTGTGACACCCAGGAGGGCGTGGGGGTGGGGTGGCAGCCCTGACCTCCTGCTCTGACCTCCTGCGGCTCAGGGGGCTGTCAGGAGGCAGGGAGCCGGGGTGAACCCCCAGGGGAGCAGCAGGGGTCCAGAGCCTGGGTGGGAAGTGCTGTGTCTGTTGGTGACTGGGGGCAGCTAGGCGCCTGGGCCTCTGGACAACGGGGGGCATTGTCCACCCGTGAAAGGCTGCCATTGAGGCTCCTGCTGCAGGCGGCCGGGGTGGGAGGAGCCGGGCAGCTGTTCCCCAGGCTCACCCCCCGCTGGCAGGGCCTTGGGGAGCCTGACAGGGACCGCCCACACACCCAGGACCTTGGCCGAGGCCACACTGGGGAGTGCCAGGCTGGCACCTGCCTGTCCGGGTCCACCTGGAACCTGTGTCCTTGCCACACCCCTCGCTCCCTGACACGAGCCCCGCGGGCCTGGCACCGCCGTGCAGCGAGGGAGGCAGGTAGCTCGTGCTCCCTGGCCGCCATCGACACAGCACACCCAGGGCCGTCATCAAAGCCCGGCCGTCAGAACTCTCATCCTAGTCATTGAGGGGCCACTGCGGTCCCCTCGCCCGGCTGCCTCCAGCATAGCCCCTGCACCCCCTGCACCCCCGGGCTCTCCCTCTGGCCTACGTCTCACAACCTCACTGCTCTTGAAGGCTGCTGGCCGGGCGTCTGTCCAGCGTCCCTCAGAGAGTTTGATGTCCTCGTGACCGAGGCCGGGTTACGTGTCTCTGTTGTATGTGGTCGTGTCCGTGGTGGTGATGAGCCGGTCACACGGGGAAGGGGGTCTGCTGGGAAGTCGGCACCTTTTCTTTGGCCCTCGTCAGTCTCGGGACCACGCCCTCAGGGGCCAGCGCCCTCGGGCTCGCCTCCTGGACAGTCCCCACAACCGCACTCCTCCGTGTCTGTCTGCAGGGTTTCTTCTGTAAGAAGCTCTGTCCCCTCTCCCCCCCTCACTGCCTGGCGTGCTCTCTGCTTACGCCTGCGGGGACCTTGGAATTCACGCGGCCATGTCATTATTCTTCTCCTTGGTCAAACGTCCAGCTTTGGTCACCGGGAGCCCCTCTGGCCGCCCAGCCTTGGAACCAGCCCGTGAGGTCATCTGGGGTCGTCTGAGGCCCCAGCAGGTGCTGGGCGGCGGTGACCCAGCGCCCCCACTCCAGCACCCTGGGGACACCAGCAGAGCTGATGGCGGGCTCCTGGCAGCAGGGCGGGCCAGGCCTCACCTGGACTTCAGAGCCCACTTTTCCCCATGTCCCCTGCTCCGGGGACCCCTCTGCACTCGTGTGGGAGAGCGCTCTTCGCAAACCCGGGGCAGGGCGGGCAGTCATGGGACCCCCGTGCTCCTCAGGTGGGAGGGGCCCTCGAGGACGACCGGGGCTGGACGGGGTCAGGAGTCACCAGCCCCTCCATCTGCCCTCCCGGCCTGGACACTGGCGCTGGTGGGGGAGGGAGGCTGGGGGAGGGGATTTGGAGGTGCTGGGCTGCCCCTCCATCCCAGCAGAGGGCTGGCAGGACTTGGGTCTGAGGGCCCGGCCAGGCGGCCCAGGCTGTGGGGAGCTGGGTGTCCCTGGGGTGGCTGCCATCCGGGTAGGAGACCGAGCAGGGCGTGTGGCACGGGAGTGACAGGAGGGGAGGTGGCCCCACGCACAGGCCCAAGGCCTGGGGTGCTCTGCATCCCCAGAGGGATCCCCCAGGGCAGGGGCTCTGGGGCACCTCCCCACATGACCTGAGGGTGGCCTGGGGAGGGTCTGGGGGCAGCAGGGCCCAGGATTCAGGCTCAGCGGGGGAGGGGGGGCACTGGGGGGACCGCTGTGGAGGGGACAGGGCTGAGGAGGAGGCGGCATTACCCTCCTGGGGCGACAGCTTTATAGGATCGGGGTGAGGGGTGGAGGAAGGGCTCCGCCCAGGGCCTGCACGTGGTCCCACCCCCGAGGAGCCCGAGGGCACCTGCCAGAGACGGGTGCTGGGGGGACAGGGACGGAGGACGCCCTCCAAGGGGACCGCTGCTCGCCGGGGGAGCCCAGGCTCCCCACCTCCCAGCGCCCGAAAGGGACAAGACGGAGGGGTGTGTGTCCCGTGTGCTCACTCGCCTCTGGAACCCAGACCTTCCCCTCGTGAGGACCGCTCCTGGTCCCCAAGGCTACATCACGTCATCAAGACAGGGTCACATGCCCACCCCTGCCCGTCGGAACCAGAGACGAGACTTCCTCACACTCTGGGACAATCACTCAGCCCTATTCTCACAGAGCCGCGTGACAGGGACAGAGCCTGGACCCGTGGGCGTGCACACACCACCCAGGGAGGCAGAACCGGGAGGCGGGGATGCTGAGGCCAAGGCTGACAACACCGACCCCTGGATCAAGCTGTGCCTGAAGGCAGCACGACTGTGTCAGGCCATTTCCTGTTTCTCATGCCCAAGTTGGAGTTCTGTCGCTCACAACCAAAGCATCCCAATGTGAAAACACTCCCCTCCGGGCCGCGGTTCTGCCGGCCCAGCCGCACCCGCCTCTGAAATGAGGCCACACTACATTGTCCTCGATCGCTAAGAGGCGCTGCAGGTGAGCCTGCCCAGGGTTCAGAGCAAGCAGACCGGGCTCCGGCCAGGACGGAGTGTGGGAGGGTGCTGGGAGCCAAGCAGGCACAGAAACCCCTGTGCACCCCTCAGCCCCCGTTAGGGGTTGTCAGCAGAGCAAGTGGCTGTGTTGGGGGGTCATGGATCCAGGCTGCACAGTGGCCACGTGTCCGGGGGGGGACTGGCGGGTGGGGGCCCAGAGAGGCCCGCTGTGCAGGCATGCTGGCCCCACGAGGCCGCACTGCCAGCCTCACGACCTGACTGGACGCAGGAACCAGTTACCGCCTTCAGGCAGCTGCATGGAGGGACCACTGCACAGGGAGATGGTGCGCCTCACACCCATCACGCCCTGGGGCCCCCCTGGTGCTCACGACAGGCCCCACTCCAGGCAGCACAGACCCACGGCGCTGATAGCCTCGGGGCGCTGGGCACCCCAGCTTGGCGGTACCTCCCCAACCAACGTCCGCCCCCTCTCTGCCCCGCCCCTCCCTCCCAGGACCTGCTCACCCTGCAGGCCACCCCAGAGCAGGGGCGTGCCCCCCACACCAGCCCGGGGGTCTGCGCGCACCCCGCAGTCGGCGCACTGTGAGTAGCAGGGACTCAGAGCCCCGGGCGCCCAGCTCAGAGCCAGGAGGCCACGCGGCACACAGGTGTACAGACAAGGAGCCCGGCCCGGGTTCCTAGGGTCCCGCAGCTCCAGGCGGGAGTCAGAGTCCTCACCTGCGGAGTAGGGCTCCTGCTTCTCCAGGTCGGTGAACTCCTGCCGCTCGTACTTGGCACGGATCCACTGTTCCCGCAGGAGGCTGGGGACAGAGCAGAGGAGGCCTGAGCCGGGCCTGACGTGAGGCCAGACAGGCCGGGCCCAGGGCCGCCGGCTGTGGTTTTTAAAACTTGGCTAATCAGATAGGGTTGTTTTTTTGTTGTTGTTGCTTTTTAAAATATTTTTTCTTTATTGATTTTAGAGAGAGAGGAAGGGAGAGAGAGAGATAGAAACATTGATGAGAGAGAACATCGACTGGCTGCCTCCCACAGGCCCCCCACGGGGGATCGGGCCCACAACCTGGGCATGTGACCTGACCTGCAGGGTCGATGCTCAACCACTGAGCCACACCAGCCAGGCGCTAATCAGATAGTTTTATCACGAATACCTCCCCTTTCTAAGAAACTGAGATCTAATTCACACACTATCAGATTCGCCCGAAGTGTTCCAGCCAGTGGCTCACAGTACACACAGAGCCTGCAGCCGCCACTGCGACCCAGTTCCAGAACATTCCAGCCTGTGCCATCAGCAGTCACTCCCCAGCCCCCAGAACCAGGTCCCCTCTGGATTCTGTTCTGGCAACAATGTAACCAGCTTCCTCTCCGACAACCTGAGTTCAGACCCACCCAGGGCACAGGCTTCTCCGGCCCTATGCCTCCTTTTATTTTTTTTCTTTATTGATCTTAGAGAGAGAGGAAGGGAGAGGGAGAGAGAGATGGAAACACTGATGAGAGAGAACATCGACTGGCCGCCTCCTGCATGCCCCACACTGGGGATTTGGCCCACAACCTGGGCATGTGCCCTGACCGGGAATCGGACTGGCGACCTCCTGGTGCAGGGTCGGTGCTCCACTACGGAGCCACACCGGCCTGCCAGCACCTCCTTTGAATGCAAGCCTGGGTCATGAGGGAGGCTGGACTTGGAGAAGGGCCAGCACCCAGCCCCGCCCACAGTGAGCCCCACCCCCAGGCCCTCAGCTCAGAGGTCTCGGAGGGAAGGCAGGGCCGGCTCTGGAGGCTTGTGCTCTGCAGGGACAGCCCTGTCCCCCCCAGTCCTCCCAGCCACCCCAGCAGTGGACAGTGCACACCTGAGGGCACCCCCCTCCTTACAGGCCAGCACGTGGGTGAGCCCCGCCTGCCACACAGCCTGAGGGATACAAGGCAGCTGCACACTCCAGACCCTCCGGTCCCACCTCCATCAGCTCCCAGTCCCCTGGTGGCCCACCCTGCCTGCTCGTCTCTCAGCCAAGGCCCTCCGCCCGAGAGCCGCTACAGCCTCTGTTTCTGCTGCTGACCTGGGCACTACACCTTGGAAGAGGCTGTCCATCTCGGCCCCAACACCCCAGGGTGCTGGCCCCAGGTAGGGTGTGGGCGTGGCCTCAGCAAGCCCCCCCACACACACTCAGGGCCGGCATTGTCATTTCCAGTCAACGTGAGAAGAGACAGGAGACCTGGGCTTCACCCTGGCCTCTGCGGTCAGCCACGAAGTTGGGATCAGACCCAGCTGCGGCTCCCCCGACCTCGGCTGGGGCTCCGGGCCCCCGCCCTGGGCTGTTGTAACGAAGCACCCCACACGGGGCTCCTCAGAGTCTGCACCCACACCTCCACACCGCCTCCACTGGGCGCCCAGCTCGGCGACCCCCTCTTGCTTCCTGTGGGGGTGCCAGCATGGACTTCCGCCCCCCAAACCCGTGTGACCTTGTTTGAGACCCTTCACTGCATCAGCCAAGGCCCAGTTTCCAAACAAGGTCCCTTCACAGCCCAGTGAGGACGTGACCTGTTTGAGGGAGGCCACCCAGCCCCCTACAGGGGTCAGTTCCCCGCTGCACCCAGGTTCTCATCTGTAACACGAGGGCCTCCCCAGGCCTCGCACAGAAGCTTCCGGAAGCAGCCACAGGAGGAAGGCCTGGAAGCAGGCACGGGGGTGTGGCAGTCTCCGCCAGGTTTAGAGAACTGTCCTGACCCTGGGTCACTGTGGGGTACCAGTGCACCCCATCACCAGTGCCTGAGACAGGTGCCTGGGCTGGCCCTGCCCTGGCACAGGGCCCGGACCTCCAGACCACCTGGGCCAGCCCTGACAGGGGGTGGGGCTGGGGTGCCCATGACGCACCCACACCCCCCTGATGATGACCTGGACACTCCCCAGTGTCTGTCCTGTGTGCCAGGGTAGCTGGCTTCGCAGCCTCCCCCTGTCAGGCAGGGCTGTTGGGGTGAAGATAGGTCCCCCCAACCCAGAGCAGACCGGGAGCTGGGCTGGTGCCGAGTGGCCCCATGGGCGGGGCGGGGCCCCTGCTGACACGCCCCCATGGACAGATGAGGCTGAGGGGCACATGGGTCCCAGCTCAGCCGCCTGTGGCCCCGCCACGCTGGCTCTGGGGCTGACCGCCGTCCCTCAACGCCTTCTGCGCCCCCTCCCACCTGTCTCCGGACACCCTGCGGAGGTCGGGGCTGGGCTTTGCCTCCTGGCCCCTATCTGGAAGCAGGAAAGTTGCAGATTAGTAAATTAAGACGAGGTCACCCGGCCGGTGTGGCTCAGTGGTTGAGCGCTGACCCATGTACCAGGAGGTCGCCAGTTTGATTCCTGGTCAGGGTGCATGCCCAGGTTGTGGGCCTGATCCCCAGTGGGGGGCGTGCAGGAGGCAGCCAGTCGATGTTCTCTCTAGTCGATGTTTTTCTCTCCCCCTCTAAAACATCAATAAAGAAAAAAAAATTTTTTTAAATTAAGACAAGATCACCCTGGATAGGGTGGGCCCTGATCAAGGGGAGCTGTGGACACAGACACACGGGGCCGGCCACGCGAGGCCACGGAAAGTGCTGTCTGCACGCCAGGAGAGAGGCCCCAGGAGGAGCCCGTGGCCTTGCTCGGCCAGGCAGCCTCAGGACGAGGCTGAAGATAGGTCAGCTTGCTGACCTGCCAGCAAGCTGCTGTCCGCGGGCGTGGTCACCAGGCCCCGGAAGCGAGGACAGCACCCCCCAGCTGGGGCCCTGGGAGGACTGTGGGTCGGGAACTTCTGGGATTCGGGGAGAGGGGCACCCACAGGCCCCCAGCTGCCAGGAAGTGGGGCTGCTCCCGGCGCCCTGCCACGCAGTCACACAGGAAGCGGCGGGCTGGCTGCCACCAGAGTAAGACTGAGAGGACTGATGACTGTCAGGTGGCAGCTGGAGGCCTGGGCGGTGACAGGAAGGCGGCGGGGTCCTGCCACTGAGTCACCGGCCAGCTGCCAGAAACGACCATGTGGCTGGACCCTCTGAGCTCCCGGGCCTCCTCCAGACTCCAGCTCACGGGGCTCAGCCTCAGACACGAGGGGATGGAGGGACCCTGTGCCCAGAGAACTCACTCTGGGCCACACACCTCGTGGCACCTCATTTCGTCCCCATCACACCCTGGTGGCAGGTGGCACCCAGCCCACTTCACAGCTGGGGAGGCCACAGAGCCTCTGCCTCCTGGAGGCGGCTGCACGAGCCCTGGTCAGAGCGTGCAAACCAGGATTATGCCATGGCCCTCTCCAGTGCACACGGGGCTGCACGCACACCACCTGCCCTCCCACGGCCCTCTCCGGTGCACACGGGGCTGCACGCACACCACCTGCCCTCCCACGGCCCTCTCCGGTGCACACGGGGCTGCACGCACACCGCCTGCCCGCCCCACGGCCCTGTCCGGTGCGCACGGGGCTGCACGCACACCGCCTGCCCGCCCCACGGCCCTGTCCGGTGCGCACGGGGCTGCACGCACACCGCCTGCCCTCCACGGCCCTCTCCGGTGCGCACGGGGCTGCACGCACACCGCCTGCCCGCCCCACGGCCCTGTCCGGTGCGCACGGGGCTGCACGCACACCGCCTGCCCGCCCCACGGCCCTGTCCGGTGCACACGGGGCTGCACGCACACCGCCTGCCCGCCCCACGGCCCTCTCCGGTGCGCACGGGGCTGCACGCACACCGCCCACCCCATGGCCCTCTCCGGTGCACACGGGGCTGCACGCACACCGCCCGCCCTCCACGGCCCTCTCCGGTGCGCATGGGTATTTGCACGCATCTCGGCCGTTGCAGAGCACACCACAGTGAGCTTGGTGTATCACCCCACACCTCCCTGGTCAGGTCTCCCTGTGGATACCAGCCCATCGAGGGGCATCTCTGAGACCCCCCTCATCAGCATCTGTGCCCTTTAGGGCCTGGCAGACCTGAGCACCTACTGCGTGTGTGGACAGCGTCGGGCGTGGTCCCGAGAACCTTCACCTGGGGAGGCTTCCGGAAAGCCGGGCCTGCCTGGACGTCACAGCGCGCTTCCCCGGGATGCCAGTCCCCTGGGGAGGCCCTGACCATACACCCTGAGGGCCTGTCACGGGGACCAGGCACCTGCTGAGCATCCCAGCAAGGACACAAGCTGTGGGCCAATCGTCCCTCGTCACAGGCTCAGATGGCGGGAGGTACAGGGCACAAGGCAAACGACTGACCCACCCACAGAGCAACCTGTGGTGGGGTGACATCACATCTCAGAGCGGCTGCCAGGCCGCTGATTCATTCTGAAACCCGCAGGCCCAGGGCCCCGATTTCCCTGGGGGCCCAGAAGCGGCCGAGTGCCCTGGGAAGACACACCTGCCCAGCGGCTCTCTGGGCCAGCTCCTGGGAGGTGTCATCCATGACAGGGGTCCCCAGTGTCCGGACACACCCCAAGCCTCCCCCAGGAGCGGGTGCAGGCTGAGGGCCCCACGCCCACCATCCAGACTCCCCTTTCAACGCAGACACGGAAATAGCGCCGCCCCCGCCTGGCTCCCCGGGCGGTTGGTTTACAGAGTCAGGAGAGTCCCGCCAGTGTGCTCAGTGGTTGAGCATCGACCCTGCACCAAGAGGTCGCTGGGTCAATTCCCGGTCAGGGCACATGCCCAGGTTGTGGGCCTGATCCCCAGGGGGGCATGCAGGAGGCGGCCAGTCGATGTTCTCTCTCATCAGTGTTTCTATCTCTCTCTCCCTCTCCCTTCCTCTCTCTCTAAAATCAATAAACAAAAAAAATTTTCTTTAATGTTTACAAAAAAACAGAGTCGGGAGCACACAGGAGCTGAGGTGCTGCGGGTAGGGTTGGGAGTCAGCATCGCTGGCCGAGGAGGGGGCCCGAGTGGGAACACACGCGTGGAGGTGACGTCCCATCCCAGCCCAGCTCCTCCGCTGGGACCTTCGTCTCCACGGGAAACCCTGTCCCTCTGGGCCTCAGGTCTCCCTGGTCAAATGGGTCTGTGGCCTGGTTTTAAGAACATTTCGATTGATCTCTGAGCTGTGGGTGAGCAGCGTGGACACCCCAGCAGAGGGAAATCCTTGGGGGTGGGTCTGCGTGATCTCTTCAGGGCCAGTCCTGCCCAGGAGCACAGAGGGACCGGGCATCCTGGGCGGGGCTCCGAGGTCTGAGGTGCCGGGATGGGGAGCCAGGGGCTGAGGCTGAGGGAGGAGGGCCTCCGCGGTCCTGTGACAGGGGCGGCTCTCCTCACAGACAGTCAGGAGACAGCGGACAGCCCCAGGCCCCTCCCTGAGAACCTGGGTCCACGGGCCCTCACACTCATCCCTGACTTCCAGAACCCACAGGTGTGCCCACCCAGGGCTGGGTGCTGGGCAGAGAGAATCCGGGGGCTACCTTCCCCTTGAGGAGCCCCCAGCCCACAGGACCCGAGGAGGGCAGTGCTGAGTGCCCCCGGCTCTGAGTGGCCAGAGAAGGAGCGTCCTCAGGAGAGAGAACAAAAGGGAGCCAGGCCCCAGGGCACTGGGAACAACAGCCAGGCCAATGCGGGGGGATGGGGGGCATGGGGACAGGCACCCCGCAGGACAGAAGGGGGGTGCTCAGAGGGCTGGGCTGGAGCCAGGCTGAGGGCAGTGCTGTGAGGCCCCAGGGGCACCGAGGTCAGAGGGGAGGGAGGTCCCCATGCCCACGGCCGCCCTGTGAACACGCAGTGGCTCGGGCACCACCCACCGGGCCAAGAACCAGGGGGCGCGGAGACCGAGTGGGGCTGCCCCTGTGGCCCGGGCCCAGCTTCTCTGAGCTCTCTGGGCACGGCTGCGGCCCCCTCCGCCGGCCCTCCCGGACCACGCCCAGTGCTGCTTCCCCCCACAGAGCCCTCTGATACTCACAGGCAGTCGGAGGGCGTGGGCCGGTAGTAGAAAGACGGCACCTTGGGCTCGTACGCGGCCCTGGCAGCGCTGTTCCCATGGGAGGCCATGAACTGTGAGAGAGAGACGGGGTCAGGGCACCTGGGGGCTTGGCCGCCGATGGGCAGAAGCCTCCCGACCCCTCCTGTCCCAGGGACGCCGTCTGGAGTGAGAAGGTAGAGGGGTCCTGGGGGTGCAGAGGGGAGCCCCCTTGGGGTGGTGTCTGAGCCCCTTCCCCGCCCCGTGGCCGCCCTGGACAGGCACCCGGCTGCGGGCTGCTCCCCCCCCAGACACCCAGTCGGCCTCCCGCAGGGCCCGGCTTGTTCGCTCGGGGACCGTGTTTGGGGAGCAGGGAGCGTGTTCCAGACACAGAGGCCCTGCAGACGCCGGAGAGCAGGGCGCCTGGCCCAGGCGGAGCTGACGACCTCCGAGGCACAGGGACCGCCGAGATGGAGAGCGTGGTTACGGGAAGGGGAGGAGGGGCCGTGGCAGGGGAGTGGAGGGTGACCGTGGGGGGGGCTCTCCGTGTCCTGGGCACAGAAAACAGCACCTGCAAGGGCCCTGAGGCTGGGACGAGCCGGGCGTGCGGGCGATGCCCCTGCCGGGGTGCCTGACCACACGGCCCCAGGACAAGGGGACAAGCGTGGGTTCTGCACGTTAGTGGTTCTGCTTCCTGATCCCCGACACGAACCCCTCCCCCTGAAGTCACCATGCTCTGAGGACCGAGGACCCTGAACGTGGGGACCCAGAGGGTCCACGGGAAGAAAGCCATGAACGAGGCGTTTCCGCTGCAGGCGGCCGCCACACGGGAACTCCACTGTCCCCTGCTCTCTGCACACAGCGGAGACGGCCAGCAGGTACGGGAGGAGGGAAGCCCGCGGGCGACTCTTCGGAAAAACACCTGAGAATCAGCCTGACGGGGAATGTTCGCTCTGGATGCAGAAAAACCGGCTCCTGCAGTAGCAGAGACCTGGACAGAGACGCCACGGTGCCGGGCGGGAGAGAGACACCCTACGGTCTCTGTGGATTTCTTGCAATTCTCAAAAGACAAACAAACCAGGCCCGGCCGGTGTGGCTCAGTGGTGAGCGTCGACCCTGCGCCAAGAGGTCGCCAGTTCGATTCCCGGTCAGGGCACATGCCCAGGTTGTGGGCCCGATCCCTAGTGGGGGGCATGCAGGAGGAGGCTCATCGATGTTCTCTCTCATCCATGTTTCCATTTCTCTCTCCCTCTCCCTTCCTCTCTCTCTAAAATCAATAAAGGAAAAAAAAAAACTTTTTTAAATAAAAAAAGAAAAGAAAAGATGGGACTTCCTTCTAAGTTAAAACCTTTGGGCTTCAAAGGTGCCCAGAAAGCAAGAACACTGAAGCGCCTTGAAGACACGGTGCGGGCTGAGAGAGCCAGACGCGAAGTGCCGTCCCGTGTGGGTCCATCTGCGTGATGCCCCGAGCAGGGGGCGCACAGCGGCAGGGTGCGGGGGCCGGGGCCGGGCAGCGGGTGGGCGCGTGACCTCCCAGCGACCAGACGGTCTGGAGCCGGGGTGCAGCTGAAGCTCCGAAGGCACTGAGCACCCAGGAACCGTTCCCTCGGACACCGGTTCTCCCTGCGGCCTGCTCGCCTCGCTGCCCCTGGGGAACACAGGCCGTACTTTCTGCCTTTAAAAATCAGGATTGAAAAAGGAAGTTAAGCCCGGCCAGTGTGGCTCCGTGGTTGAGTGTCGACCCATGCACCAAGAGGTCATCAGTTCGATTCCCGGTCAGGGCACATGCCCAGGTTGTGGGCCCGATCCCCAGTGGGGGGCATGCAGGAGGCGGCCAATCAATGTTCTCTCTTGATGTTTCTCTCCCTCTCCCTTCCTCTCTCACTAAAATCAATAAAGAAAAAATTTTTTAAAGAAGAAGGAAGTGAAGAGACAGCCCACAGAGAAGCAGTGTTCACAGACACCGTGGGTGACATGGACTTGTGTCCAGAGTACAGAAAGAACTCTTCGTAATGAAAACTCCTAACTCCACAATAAAAACAAACAACCTGCTTTTAAAGGGGTGACGGATCTGAATGGGCTCTTCTCCAAGCAGACACCCACCCACGTGGCCCACAAGCAACGGGAAGACGCTCGATACCGTCAGCCGGGAGCGCCGAGCGAACCAGAGCGCACACCAGCTCCCGCTCAGGGACGGCGGGCAGACGGAGAGGTGTTTGCAGAGAATCAGGGTGCTCCCACCCCGCTGGTGGGCGTGTGCGGCCATGGGACTCAGCCCGGGGACCCTGGAGTGTGAGACAGTCAGCAGAGGGCCAGCAGTCCCACTCCGGTCCGGACAGCAGGAAGTGCCCACGGAAGCCTGCCCACGGACTGTCAGACACGTTATTCATAGCAGCCCGGGGTCCATGAGCTGAGGGGCGGACACACAGCATCCATCGATGGCAGCTGCAGCGGGCCGGGACCGCGTGGGGAGCAGTGAGGCCGTTGTGCGGCTCCGCCCCAGGCACGGCGGCGTGGGGGGACCTGGGGAGGGCTGCGCACGGCGCCCGGTTTATTCCGGACATGAAAATATTCTGAAATTAGATGCTGGTTGCGGCCCAGCCCTGGGAGTTGTGGGGCGTGTGAACTACATCTCAATAAAGCTGTTATGAGTAAAAAATAACCCCAGGGCAGAGCAGGCCCAAGTTCGCGATAAACCCTAAAACCACAAGAGAAGGGGTTGGTAAATTTGACATCAAAGTGAAAAGTTTCCACTGCAGAACCCTCAGGAGCAACGTTGAAAGACAACCTAGAAAAACACGCACTGCTGCCTGGAAGGGTCAAGTCCTCCAGCGTAGGAACCCTCAGAAACGGACGCAACAAGCAAGGCCAGGGGGCACAGGTGACCCCGACAGGTGACCCCGGAACGTCACGCTAGATGCTTGATTTCGTTCAAGACAGGAACATGCCAGGGAAGACCGAGGGGACAGTTTCTCCCCTGCCCGGCAGAGGAAGGGCATCGGAGCTGGGGGTGGGGGGCCACACCTCCCGGGCGGCATGCAGCGCCTACGTCCTCTGGGGGCTGGGCGTCCGCCAACCTCACCTGGACAGGCGGCTCCACCAGGCCGCTCACTGCCCGGTCACAGTGGGAGGACAGGAGCCCGCTCTGTCCATCCAGAGGGCCACACAGGGGACACGGAGGCCCCCGCCCCCGCCCCCCCCCCCGGGCCCCATGGCCCAGCCCCGGCCTCCGCAGGCCTCAGGAGCATTTGCAGAGAGAGCCCGCAGCACACGCGTCTGGGCCCCTCTCCCCTCCTTCCTGACCGGGCGTCACACCACCGCAGCCTGGGCCCCGCACCCGGCCAGGGCGGCCGCCCCACGTTCCGTGTGACCACTGAGTAGGACGAGTCCAGCGCCAGGGAGTCCCAGGCACAGAGTGAGCTCGTTAGATACAGGCTCTGCCGGGCAGGTGGGCCCGGGGCCAGGACTTGGCATGGTCACCAGCCCCAGGGGAGCCACAGCCACCGAGGTGTAGTGACAGCAGCAAACTGGTTACCCCAGGTGGGGTACACATGGGGTCACAAACCCTGGACCCCCGTCCCCACAGCAGCCCCGGCCAAGCCGCCACCTTCTCCCTGGACGGCCACGTGCCTCCTGCCCTGGGGGTCAGCAGCCAGCAGGCTCCGCTCCGAGGCCCGGTCTCCCCACCGTCTCCCAGCCTCCACAGGGTCAGACCCCCTGCTCCGCCCCCTCCTCTGCCCGCCCACACCCCACCTGGGGGTCTCCCGGCCTGTCCCCCAGGGCCAGAAGGGCCTGAGCCCTCCTGCGGCAAGAGCTGGACAGTCGTGGGCCAGGAAGGCGGCTGGTGCTCCCTCATGGCGCCCACGAGGGCGAGTGGTAGAACCCGGAAACGGGAGGGCCTGCCCCCTGGCACAGCTGAGCGCCAGATTCCCGGGTGTTGGGACGAGGACCCAGGCCTCAGGAGCCGCCAGTGGAGGGGTCCTTCGCCCTCTACAGCGGTCCCACGAGGGAGGCAGGGGTCGCCCAGACCGACCAGACACGGGCAGAGCCTCCCAGCCTCGGGTCCCCGCCAGGCCGAGCCCTGGGGCCTGGAGCACAGGGACAAAGGGACTGTCCAGGGCCGGGCCCAGGTGGCCCCGAGTGTCCCCTGCCCGGACCGTACCTCCACTTGGGCCTGCTCCCAGGCGTCCAGGCGCACGGACTTGACCTTGCTGACCTGGGGGATGTTGCGGTGGATGGCGGAGCAGCTCAGGCAGATGAACACCCCCAGGGTGTAGGAGGCCCAGTCGGGATCTGGAAGGGAAAAGCCAGAGTCGGGTCAGAAGGAGCCGGAGCCGGAGAACGGGCCAGGGGCCAGGGGTCACGGCTGGAAGCCCCAGCCCCACAGGGCCTCCTTCTGGCAGCTGGTGAGGAGGTCCCCAGGGTCACTGGCTCCGTGGACCCCGGGCAGGGCCCTGGACCCCCCAGAAGAGCAGCAGCCAGCCAGACACCCCAGCCACCTGGGGCCAGCGCTGCCCAGATCCCTGTGTCCTGGGGGTCCCTGGTGGTGGCGAGGCCGAGGACGGACCGAGTGCTCAATGACTGCTCACTTGCCTGGCATGACGAGGACCTTGGCTTGACTGTGCCTGCCCGACACACGAGGGGGCGGGGGGCAGGGACATGGGGGGGCCGAGGGGGCCGGGGACATGGAGGGGCAGAGGGGGCCGGGGGCATGGGGGGGCAGAGGGGGCCGGGGACATGGAGGGGCAGAGGGGGCCGGGGGCATGGGGGGGCAGAGGGGGCCGGGGGCATGGGGGGCAGAGGGGGCAGGGACATGGGGGGGCCGAGGGGGCCGGGGACATGGAGGGGCAGAGGGGGCCGGGGGCATGGGGGGGCAGAGGGGGCCGGGGACATGGAGGGGCAGAGGGGGCCGGGGGCATGGGGGGGCAGAGGGGGCTGGGGCATGGGGGGCAGAGGGGGCAGGGACATGGAGGGGCAGATCATGTGTCCAGTTTACGTGAGAAGGTTGAACAGACACGTGTGTGGATGGTGCTGACGCAGCGGGGAGCTGAGGGTCCCCGAGTCTAAATGGGCGGCACGAGGGGTCTGCGTTTCCGTAGGCCGAGGTTTCTCATGCTGGCCAGCGGCAGAGGGGACACCGTGGAGGGGGTCGCTGGTGAGTTGATGCTGGTGGGCTCTCCCATTCGGCACAGCCCAGCGTGGCCACGGAGCGGGGGCTGACCACTGCCAGGAGCCCACAGACCCCTCTGGACCAGACAGGCCTAAACCAGATGCCCACTGAGGCCACGCGCAAGTGGGGTTCACGGGGAGCCCCTGGGCAGCCCTCACCCACCGACCCCTCTGCCCACTGAGCACAGTGCCAAGCTCACCCCACGGTGGCCTGGCCAGAGGGCCCGAGCGCACAGGCTGAGGGCCATGGGGTCGGCGGTGCGGACGCCCCGGGTCTGTGCGGGCACTTCCCCTGGGGTGACACAGCCCCCGGCCTGCTGAGGACAGGGCCCTGCACCTCCCTCAGGGACCTTCAGAGACGCCCCCCAGTGCCACGAGTTCGGACTCCCCGCACACACCAGACGCTGGGCCCCAAGCCGCACACGGGGGTGAGAGCGCATCTGTGGCCGTGCACCCTGAGTGTGGGGTGCCCAAGGCCAGCAGCACCCCAGTTCCTGAGCTAAGGACCCAACAGCCCCGGGCTTGGGGGCGCCCACCACGCTGGGCCCAGGTCTCCCTGCAGGTCGTGGGAAACCGAAGGGGCCTTGTCCTGGGGTGCGGGGTGCTCACTGTCCACCCAGCCCACTAGGGCCCAGGCCCCGTCCTGGCTGTGACGGGTCCCATGGAGGCCGTGAGGCCAGGGAAGCAGGTAATTGCCCCAAGACACAGCTGCTAAGTGCCTCTCGGAATAGAGAAGTTTCAGAGAAAACAGCTGCGTCATCCGCCAGCCCGGCGCCCAGCCCATCTCCGCGGGGCCGTGGGCATGGGGCCTGCCTCCCACGGGGGGGGGGGGGGGCGGCTGGCTGGTGTCTATGGGGGGAGAGCGGCTGGTGTGGGAAGGGGCTCTGGGACGTGCGCCCTCCCCCACACACACAGGGACTCAGAGGCTGGTGCTGGGAGGACACCGGGAGGCCCTGCCCTGCCCCTCCCTGACCTGGGATTGGCTGACATCAGGGGTACCCACCAGGGCCTACAAGAGTGGGGACAGCTCAGAGACCCCAAGGCCTTAGAGCCTTGGTTCTGGGGCCTTCCCCACCTCAGAAGAGCTGTGACTGGAGGGCGGGGAGCGGGGGCCTTCCCACCAGCACCTCTGTGCCCCTGCACCCGTCTGCCCACTCCTGGCTTCCCGCCCACCCCACCATGTCCCCCTGCCCCTGCCCGCTGGGCCTGCAGCCCGTGACCCAGGAGGCCACCGCCACACCTGCCAGGCGACAGCATCCCCCTCTCTGTTTGGGAGACTTCCCGCCACACCTCCAGCCCAGCACCTGGAGAGTCCTTCCCACTCCGTTCGCCGTGGCTCAAATGTCACCGCACACAGAGGGCACCCACGCACCCCAGTCAGAGGTCCCTCTCGTTCTCTACAGAACCTGCCCCCTGGGGCACCTTTACCCCGACTGTGTCCTGACTCCCAGGATTGGGGGTCAGGCTTGCTGCGGCCCTGACCAGACAGACGCCTGCACGTCAGGGACCCAGGTGTCGGTGTGGCCCTCCCAGCAAGCCGTGTCCCTGAGCTAGTTCCACCGCCCAGGGCGGCCACTGGGGACCCAAGGGACAGGCCACCACCCCTGTGGTAACAAGGTCTGGGAAGGGACAAGGAGCCAGGGTCTGTGAGACGGTGGGCCTGGGCTTGTGGGAGACCTGAGGTGGGCAGTGGGGTCTGGGTGGGGAGACCCCTGGTTCTGAGCCTCCGAGGGGGCGGGGGAAACACCAGCCACAGACAGGAGACCCCCACCCGAGACCGAGCTCTCACGGGTACGCGAAGACCAAGCGAAAGTTTCGCAGCCCGAGCAGCCCATGCTCTGCTCTGAGTCTCCCTTGGTTTTGGTGTCACTCAAACCTCCGGAGGCTGCGGAGGACACTCAGGTCCCAACCCCGGTGGTCCCGCCCCCACCAGGCCCCAGCACTCGGCGGGCACAGCCCACGCCACGCGGCCCCGGCAGCCACTCCAGGACACGGGGCGAGGCCACCCTCCTTGGGCCCCAGCATCCAGCTCCCTCTTTGCGAAAGTGCTGCCCCGACAGGAAATGAGGAAACGTGGACTGAGAGAAACAAAAGGGAAGATGGGCCCACAGGCCCACCGGCCACAGACACAGTGGCCGGCTGGGAGGGGCGGCCGAGGCCACACAGACGCGGACGAGACACAGCCCCGCCCACCGGCCACCAGGGCGGGGCCGCCAGGACAGCGGCGGCGGCCCACGCAGCGCCTTTGGGGTGGAAGCTGACGCAGGCAGGGCAATAGAGGGTTTTTCTCCCGAGGCTGAAAGGGGCTGTGGCCTCTTCACGCCGCTTGCTCAGTGGGACACGCAGGCCGGGCCCCTTCAGAGTGTTGGCCACGCCCGGCCTCAGAGGGACCAACGGGCGGGACCCGGGCAGCGAGCCTGGGAAGGCTGTGCCCAGACCCAGGGTTACTAAGGGGCTGGAGCCGGCCTCCAGGGCTGGGGTCCCCCAGGACAGCCCACGAGGCCCAAGGGGTGGCGGAGGGCCTGGGCTGGAGCGGATGGACGCCCCACAGTAACAGGACGGGTGGGACAGGGGCAGGCCCAGGGCTCCATGTCCACTCCTGCTCCACCCCCACAAACGTGGGGGCCCCAGGTGTCCCCAAGCCACTGCCTTGCTCAGTCAGGGACACATCTCCTGCGGCTCAGGGCAGACAGTCCCAGGCCCCCAGCTTCCTCCTGGCCCCCTCCCCAGCTCCCGGGTCAGCAGTGCCCCCCATCCGTCCCAGCTGGCCCAGCCTTCTCCAGGGCACGCTGCGGTGACTCAGGCCCCTCACCATTTCCGGGACGTGACCGAGGCGCCCGGACACGTGGGGCAGGTAGGGCCGAGCCAGGCAGAGCAGGTGTGTCCCCTCGGCCAAGGCCCAGCAGGGGGAGGAGGGAGGGTTACGGGCCCTGTGGCCCAACCCCAGAGACCTTTGCCCTTCCCGTGGCCCAGCGGAGAGCAGGCTGGGATCCCGGGAGGACGGCCAGGGCTCTGGGCAGCTCAGGTGGACGGCTGTGCCACCACCCGGCTCCTCCTCTCCAGGGGCTCCTTCCCCACGCGCACCTGCCTCGTGGGGCCGCCCAGGTCCCTCGCCTGCCACGTGGGGTCACCTCCCGCTGCCCGGTCTGCTGTTTCTTCTGTCCATCCTGTCTCCCCGAGAGGGCAGCCCTGGAGGATCCCGGCACGCAGTGTCCTTGGCACCACGCTGCTGAGGCGGGCACCTTCTCCCCTCTTAGCGGGACGCAGCTCCATCCACCCGCCCTGGACCCCTGGACCCCCGCTTGAGTGCTCTGCCCCTGCCCCTCCCCCTGAAGTGGTTTCCAAGGATTTAAAGGGCCGGCGTCCTCTCCCCTCTCATGTTCCACTTTCCCCTTGGGGAGCCCGACAGTGAAGACCAGGACATGGCAAAGAAGCTGCATGTTCAGGGAAACTAGGAAGTGACTGTGCACGACCAGAAAAGGCTCAGGAGAGACCCCAAAGACGTTAACGTACAGCTCAGGTTGGTGTGCAGCAGGAAACAGCCCGCGGCGCGCACGCGCGCGCGCGCACACACACACACACACACACCCCAGAAAGCAGCAACCCCGCGGGGTCTGGGTTCCAGAGTCACCGCACTGCTCCCGTCCCATGTCCCACGGTCAACAGACGACCAAGGCGCACAAGGGAACGGGACAGTGAACTTGCAAAGAAAAAATGAACAGAAACTGTCCCTGAGGAAGACTGGATGGCGGCAGACCAGACAAAGACTTCCCAACACGGTCTCAAAGACGCCCCGAGAACTACGGGAACAAGGGGAAAGACTAGAAAACGCCTTAAAAACCAGACACGCGTGTTGGCAGGGTGTGCAGACACGGGCCCGGGCGCTCCGAGGGCCTGGGACACGGCAGCCGCTGCCAGAACAGTAGGGAGCGTCTTCAAACGATGAAAACTGAGTAACCATGTGACCCAGAAACCCCGCCCCACGGGAGCTGAGGGCAGGCCCACGCAGGGCACGGACAGCAGCATCCCCAAAGCCCCCGGCACACTCCCCACAGCCGGGACGTGGGAGCAGCTGGTGCCCAGCAGCGGATGGACGAGCAGGAAAATGTGCTTTTTCCAGACAGTGGAACATTCCTCAGCCTTTAAAAAGGAAGGAAATCACCCCGGCCGGTGTGGTCAGTGGATTGAGCGCCGTCCCGTGGACTGAGAGGTCCCGGTTCGATTCCCAGTCAGGGCACAGGCCCGGGTTGCGGCTCCATCCCCAGTAGGGGCGTGTAGGAGGCGGCCGATCCATGTTTTTCTCTCACATCGATGTTTCTCTCTCTCTTGACCTCTCCCTTCCTGTCCCTACAAATCAATAAACTTTTGTTTTTTAAAGGAAGGAAACGGAAACCAGAGAGAGCTGGGGCAGCTGTACGTATACCTATAGCAGACAAAACTGTAAAAGAGCTAAGAGGTCTATCAGGTAATGACAAAGACGTCAATCAAAAGAGAGGCTACACCACCTGTAAACACGCATGCACCTGACAGAGGGTCCCGGAACATGCCATGCAGGTAGGAGCAGGCCTGGCGGGGGGAGACGCGGGACGATCCCCACGGGACGATCCCGCGGGTGTGTGAGGCTTCACTGAGGGGCATATTGGTAAGGAGGGGCACCCCCAAGGGCACATCGGTCAGGAGGCACCGGCCCTAAAGGACACTCAGGCCAGGGGGAACCGACAGACAGCACAGAACATTCCACCCAAAAGCAGCATCCCAGGTTTTTCTCCAGCGCCTGTGGGGTGTTTTCCAGAACAGAGCATACTTTAGGCCACAAACAAATCTTAATACGTTTAATAAGACCGAAATCACATCAGACGTTCTTCCTGACTACAATGGTATGAAACTAAAAATCAGTTATAAGATGAAAACTGGAAAATGCACAAATATTTGTAGATTAAACAACATGCTAATGAACAACTAACAGGTCAGAGGTTAAAGATCTTCAATACCTGACGGCACAGGAAAACACACACAAACTTGCAAAAACTTGAGGAATGCCGCAGAGCGACCAGAGAGGGACAAAGGTCCCAAACTGTCCGACTCACACCTCGGACACCAGAGCCAGCGAAGCCCAAAGTCGATGCGGAAAGGAAGTGAGGACCAGGCGGAACCAAGTGAAACAGAGACTAAGACGGCAACATAAAAACTAAGAGCTGATTTTTTTTTTTTTAATCCTCACCTGAGGACATTTTTGCATTTATCTTCAGATAGAGTGGGAGGGAGAGAGGGAGGAAGAGGGAGAGAGACACATCAAGTGGTTGCCACCCACACGACCCCAACCGGGGCGGGGACCAACCACAACTGAGGTACGTGCCCTTAGCGGGAACCGAACCCAGGACTCTCTGGTCTGCAGGCTGATGCTCTAACCGCTGAACCAAACTGGCCAGGGCAAAAGCTGATTTTTTTTTGTTTAATCCTCACCCGAGGATATTTTTCCATTTATCTTCAGATAGACTGAGAGGGAGGGAAGGAGTGGGGGAGAGAGAGAGAGAGAAACATTGATGTGAGAGGGACACATCGACTGGCCGCCTCCCGCACAACCCCAACCAGGGCTGGGGACCGCAACCGAGGTACATGCCCTTGACCGGGATCGAACCCGCGACCCTTTAGTCCGCGGGCCAACGCTCCAACCGCTGAGCCAAACTGGCCAGGGCTAAGAGCTGATTTTTTTAAAGATAAACAAAATTACGAAACCTTTAGCTAGGCTCACCAAGAAAGACAGAGGACAATGTATGCATAACTGATGGACATGGACAACAAAGCTGGTGGGGGGATGGGGAGGAGGGTGTCAATGGGGAAAAAAGGAGAAACATCTGTAACAAAAATTAATTAATAATAAAATAATAATAAAAATAAAGCTTATTGAAGAAAGCTGAAAAAAAAAGAAAGACAGAGGACAAATAAAATAAATGCAAGATGTTACAACGGCTACCACAGAAACACAAAGAGTCACGAGGCCACACTGAACAGCCTGGAGGGAACGGGTCAAGTCCCGGACACCACCGCCCGAGACTGGATCGGGAAGAAACAGGACCTGAACGGCTGCATTGCTAGCAAGGAGGCCGACAGCCATCCAAACCCTCCCCGCACACGCCCAGGACCAGACGGCTTCGCCGGTGGCTTCTGCCGAACACGAGAGAAGAATCAATACCAAGCCTCGAATTCTTCCAGAAAACAGAGGAGGAGGGAACACTTGAATCTCATTTTTCGGGCCAGCATTATGCTGGCACCAAAAACACACAAGGAGCCACAAGAAGACCAAATCACAGGCCCCTTCCCTGATGAACACGGGTACAGAAACCTTCAACAAAACACCAGCGAAGCGAACTCAGTGACGCGTGGCCAGGGTCACACACCGTGATCCAGGGGTGCAGGACCGCTCCACAGCCACACTCCAACCTACGTGACCCTCCACAGTAACCCAGGAAGGGTGAAGATCACAGGATCCTCTCAATAGAAGCAGAAAAGGCATTTAATGACTTTCAACATCCATGTATGAACCTCTCAACGAAGTGAGTACAGAGGGAATGTGTCTGAATATAATAGAGACCACACATGACAGCCCACGGCTAACATCACACTCATAGTGAAAAACTGAACAACTTGTGCCCGGCCAGTGTGGCTCGTGGTTGAGCGTCGACCCATGCACCAAGAGGTCGCTGGTTCGATTCCCGGTCAGCGCACATGCCCAGGTTGTGGGCCTGATCCCCAGTGGGGGGCATGCAGGAGGCAGCCAATCCATGTTCTCTCTCATTGATGTATCGCTCCCTCTCCCTTCCTCTCTCTCTAAAATCAATAAAGAAAAAAAATATATTTTTAAGAAAATATTTTTTTAAAACAGAAAAGAAAAACTGAGCACTTCTCTGCTAAGATCAGGAGCGAGACCGGACGCCCTCTCACCACTTTCATCCACCTCGTACCAGAGTCCCAGCCAGAGTCCGGCCAGAAAGACAAACAGAAGGCGTCCAAATCAGAAAGAAGTTCCAGGTCGCTCTTTGCAGCCGAGAGGACACGATGTGTAGGAAATCCTACAGACGCCACAAAAACTGTTGGACTGATAGACAAATCCACACAAGTCGCAGGAAACAAAAATCAACCTACAAATATCTGTTGCGCTTCTGCACGCGAGCTGTGAGAGCAAGCGGTTAGGAAAGCAACCCCTTCACCCGGCGGCAAACAAGGCCCAGGAACACAAGTAACCAGGGAGGGGCACGGCCTGCGCCCTGAAACTGAAACGTCAAAGACATTGAAGACACAAAGGAAGAACTAACGTGGTTAAAATGTCCATATTGCCTGTAGCAATCTGCAGATTTGGTGCAATCTGTACCAAATTCCCATGGCATTTTCCACAGAAATGGAACAAATAGCCTGACAGGGGTATGGAACCACGAAAGACCTCAAAGAGCCAGAGCAACCCTGAGGCGGAGAAACGTCAAAGGCTTCACACTTCCTGATTTCAAAACTGTATTACAAAGCTACAGTAATCAAAACAGCATGGTCTTAGCATAAAAACAGACACACAGATCAATAGAACAGAGAACCCAGAAATAACCCACACACACCATCATTCATTTACGACAAAGGAGCAAAGGCCATACAATGGAGAAAGGACAGGCTCTTCAATAGATGGTGTCAGGAAACTGTGCCCTGGCCAGTTTGGCTCAGTGGTAGAACATCGGCCCGTGGGCCAATGAGTCCCGGGTTCGATTCCAGCCAAGGGCATGTACCTCAGTTGCAGTTCGTCCCCGGCCCTGGTCAGGGTCGTGCAGGAGGTGACCCGTTGATGTGTCTCTCTCACATCAATGTTTCTCTCTCCCCCCGCCCACCTGAAGATAAATAGAAAAATATCCCCGGGTGAGGATAAAAAAAAAAGAAGAGAAAAGAAACCTGGACGGCCTCACGCAAAAGGATGCAATCAGGCAGCTCCCCACCTCCACCTACAAAAATCAACTCAAAATGGGTTTAAAACTGGAACATAAGACTTGTAACCTTAAAAATAACAATGAGGTATCGCCTCACACCGGTCAGAATGGCCGCCATCAACAAATCATCAAACAACAAGTGTTGGCGAGGGTGTGGAGAAAAGGGGACTCTAGTACACTGCTGGTGGGAATGCAGACTGGTGCAGCCACTGTGGAAAACACTATCGTGTTACCTCAAAAAATTAAAAATTGAATTGCCATTTGACCCAGTGATCCCACTTCTAGGAATATACCCTAAGAAACCTGAAACACCAACCAGAAAAATACATGTACCCCCATGTTCATAGCAGCACTATTTACAATAGTTAAGATCTGGAAACAGCCCAAGTGTCCATCAGTGGATGAATGGATAAAAAAGCTGTGGCACATGTACACAATGGAGTACTATGCAGCTGTAAGAAAGAAAGATCTCTTATCCTTTGAGACGACATGGAGGGACCTCGAGAGTATTATTCTAAGCGAAACAAGCCAAGCAGAGAAAGACAAATATCACATGATCTCACTTATTTGTGGAATATAATAAACATAACAGTCTGGGGAACAGGGTAGACCCAGAGGCGTGGGAGTAGGGTACAGACTGACAACCCTCAGAAGAGGGGGTGGGGGGAGGGAAGAGATAAACCACAGAACTTATACGCATGTATGCATAACTGATGGACAGGGACAACAAAGCTGGGGAAGGGGTGGGGGGATGGGGAGGAGGGTGTCAATGGGGAAAAAAGGAGAAACATCTGTAACAAAAATAAATAAATAAAAATTAAAAAAAAAAAAAAAGACTTGTAACCTTAAAACTCCTTAAAAAAGCATAGGTGGTAAACTCCTCGACCCTGGTCTTGGTGAGGATGTTTGGATTTGACGCTAAAAGCAACGAAGGCAAAACGAAGAGGGCCGCCCCCGACTGAACGCGTCTGCACAGCAGGAGGAACCGTCAGCAGAATGGAAAGGCAACCAACAAACGAGAGAAAACACAAATCATATCTGATAAAGGGTTAGCAGGCAAAAATATATAAAGAACTCAGACAAGCCCTGGCCGGTTTGGCTCAGCGGTTAGAGTGTTGGCCCGAGGACCAATGAGTCTCAGGTTCAATTCCGGTCAAGGGCACGTACCTCGGTTGCAATTTGTCCCCGACCCTGGTTGGGTCGTGCGGGAGGCAGCCACTCGATGTGTCCCTTTCACGTCGATGTTTCTCTCTCCCTCTCTCTGCCTCTTTCTCCCTCCCTCTCACTCTATCTGAACAAAAGTGGAAAAATGTCCTTCGGTGAGGATAAAAAAAATTAATTAATTTTTAAAAAAAGAAAAAGAACTCATACAAGTCAACAGCAAAAAAAAAAAACCAGAAACAAAACGCAATCATGAAGACACAGGCGGGCCGGGCGGAGGGGCAGCGGACGGGGATGTGGACACCTGCACTGGGGTCAGATGGCACCTGGGAATGTGCTCAGCCTCACTAATCGGCAGGGAAATGCAAATCCAGGCCACAGGGAGACGTCACACCTGTCACCATGGCTGCCATGAAAGCGACGAGGAACAGGTGTGTCGAGGAGACCGTGGAGCCAGGGGGACCCACGTGCACCGCTGGCTGGAATGCAGGTTGGCACAACCTCCTAGAAAACAGCATAATGACAGACCTTCCGGAAGACCCAGCAATTCCACTTCTGGGTATTAATCCAAAGAAAACGGAAACACGAACGAAAGACATGGGCATCTGCGTTCGCCGCAGCACGGCCGACAATGTCCACGACCTGGATCGGCCGGTGTCCGTGTCGGGAACAAGGACAGCGTGGTGCCCACACACTGGACTAGGACTCCGCCACGGAGAGAAGGAAACCGGCCGGACAGGACACCGTGGGTGAACCCTGAGGGCATTGTGCTGAGTGAAATCAGACAGACAGACAAACACCATATGTGGAATCTAATAAAACAAACCAACCCCGACTCAGAGAGAACAGATGGGGGCTGTCAGCGGCGGGGGCCAGAATGGGCGAGGGGTGACAGGGGACCCAGGACTGCGATGAGCACGCCCTGGGGTGTCCTGCACAGCAGGGTCACGGGACCACTGCAGCGAAGACCTGACAGTTGCTGAGAGAGCAGCTCTTAGAGGTTTTCATCGCGAGAAAAGAAACTGTAGCCGTGTGGGTGACAGACGAACCACGTACTGCGGGTCACGTCGCGATCACGCAAACATGGAAGCGCGAGGCACACCGTGGACTCGTCCAGGTTATATCTCAACGATAGCTCACTTCTTCTGAAAGGAAGTTCTACAGCTGCCCCAGGGGTGACCGTGAGGTCCCCGTGCTCCGCACTCAGCCGGACACAGGACCGACGCTGGGGTGGCGGCTGGTGTTTAATGGGCAGACCTGCAGACTTTCAAGACGGAGGGTGATGGCGACGGTGGGAGGAGGGCTGCCCAAGCGGGACTGGGGCTGGGACCAACTGCACACTCCAAACGGCAAGGACGAGCCCGGCCGGCGTGGCTGTGCTTCAGCACTGACCCACGTACCAGGAGGTCGCCGGTTGGATTCCCGGTCAGGGCACGTGGCCGGGCTGTGGGCCAAATCCCCACTGCAGGAGGTGGCCAACTGATGTTCTCTCTCATCCATATTTCTATCTCTCTCCCTCTCCCTTCTTCTCTCTTTAAAAATCAATAAACAGCCCTGGCCGGTTTGGCTCAGTGGTTAGAGCGTCGGCCTGCGGACCAAAGAGTCCCGGGTTCGGTTCCGGCCAAGGGCGCGTGCCTCGGTTGCAGTTCGTCCCTGGCCCTGGTTGGGGTCGAGCAGGTTGCGACCAGTTGACGTCTCTCTCACATCGATGTCTCTCTCTCTCTCTCTCTCCCCCTCCCACTCTGTCTGAAGATAAATGTAAAAATAAATGAATAAATAAATAAAAATTTTAAATACAAATAAATAAAAATAAAAATCAATAAACAAGATGGTGAAGACAGTACGCTGTATGTGATGTGTATTTTAACACCATAAAAAGAAAACAGCCTGTCCGGCCACTGCGGTGGGCCGTGGGGTGGGCCGTGGGGTGGGCCCGGGAGCGGCAGCCCAGGGGGCAAACGAGAGTCCCAGGGCTTCCGCCACAGCGGCCGCAGCTGGCACCCTCCCCTGCCACCCTTGGGCCCCAGCAGAGACCCTGCAGTCCTCTCCTTCGTGCCTGGGACCGGGCAGCCGACCCTCGGGTGGCACCGGCCGGCGGGCGCCCGGCGTGGACGTGCTCCGAGGGGCCGAACTGCACACTGCAGCGGCCCAGAGGGCCACTTCTTAAAAACGGCATCTTCACTGTTGACGCGTTGCAGCTGCCCCCTGCCCCACCGACCCCTCCTGCTCCCGTGAGTGAGATGAGCCACAGCTGACTCCCACGAGCCGTCCAGGTCCTACTCCTGGTCACAGAGACACGGCCTCCAAACAGACACCCAGAACACTCCTAGCCGCCCACAGGAAACAAGTGTGAGCGTCCCACAGCCTGAAGGTGAATAAAAACAAGCTAATGTCCTTCACCCCGCTGGTTCCAGGCCGGCGGGGCAGAGCCGCGCCCAGCAGCTCAGGGCCGGGTGGGGCCACCCTGGACGGGACCCTTCACGCGGGTCACCCCACACTCACCCGACTGGGCCCCTGAAACAGCCCAGTTCACCCATGTGCACGGCTCGGGGACACGGGAGGACTGGGTCCCCGAGGACCCCCGGAGGCTGTGTCCCCGCCAGGAATCGATGTTTCCCTCTCGTCGATGTGATAACGGATGATGTTCAATGACCCGCTACAGGTTTTACCACCTTTTTTTTTCTTTTTAAGTATTTTTAAACCCCCAAATCAGGTGGGCTGCTGCCCGGGTGGGGGCTCGGGGCACTGTCTGTCCAGCCCGCCCCTCAGCAGCCCCCTGCCAGCCACCCTCTCGGGGACCCTCCGATTCCCGAAGAGCCCCACCAAGGCGCTGCGGCCTGGCTTCGTGCAGCTTCTGCAGCGTCACCTCCAGCTCCGTGCACGGCTCCTCCGCGGAGGCCCCCTCGGGGCCAGCAGGCACAGGCCCCGGGCCACCCCCACCTCCTTGGAGGCTGCTCAGACATGCCCAGAGCAGCAGGGTCTCCACTCGGCATCCCAAACATCCGTCTGGCCAGACAAGGATCTCCCTGGCCAGGCTCGTGTCCAGGAAGGCCCGGGTGCTCCTGGTCCCCGCACCCCAGGCCACTGAGCCCAGGCGAGGTGCAGCAAGGTACCACGAAGGTGTCACCCACAGCCCAGGGCCATGAAAGGCCCTCGTGTCCTGCTGGCACGAGATCTGAGGCTCAAAGGGGAGAATCTGCCCCAGCTAGGCAGGCGACTCAGACGCAGGCAGGACGGTAGGGCCACCTCCCCACCTCCTCCCACCCCGACAGGAAACCCCCCATCCCCCAGCCTGTGACTGATGAGAAGCACCTCTCTGGGGCTGTGAGACAGGGGCCCATGTTCAACGACATGGGGGAGGGTCTGGAAGCAGAGGGGGGACTACAGGGATCCCCCAGACTCCCTCCCAGCAGCCCTTGCAGGGCCAGCTGGCCAGGACTGCCCAAGTGTTCTCCCAAACACCTCAGCCTGCCCTGGGTCCTGCTGTCCAGAGCCGGTGCTGTGGGGACCCCCACCCTACCGACGCCCAGCTCCTGGCTGGCTGGGGTCCGGAAGAGCTAGTCTGTGCCGGTCTTCTGCCAACAGCGCAACACACTGTCCCTCTGCCTGCCCCCGCCAACGCCAGAGTGGCCCCTTGTCATCCATCTGGGCCACAGCAGGGACAGGAGGCCCAGCTGCCCCGAGAAAGGGCGACCGCAGGGCTTCGGCTGGAGAAGCAGAGTGGTGGGCGGCATTGCACCGGGTCAGGGAGGGAGGCGGCAGGCCTGGAGCCCTGACGTGCCTGCAGCGACGGGAGGCGGGAAGAGGTCGAGGCAGAGCCAGCAGGGCTGTGGCTGGCCATCAGGGGTCCTGGTCTGCCTGGGAGGCACCGTGTGCCCTAAGGATGCTCAGGCTCTCAGGGCCTCCGTCTTCCCGGCTGTAAAGGGGGTGACTGCTCATGTCCTGCCTGCTCCAGACTACCTGCCAGATGGGGCCAGATGCAGACGTCAGGGCCAACTCTGAAAACTGGAGGTTTGGCCCCACACCAGGGAGAGCTGGGCTCTGGGGCAGCCGGCCCAGGGCTGCAGCCTCTGGATCAAGAGGGTGGCTGGGCATGGCCCACCATACCAAGGAATACCCCTCCTGCCAGGCTGGGGCCCCAGAGGTGGGCAGAAGGAGGCCGCTGGGGCAGTGTGGCCAGGAAGAAGAGGGACAGGGCCAGCCAGGCTCCAACCTCCCCACCCCCACCCCCACCCCTGCCCCAGGCCAAGCCTGAGAGCGGTGCAGACGGCCCTTTCTCCCTGACCCCTCCCTGGCAGGACCAGCCTCCTGAACAAGTGGAAATACAGGTCTGGGAGGAGAGTCTGGGGTGAGGGGCTCCGCTGGCAGGAGCAGTGCCCAGGGTGATGGAGGTGCTGCCCCCACCACACTGCCCGGTGGTCTTGCACTGCCCTGCTCAGAGGCTGGGCAAAGGAAAGGCCACCTCAGCCCACCTGGCCTCTAGGAAAGCCTGTCGCTGCCTCCCTGTGGGACACTCAAGCTCCTGGCATGGCCTCACCCGGCCACACTGCCGCTGACCATCAGGTTCCCAGGACCTGTGGCTGCCAGAGACCCTCCCTGCCCACGGTGGGCAGCAAGGGAGAGCTGGGGACCGGGTCTTATCTGGGCAATGTCCAAAGGCTGCCCAGGTGTCTGGGACAAATGCAGGGACTTCCCACCTCCCCTCCCTGGGGCCCTCGGCCACTCCATGTGTGTTAGGTTTGTTCTGAGAGGTTCCGGCTAGGAGCCCCCAGTGGAGTGTCCAGGGTCCCCTGCAGTGCCTGGGGGACAGTCCCCAAGTGGGGCCACCCTCCACACTGGAGGCAGGAGCAGATGAGCCTCTGGGGCTGTCTGCCCCACCCCCACCCACAGAAGCAGAGCCCTCCCAGGCCCCTTTCCTGCCAATCCCAGGACAAGTAGCCCCTGCCACCCAGGAGCAAAGTCCAGGAGATGCCTGCTGGGAGGATGGGGTGCAGGTAGGCTGCCTGTTCCCAGCACCTAGGCGGGTCTCCCACCTGCACCGGCCACCTGCTCCGGGCGCCCTTCCCCATTGGGTCCACGTGGAGGCAGCGGGGCTCCCGCCCCCTGCAAAAGGTGACTCCGGAGGGGGGCCCATGACGTCACCTCCAGGTGGCGGGGAGCCAAGTGGACTCCCACGCCCTCGCACAGAAGCCCGCGGGCCCGCTCTCCCAATCTCCCTGCAGCCGGTCGCGGGCCGCGATTTCCTCTTTCTTTGCGGAGCCCGAGGTTTCGCAACGCGGCGGCGGTCCGTGATGACAGCGAGACACGACACGGAGCCCGGGAGGGGGGAGGGGAGAGGGCGACCCAGCCAGGCGGGGGGTGGGGGGGACAGGGGGGCGCGGGCTGGCGACCTCCGGTCCGCAGGTGCGCTCCCGGGCCGCCACACCCGAGCGGGGACCAAGCTGCGCGGCCCGCGCCCCCAGCCAGCCGGCGCCATGGCACCCCTCCCGCCCCGGGTCCGGCATCCAGGCCGGCACCCCCCCAGACCAGCACCTACCCAGGTAGCACGCACCCGGGCCGCACCCATCCCGGCAGCATCCACCCTGGCCCCGCTCCCACCCGGTCCGCACCTACCCGGGGCGCCGCAGTCGGCGCAGTGCCCGTTCCCGGGCCGCTGCAGCAGCTCCGAGACGGCTCTCTGCCACTCCTTGGCCATGGCAGCGATGCCGCCGCGAGGCCGGGCCGGGCTGGCGCGTTCCCTCCGCCGCGCTAGCGCCCCACGCAGGCTGCACGCCGCCGCCCCTGCGCCATCCTGGGCCGCCTCAGCCGGTGCGCGGGTTCCGCATTCCTGCCGCCCGGCCCATCTCCGCCGGTCGTGTCGCCGCCGTGGCCGCCCAGCGAGTGCCGGCGCGGGGCCGGGGCGCACGGCGCGCTCTGGCCGGCACGGCCCGCGGGCGGCCCCCAGCGGCGCGGGCAGGCGGCCTCCTCCTGCGCCCGCCCCAGGCGCGCCCCGCGCTGGGATCCAAGGATCCAACCTGGGAGGTAGACCGATGCCCACCCCCCATCGAGCCCAATGTCCCCCTTGCTCTGCACAAAGCCGCCAGCCACACTAGTGGGGAGCTAGGGAACCAAAAAACTGCTGGCCTGGGTGGGGTGTCTGAGCAGTCATTCAGGCAGGGGACAGCACCGGGACACCCACTGTGCGCCTTCCCCAAGGCGAATCGCGCCCAAACCGCACACTGAGTTCTGTTGAAGGAGAGGTGAGTGCCCAGCGCTGGGGACTGGGCTCACGCCATCCGTGCTGGGGAGGAGAGGCCTGAGGGTGACAAGGCCGGGTGCTCAGGATGAATAAGGGCCCCACCCTCCACGCACGACAGGGACAGGACAGGGGTGGGCCACAATGCCCTGGAAAAGCCTCCTCCACCCGGCTCAAGCATGAAGGTCACATGGAGAGATGGAGGAGATGGCGACAGAAAGGGTGTTCCCTCCCCTACATGCCCATGCACTTTTCAAACTCCTCCTGTTTTCTTCTTTAATTATGATGCAGTGATACCTCCTGTTAAGAACAAATGGAAACACTCTGGCCAGTGTGGCTCAGTGTCGTCCCGTGGACTGAGAGGTCCGGGTTCGATTCCGGTCAGGGCACATGCCTGGGTTTCCGGCTGGATCCCCAGTAGGGGGCGTGCAGGGGGCAGCCAATTGCTGCTTCTCTCTCACACTGATGTTTCTATCTCTCCTTCCTCTCTCTCTGAAAAATCAATTTAAAAAAACATATATATATATATATATATATATTTTTTTTTTTTTTAAAGAACAAATGGAAACAGAACCAAAATGAAAAGCAATCTCATCCCCCCAACCCCAGGCCTTCCTGAGCCAGCCACTGTTAACCCCTCAGCATCCTTCCGGAATGGTCCGTGGCCTGTGAGGACAGGGAGGGAGCCCTGTGCCTTCTGGCCTCACCTCCTGGACGGTCCAGGCAGAATACCCCAGATCAGGAAAGAAAGACCCCCAGCCCAAGGGTCAGGATTCTGCCCAAGGACCCCACAGCTCCCAGCCCCCTGTCCCAACACCCCTTCCTACCAGAGAAACTGCCCTCAACAGTGTCCTTCCTTGTAACTGACAAGGGGACACTCTACTACCTAGATCTCTAAGACCCCAAACAAGAAATGATGTGACCGAGAGCCTCTCTGGCCCCTCCATGTGGGACAGCTGTCAGGCATGCGGATGACCTTCAGGGTCAGGCAGCCACAGAAGGTTAGCTGACAGGCTCTGGGCCTGAGACTCCCACCTCACCACCTGAGTCCCCTGACGGCCCTGAGGGCGCTCAGCAGAGAGCACGTGTGTGGCTCGAGACACGCAGTTATAGGCTGAATTGGCCTCGACCCTGGCCTGGGTGGGAGGAAGCAGACCCTGCCCCGAGCCCTCCCCACATACATCGGAGGTCTTGGGGGGACAACCACAAGGTTGTGACACTGGGCAAGATGGGCCTGTCCCAGAACCCTCCTCCCCGGCCCTCGCCAGGCTCCGCTCCGACCACACCCTCTCCTTCGCCCTCCCAGCTCCCTGGCCTGCTCATGCCAGGCCCAGGAGCCGTCCCAGAGGTCTCCCCAGGAGTGGGAGCTGGGGGTTTGGTGGGTGCCAGACCCTGGGGGCAGCCCTCCCTGGGCCGGGAAGGCGAGAGCAGGGCAGGGCAGGGCTGTGCCCCAGGGACAGCTTCCTGAGTGCTGGGGACAGTCCCATGGTAAAGCCAGTCCTCAGCTCAGGCCCTGCGGCCACCCACGGCTGTCCTCTGGCCCACCCCCAACAGAGGGTCATTTTGTTTCACCACGAGGAACAGAAAGAACAAAGAAAGGGTGGCTGGCTGCAGGAGCCGGCTCAGGAGCGCCCGGGGCCTGGAGCCAGGCTCCACACACACAGCCCCAAGCAGGGCGGGGGGTGAACAGGTCACAGGGAGCAGAGCTCACCCCAGGGGCTCCTCATAAGTTGTGGGTGTCCAAGGTGTCCCCAAAGATGACATATGGGGGGGCCTCTCCTTGATGGTGGGGGTGCCCAGGTTTGTTTGTTTACTGGGTTTGGGGACATTTAAAAATATTTTTTGTGTCCAGCCAGTGTGGCTCAGTGGCTGAGTGTCGACCCATGCACCAAGAGGTCGCCGGTTCAATTCCTGGTCAGGACACATGCCCAGGTTGTGGGCCTGATCCCCAGTGAGGGGCATGCAGGAGGTGGCCAATTGATGTTCTCTCTCATCGATGTTTCTATCTCTCTCTCTCTCTCCCTTCCTCTCTCTCTAAAATCAATAAAGGAAAAAAAATAAAAAATAAAATTTTTTTTGTTGCCCTGGCTGGTTTGGCTCAGCGGTTAGAGCGTTGCATGGGAAGCAACCAATCAATGTGTCTCTCTCATGTCAATGTTTCTCTCTCCCCCACCTCCCTTCCACTCTCTCTAAAAATGAATGGAAAAATACCTTTGAGTGAGGATTCGCAACAACAAAATTGTTTTTTTGCTTAGTTTCTCAAAGAGAAATGGTGTAGCTGGGAAGGAGGGTGGGTCTGGGCTGCTGTCTGGGCTGAGGGGTGGGGCGTTGCTGCCAGGCAGTAAGTCAGCCTGGCACAGCCCTGGGCAGGGCGGGCACCCTGGCAGCCACCCTCCTGGGGATGGGGTGGGGATCAGCGGGGAAGGCTGTACACACCCACGTTCAGCCGTGCCCGTACGTACGTGGTTTGGGGAGAAGGGCGAGACCCTAGATGGGACATGGGTTCGCTCTCTTTCCCCTGGCCCTGCCCCCTCCCCTCCAGCAATGACTGCGGGGCTGTGGGTTTAACTTCACAGGCAAATCCCTGCAACTCAGAACGATCCACCTGTGAAGAACTCTCACAAGTAAACGGGGGGACAGGGGTCCACGTGGACATTTCTCCCAGGAGGACATGCAGCCGACAAGCACGTGTAAGGGGCTCAGCCCCGTCAGCCCCCAGGACGCGCAGATCAGACACAGCCAGGTGCCAGCTCACAGCCTGGGGCGGTGAGAGTTTAAAACAGGAGACGGCCTGGCCCGGCAGCTCAGCGGGTCAGAGCGCTGTCCCAATGCGCCAAGGTTGTCGGGTTCGATCCCTGGTCAGGACACCTGCAAGAATCAACCAACGAATACACAAATGGGTGGAGCAAAAAATCGATCTCTCTCCCTCTCTCAAATCAATTTAAAAAAATAAAAATAAAAACAGAAGTTAAGCCCGGCTGGTGTGGCTCAGTGGACTGAGCGTCGTCCCATGGACTGAGAGGTCCCAGTTCGATTCCTGGTCAGGACACATGCCTGGGTTTCGGGCTCGATCCCCAGTGGGGGGCGTGCAGGAGGCAGCTGATCAATGTAGCTCTCTCACGTTGAGGTTTCTCTCTCTCTCTCTCTCCTTTCCCCTCTCTCTAAAAAAAATCAATAAAAATATATTTAAAAACAACAACAACAACAGAAGGTCAGCGTGGGCGAGGACAGGGGAATGAGAACCCACGTGAGCCGGAGGGATGGAAAACGGCGGCCTCTGTGGACGAGTCTGGCAGCTCCTCGGATGGTTAAATGCGGTTGCCGCACGAGCAGCAATTCCGCTCCGAGGCACAGACCCCAAGAACTGAAACAGGTGTGCACAGGTGCCGCACACTCGGTTCACAGCAGCACAATCCAGCAGCCTGAAGGCGGGAACCACCCAGCGTCCACCGTCCACCCCAGAAGCCGACACGTGTGCAGGGCCAAGAGCACAGAGGCGCTGGGTCCTGTCTGCTCGTAGCCTCGGGCCTGCAGTGTCTCCCACGTGTGCAGACAGAAACCACGCAGCTTCTCCTTCTCGGGCACTCTGACCTAAGTGACGTCCCAGCCCACAGAGTCCTTGATGCCACCCCCTCAGCAGCCCCCCGAGAGGCTGGTCTCACATCCCTTAGTAGATGGGGAGACTGATGCTGGGAGGAGCTGGGCCGCACCTCTCCTGGGGTGTCTCCTGAGGACAGGCGGGGGGGCCGGGAAGCCCTGAAGCCTCACAGAGCACGGAGGCGGGGAGGGGGTTGAAACTTGCACAGGTCAGCGGGCTCTACCTACTGCAAACCAGCAACTGCCTCTGAGCCAGGTCTGCTGTGACAAGTCCATGAACCACACGGCAGGACGGTTCCCAGACAGGTGCAATGGGACAGAGCGTGTATTTCCCAGAGAGGGTCCTTGTCCATCCCCCACCCCATCCCCCCACCATCCATCCATCCCCCATCCCCCCACCATCCATCCATCCCCATCCCCCCATCCGTCCATCCATCCATCTATCTCCCACTACCCCTTCTCTCCCACCTGATCTATAACAGACGGACATCCTTCCCACCTCCCACCGAGAGGAGGAATCTGTTCTCAACCTGGACCTGGGTGGGGTTCTGACCCCTCCAGACAGCGCAGGACGGTCACAAGTCGCCAGGAGACTGCTGAGGCTGGATCCTAGCAGGGAGCACATCTGCCTGGTGCACAAACTCAGATTTCTGTCTCCTCCATCCTGTCTGCCTCTGTCTCTCTCTCTTCCTCTCTCTCTCTCTACACACACACACACACACACACACACACACACACATCTATCTATATCTATCTATCTCTATCTACCTCTCTCTCTCTCTCTGCATCTCTGTCTCTGTCTCTCCTGGGGAACCTGAGCCTGGGTGGCCCCGTGCAGAGCCTGGCGTTTCAAAGGCTGACACCGCAGAGACCCTGTGGGAAGGTCCAAGCCCGGATGCCTGATCTGCTCTATCAGCCCCAGCTGCTGGCGTCCTCCCAGCTCAGGTGAAAGGCCTCAGGTGATGAAGCCCCAGCCACCCCCTGGAGAGAACCTGGCTGAGCACAGCCAATCCCACAGCCGAGAGAATGGTCACCAGAAAACAGTTGTTTCAGCTTGGTTGGGGTGGCTTGCAACCCAGGGAGGGCAGGCTGGGACAGGGTAGTCTCAGGAACCGGCCCCAGGGCCCCCACAAGCCCCAGGACGGAGCGCTGGCCCCTGGGTGAGCCCTCCGCCAGCTCCCCACCGCCGTTCTCATCTCTAGGGCTGCCTCCTGGGGACCCAGCTCCATCTCCATCCTTCGCAGCCTCTGACCTGCAGGTGTGGACGGTGAGGCCCTGGCGGCCAGGTGAGCAGGGCCCCTGCTCCGGCGTGTGGACCACAGGGTGGGGGCAGGGGGCGTTGATGACCCTCAGCTGGGGACACCCTGACTGTCAGGAAGATCTGGGGTCTTCGGGACGCACAGCCCTGGTCCCCGAGTGGAGCGCCCGGCACGGGTCGGGCCAGGTGACCTTCCTCGGTGCTGCACCGCCGCCGCCGTCCAGCAGGGGCCGCCAGGCCACCACATTCTGTCCCTGGGCCGGCGGGTCCCGGGGAAGGAAACGGAAAGCGGCTTCCCGAGCGGCCGCCCGCCCCCGCCCCACCCCGAAAAGAGGTCCCCAGCCCAGCATCTTCGGAAGGGTGCGACCGGCAGGCAGACGCCGGGAGGAGGCCCTGCTTGGCGTGTCCCAGCCCATCCCCGCACCGTCCGGCGCCCTGTGTCCTGCCCGCAGCGCCCGCCTGGGACACAGCTGTTCCACCCCTGGGAGCTGGGTGTCCGGTGGGACTCGGGACAACGGGCGCCCCTGTCCTGGGCCGCAGCCCCTCTTCGGGGCGTCCACTGGGCGGGGCGACCAAGTGCGCGCACACCGGGACCCAGCGCCCTTGGGCCCATGGGCCGTGTGGGGTGTGAGCGCGCCTGGCCTGCTCCCCCGCGTGGACGCTCCATCTCTGCCCACTGAGGTCCCGCGCTCCGGCTGCTGCTGTGTGCTGGGGGCCAGGCCTCCCGGGGGCTGATCCTGCCCAGGTCGCTGCCCAGGTCGCAGCCCAGCGGCACCGGCTACTCTGGTTAAGCAGCTCTCTGTCTTGCCCAGTGTGGCTCAGTGGTGAGCGTCGACCCATGCACCAAGAGGTCCGGGTTCGATTCCTGGTCAGGGCACATGCCCAGGTTGCAGGCTCCATCCCCAGTGGGGGGCATACAGGAGGTGGTCATCAGTGTTTCTCTCTCATGGATATTTCTCTCCCTCTCCCTCTCCCTTCCTCTTTCTCTAAAAATCAACAAAAACATAGTTTAAAAAAAGAAAGAAACTCTCTCAACTCGTGTGGATCCCACATGAGGGGACCCACCTGCAGGTCCTGGGGTGGCGACCGCCCTGCTGACACAGCTGTGAAGTGTGGCTCTGACCTTCCTCCGAAGGGACTGCAGACTCAGAACGTGGTGACGACGTCACGTGCTCCCCGCTCCACAGCAGATTCTCTGGCGTCTCTGGCACAGGAAGGGCCCTGCCGGCTCACCCGTCTCCCACTGCAGCACCGACTCCAGCCCCGGGGAATGGAAGCAGCCCTCTGCGTGCAGTGGCCACTGAGGCAGCTCTGTGACCACCTGCACCCCCTTCCTCCGCGGGAGACTAGAGCTGACCCGCAGGCCCTCCCCCACGGCCCTCGTCCAGCCCTGCGGGCTCTGCAGAGCAAGGGCCACCTGCCCTCCAACGCATAAACCAGGAGAAATAAACGGGGCTCCCTTTCCGGACAACCTAAGTCCACAACCACAGGCACGTCATTTACAGATGACATAAAATCACCAGTAAACACAATGAGTTCTTTAAACTAATGACTTTCTTGTTTCTATAAAAATGAGACATGCATGTTATAAAATAGTCATAAAGAAAACTGTGAGGAGCCCTGGCTGGTTTGGCTCAGCGGTTAGAGCGTCGGCCTGCGGACCAAAGAGCCGAGGGTTCGATTCCGGTCAAGGGCACGTACTGGTTGCTGTTCGGTCCCTGGCCCTGGTCGGGGTCATGTGGGAGGCAACCAGTCGATGTGTTTCTCTCACATCGATGTTTCTCTCTCTCTCCCTTCCTCCCTCCTGCTCTATCTGAAGATAAATGGAAATAAAGTAATTAATTTTAAAAAATAAAGAAAACTGAGGAGAGCCACGTGATGTTAGCGAGGCCGTCCCTGGACGGGGGCCGGGAACCACTGTACAGGGCTGCAGACTGTCTCCTGCCCACTGGCCAGATGGACAAACACTTCGCAGGACCAGGGACTGTCACTCACGCAGTGGTGGGTCCTGACTTCCTGATTTTGTTTATCGGAAGAGCGGATCTTTCCTCGCTGTCATTTGCCAACAAAGCAAGTGTCCAAGTTTCCAGGAGAACCAGAGGAGCCATCCATGACGGGCTGACCGGCGGTCATGGCATCACGGGGTCCTTGTGAGAGGGAGGCAGGGGCCAGAACCGGAAGGAGAGGTCAGGGAAGAGGGAGGACAGGGCCACAGGCCAAAGCACTTGGCACCTCTAGACGCTGGAAAAAGCAGGAACAGATTCTCCCCAGAAGAAACACGGCCCTGCAGGTGCATTTCTGACTTAAGACTGTAACATGATACATCTGTTGTTTAAGCCACTGGGTTCACGGTGACCGGTTAGTGCAGCCGCAGGGACAGGATGCTCCGTGGAGGGGAAGAACCTGCTCCTGAAGGCTGGGGCACAGCCAGCAGAGTGGAGGCAACACGGGGCCGAGTGACAGAGGGGGACTCGGCCCTGCACCCCGAGCTCCCCGACGTGACTTATGTGGATGAGGCTGAGGGCAGGGGCTGAGAGGGCCAAACCGGGGAGGGCCCAGGCCTGCCCACGCTGCCCACCTTCCCTCCTGTCTGGGGACACTTGGAAAGTATCCTAGGGACCCGGTGCCTTTTACTAACTGCTGGCGTATCGCGACAAGTGTGAGCAAGAAACAAAACGCAGTCTTTATGGAAGGGTGGACTTTATGTGAAAGGGTTAATAATGTCTTAACAAAATCAAACTCCATTCTGACCCTCAGTGACTGTACGTACACACCCTGGCAGTTTCTTTTTTGTAAACATAAGGGCCCTGAGAAACCCAAAGATAAGGGGTTAATGAAGGCCTTGAGAAACTCAGAGGAACCATGAGAAGAAAGAGATTAACGATGGCCCTGACCTCTGCCGGAGCAGACTCCTTACCTCTGAGACAACTCGTACCAGCCCAGACACCAATTACACGGTGCCAAGAGAATGTGGGGGTTTTTAAATGTAGTTTTTTTTTGTTTTTTTTTTTTCCTGTAGTTTGTGCCTATATAAACATAGAACAAAGGAAGCTCGGGGCTGAGGATTTGGGGAAGCTGTACCCCCCAGCCCGCCAGTGTTAACAGCCCACCAGTGTAATAAAATGCTCCTTTCTCTACACTGGCCTTACGTTGAGGATGTGACCTCCCGCCGGCTCAGACCTTTCAGGCAGGAGCAGGCAGGATGTCTGGCTCCTGAGCATCCCATTTTTAGCAACTGGGACCTAAAAAACCCACAGCAGTGTCCGGAAGCTGTCAACGGTCCCACTCGGGCTATTTCCAGACTGCCCCCTCCGATCCCGCTCCTACCCCGACTCTTATGTCTGCATTACCTCTACTGACATTCACTGGATGCATTTCAGAATGAGATTTACTCAAGTCTGTAGACAGTTCAACTACAAAGAGTTTAATACAGAGTATTCTTTCCTTTTGAAATAATTTCAGACTTCCAAAAAGTTGCAAAAGTAGTTCCCATGCCCAGCTTCTCCGAACGGCATCTCACGTAATCACAGGACAAGGACTAAACTGTCCTGGTAACCGACCGGCAGATCTTCAGGCCTGGCCACCTGCCCGGGCTAGGGCCTGAGGAGAGCCTTCCGTCCGGGGCGGCCACTCGGGTTGTCACGGGGGACCTGACACTTGAGGAGCCCTGGGCTTCATCTCGTACACAGTCCCTTACTGAGGTCACCCACGTGTGGCAAGAAAAGCACTGAAGTGCCCCGTGCCTTCCCAGGGCGTCAGGCCAGGGTGCTGGCTGGGCAGGCCTCACTCCAGTGATGCCGCACTCCAAGGTGACCGTCCCCTTGGTGATCAGTGTCTGAAGGCAGGTCCTCCAGGCCAGGCCAGCATCCCGCCCACACCGCTCTCCGCCCAGCTTCACACCAGCGATGCTCCTTTGGGCAACCATTCCTGCTGCAGGCTCGCCCAGGCGACCTGTCCGTCCTTCCACACCGGTCAGTCAGCAGGTGCCGTCCCTCCCTGCGGGCAGACTCCGTTCAGTCACTGCTCTCAGTACGGACTCCCGGGGAGTGCCTCATCCTGGGGCCACCCCACCACGATCTCTACATCCTGGCTTGTGTTTTGAGTGTGTGAAACATGAATATGGTTCAGAGTCAGAACTAAACTAGAGGTTGGTGACCATTCTCATTAGTTCCTGAGTTTCTTTTTTGTACAAATCCACAGATAGTTCTAGAGTTTTTTACATCTCTTTCTTTTCTTTTTTTGGTTAATTCTCATCCTCAGATATTTTTCCATTGATTTTTAGATAGAGTCGAAGGGAAGGAAAAAGAGAGAAACATCAGTGTGAGAGAGAAACATTGACTGGTTGCCTCCTGCACAACCCCAAGCCAGTGATCAAACCTGCAACCCTTTGGTCCGTAAGCCGATGCTCTAACCACTAAGCAAAACTGGTTAGGGTTACTTCTCTTTCTAACATACCATAGATACCCTTGAATTCTGCTTTTTCACTTTTTTGTTAAAGAAAAAAGAAAAAACTTTGCTAGGGAAGGGTTTTCTGAAATTCACAAACACCCAGTGTTGCAAGATGAGGCCAGCACCTCACAGGCGGCCGGCGTGTCCACTCAGCTGTCACCCACCAGGAGGACTCCGTCACACATGGATTTAGACAGAATTTAACACTCTTGAGGGAGGAAATGAGAATCTAAAAAGAAATATAATTTCTCAAAATAATCTGGGCGGTGCAGAGATGGGCCGCTTCCCAGCTGTGAGCCCCACACATCACGGTGCTTCAAGGGCACCCGGACGCCCCTTTCTCAGTCACACCACCCTGGACGTGACTGCCAGGGTGACAGGCTGGTGCCACCAGCTCCGTCCCAGACAACCAGTCTGGCTCTTTCCGTGGAAGTTTAGCGTTTGTCTGCTTTTCCTCCCATCAGGTCTCCAAACCCCAGTTTTTCCAGTGGTTCTTGTGCCATCAGTTGCCTACAAAACAGACAGAGTTGTCAAGGTGGACAGTGAAGAGACTGCGGAGTCATCCAGGCTGCCCCAGCTACCATCCCACCCCAAGCGGTGCTGCTAGACCTGGTCCCCACCAGCCTCCAGCTGCGTCTGTTCAGGCAGACAGACCGGGCACCTGCTGAGCCCCGGAGCCCTCCTGCTTCCCGCTCACACTCCTAGGACAGAGCTGGGTGTGCCCTTTGTTTTCTTTTGGGGGAGGGGGACAGCAGCTTTCAGAGACCCCCTGCTCACCTCCTGGACATGCTGGTACCCCGCCACTACCCCACCACACACTGGCCACTGTCTCGTGAAGCCCAGAGCAGCGGCCAGCAGTGTCCCCTCCCCCGTCCTCAGCAGGCCTCAGGAGGCTGGTCCACAGAGGCTGTGCTGACTGCAGCACTGCCACAAGGAGATGGGGGCAGCCCACTCCCCCCACCAATGGGGAGAAGACAGGGCCCTCCTGCTGGTCCTTCACCAGGTGAGCCCAGAGCCTCTCTGGGGACCCAGACCAGTGGAACCCTGGAGCTACCCCCAGCAGGAGCTGCTGGGCACTGGGGTCGGCACAGAGATCGTGGGCCTGAGCGAGCGACCCACTCACACTCACACACCGGCAGAGACAGACTTCAAACTAACTCTAGGACGGGGCAGCACCAAGAAGAAATCACTTGGTTCCGGATTTTTAAAGATGCGCTGATTTGAGATAGTCGTTGGAACAGGTGGATACTGGCACCGTGCTATTTAAAGATGGCAAGAGCTGGATCCTTGGTCAACTGGCCCCTGGGAGCCTCAATGTGCGCCACGCTGCGAAGGCCCCTCACCCTCAAGCTCCCCCAGGTGCCCAGGTGCGCTCACACACCTGCGGGCCTTGAGCGCACAGGAGCTGACCGGTGGGGAACTGCCTTCCCGGGGTCTGCGTCCCGCCTCGGACCAGGCGGCTAAAGGCCTGGGTCCTGGGCGCGACGGTGCCCACCCGCTACCCTGGGGCAGGGCTCACTATCAGTGCGCTCGCTGAGCTCTGCGCGGTCTGCGAGGGCATGGCTGCCGCACCCACCAGGTCTGCGGGGACAGGGCCGGAGGAGCGCAGCCCCACAGAGCCACGGGCCCGGGCGGCGGGCCCTAGCCGCAAGGGCCTCTAGGAAAGCAGCGTCCCACGGGGCCAGGAACATGCCCTGTCGGGGGCGGGACCGGGCTGGGGGCGTGGCCTGCCGGGGCGGGGCTGGGCCTGGCTGGGCCGGGACAATGCTGGGGGCGTGGCCTGCCGGGGCGGGACCGGGCTGGGGGCGTGGCCTGCCGGGGTGGGACCGGGCTGGGGCGGGGCCTGGTTGGGCCGGGACAATGCTGGGGGCGTGGCCTGTCGGGGGCGGGACCGGGCTGGGGGCGTGGCCGGGCCGGGCCAATGCTGGGGGCGTGGCCTGCAGGGGCGGGACCGGGCTGGGGCGGGGCCTGGTTGGGCCGGGACAATGCTGGGGGCGTGGCCTGTCGGGGGCGGGACCGGGCTGGGGGCGTGGCCTGCAGGGGCGGGACCGGGCTGGGGGCGTGGCCTGCCGGGGCGGGGCCGGGCTGGGGCGTGGCCTGCCGGGGCGGCCGTCCCCTACTTGCCTCTCCATCCGGCACTCTAAGTACTCCTTGGACTCGTGTCTGCACAAGGCGTTTTCGAACTTGTTCTCCCGGAGGCACTTCATGAACCTCTCCTGGAAGCTCCTGCACTCACCTAGGACGCAGAACACGCCATGTGCCTCCCAAGCGCACACAGGACGCGCACACACGGCCGCCGCCCCGGCCCGCGCTCTCCTTCGGCCACGCGCGCCCCGCGGGCCGGGCAGTGCCGGGAGCCGTCCCCGGAACACGCTGGGCCACGAGCACCCAACTCTTCCCGAAGCCCTGACGGCCACGGGCTCACGCTCAGCAAGCCGCAGACACGCCCGGGGAAGTGACCTGTGTCCCTGACATCTCGCGAGACCTCCCGCCGCTCACCGAAGTGGTCCAGCGGGAAGCTGCCCTTGTCCGGGGGCCGCGGCTGGAAGCTCTTGGCCCCGAAGTTCATGGCCGTCGACATGATGGCGGCGCCGGAGCCTCCGACCGCGACGCGCGCACTACGCAGGCCGGCCGGCCGAGCGCCGAGCGCCGAGCGCGTCGAGCGGCCTCGCAGCAAGGCCCCGCCCCCTCGAGGCCCCGCCCCCGCAAGGCCCCGCCCCTCCCCGCGCAGGCTCCCACCGCGGGCTCTGAAAGGCCCTGACCCCGCGTGGGATCCCGCTTGCTCTGCCCAGCCTTCTCCAGTCCCGGCCCTCTGGCCCTCCCAGCACCCCAGTGGCGGAGGAAACAAGCTCAGACAGGTTCAGCACCTTGCCCGAGGACACACAGCTTCAGTCCCCACCAAGCCCCAGGGCAGGCTACAGGCACGTCCTGGCAGGCTGTGCAGGGGCGGGTGCCCCGGCGCCCAGGGCCTGATCATGACGCTCCCCTGGTGAGAAAGCGTGCAGGAGCTTGAGTGTGTGAGCTCCCTGGGGCGGCGCAGGACGACGGAGATGTAATCTCTGTTTGGAGACCAGAGTCCGAGATCAAGGTGCTGGCAGGGCTGGTCCCTCTGCGCGGGCCTCTCCCCTCTTTTCTAGTGGCTTGCAGGCAATCCTAGGCGTCCCTTGGATTGTAGACCCATCTCCCAGGCTGTGCCTCCATCCTCACCTGGCTTCTCCCTGTGGGCGTGTCTGTGTCCAGATTTCCCCACCAGTCATTGGCTTAGGGCCCAGACTAATGAGCTCACTTTAGCTAATCACTCCTGCCTGAGCCCTGTTTCTAAGGCATTGGGGATTTCCGGGGACTAGTGTGTCCTGAGGGGCAAGCCCCTGGGAGTCATTCCTTGTGGCAGTGGAGACCCCAGCTCCCCCAGCCCTGGACCCTGGGCACCCCCACTCTGCCTCCACTTTTCATCCAGATGATGGGGAGATGGGTCACTACCGCCCCACAGCCGGCTGGCTGCGATTCTGCCAAGAGCTCAGTCCATGCTCTGTCCACCCAACTACCAGTCACTGAGCAACAGGGTCCTTGGTAGCACAGAGCTTACCAGCTGGCCCCTCAGGACATAATTTCTGTCCCAGGTCCCCGCCGTGACCCAACACCTCTGCTCCTTCCAAGGTCGGAGAAGCCAGCTCCAAACACTGAGGTGCTTCCAGGGCGGGGCCTACCAACAGGCCCCCAGCAGCCCTACGCCAGGGCCTGCCCCCTCCTCAAGGCCTGGCATGGGTGCCCCCCCGCTCCCTCCACAGGGACCACTGCTGGGTCTGCTGCCTGAGGCTGCACCTGCTTCGTGTCGGGGGCCAGCACAGAGCAGGCCCCCGTGTAGGTGGGCTGCAGGCAAGGCCTCCGCAGGGACAGCCCACAGCCGCTGGAAACCCATTCCAGTCGTCTGGGCCTTGACCGGCCTGGGGCTCTGGGCCCGGAAAACGACAGAAGGAAAACTGCACCTTGTTCCTGTCACATAAACAACGATTTTGCGTGGCTGGAGCCAGGGCCACACATGGTTACTCATTCACAGTTTCCAGGGCTGTGAACAATGGCAGCTTTGTTACCCAGCACTTCCACCTGACCAGATGGACCACTTAGCAGAGGGACAGCCCAGCCGAAGGCACCCACAGCCTCTGGCCTAGTGGCCCCGAGGGACCACTGACCTCGAGGTGACTCCTCCCTCTGTGCCTGGCAAATGACTTGTTTTCTGAGATGTTTAGCTGGGGTGGGAGGGGATTTTCAGCCACACAGTTAAGAAAAGTGGGGGAGGAACTAACGTTTTTGGAAGCCCACTTGTGTGCTGGGCTGTTTCACATGGTCCTGGGGCCCAGAACAGTGGCTGGCACGCAGGAGGCAATCAGGTGATACCCCCGAAGAGTGAGCCCCCTTGGTGTCTGTTGTTATCCTCGTCTCTCACACACAGAGGCCAAGTCCCTGCCCAGGAGCGGGTGGATGCGTTAGGTACCGAACTCAGTGGGGTAGCGATCACTTGCTTTGTTCATGAATCCGTATTGTGGGCAGATCTTGGGGAGCCCCCCCATCAGCTGGGGTCGCAGCCTCAGGCTGGAGAGCCCCCTTTAAGATGGGGCACCCCCATGGAAATGCAGGAGCAGGAGAGGAGGGGGCACGCAGAGCCAGGGGTCGGAGGTGGGGGTTCTGCTGGGGAGCTTCCTAGGGGCTCTGGGTGGGTCAGTGGGAACATCCGCTGGAATCTAACAAGCAGCAACCCCTGGCCCAGGACTCCATTTCTAGGGATTTATTCTACAGCGTCCTTTGCAACTGTGCACAAAGAAATATGCACACAGGTATTTTTTTTTTTTTTAGAGGGAGGAAGGGAGAAAGAGATAGAAACATCGATGAGAGAGAACACTGGCCGCCTCCTGCATGCCCCCACTGGGGATTGGGCCCACAACCTGGGCACGTGCCCTGACGGGGAATAGACTGGAGATTTCTGGGTGCATGGGTCCACGCTCCACCACTGGGCCACACCCGGGGGCTGCACACAGGTATTTTTAGCAGGAGGCACAGCAGCCTGAGACAGGAGGAGGGTCCTGCCTGATCTCGGGGAAGGGATGCCGGCCGAGGACGTGGGGTCGCTGGAGATGCTCACCATCTGACCGCGGGGAAGGTGCTCTTCACATCTGAACCGTCCAGTCGCACCTGGGCCGAGCTGTTTACTGTAGGTGGATAGAACTGTGAAGAAGGCGCACAGGCCTCTGGAAGGACGCGCGGTCAAGGGGCGCAGCGCTGGGGAGCTCCCTTCGCTGAAGGCCAGGCATTGACCTCCGGGCCCCTCCGCTGGAGCGTGTCTTGTACCTATGTGAATGGAGGAATAGCGGAGTCGGTCAGCTTTGCGTGGGTTGCCTGGTGGCCCCACAAAAGATGCGCCATCTGGTCTCTGCAGATTAGGGTGAGGAGCCCCAGACAAGGTTGAGGGCGGGCCTACATCCTACAAGTGTTATCAGAGACAGGAAAGGAGAGGCCCACAGAGACACGGGGGAGGAGCCCCTGCCGTGGAGGGAACGTGGGGCAGTGCCGGGGCCACCAGGAGCTGGGCCCACGGAGAGGTGCTCCCAAAGCCAAGCAGGGCGCAGCTTGCCCGAACCCACGGGCCTCTCCCGGCCGCAACGCCAGATGAAGTTCTTGGTCCCCCGCCCGGGTCGTGGTCGTCGTGCAGCTCTGGGACACTCGCCGCTGTGGGCCTGGGGTCATGGGACCCTGGGCTGGACCCTTTCCGAGGGGGAGCAAAGAGGAGGCAGCAGCTCTCTCTGGAAATTGGGCCGAGAAGGGAAGGAGGGTGCGAGGGGTGTTACTGTTGTTATTTGAGGCTCAGGCGGAGGAGCCCCGGGCGTGCGCGCGGCTGGGCCCGCCCCCCTGGGCCTCTGGGCGGGGCTTCCCCAAGGCCTGGCCCGCAGGGCTGCAGGGTGCCCCCCACCCCGTGCCGACACCCAGACAGACTACCTCGACCCCGCCTGCAGGACCGACAGACGCCCTCCCACAGCCACCCCAGCGCGGGACTAGGGCCTCTGAAAGGATCCACAAGGTGTCAGGACTTTCCTGAGGGCTTTGAGGGCAGTTGGGACGGGAGACTGTTCTAGAACCTTGCCCCGCCCCACCCACTTCCCCTGGCTTAGGATCTGGGCGGACTCAGGACTCCTCTAAGGTGACAAAGCTGCCCGACTCCAAGACTCAGAGGTCATAGGTTGTGGCCGCTGCCTCTCAAACCCTCGCTCAGAGCAGTGGTCAATACTGGCCGCAGTGGGTGCTCCGGCGACCGCCCTCACCCCTCACCTGCCGGTGTACCGAGCCCCTCAGCTGAGCCCGCCTCCTCCTGCGCGAGATGGGCGCCACCCTGCCAGGCTGTCGGAGGAGCTGAGGGTCCTGCGGGAAGAACACCTGTGGGGGGGGGGGGGCAGAGACGGGCTCAGTGGGATGATTCCGGGAAGTCCCCCACCTGCTCATACGCGGGGAGCTGCACCAGGACCTGGCCTCGAGCCCCGCACGGCCTGCGGGTGCCAGGCTTCGCCTCTCCGAAGGGCGAGGCCGTGCAAGGCCGCACCCCCCACCCCAGGACCCGGAGTTCCTTGCCTGCAGCGCCCCCTCCCCAACTGCATCACCCACCAGGCACGTTCTGGGCACGTTCTGGGCTCAGGCCCCTCTGCCCCGCAATCCCCGGTCCTGGCCCCTGCTTCTCACACTTCCAGGCCTTGCACAGGCTGCTACCTCGGGGGGGGGGGGTCCTGTGACTCAGCTCCAGGCTGATCCTCTGAGGATCCTTGGCCTTCGTGCCTCCTGGTGTCCCTGTCGTGCCCGAGGGGCTTTCGGTGGCAAAGGCTGCATTGGCTTCTCCCACGAGGCTGTGGGGCCCGTTTAGGACCCCTGTGCCACCAGTTTCCTAGCCCGACCTCCTGTCTGAGCCAGCATGCCCAGGTGCTGACAGATGCCCAGTTAGTGACCTCTCCCGGTGGAGAGGACCCCCTGCAGGGCCAGGAGCAGCCTTGGACTGGGAGCTCAGCCTGACCGACTTGAAGACCCAGCCGTCACAGTCGTCCTCTCCCCTGCGTCCCACACTGTGCAGGACAGGCCGCTTGCCAAGTAGTGAGCGCCCCATCACTGGAGGTGTGCAAGTCAAGGCTGGGCGTGGGTAAGGGTATGTGTAGGGGCATGGACAGCCCCCCAGGGGACAGGCCCTGTGGTGAGGGGCCCAACCTGTGGGGATGGGGTTCCAGCTGCCTCGTGTCGGGGCAGGTGGTTGGAAGCAGGCCCAGCCAGTTCTGGTGCCAGCAGCCTTCCCACCCCTCCCAGCTCATTTCCAAAGTGGTGCCTCTTCCCCTCCCAGCCGGGCCACCAGGGTTTAGGAGACAAGAGTGTGGCCCAGACAGATGAGGGCTCATAGACCCGGCCACCTGTCACCCAGCAGCCCTGCCCCAGCCTGGCCCTGGCTGCAGGGTGGGCCTCTCAGGCCGTCAGCCCCACCCTGTCCTGGCACAGGCTGGTGCCTCCTGCCCCAGGTGACAGCGTTTACAAAGCCACCGAGGAGCAGACTGTCACTCAGGGTGAGCTCGTGTCAGAGCCTTGGCGGGGGGACCCTGGGGTTTGCAGCGTGTGCCGTGCAGACCCTCGAGGGCCAGCCCTGGGATCCCCACACCTGGTACCCCCCACGGGCCCACCACAGAGGAGCTGGGTGGATACAGGTGGTAGTGGGTTTGGGAGAGGCCCGCAGACCTTGTACCCATGAGGCCCTGTGGAGGGAGGCTCAGCATGGGGCGGGCAGGCGGGCTCCTCCCTCCAGAGCGGGGCCAGGTCCCTAAGCCCTGGGAGTCCTGGTTCTGACGGGGAGACCGAGGCACAGGGTGAGACTGGCCAGGAGGGAAAGATGGGCAGACGGGTCCTCTCCAGTAGCGTCACGGGATGGCCCCAGGCACAGGGTCGGGACACCTGCCCCCAGACAGCACCCGGCCGACTCCCTGCAGACTCGACCCCACATTCCACACACGCCTGTCGCTTTAAGCCGCCTGGCTGTCCCCTGCAAACTGCTTGTTCCACATTCTCGGGTGGTGGGGTGGGTGGGGTGCTGGCACGCCCTCTCAGAGGCCTATAAGGCACAGGGCGGGACGGTGGGCCCAGGCAGGGAGCTGGGGCCCCACCACCGCCACCCTCATGGCCCTGCTGCTCCTGGGGCTCCTGGGGCTCCTGGGGCTCTGGGCACTGCTCCGTGCCCGCACCTGCACCCGCACCCCCTCCCGCGCCCCACGCTGGCCCCCGGGGCCGCGCCCGCTGCCCCTCATCGGGAACCTGCATTTGCTGGGGGTGTCCCAGCAGGAGTGCTCACTGATGGAGGTAAGAGGGGCGGGCGCCCTGCAGCCCTCGTGGCACCCCTCATGTGAGGAAGCAGAACCCTAGTTTTCAGGGACCCCTGTGGATTAGGAGACTCATGGTCCAGCTGGGCGCTGGCCTGGGAGGGGACACGGGGGCCCAACTGCCCAACCTGCCTCGGGGAGGAGAAAGACACCCCACCCCGTTGAAGAAGATGGGCCATCCAAGGATCAGGCAGCCAGGAGGACTTCCTGGAAGAGGCAGGATTTGAAGAGACCCTGAAGAAGGCCAGGTTCAGGGCAGCAGAGGGGAGGGGACAGGCGTTCCAGGGAGCAGTGCCAGGCAGCAGCAGGACCAGCACACACGGGCACTGCCCACATGCCCACCAGAGGGGCAGCTGGGGTGCCTGCCGCTGGAGACTGCAGGTGGTGGGGGGGGGGCTGCTGATGGCCCACAGAGCGACCAGGACTGAAGCAGCCGCCCACCAGGCCGCGGGCACCAGGGCTCTCGGCCCCAGAGGCTGCCATTCAGCATGCTGGGGGCAAAGCGGGCAGCAGACTGGGGCAGCTGGCCGAGGTCTGAGGCCTGGCATAGTGGGAAGGTGGGAGACTCCTCGCCTCGGGCAGGGATGCTGTGGGGACAGAAGGAGACGGGCACAGAGGCCCCCAGGCCAGTGTTGGCCGGCATTATCGCTCTGTGCCCTCATGCTGGCCGAGGGAGGTCAGAGTGAGACCCACTGGCCAGGCAGGCCCTGCGAGGGGTGAGGCCTGGGGGCTGGGGGCTGCCCCTGTGCAGACCCTAGGCTTCCAGCATGACCACCCAACACACAGCCCTCCAGTCCTGTGGCCTGGAGTGTCCCCTGGACAGAAAACCCAGGACAGCCACACCCAGCACCACAGGCAGGGTCCACCTTCCTGGAGAGGCGCGGAGGGCTCCGTGGGGTCCAGCTGGACACCGCCCCCAGACCCTGCTCCCGCTTGTGGCTCCCGAGCCTTTGCTCACCCCCCCCCCCCCCCCGGCAGCTCTCAGAACAGTACGGGCCGGTGTTCACGGTCCACTTGGGACTCCAGAAGACGGTGGTGCTGACTGGCTACGAGGCAGTGAGGGAGGCCCTGGTGGGCACGGGGCAGGAGCTGGCGGACCGGCCCCCCATCGCCATCTTCCAGCTCATCCAGGGGGGCAGGGGTAGGTTTGTGGGGGTGCGGAAAGGGGACCCCATCAGGTGGGGAGGGGCAGTCACCAGCTCTGCTCCTGGGGAGGGACAGGGTGTCTATGTGACGAGGGGGGGGGGGGGCACAGGGGACCACCACACCCAGGAAAGGTTGAGGCCAGCCAAGGCCAGCTCCCGGGAGAACGGACTGCCCACCTGCATCTCCGGGGTCGCCCTCCCCCGTGTTGGCCCTCAGGCATCTTCTTCTCCTCCGGTGCCCCCTGGAAGGCCGCCCGCCAGTTCACGGTGCGCACCCTCCACAGCCTGGGTGTGGGCAGGGGGCCCATGGCCGACAAGATCCTGCAGGAGCTGAGGTGCCTTGTGGGGCAGCTGGACCAGTACGGAGGTGAGTCAGGGCCAGGGGCACGCCCTCCTCCGGGCCCCTCCCCACTGAGGCCTGTCCCCCTCCCCCCAGGCAGGCCCTTCCCCCTGGCCCTGCTCGGCTGGGCTCCGTCCAACATCACCTTCACACTCCTCTTCGGCCAGCGGTTCGACTACCGGGACCCTGTGTTTGTGTCCCTGCTGGGCCTCATCGATGAGGTCATGGTCCTCTTGGGGACCCCCAGCCTGCAGGTGAGAGGTCGCTGCTCCCGGGCCTCGGGTGGGGACAGGGAGCCGAGTGCCAGCCTGAGACAGGTGGGAGGGGTCCCGTGGCTGCCAGCCCGGAGAGGTGAGCCGGCCCAGAGGCAGCACGGACCCCCGGTCCTGGTTCCCACACCAGTGGGCTGTGGGAGGCCGGCGTCTGGGGCGGGGGTCCTCATCTCCCGTCCCCACACCTTCCCATCAGCAAGAGGTTCCCGGCTCAGAAGTGGGGGCGGGCCTGATGCCGCAGGCCCCAGCCCCCAGCCCCCGCCCCCGGATCCTGCGGGCGGCCCTTCAGCCGCGGGACCCACGTCCTCTGGCTCTCGGGATGCCGCGGTCCTGTGCTCCACGCTTCCACACCTGGAGTCCACGCGTGCCGCTGTCCGTGCCGTTTCTGACACAGCTCCTGGGAGCCTGTGTGTGCTCGCCCGTGTTCTCCGTGTTCGCGGAGGGTCGGAGCTCGCGGGTGCTCCCATCCCCGCTCCTCCACGCGAGGTCACGGCCTGCGGCGGAGGCTGGGGCAGCGGGCAGGTCCTGGGAAGTGCGTCTGAGCTGGAATTCTGGCTGGGGAGCAGGTGGAGGGGCCCCTGCGTCCCCTGCACAGGTGGCTTCGGCCCCCTGGGGAGGCCTGGCTGACCCGGTCCCCCCGGGAGCCTCAGGACGGGTCCGCAGCCGTCCGCCCCTGTGCCGGCCCCCCAGCCGAGGGGCCCTACAGTTTTCTCCCGGGACACAGCTGTGCAGGTACCGCTGGGCGTCTAGGGAGCCCCGACGGCACGCCACCAGGGCTGGCCCACTCCCGGGGAGCCTGAAGGGAGCAGGGGACTGTCGTTTCCAGCAGCGACCCCCTCCCCTCCTACTGGCTCTGGTGGGTGGAGAGCCCACACCAGACTCCCAGCTGTGTGACTTGTCCCCAGCCCCGCCTTCCTGTCTCAGAGAGGGTTTCCTCAGTCCGGGCTGGGCCGCTGGGCCCACCAGGTGGGGCTGTGGGGCCCCGTGCCCTGTGCCTGGCGCCCTCTTGTGGCCGCAGGTGGCACCAATCCTCCACGTCAGCCCAGACAAGTGAACACCCCTGCTGAAGGGTGGCTGGGCCCCCACTGGGGTGCTGTGGAGCCTGAGCCCTCCCCACCTTGCTGTCTGCCCCCTGCCCCCAGCTGTTCAACATCTACCCCCGGCTCGGGGCCCTCCTCCAGCTGCACCGGCCGGTCCTGAGGAAGATCGAGGAGGTGCGAGCCATCCTAAGGACCCTCCTGGGGGCCCGGCAGCCCCCCACGCCAGGGGGAGGCCCCGTGCACAGCTATGTGGATGCCCTGATCCAGCAAGGCCAGGTGTGAGGGAGACCCACCCCCTTACCCCCTAAGAGGTCTGGGGGCATCCCAGGGCCCCCCCTGCTGGCTGGGGGCCTCTCTGAGCCTCAGTCTCCTCACCTGAGATGGGGTTCCCCGTGCTGCCTCGGGGCAGCTGGGAGGATGGGGTGAGCCAGAACGCAGCGGGCGCTCCGTGGATGCTGCCTCTGTCCTTCCCGCCAAGTCTGTCTTCTGCCCCTTTCCTTGAGCCCAGGGCTGGTGTGGGGACCCATGGGGTGCAGCCTCCCACTGAGCCCTGCCCCCCACCTCTGCAGGGCGGAGGCCCTGACGGCCTGTTTGCCGAGGCCGATGTGGTGGCCTGCGTCCTGGACATGGTCATGGCTGGCACGGAGACCACCTCGGCCACACTGCAGTGGGCCGCCCTCCTGATGGGCAAGCACCCAAGGGTGCAGGGTGGGTGTGCAGGCCGCGGGCTCGCCCATCCCAGCCCCCGTGGGCGGGGCCCCCAGGGCCCGGGAGGGAGGCTCCCAGGGACGCCGGCGCCCAACCTCTCGCCCGCAGGCCGGGTGCAGGAGGAACTGGACCGCGTGCTGGGGCCTGGGCGGCGCCCCCGGCCGGAGGACCAGCAGGCCCTGCCCTACACCAACGCCGTGCTGCACGAAGTGCAGAGGTTCATCACCCTGCTGCCCCACGCGCCCCGCTGCACGGCGGCCGACACCCCGCTGGGCGGCTACCTGCTCCCCAAGGTGGGCCGCCCGGGCGCCCACAGCCCTGAGCCAGCCCCCCACCCTCTCTCGGGGGAGGGGGACCCTGGGTGCCTGACGCCAGGGCTCCATGGGGAGGCAGGAGAGGGCCTTCAGGGCAGCAGACCTGGGTGCTCGCTGTAGGGCCTGGGGGTCGCCGGGCCTGCTGCTGCCAGCAGGGGCTTCCCCTGGGAGAGGGGCTGGCGCCATCCTGGAGCGGGCCTCCGCCCACCCTCCCTCCCGTCCTCCTGGGGGACTGTGCTCCTGTCTGGGGCCTGCCCGCAGGGACAGGGCACCCCAGCCGGGCCCTCCTGCTGCCGCACCTGCAGGGCACGCCCGTGGTCCCCCTGCTGAGCTCCGTGCTCCTGGACGAGACACAGTGGGAGACGCCTCGCCAGTTCAACCCAGGGCACTTCCTGGACGCCGACGGGCACTTTGTGAAGCGGGAGGCCTTCCTGCCCTTCTCCGCAGGTGCCAGGACCACGGAGCTCCCGCCCCCCCTGCCTGCTGGGCGCCGACCGGGCTCCCCGGGCTCCAGGCCTCGCTCTCAGGTTGCCCCGCGCCTCGGTTTCCCCACAGGCCGCCGAGTGTGCGTGGGGGAGAGCCTGGCCAGGACAGAGTTGTTCCTGCTGTTCGCTGGCCTCCTTCAGAGCTTCTGCCTGCGGCCCCCGCCCGGTCTCAGCCCTGCCGGCCTGGACACCGTGCCCGCCCCCGCCTTCACCATGCGGCCGCCCGCCCAAGTCCTGTGTGCAGTGCCCAGGCCCCAGGGGCACTGACGGGGGTGGTGTGTGTCTAGCCCTGTGCTTTGGACAAACTCCCAGGGCCCAGGGAGGGTGGTCTCTGCCCCTCGCCTCACCACAGCCCCGCCTGGCTGCTTCCCTGTCTGTCCCGGGGCAGCCGGGCCCCACCTTTCCATCTGTCCCTCCTCCCCCAGGCCCCTGGGTTTCAGCCACTGCCTCTGCACCAGGACCCCCACCAGCCCCTTCCAGGCCCCCCATGGTCCACTAGGGCAGCCTCTCCTCAAAGTCTGTCTGACCCATGAAACCCTCACCCCCCTGCCCTGGCCCCACTGGGCCCGATTCTGTGACCTCTCACCCCATTTCCCCAAGAAAGAGGCTGAGGTGGCGTTGGGCCTTCCACAGGGGTGCAGCCAGGCCCCCAACGAGGCAGTCAGTGCACCATCCTCAAGTGTGACAATAACTGAATAAAAACGAATGGGAGCAGCTGTCGATTTCTCTTCATGGGTCAGCGTGGAGCCCGGATCGGGGCATCCCGCGGGCCGCACAGACAGGACTCAGCCACTCCCCTGACCCTCAGACCTGCACACGTCCGGTCCCGGCCAGGTGCACGGACGGGCCGTTTGCAGGACTAAGATGGTAGGCAGAGGGCTCTCTGAACGTCTGTGCTCAGCACCCCGCCCCTTGGTGGACCTTTGAGGCCGGAGGGTGGCTCCTGGCCCCAGATCTGCCTCTGGCTCCAGCGCTGGCCCTAGCCACACCACAGGACAAAACCACAGCCCCCAACTGGAGGCAGAGTCTCCAGGACACACAGGCTGCAGCCTCAGCTCCCGGGAGAGACACCCACCTGTGACCGCGAGCCCAGCACAGCGGCCGGGCAGACACGGCTGCAGAGCACTCCCTGGAGGGGCCCGGTTCAGCCACTGTCTGTCCTGAAGCCCCCCCGGCCCTACGCCTGGAGTGTGTGCGCGTGAGCGTGTGTGCCCATGAGCATGTGTGAGTGTGTGGGTGTGATCAGGATTTCAGCTGCACCAGCAGGCGGGGGACGGGCCCCCGAGTTGCAGCACAGCATGGGAGGGGGTGCCGCCAAGACCAGGGTGGCAGATGGAGGGGGTGGTGTGCCCCTCAGAGGCCAGGGCTCTGGGTGGCAGGTGAGTGGAAGCCAAGGCCCTGAGAGGCGGCAAGGGACCTGCCCAGGCCACTGTGGACGTGTGGCCCCGCCTGGGCTGGGCCCCCTCCTCGGGGTCCGACCTCCCCTCACCACTAAGAAGCGCCCCTCGACACGGTGTTCCAGGGTAACCGAGGCTGAGGCACAGCCAAGGCTGGGACTCCACTCTTAGGCGACACCCCCAGAGGCCACGGCGGGAGGTCCAGCCAGGCTTGGGAGTACAGGGTCTGTGCCAGGCCTGGTGCCCAGCTCACTGGTGGCATCGCCGTTCCCATCAGGCAGCTCTGCCTGCACCCACCACACCCCGACATGGTTTACAGACCTGATGTGGAGTGACGCTTGGGGGGGACGTTCAGGGGGAACCTCTGCCTTGCAGGGTGTCGCTGGGCCGGCTCGAAGGCTGAGCTACAGCCACCTGAGCGCCCCACTAGCCCCCATTCAAGGAGGGGCCTCAGAGCCCTGCTGGGCAAGGCGTAAGAGGACCACATCCCACCACCCGGACCCTCCAGGGTCCTGACGGGCCTGCTCCGTGGAGGCCCAGGACCCAGCCGCCCACGGCTTCTCCCACTGGCCCCAAACGCAGCCTCTGGAGCCCAGAGCTCGGGCCGTGACCCCCGGGGACAAGGAGAGCAGGTGTGGGAGGGCAGCACCACCGTCACTGCAAACCGTCGGCCTGCAGAGGGCAGGCGGCAGCTCGCCTGGCACGTCCCGGGAGGCAGGGTACGGGCAGCCGCGGGGTCTGCAGCCTGGCACGTCCCGGGAGGCAGGGTACGGGCAGCCGCGGGGTCTGCACGCTCCCCCTCTCGGGAGACGCTCTCCCCACCCTACAAGCGATGAGGACAAGCCACGCAGGGCAAGAGCCACGGCCGTGCGGCCACTTTATTGAAGATGCAGCCGGTTTCTCGTCGCCGGGCTCGGCGGGGCTTAAACCTGGGGTGCCCCCGACAGCGACACGGGTGGACCGGGCTGGTGGGAACTGGCTCTGGCAAACTGCTGACTCCTTGGGGGAAAAGCGGCATCTCCCCACAAGCTGCTCCTGGGGCCGAGGGAAGCTGGGTTCAGGGACCCCATCCTGCGCACAGGGGCCAGGAGAGCACGGCGGTCCTTCCAGGGGCCTGGTGCCGGGAGGAAGGGACCCAGCCCCTGGCAGCCCCGGGCCTGCTGGCCACCCTGCTGTCCGCGTTGGTCAGGGGCAGGGCTGCCCTGGCTGGAGGGCCCCGGGCCGGCTCCTAGGAGAGCAGCTGCAGCACCTGCCGGATGCGCCGCGTCTTCTCCAGCAGGGGGCGGTCTGGGCTGCCGGCGCCCGCCTCGTCCAACTCCCGCATCAGGGCTTCAGCCTTCTGCACGGTCAGCTCCCGGGCCTGGCCCTTCAGCCCCGCCAGGTAGGCCAGCAGGGTGGGGAAGTGCTCGTCGGGGACCTGCACGGGGGAGAGGGCTGGTCAGCACCGGGCAGGGCCTGTGGATGGGGCACAGCTGTGCAGCCCGAGGGGGGCCCAGGGTCCTGGCCCCGCAGCCGGCGTCTCAGGTCCACCACTGTGCCCACAGCGTCCTTGGGCCAGGGACTGAGGGCCTGGACAGCCGGGCAGCATCTGCAGAGGGGCACAGGCTCGGGGGCGGGGCCGGCTCCTTGAATGCAGGCTCCTGCAGCCATCCTTGCCCCCCCCACCCCCCAATGCCAGCAAATCCCTGGGTAGATGTGTTGTTGTTGTTTTGTTAATCCTCCCCTGAGGATGTTTTTTCCACTGATTTTATTTATTTATTTATTTTAAATACATTTTTATTGATATTTTTTAGAGAGAGGGGAAGGGAAAGAGATAGAAACATTGATGTCAGAGAGAACATCGGTTGGCTGCCTCCTGCATGCCCCCTACTGGGGATGGAGCCCACAACCCTGGCATGTGCCCTGACTGGGAATCGAACCAGGACCTCTCAGTCCATGGGCCCCACCCACTGAGCCACACCGGCCTGGCTCCATTGATTTTTAGAGAGTGAGGTGGTGGGGAGGGAGAGAGAGAGAGAGAGACATCGACCAGCTGCCTCCGCAGGAGCGAACCTTTGGTGCGCAGGCCGGTGCTCTGACCACGGAGCTCACTGGCCAGGGCAAGCAGGTATGTTTGAAGGAGACACATGTGCTAGGCCAAGGACCCCGGGAGCTGAAGGTGCAGGACAGCTGACAACGATCAGGATCCGAGGGCCCGCGCTCCCCCGCCGTCCCCAGGCCCAGATGGCCGTGCGGTCATGTCTGGAGGTCAGTGGATGGACCTGGCGGCAAGTCCACTGAAAACGCACTCAGCGTCTCGCACGCCTCGGCTTCAAAACCCGCCACAGGTCACAGCGGTGAAGGCCGGGTGGCGCAGGCCCGAGGCCGGACGGACACAGACAGACCACGGAACAGAGCGGGGTTCCCACAGGCCGCGCAGTGGGGAGAGACTCTGGCACCTGGGCGGCCACAGATAAAAGCATGAAGCGGGACCCCACCTCACGGCACATCAGAAAATGCCTCAAGTAAGGGCTGAAACGGTACACTTCTCAGAACACAGCAACAGTCTCTGAGCTCGGACTGGGCAGCAGTTTCTTAGATACGACACCAGAGGTGCGAGCAACCTGAAGACCCCGGGAGACTGGACTGCATCGAAACAGAAACTTAGCGTGGCGCGTGGCGTGGCATGTGGCACGTTTCATCTCAAGTTAGAAACGGAGCCGTTAGGTGTGCGGATCCCTGGCCTGCTAGGGTCAGCTGGTCAACTGTCCTGCGCCCCAGACATGAGACAGAGGTGCCGGGAGTGGGGTGGGCGGCTGGGCAGAGCCAGGGGAGGGGGTGTGGAGAGTTTATCTGCTGAGCCAGACCCCCCAGTTCTGTTAACTGGGCTCCCAGGGCAGAAAGAAAGGAGGCACCACTGTCTGCAGGGTCCAGGGGCAGAGAGACTAGAGGGGGCGGTGCAGGTGAGGCTGGGAGACACCCCACCCCAGCACGCACCTGGTCACTGTCGTACATGTGCACCAGGAGCCAGGTCTGCCGCGTCTTCTGAAACCTCCAGTCCCCCTGCTTCTGGGCCCAGCTGGGAAAGCAAGGACAGGGCATTTGAGGCCCCAGACGGAGGAGCGGGAGGCCGTCTGTACTGCCTGGCCTGGGTGGCCTCTTCCTGGCCGGGGACTGTCTCGGCTCATGGGTGCCTGAGGGGGCTCCCGGGGGCCCTCCCAGCCCGAGGGTGCAGACATGGAGCAGAGGGGTCCAGGGCCCAGTGGGAGGGCGTCGCTCCGTATGTCCACTGTGGGCCTCAGCCAAGCCAGGACGGGAGGGCCCGAGGGCCCAGGGCCACCCACTTCCTGTCCGCTGAACAACCCCATGATTTCGTGTGAACACCTCGACTCTGTGACTTGTTGCGATTCCGGAAGTGTGTGCTGTGCTCCAGACGCCCCTGCAGCCGGGTCAACCTGCAGACTGTGAGCGTGCTGGGAGGAGCTGGGGCCCTGGCCCCAAGGGCCACGTGGTCGGGGCTGCGCAGAGGTCAGTGCCAGAGACACCAGCCTTAGCCGCACCAGCCTGAGCCAGGACAGCGCCCAAGGGGGACGAAGTGGGTAAGCAGGGGTCAGTCTGCGGAGGAAACACGTCAGGGGTGGTGCTCTGGCCAGCAGGCTGGGCTCCCCAAGGTGAGGCCCGCACACTGGACAGGGAGCCCTGAGGTGACTCGGGGCACCGATGGCCAAGGAGGGGGCAGAGGGTGTGCCCTGCTGTTCTCACTGCAGGCTTGTGCCTCAACTCGGACCCTGGGGACGCCCCTGCTGGTCCCGTCCCCACCGGCAGCCCTGAGCACACACCCCTCTGGGGACCAGCTGCAGTACAGACCCCTCCGCTGGGACTGGCGCTTTGCGGCAGTCACAGAGGCCCGGGCCAGAACGGCCACACCGTCCTGCCAGCAGACCAGACACCAGGGCCCGGCCTGAATTCCCATCTGAGCTCTGCACGTATCAGGGTGGCCTTGGGCGACTCACCCTCTTAAACCCAGTGTCTCCCGCTCTGCCCCTTCACCCCCCAGCGTCCTCAGGGCCCTCCCAGCCCTCAGTCATCTCCAGAGAGCAGGGCCTGGCTGCCGAGCCCCCACCGTCCCCTTTCGGCAGTGGAGGAAATGACAATGCTGTCCATCTGTCCCCACTGAGGGACACGTCACTCACCGACGGACAGAAGGCCGGTGCTCTCTGGGACTGGGCTGGGCTGGGCCCGAGGACTGAGCCAGGATTCGGGCTGACCCCTTCATGCGGCATCACCGCTCACAGCCCTATTCTGCCTAAAAGCTGGCCTGACTCAGACACAAGCTGAGCCCCCGCCCCAAGCAGGCGGTCATCTCCGCACCTGCGAAGGCGTGCCGTCCCAGGAGGCGCCCACAGTCCGTGACACCCTTCCTGCCCCCTTCACAGTGACCCCTACACAGCTGCAACGTCCTCTCTGCGCCCTGCCCTCCTGCAGTCACTGGTGGGGTCCCTGATGCTGTGCATCTCAAGCCACCCGAGACCCCGGGGTGACGCCAGGAAGCAATGCCGTCCAGGAGAGCTGGGTTTCAGCCTGGTCCCACGGCCTGCAGCCCTCCCCGGGCACCAGGGACCCTGGGCGCTGCCAGGACAGCACCCCAGCCACAGTCGCTCACCCACAGAGGTAGTCCAGGGCCAGCTGGGCACCGGAGCGCTTGGCTGGCAGGTGCTGGGCCGTGGCCATGCCCGCCTCCCGAAGGCGCTTCCTTTCCTTCTTCTTCCGTTCCTTCTTCAGCTTCCTCTCCAGGACTCGCTTCTCCTCCGGGGACAGCTCTGGGGACAGCTCCGGGTCCGAGCCTGCGCTTCCTCCCTGCAGGGAAGGGGAACCCGCCTGTTAGGGGCTCAGGGAGCTGCAGGTCCGTGCCCCAGCCCCGCCCTCGCCCCAGGCGGGGTGAGGCCAGGTCAAGCAGGAAGGGGCCCCTCGGACTCCTGCACTCCAGGGGCCTGGGGCCCAGCGCCCGCCGGGGTAGCTCTGACCCGCCCCAGCACAGGCAGAGTTGGGCTCCGTGGGAAGCCCAGCCGTCTCCCTGCCCTGCAGGGTGCGCAGGCCTGGCTGAGAGCAGACTGGCTCTGGGGGCCCCGTGTTCCTTCAACCTGGATTTCCCGAGCACTTCAGACTGCGGGCAGCAGGGTGCCCATGTGCCCACCCTTCCCTGGGCTGGGGGACACGCTGGTGGCTGCTGGCTCTCCTCTGACAGGCGGGGCTGCGCCTCCCCACGCCACCTCTCCATCACAGCACCGCCCTCCCGCCACAACTAACCAGCAAGCACCTGCCACACTGGGGGGTGGGCCTGTGTGGCGGCTCCGCAGCCTTCTTTCGGGGAAGACAGACAGTGTTCACTCAGGGTCGGGCAGGTGACTGCAGGAGGTGGGCACCAGGACCCTGGCCCCAGGTCTTCCAGGGAGGGCACATGCCACTGCCCTCCTTCCCTCCTCCCCACCCTCCTTCCTCAGCCCCCTCCTCCCACACCTCAGCAGGTCCCTCAGAAAATGCCCATCCCTCAACAACCTCTGTGTTCCCACTCAACACCCTGCTCCTTCTGGCATATTCTAGAAAATAAAACAAAAGGCAGCTCGGCCCAGCTCCTCCCTCCTCCTCGAAAACCAGCTGGAGCTGAGCAGGGTCAGGGCCGGGAGGCAGCACTGACAGGAAACACGCGCCCGGGGAAGGGTCCGCGGACCACCAGCCGCAGGTGCTCCCACAGGCTCCGCACGCGTGGGCAGGCCAACGGCTGGGCTGGAGGCCAGAGAAGCCCGGAGGGCGGGCAGCGGGGCGCAGGGCGGGTGTGTCTGGGGGGTGTGCAGAGGTCCAGGGCAGGAGCAGGGCAACCACGGAAAGCCTGGGTGGAGGCGCAGGCACACCATCCAGCAGCCCGAAGGCGCTGCCCCACCTGCCCGGGCCTAGGTCCTGGTGACAGGTCAGGGCTGCGCAGGGTGGGCCTGGGCTGTCAGCACTGTGCCCGAGATGGGCAGGTTGGGAGCTCGGGGGGGGGGGGGGGGGGGGGGAGCACCTCCCCACGGCTCCAGCTGAATGAGGACAGGCCCCCTGTGACCCCGCAGGACGCTGGCTGCTGTTACAGAGGCCGAAGGAGCCGGTCATGAGAGAGAAGGGAGCCTGCCCCACTGCCTGAGGACTCCGTGTGCCCGGCGGGCCCAGTGACAGTTCACGAGTGGGCCTGGGTGGGAAGGATGGGAGGAGGGGCCTTGAGAAAGCCAGAGGGGCAGGAAGGGGTGAGCTCGCTGGCCCAGGACACCCTGCCCTGTTCACCGTGGGATCCAGAGGAACTCCGGGGAGGGCGGTGGGAAGGAGCAGACCCGTGGGGAGGGGGGGAGTCTCCCGCCCCAGGCTCTCCTCCCAGCCAGCCTGTGGGGTCAGCCAGCGTGGGACTCACTCTCTGCACAGAGCGGCCTGCCTGCCTCGGGCACACGCAGCACACAGGTGGGTTCGAGTCACACCCACAGCGGAGTACAGCATGGCCGAGGGGCAGGGAGGGGGTGCACCAGCTCTGAGCTCTGGAAGGCCTGTGACTGAGGCCCAGGTGTCTGCTCAGGCCAAGCGGGGGGGGGGGGGGGGCACTGAGGACCGCCCACAGCCCAGGGGTGCCCCAGAAGGGCCCCGGCTTCCCCTGGAGACCTGAACGTGACCTGGGGGCCCTGGACTGTCCAGTTTGGGCTTTTTGCCTGTGACGTCACACATGTTCACTCAGTGTGGGTGGGGGTACCCCTTCCCACCGCAGTCTGACACACACACACAGTGCACGCCAGGTGACAGGCTGAGACACGGTCTGCTCGCCACCCTGTGCCTTCCCGCTGGACCACACCCTTCATAGCGTGCTGGGTGCCTGGCGGAACCGTGGACAACCTGCACTCGGGCTGGAGGGCAGGCTCTGTGCGCTGCGGTCCCCACACCCCAGCCGCAGCCGCAGCCACCGCCCGGCCCCAGCTCAGGAGGCTGTGTCCCAGAGAAAGGGCCCATTGTCTGTGCCCGAGCTCCCAGTGAACACTAAGCGCTCACCTTCACCAGGAGCTGGGGGAGGCGGCTGCTGGCCCTGGCCCTGGCCGTGGGCGGCCGTGCCTGCTGAGGACGGGGGAGGACCCCAGCGGCCGTCAGAACCAGGGACGTGCTGTCTGCTGGAGTCAGAGACTGGGTGAAGCAGCCCTGGCTGACAGGGTGGTGGGCGCTCCTCACGGGCCTGGAGACCCAGCGGGCCCTGCCTCCAGCAGCAGAGTGGGGACAAACCACTGGGCCCTCCGGAACCTCCCACCAGGGACAGGAGCGACTTGACCCCACACTCACAAGGGTTTTCAAGGCGAGGGGAATGTTCTCCTTGGTGAGATGTGCAGGAGCCCACACCTGGATGGGGGGTGCAGTGGGGGTGGAGGCTTCTCCCCCTCATGCCCCAGCCAGGCCCTGGGGCAGCCCTGGGACCCAGCACCAGGGCACACAGTGCACTCACCTCCACCTGCCCACCTGCCGAGTACACCGCCCTACACGATGGGCACATTTTATTTTCCAAAATGTGGTATAAAGGAAAACTAACTCCAACGGGAGAGAGAAGACCTAGAACTTGGCCCCAATTTACTATTTTATTTATTTTTTTCAAATCCTCACCCAGGGATATTTTTCCATCTATTTTCAGACAGAGAGGGAGAAACGTCGATGTGAGAGACACAGTGATTGGTTGCCTCCCGCACAACCCCAACCAGGGCCAGGAACCGAATCACAACCGAGGTACATGCCCTTGACCGGAATCAAACCTGCGACTCTGATCTGCAGGCTGATGCTCTAACTGCTGAGTCAAACCAGCCAGGGCTTGGTCCCAATTTAAATAATGACCCCAACTCTTGCCTATGGGCTGTCCCCAAGACCCGCAGCCCAGACCCTCCGGCCTCCAGACGTGTCCTGTGCGCGCGCACACACACCCACACAAATGTGTGCACACCCTCACTGCGCCTGCTCTAGGCCTGGGCTTCAGCAGGGCAGCGCCTCCACCCACCACCTCCCTCAGCCCAGGCAAAACCCACCAGCCAACAACCCTGGAGCAGCCGTGGGTTAGAGCAGCGAGCACTGAAAACGGCCAGAGCACGTGCCCATGCGCAGACAGGGAGTGACCGGAGGCGGGGAAGGGGTGCTGCGGGAGAGGCAGTTGCTGGTTTGGCCTGTTGACAGATGAGGACAGTCCCTAAGGGCAGTCCCTGACCTGAGCTGGACGGAGCCCCGCCCCCAGGGCTGCACCAGAGGCCCAGCAGGCAGTGATCCTTAACCCCAGCTATCCGTTCACACACCCTGCCTTTGGCCGTCTGACGTGAGGCTGGAGACTGGGGTCCAGAGCAGAGAAGCTGGCCCCAGAAAGGCACCTCCCCAGGCAGGAAACCCATGTCCCCACCTGTGCCTGGTCAGGGACTCAACTCAACTTCAACCAGACTTATTACCCCAATTGTTGAAATTCAATAGGGTAACTCATGGCAGCAAATTACGTTTTCCCTTCTTAAAAACAAAGTGAACAAGAGAGGGAGTGTTTCCCACAAATTTTAAAGAAATCTTTTATTTTGAAAGAACCAGATACACCCCATGCGCCCTGCACCCAGTTTCCCCGGTACCAACACCTGCAGAACCAGGGCCAAGGCCACTGCCAGGCTCAACCCACTTTTTCAAGACCAGAACTACCAGCACACTGGGCAGATGGCAGCTCAGGATACAAAGTATGCAGGGACAATGTTACATTCCTTAAAGGCCAATTTCCCCAGCCTCCCTCCCTTGGCCAAAACATCTGACTAAGCTAAATGTGAGTGACACTGTTACCTTCCTGCTGTTACAGAAAAGAACAATGGTAAACGTTCCCTTTTCATTTTGTTTGCAATATCCTGGTTAGAATGAAAGTTATTTCAGAGAACTTGCAAATCAACAGTTCAGGAGACTGCTGCTTTGATGAACCATATAAGCTGTGAAAACACAGCCAAGTACCCCCCGAGCTAGGAGACTCCATGGAGTGTCTGTGGGCGCTGCATGGGGCGGGCTGCGTGGGACGGCCCGTCACTCTCCAGGGGTCCTGGTGACGCTGGCGCTGAGGCAGACGCGGGCTCTGGCCCCGAGGAGCTCACGCCGGACATAAGTGAGCTCCTGGAGGACAGGGAGAGCGGCTGCCCCATCCACAGCTGGGCAGGCGGGACGCCCGCCTGGAGGAGCTCGGTTTCTCGATGGGACTCCCGCGCAGTGTGGTGGGGCCTATGGACCCTGTTCAGGTTTTACGTGCATGAAACAGAATACACGGGGCACACACAGAAGGGCACCAGAACAGAAGGAAGAGCACCTGTGCTTCACGACCACCTGACAGCCGGAACCGCAGGCAGGGCCATGCAGGTGACAGGGATGTCCCCACCCCATCACGCCTTCCCAGGTTCTCCCGGCCTTCGGCCTGCTGCCAACATTCACAGGGTAAGGAAATGCTCAAATGCAGCTAGGGGTAGAAAAACACTCATTTTTTCCTTCTCCAGGTTCAAACTCCCCAAATTTGTGAGACAAGGCTAGGAACAGAACTCCAGCCAGAACCTGGACACCCCAAGCCCTCAGCACTGACACCACATGAAGTCCTGGAAAAAGGTGAGCTCCCCCTGGGCTCCCCTCCACATCCCACTTTCCCATCCAAACCCACCCGGCCTGGCCTCATTCCACCTGGGCCTTGGCGGGACCCTCTTCCCAGCAGCACACACAGCACAGCGTCAGAGGGTTCAGACTCCAGAATCCGAGGGAGCCGACCTCCTTCCTCGGTTCAGTGACAAGGACTGAGAGGTGCGATCTCATCCACAGTCACTGCACAAATGGCAGGCCGGGACACCGCCTCGCAGGACAGGTCAGTGCTCTGGGAGGGCCTTCCACACTGCCTGGGCAGGGCTGACAGGGGCCCTGCCTCCCCGTATACCCTGGCTGGACAGGGAGTTCAGGATGGGCTCGTCTCAGCTCCTGGGGATGCGGGACAGACTCTCCAGGACAAGGCCACACGAGGGACCAGACCGCCTCCCGGGGGCACAGTGCAGCTCTGCACTCGGCAGGCTGCCAGCCACACACCCAGGAGCTGGAAACCCCAGGCTGTCAGATAGGCAGCCTCAGGACCCTTTGGCAGCCGGCCTGAGTTTCAGAAGGAACACTGAAAATTTAACTTTATTCTTGTCCTTCAGCCCAAGAATTCACTAAGTTTGTTAAATGCCAACACGCACTGGAAAAGCCCGGCGGCACACGGATGTACAGCTTGAGCACCAAAGCCAGGCAGGACCAGCCCCACAAACCGTGTGTACGCCCCGAGCGTTGGCCTGGGACGCCCATCTGGACCACAGCTCTCCCAAGGCGGTGACCACCTTCTCCTGCACCGCAGGAGTGATTTCCCGTTAGTGCACCTCTCAAAGTCGCAGCGTGCCCAGGCCTGTCCTAGGCGAGCCCACACCCCGTGGAAGCAGACGTGGGCAGATGGACGGGGAGAGGGAGCAGATGTGGACTAGGGCTTTGGGGCAGGGGTCCCACTGGGCACGTCTCAGGGCTGTGAGCTGGCAAGGGGCAGCAGGGGACCCCCACAGGGACCTGTGACTGACGAGGAGAACCAAATGGTAGGTGTCAATGGCAATGCAACACACATCACTTCCCCCTTTACCTTGTCAGCCAGGGGAATCAGTCAGCAGCCAGCCCCTTCTCTGCCACAGCTCAGTCCTGACGGGCAGAAATTCCAACATGCTGCCACTCCCACAGGTGGACCGTGGGCCCTGTCCAGGAAGGACACCAGCATCATCACTAAAGGGCACAGGGCCAGGAAACAGTTTCGGTCCCACATGGAACCCAGGCAGTGCTAGCGCCTCCCCCCAGCACAAAGCAGGGGCCTGGCGCCTCAGGGGACAGACGGGACGCTCCAGGGGGACGGAGGCATCAGCGGACACGCTGAGCTGTGACCGAGGCTCTGCTCCAGCCCGTGGGAGAAGGGGCGCTTGGCTGCCGGGGACTCTGGCCGTGGAGGGACTGCGGGTCAGGGACGTGCCGGGGGAGTGAGGAGCATGGCTTTGGCGTGGCACACAGGACACTGCTCAGACGTACATGGTGGGGCCCCGCAGGCTGGACGAGCGCACCAGTGTGCCGGCTGCCCGCTCACTGCCGCTGCAGACATTCTTCAGGGCCTCAGCTGAGTCTTCGATAAGATCACAGAACACCAGGGGGCGGGAGGGTGGGAAGATACACTGGTTACATGGGGAGGGCCTCCAGTCCACCAAGGAAGCTGATGAGGGCCTCGTGACCTACTGAGCACCCAGCGGCGGCTCCACCTCCAGAGACCTCCTCGTGCTTTCCCACAAGCTGAGGGTCTCTTTTTACAAAGGGTTTGTGAATGAATGGCTTTCCTTTGCTGAGTTTGGGCGGGAACCTGCTCCTTCGCCTCTGAGACCAGGAGGAGTCCCTGGAAGAGTCCCCTCCCGCAGCCCAGGCACAGGACAAACACCCCAGGTCACTGCCCTGGGCCAGGTGGCCTGCGCTGTGCAGAGATGGGCCCAGCCAGAGGGAAATGGCTAACTGCTCAGCAGCAGCAGGGCCCTGAGCTGAGTCTCACGGCTCCGGGGTCCCCAGGCCTGCCAGCCCTCACCGTCCCCTAGAACCTCAGCTAAGCCCTTGGGCTGCCATCACCCACACAGCGGGCCCCCTTTGACTGCAGGCATACGGACACTGCCCGATGGTGGACAGTGCTCCCTGTTTCTTTCATTACCAGCAGGCCCAGGGCAGGCATGGAGCCCTCTGAACTCTGCGTGGCCCACAGCCTGAAGGGGAACGTCCGCTGCGGCTCCGTATTGGAAGGGAGGCCACACACAGGCCGTGCTTCGTGGAACAGGCTGCTGTGCCCGGCAGGTCCTTCCTGCAGGGCTTCCAGTCCGCCTTCCTTTCAATGGAAACCAGTGACCGACGGGGACCACGGCTGCATTTGCCACGAATCTGCAAACGCAGTTCAGGCAGGGTGGTGGCCAGCCAGCGTGCCACGAGCTGACTGGTACCGAGTGCCACCGGAATTGTAAACGCGTCTGGAAATCACAACAGAAGTAAAACACACTTCTCAACTCTCAAGTTGAGAGTCACTGCTCACTGGGCAGAGTCGATCTGCCACTCCAATGACAATCTGATCCTTTGCCCAGACCGAGGAGACACCTCTCCGCCCCTCAGCAGAGGTGGGCCCGGCTCCGGGGCAGGCGCAAGGCAGGCCCTCCTGCAGCCGCTGCGCCCCTCCAAGGCAAACACAAGTCTGCGCAAGATGCTCAAACACGTTTCCGTCTCGCAGTCCCTGGACGTGTTCTTCCTCAGCCGCGTCTGTGCCCTGTGTTGTTAGAAGAGAAAAAAGCCACAACTCAACGCCCGCACAGCAACAAAATGCTCACCTCAGGCCCCTCTCCCCCGGCCGCAGGCATGATGGGGTTCTGCTGCCCTCCTGGCCAAGGTTTAGGGCCTGCAAAAGGTCTGCGCTATGGGGGAAAAGCCAAACCAAAGCACGCTATTGGCTCCAAGACACTGGAACAGCAAAATCAAAACAAATGTTCCACTGAATGTCTACAAAGTGTGTCCTTATGTCAACCTCATTAATTGTCGAACGTAATTTTCAAAATCACTTCATCACATTTGCACACTATGGATTAGGTTTTTCTCACTTTGCAACAGTTCCTAAGTGTACACAATAAAAATTTCATAAACCGGTCACATTGCTAAGTAATAAGTTACTCACATCCCAATAATTTCACGAGCAGAACGGCCAGCTCCCTGCTCCGCTCGGAGCAGAGGCGGCCGCGCCGAGGGCCCTGCAGAGGGAAGGAGGCCGGGCTGCACGGCCCTGAAGGCGGCTCACGCCGCGCCCGTCCTCCCGGGAAAGGGTCCGGACCGGCCAGTCCGGGCTCAGCCCCCGGCTCAGACGAGGGACCCGAGTCCAGGGCACTGGCCTGGGGACACGGCCTGGGGCAGCCCGACGGTGCGCGGGCACCCGAGGTCCTCCCGGTGCAGCGCCCTGGGCCGGGGGCTCGGGGACAGGCGGCCCCGCGACGTCGGTGAAGCCCCCACCCCGGCTCAACCGTGGGGGAGGGGCGCCACGCCCTCACGGGGACCCGGGGATCTCGCCGGGGTTCGGGGTCTCCAGGGCGCCCCCCCGGCCGGGAACCCCGCAGCCCCTCCGGGAGCTGCCCCGCCCCCCGCGAGCGCACGTGCAGGGCGGACCCCCGCGCCCCCCGGGCTCAGCGCACTGACCTCCGCGTTCCGGGCCGTCGGGTCTGCCCGGCCCGCGCCCCCCGCCCCGCGCCCTCAGCCCCGCGTACTGCGCATGTCAGGCCGGCCCGGCGCGGCTGGAACCAGATCCAGCCGGCTGGACGCTGACGCAAGTGCGCCGGCGCTCGGCGTGCGGGCGGGGCTCCCGGCTGGGCGGGGCTCCGGTGGTGGGCGGGGCCAGGTCCCCGCACGTGGGCGCGGACCCCGAGACGCACCCAGGGAACCAGGGCCCGGTGGGAGGCTCCGCGGGAAGGGCGCCGGGTCCCCATTTAACGAGGTGGTTCAGAGACAGGGCCTTGGGGCAGCTTCTTGGTCCCCAGCTCAGCCTCAACGCGGCAGACACAGAGCCTGGCCTTGCCTCCAACTCTCCCAGGCCGCTCGCAAACACAGGAGGCAGGAACTTCAACTGCTGCAGGCCACCCTGCCCCAGCTGCTCCCCATTTCTCTGCACAAAACAGGGGCTCAAGTCAGGTTTGGGCCCACCTGCTGTCCCCATTCCCACATCTCCACCACCTGCACAAGGGACCTAGGTTCTTGGAACCTGGCCTGCTGTTTCCTCCCCAGGGCCTTTGCACAGGCTCTTCCCGCTGCCTGCAGCTCTCACAACTCAACTGCTCCTCACTAAGATCCCAGTCATCCATCCCAAGCTTCAGGGACACCTCCTCTGCTTCACCTACTGAGCAGCCTGCCCACCCCATGGTCCCCCAACACTCCCAGAGCAGCGACATAACCCTCTCGGAGGGAGCTGCTCACCATTGCACCGACATCGCCCACAAAAAGCAGGAGCTCAGCCGAGGCTCATGGAACCAATGAATGAGTCACAGCTGTTTCCTCACCACAGGAACAGCTTGAGCCTCTTCTAGAGCCTCTTCGAGAGCATGTGTCCCCTCCCCTAAGGCAAGACTGCAGATCAATTTTATGACCCAAGGAAAAACCACACTCCAGCAGCCAGGAGTCTGCCAAACCCACCCCAGGGCCTGAAGGAGGCTCTGGAGGCTGGGCTGGTTCCAGGGGGGTGGCGGGGCGTCTCACCCACTGCCCTCACAAAGGTCAGATGCGGGGGGCCGCAGGACACCTTGCACTCCAGCTGCTGAGGGGTGCTCTGGAAGCCCTTTCTTCCCTGGCTAGCAGGCGCGGTTCCCGCTTTGGGTGTGGGTGTCCCAGCTTCCCAGCCTGATAAGGATCTCCAGGGTCTGGAGCCAAGACAAGTCTTTTTGTGTTTTTCCTCTTGGCTATTCCCCCGCTACCCACAGAGATCCCCACACAGAGGCTTGCTCAGTCCTGGCGGTGGGGGCAGCTGGGGACTGCAGAGGCCTCCAGGGAGCTGGGTGGATGCGAGGAGGGGGGGGGGGGGCACCTGCCCAGGACAGCAGCCTCTGTGCTAGGCGAGCTCGCTGAGCTCTGGTTTAATCCCTGTGATGCTGGCACCAGTGTCTCCACTTCACAGATAAGGCTGAAATGCGGAAATGTTTTAAAGTCTCCAAGACTGCTGATTTCATGGAATGAACTCAATGCTGGGTCTCTGGAGTGCCAGAGGGTCCACATGTGACTTTCTGGCGCCTCTGCGGTCAGTCCTCAGGCCCAAGGGCCACTCCTTGTGTTCTCAGCTCGCCCTTGTGTTCTGGGGCCCGATGGGCTGCCTGAGAGAACAGGAGAGGGACTGCTGGCCTGGCAGCAGGGTGGACAGGCAGAGATGATGGCTGAGGATGCCATGTGACAGGACACCTGGCTCAGAGCGGGCGTTCACTCATGCTCCTGGCCACCCTGTCATCCATGCTTGACTGAGGAGGAAACTGAGGCTCAGAGCGGGTGTGAAGTGCACCAGGTCTGCCTACTCCAGATCCAGAGTTGCCTCCTAGGCCCTTCTGACCCGAGACCAGCCTGCACGACATGCTCCGCCCTCCGGGCCACACACCAAGGCACTGGCCATTCCCTGCACCCCTGGGGTTTTCAGCACAGGGCCCCAAGAGGAATGATACCTCGGTGCCCCGAGGGCCTTCAGGGACAGGGCCAGCAGGTGGAGTGGGAGGGCGTGACCAAGAGGCCTACCTCCCGTGGGAGCCTGGAAGCAGAGGCTGGGTCCGCCTGCGGGAGCTGAGAGACCCTGGAACCTCACACTCGAGTGACCTCAGCAGCTCCTGGTCAGGAAGAGCGGCCTCTGACGGGCCCGTAAGCACTGCGCACATTTGTTAAGCAGCCTCTTCCTGCTACATTGTCTCAGTGTCCGTGTATTGTGGGGACAAGACAAAGATGCTGCTGTCAGCCCTCCAGTTTGGCTCAGCGGTAGAGCGTCAGCCCTTGGACCAAAGAGTCACGGGTTCGATTTCGGCCAAGGGCATGTGCCTTGGTTGTGGTTCGTCCTCGGCCCTGGTTGGGGTTGTACAGGAGGCAACCAATCGATGTGTCTTTCACATCGATGTTTCTCTCTCTCTCTCCCTCCCACTCTATCTGAAGATGAAAATGGAAAGAAAAGTATCCTCGGGTGAAAATTAAAAAAAACACATATATATGCCCGGCCGGTGTGGCTCAGTGGTTGAGCATCAACTCTTGCACCAAGAGGTCACCAGTTTGATTCCTGGTCAGGGCACATGCCCAGGTTGTGGGCCAAATCCCCAGTGGGGGGCGTGTGGGAGGTGGCCAATTGATGTTCTCTCTCATCGATGTTTCTCTCTCTCCCTCTCCCTTCCTCTCTCTCTAAAATCAATAAAGAGAAAACAAACCATATATATAAAAAAGATGCTGCTGTCACAGGCTGGCAGGGCTACGGGTGCTTAGGCCCCGGGGTGGGCCCTCATGAATGGGATCAGTGCTGTGTAAGAAGAGGCCCTTCCACTATGGGAGGGCACAGCGAGAAGACGGCCAGGGAGCGGCCCTCGGCAGGCACGGGACCTGCTGGCACCTCGGTCTGCACGCAGCCTCCGTAACCGAGGGGAATGAACGTCTGTCGCTCATGAGTCAAGACAGAGAAACCCGCCTGCAGCGAGACTGCCTCAGAAGGCTTCACAGGGAGGGGAGCATCAGGCTGGTTGCACAGAGTAGATTATTTACGTTTTGTAATGTAAAGTGGTTGTGGGAGGACGGAGGTCACGGAGAGGGGTGCCAGGAAGGTGACACCTGAGTAGACACCTGGAGGGACAGGCATAGCCTGGCTATTTGAGAGGGAGGTGGTCCAGGCAGAGGGGACAGCTACCACCCACGTCCTGGGGAGGGGTGCAGGGGCCCCCGCGAGGTGCAGGAGAAGCCAGGGTGGCTGGGGACATGCGGGTGAGTGTGGAGCCAACCTGCCAGGCTGGCATTCTGGAAGCACCGAACCTTCCCCAGAGGCAGTGAGCTTGCAACACCAGGCGCCAGGCACCTCGAGGTCCCGTGGAGTATTCGGAGTCGCTGAGGAAAGAATAAATGTCCTACGTACACATGTGAACCAGCGTGCGGGGCTGCAGTCAGCCTGCTGGATTCCCACGAACAGTCACTGTGGAATCACAGGAAGTACCACTGCGGTGCAGAGCACCACCTGGATGCAGACACCTGGTCACAGCCTGCTGGCTCCCCACCTGGATGCAGACACCTGGCCACAGCCTGCCGGCTCCCCACCTGGATGCAGACACCTGGCCACAGCCTGCCAGCTCCCACACACCCCTTCCCACCCCAGTCCCGTCACCACTGACGGCTGGGCCTAGGTGAGCAGGGTCTGCTGTCAGCCAAAAGCAAGCGGGAGCAAAGTAAACAGTGGCCAGGCCTGGCAAGGCAGCCTGTGTGGCATTAGGTCTCGTCTCTCTGCCCACTGGGCCTCTCCCTCTCACTGGCATGGGGCCCTGTAGTCCCTGAGTGGTGGCGGGCCTGGGGAAGGGCTGGCTGACAACTGGGACTCCAGAACCTCACGCCCACGCCAGTGGTTCCACTGGAGTCCAGGAGACGTACACGGGAGAGCCACCACCTCTGCACAGCCTCTTCCAGAGGACGGGAGGGGAGGGGTCACAGCCCAATGCATTTGTTCTGTGCGACCAAACCCTGTACCGACCCAAATCCCTAAGAATATAAATGCAAAAATCCTACTCAGCTACCTAAAAAGAATGACGCGCCATAACCGAGCGGTGCTCATTCTAAGATGCAAGGCGGGTCCGACCTCCAAGGAAGAACACACATACTCCCTCGCCAACACACTGAACAGGAGACATCACGTGGCCTCATCCATGGAAGCAGGGGCCTTTGACAAAATTCAACATCCATTCGTGGTATAAATTCTCAGCAAACTAAGAAAAGAGGGGGAGCTTCCTGAACTTGACAGATGATACCTGCGAGCCCCACCGCTCCCAAGTTGGGCAGCGAGGCATCGGGCCCAGTCCCAGCGCGGGCCCAGTCCAGCACGCCGGCCAGCAACGGCACCGTGCAGCAGTCTGGAACAAAGGCATGCACACCCACGTGCCCACGCCTGCTGACAAGCCCACAGGAGCGGGTTTCCGAGAAGCCCTTTCCACCTACACCAGCATCCGGCCTGCCGAGGCCCCAGCCTCCTGTCCTGGTACGCACATGTGCAGACGCCCCGCTCCAGGGCCCTGGCGTGTTCGCACTCGCACCCCAGTGTTCCCACAAGCCATGTGCTGCCTGCCCCTCTCTTCCTGACTCCTGGCTGTGGGGAGAGCCAGGCAGGTGAAGGTGGGCTCCGTGGGGTTTGGGGTAAGAGTTGTGCCCGGGAGTGCAGAGCACTTGGAATCTAGAGGGGCCCGGGTCCGAGTGGAGAGCTGACCCCTCCCCCAGAGCACGCCCACAGAGAACGCACAGCCTCTTGACTTGGTCACTGAGCAGAGCTAGCCAATCTCTCTTTGACAGGGTCCTCGAGAGGGGCACACACAGACCAGGAGCGAGAAGATGGTCATGGGTGGGGGAAGGCAGGCTGAGTGTATGGCTACCTGTGAGCCAGACTTTCCAGTCCCATGAGCACCACCACGGGCCATGCCAGGGGTGCTGGGCGTGTGGAGCGCCAGCAACCTCAGGCTCGAAAGGGCGCCGGGAGAGGCCTTCAGGAGCCACGCTCTGAGCATCACTGATGCCATGTCTTGGGATTTGCTGTGGTCTTTCTGGTGGCCCTCCTCTGGGCAGGTCCACAGCCTAGCATCCCCCCCCCCCCCACACACACACACAGCTCATGCTCACTCCGGGTGTCTGTGCTGCCCCCAAGGACCAGAGCACCTGCTCACCTGCCTGCCTGCCCCTGGCCTGGCACTCCTGGAGGCTGGACCCGGGTCAGAACAGAGGCTCAAGACACAGCCACTGGGTTGAACACTCTCAGCTCGCCCGCACCACGGAAAGCGTGGCTCGAGCAGGACCGAGGAGGGACATCGTGAGCGGGCAGGTACGGTGCTCCAGCCGTTCTGACACTGAAGGCAGCTTTCACAGCCACCAGCTTAGCAGATGCCACCAGGTATTACTTTTGGGCTAGAATGCTCAGTGCACAGTCAGACCCATCCCTGGTCCTTCTCACGTTACTAACGGACGACCTGCTTCTGCTTCCCCAGAGGACAGAAGTGCTGGCAGAAGCCAGGTGGGGAGGCTCTGGAAAGGAGCAAGGGACTGTGCAAAGGGAGGGCAGCGAGGCGGCTGCACCACAAAGTGCTGGCCTATCGTGATCACGCAGGAACCACGGCCCAGACACGGCCACAAGTCCCCTCTCTGTAGGGCGGGCCTCCATCTCTTACCAAGCCCTCCCTCCACAGTTTCTTGTCAAAGTTCACACCTTACTGGGGCCACACAGAGGTCAAAATACGACCTTATCATCAACCACACTCACAAGAATTGGTAAATCAACTTCACACATTGCTTCCCCCTGATCCATGTGCCATGTGGGACCCCATCCACCCGTAAGCACATAATGACTGAGAGGTGTACCTTCAGAAGGACAGCCAGCCTGCCTTTCCCGCTGGGGTGCTGTGACCCCCAGGTCACCCTCCCAGCCCCCAAGAGAAAGGCCACATGCAAACAGACTCTGGCTCGCAGCTGCACGCAGGGTCCCGACCACAGTCCAGAGTCCCCGCGGTGTGGAATGCGGCATCCACTGCCATCCAGAGCAAACAGGACGGGTGCCACGTCTGAAGACTGTGGTGAGCACTGTGACTGACGCTTTCATAACCCACAGAGCGGCACCTCTGTCACCTCAGCAGAGTGCCGGGCTGGTCTCCCTTCTCACTGCAGAGTGTGGCACACAGTGAGGGCGCCCCCTCAGCCACCAGCAAGGCGGGGGATACCAGGCTATGACGCCGTTGTGAACCCCAGAACTGGGTTCGGCTACACACGCCGTCTACAGCCCGGTCCATGTGTGCCCAGGGCAGTGCAGCTGTCCGGACGCCACCTGGGTCTCACACAGGAGCTGGCCTGAGCAGGTGGGCAGCCAGCAGCAAGGTCCACACTGCAGTCCTCTGGGGCAGACTTGCATTCCTGGCTATAAATGCTGGTCTTGGCTCAGCCGCAGGGTGGGCTCACTGAAGACCTCCGGACACACACAGGCCCTGCCATTCTCGCTGACCCTGACTGCCTGCTAGCAGCGAAGCTGTTTCTTTGCAGATAAGATGGCCACCTCAGGGCTACCCGGCTTCGATGACACTAAAAGCCAGGCTCTCCCCACAGGGCAGCCTGTGGGCAGGGCTGGGTCAACCTGAAATTCCAGGGACTCTAACCAGGAGTTCGAGGGTCTGAAGCCATTCATACGAAGGAGACATCGCTGTTCTTCAGGCACACTGCTAGGAGAACCCCAAGTCCACCCATGTCCAAAGCCCGCTGCACTATCTGCTCTGTGACCTTGGGCAAGCTGCTTCAAGTTTCTGAGGCTCAAGATAATTGAAAATGGGAACACCGTGTTTCATGGATGCTAACACGTTTTATCTCTCACGTCAACATCTCTAAAGTCAGAGTGCTGCTTATAACTGATAGTGTCAGAACTTAATGGGCAGATTGTTTTCTTTTTGGTGGTCCATAAAATAATGGTGTATGTTACGTGAGTGGTGTCTCAGACGTGGTGGACTATGGGAGTGCATGCCTTGAGAAGTTGTCCTGAGGGCCTAGAGCAGAAGAAGCCCTCCCCAGCTGCAAGACAGCAGGGCCGGCTGTGACTGGCCTTGGTCTTGGGGCAAATGTGGCCTGCTGCAGCCTGAGGGGCAAGTTAGGTACCTAAGGTATTAACAATCGTCTACCAACGCCCTTCGCAGAGTGAGACTCTGCCCTGCCCTCAACCACGGCGTCCTGTCCCCCAGCAGACCCCCAATCCCTCTCCGGTCCGTGGCCGGGAAGCCATCCTGCCAGGGCCAGCCTTGCTGCTCTTGTTACCCCGTCCATTCAACTCCGGGCCACACAGGAAGTCCGCGTTACATTCTGCAACCTGCGAGAACGAGAGCAGAGCCACCTGATCTCCTTCCTAAGCTTCCCCCACATTCAATGATAACAACAGCTACAGAGTCGGCCGGCTGCCAACAGCGTGCTGTCTCTTTAAGTGGTTTCCTGGGGCCAGTTCCGTTTACAAGAAATGCGCGAACCCAGGGAGTGGCGGACCCAGCCGGCCCACTTCGGGGAAGGCAGCAGGTGCTCGGGAAGTGGCACGGCCTCGGGCGGCCCGCGCGCGGCACAGCGCCCTGACTCAGCACCGCCGGCGGCCCACTGGGCTTGCGCCCTGCACACCCTGACCCGCGTCACGGAGGGCGCCGGCCACCCCGCCAGCAGCCCGCGGCCCGCGCGCCGGGGGCGGGGCCACGCCGGGGGCGGGCCGGCGGCGGTCACGTGTGTACACAGGCCCCGCGCGGCGTGCGCGCCGAGAGCCCCGCCGCCTCCTCGGAGCCCGAGCTGCCCGCCCGCGGCGACTGCGCGGCCCAGCGAGCCGGTGAGTGGACGCCGAGGTGGGGTCGGGTCGGCCGGGCGGCCCCGGTGCGGTCCGCGCGGGAGCGAGCCCCGGGCTGCGGCGGCCCCGTCCGGCCAGACGCTCCGCTCGGACTCTCGGGTCCAGGGCCGGCCCTGCGCTGTCCCCTCGGGGTGGGGGCGCTGTCCCCGCGCAGGGCGCTGTCCCCTCGGGGTGGGGGCGCTGTGGCCGCGCTGAGCCCGAGCTGGGAGGGCAGCCAGGGCCGGGCAGCCGCCCTGCGGTCATTAACCTGCCCGCGCTTCACGTGTTGTGGGGCTGACGGGGCCTCCGGGTCACCGCGGTCACAGCTTCTGTCCCCTTCACGGTGACAGCAGTTTCAGCGGGTCCTGAACCCCGTCCGCATGGAGATACCGTCTGGCCTTAATCGTCTTGGCTACCCCATAGCATACAGCCCCCTGGGCGTGGACAGGCTCCTTCAGGAGTGGGAGGGAGCCGTGTCCCTGGAGGGAGGGTGCCCCCGGAGGGAGCGTACCCCAGGAGGGAGCGTACCCCAGGAGGGAGCTGGGAGCTGTGCCCCCAACCGCTCCCCTCTGCTCCACCTGAGACCCAGCCGCAGCTCCCCCCAGGACGCCGCGTCCTCCCCCATTGGTCCTCTCACTGGCAAACCTGAGGGTGACTTTTACTTGACACCCAGACAGCACCCATCTCTCTGACCTCCCCCTCACCACGGAGACTCCTCATTTCAGATCCCCAGGCAGCTTTTCTTCGGTTTCAATTGTGTATGCTTCAGATCCCATCTGTAAGTGAGAGCACATGGTGTTTGTCTTCTGGGACTAAGTCACGTCACTGAGCACATGCCCTCCAGGTCCAGACCGCCGTGAGGCTTCATTCTTTTTTACAGCCGAGTAATGTTCCCGTGTGTATGCAGCACGGCTGTTCTATCCACTCGTTTACTGACGGGCACCTGGGTTGCTCCCTTCCACCTTGACACAGCAGCTCCCTATCTTCACGGAGCAGCCTGCCACCTCCTTCCCCCTATCTCTGGCATCTGGCCGAGGCTCGCGTTCCCTTTCAGGGCGGCTGCTCTCAGCCTCTGCGCACACAGTGTACACAGGAAGTGGTCCTGACCATGTCCCCAGGCTGCTCCTGGGTCCCAAGCAGGGCACCCTGAGAGTAAAGAGAGGTACCGCGCCAACCCTCTCTCCAGGGCTGTTCTCCAAAGCAGCCTCAGGGTCACTGCTGTGGAGGACCGGTCCCAGGCAGAAGCTGCAGCAGCAAAGCCCAGCCTCGGGCTGCACACAGCTAAGGGGCATCTGGCCAGGCTCCAACCACTGTTGTTGGCTCTAGGGACAATGAAATGCCCTGGGGACAGAGGAACACAGCTCTGGGGTGACTGAACGTCAGCGCGGACCTGCTGTCCCTGTAATTCAAAGCCCCTGGTAGGCTGGTGATGAGAGAAAGGCCAGGTACACCCACCTAACGTGGATGCAAGCCGAGGTTTAGGTTACAATGTATCCGTGATAAAATGAACAAGTGATAAACTTGCAAAGAACACTTGGGAAATACCTCACTTGACTGATAGGCAGGAAGTGGGACCTGCTGTTCTCTGGGGGAAGCTGCTTCCACCTTCCAGCCCTTAGAGTGTTATGGGGAATCCTGACAAAATAACTGCCACCTGGCCACGTCTTTGGAGGTGGGAGGCGTCACCCCCCAACACCCGGGCTGCTGTATGAGTGCACGTGACACAGTCCGTCCTCTTCCTTGAGCATTGGTCCCCATTTCCTCTTGCTGGCTGCTGGTCCCTGAGCTCCTAAGGCTAGAACCACTGCATGACTGAGCAGCCACAGGTTCACAGGTCTCCTAGGCCCAGGCCCCCGAAACTCTGCCCAGGCATCAAAGAGCAGAGGGGACTCAGTCTAGCAGGTACAGAGTGAGTCTTCTAATCTGAGGGGCCAACAGGCGACGCTGCTGGGAGTCCATGCGCAAACAGAACACCTGTGAGTGGCAGAGGGCAGGGTGAAATGGGCGGGTGTCCTGAGCGTCCCAGAAGGCCCACCCTGGGTCCCTTTCCTGCCATACCAGGGTAGAGCATGCGTAGTCGCTTCTGGGTTTGGATTAAAGCCCAGCAAACAGAGGAAGCAGCTGTTACAAGGGAGATAGCTGGTTGGCTCCCACCTCGGAAAGAACCACAGGCGATAGGATCTGGGGGCTGAGCACTCCCCAGGTGAGAGCACATCCAGTTAAAGGCGGGGAGACAGGGAGCCCGAGTCTGAAAGGGAGACTGGCGCTGTCTCGGTCTGGCCCTTGGATTTCTGAGCTGGCCCCTTTTTGTTTCTGTTTCCCTTGGTCTGGTGTAACTGGGGGAGCATGAGCCTCAAACCAGGTTACTCAGGTAACAAAAAGCCCAAGTAACCAGCACTCCATAAACAAGGGCGCGCGTCCCATCTTCTCCAAGGGGGAGCCCGGGTCTGGCGCAGGCGCCCACTGGCCCACCGGCCAGGACAGCTGCCTGGTCCCGCTCCCCACAGCCCTGCCAGGCCAGCAGACAGGCCCACTCTGCAAGGAGAAGAGGCAGTTCTGTCTGTGCGTCTGAGCAGGGTGGCCTGGCTCACTCACTGCTCTGCAATTTAGAACCGTAAAAAACAAAAGGTTACAAAATCAAAACAACCCATGTATAAAATGAGCTGTTTCTTATCACACCCGAGAAGGCACTGGGCTTGTGATAGGAATCAGTGTGCGTAAGCTCTCCAGTGCAGGACCCATGGAAACAGCAGCCTTTCCGGGAGTGTCTCCTACCAGCTGGATGTTCGTTGTCGCTAACGCCTCTCTGCCCATTAGTGCAAAGGTACTAAACATTCAGGAGTCATTTTCAAAGCATTTTGATTGTTCCAGAACATTCATGTGAGGTTGGGTCTCAGGGTGCACAGCAGGTCAACAGGGCTGGCAGCTCGGCCCAGCTGTCTGCCCACGCAGGACACACTGCGCGGCCTGGCCTCCTGTGCCCACACCCAGGTCTCTGGAGTGTCAAAGGGCACCACCCTCGAGACCACCTTCTAAGCATGTCTGTGGCTCACTGTGGGGAAGGCATTCCACGTCACCTAATGCATCTCTTCCCAGACAGAGCCAGCCAGGCTGCGGGCCACAAACCAAGGAAGCAGCCCCTTCAGAGCTCTGGTGGGTGGAAGGAGGCAGCACGGCTGGCCAGGTGTGAGCGCAGGCAGGGAGGCCAGGTACTGACACCTGAGTAGGACTGTCTGTGCGTCTGAGCAGGGTGACTGAGGGGAAGCGAGGAAGGCCAGCGGTCTGTGTGTGTGGACAGCAGGGAAAGGAGCGGCGAGGCAGCAGGTCCCCAGCCCCACCTCCCAGGGGCAGCAGGCCCCCAGCCCCACCTCCCAGGGGCAGCAGGCCCCCAGCCCCACCTCCGGGGGACAGCCCCACCTCCCAGGGGCAGCAGGCCCCCAGCCCCACCTCCCGGGGGCAGCAGGCCCGCTCTGCTCTGCCAGCCTGGGCCCTGGGCGAAGGACGGAGCTCTGACTCAGAGGCCAGGGGGTGAGAGGTGAGGGTGGTGACGCTGGGTCAGCTCCACGGGAGCAGGATGGCTCTCTGCCGGTTTCCCATTTCTGCCGACCTGGCGTGTACTCACTGGCGTGTACTCACATACACACAATTCCCGGGGGTGGGCCCCTGCTCCCTGTCACCTCGGCCCAGTCACTCCCCCAGGCTGCTGCTCTGGCCACGCCTGCGTCCTGTTTCTGTGGAGTTCGTGACTGACGCCAGTCCTGGATTCTAGCAGAGTTCATTTTAGTTGCCCGCGGATGTGGGCTTGCAGCAGGCGGCTGCACTGCATCGGGCCTCTGAGGGGCCCAGGAGGTGCCAGGCCATGCCACTGGTCCCTGCCGCAGCAGTGCAGAGAAGGGCGGCACCCCAGACGCTGTCCCAGTTTTGAACCCGAGCACGTCCTCTCCCCACCCCGTCCCTGTGACAGCGTGAGAGCACCGAGGGGCTCAGGACTGGGGCAACACCAGGAAGGTAGCTGCTGTGTGGCGGCCCGAGCCCTGACCCGGCCACAGAACCAAAGCAAAGCCTCTGCGGTCTGATCGTGTGCGCAGCGGGGCCCCCCCTGCATGCCTGCTCCAGGGGGTCCTCTCCCGAGACAGTGGGCTCACATCCTCATCCCTCCCTTCCCTGGTGTCCTCTTCCTGTGTGTCACTTAGCAGGACCCTGAGAGGAAGTCCACATTTTGTACAGAGTGACTGTCCTCCGGCTGACGCCACGCAGGCCCCAGCGGGGGTCTGGGAGGAGCACAACTCTGCGGACAGCTAGGTCCTTAGACATGGGGTGGGACCCAAGACCTCTAGTGATACTCAGACCAGCTACCACCTGCGTGTCTTCCGGCCCGGCATCCGACCATGCCCTGTGACAGGCTGGCCGAGGTCTCCGCACAAGCCAGCAGAGACCCGGATGACACAGACGGGGCTCCAGCTTCTCTGACCACGGAACCTGGCCTCACAAACCTCCCCCGGGCCTTTCTCTAAATGTAGGCTGCTGGGGTCCGAGAGGCAGCCCCTCCGGCCTACAGAGAAATGACCACAGCTTTCCCTTTAAGGGTCCCACAGCCCCCGAGGCCCCTTAGGCAGTGCTGAACCATTGTCGGGGAGGGTTTCATGGCATGGGCGAGGTAGTGGTAAGAAGGGGAAGAAGGTGGCTGACCGGCCAGTGCATCTGGAGCTAGCCTGGGAGAGGCAGCAGCCAGGCCTGGTCTGGTCGGGTGGAGGCCAGCGGGCAGAGGTGGGAGGCAGGGTGGGTGAGATGATGGGACAGGCTGCTCCCAAGGCCAGGCTGGAGGAGAGGACCCCTTCAGCTGAGGACCAGCAGGTGACAGGGACACAGGGCCCTTGAGGGCCCCGGAGAGAGTCCTAGGCTGGGTGGAGTGGCCTTGCCTCTCCTGTGCTGTCTCTGGGGAAAGCAAAGAGGGCCCTTCCTGGAACCGGGGTCTGCACAGGAGTTCCCAGTTCCTTTCTCAGGAAGGAACAGGCTCCATACCTGGAACCCTGCCGCCCAAGGCCTGTGCCAGAGGGGAGGGAGGGCAGGAGCCATAGCATTGTTGTCAGGCCCTCCCTCTTCCCAGGCAGCTTCCCTCTGGGACTCACAACCAGAGCACGGAGGGAAAGGGGGTGACCGCAGGGAGAAGGGGCCAGGAGCGGGGCCGAGTCCAGCAGCCCTGCCTCTGCCTGTGCTCGGGGGCTGGGGGCAACTCACTGCCTTCCCGCCTCGGCACCCCACGACTCACAGGGCTGAGAGTGAATGGCCCCCCTAGAAATGCCAGACACCTGCACCTGTAACGAGGCGACTCTGACAGCTGTCTGCCCCGAGATCTCACACCTACAGGCCGAGGCGCCCTCCCTGCCCAGTGCCGGACACCCAGCGAAGGGTGTCTGTCCTCCTCAGATGGAAAGCGAGCGCACGCCATGTTGCCCCTGGGACCAGTCCCCCGTAGCTGGTGGGAGCACTCTGCGCAGACGCTAACGGCCTGGAGCACGGCTCGTAAGTCCTGTCGACAGGCTGCCGGCAAGCGGACACTGGGCGCGTCTCTGAACTCACGCCCAGCACGGACAGGCACCATCCTGTGCGCCGGGGGCCACAAGGCGCGTGAGCGGTTCAAGGAAATTCTCAACAGACTGAACCGCACGTGATGACTTCCCAAGAAGCGAGCCCGTCTGAGCCCGGAACCAGACGCTTGCTGGCTGCTCCTCCTGCCGCCCGCCAGGCCGGCCATCAGCTCTCTGGAGCACAGTCCCTGGGCCGTGGCCTGCAGGTGGCGCTCTTCCTGCTGCCCCCCTGGACGCCTGCCTTCCTCCGAGGCTGCTTCAGAGCACTCTGCCCCACCCACCCCGCCCCCTGAAAGCACCGGACCCCTTTCTGAGGTCCAGCTGAGTCTCCGACTGTGTCAGTTTCTGCCCACAAATGTATGCTGGGTTTATTTCCTCACGTGAAAAAGTAGCTCCTAACTGAACATGCCTCACACATGGGCTTGGGGTGTGCGGGGCGACACCACAGTGGGGACAGGAGCGGGCAGGCAGGAGCAGCCTGAGCCACCGGCCTGTCCAGGCTGTAAACAGAGACAGGGAGGGGCCAGGTGCTTGCAAAGGAGGCAGAAACTCTGAGTGGTTTACTAGAAAACACGGGTGCTTCTCCACGGGCACCGCCACAGGCTGTGCTGAGCAGGAGCTGGTGCCCAGGAGCGCACAAGGACATGTGGGCTTCAGAATACAGGTGAGGGCGGGCGGCTGGGTGGAGCTGGGGCGGTGGGGGAAGCTAGTGGCTGAGGAGACCCGGGGCCGGCACCTCCGCGTCAGCTGGTGAAGTGGAGGGAAGCTGGCGGGTGAGCCTGAGCTCCAGAGTGCGTCTTTCTGGGCTCGGCCCCTGGCGGTGCACAGAGCCTGTGCCTTCCCTGTCACACCCCAGCAAGGGGGCAGCTGTCCTGATGGCAGCAGAGAGGAGGCGGGAATGTCCTGGCAAGGCCAGGACTCTGGGGTGGCCACAGGGATGCGGGGTGTGCTGGGGACGCGAGGCCAGGGAGGCCCGGTGGACAGACTCACAGCCTTGCCCTGCCGCAGCTCCGCAGACAGGAGCCTTGAGACAACAGGGGGCCGCGCACATAGGGACAGGCGACAGGATGGAAACATCTGCGCCACCCCTGGGCATATTCAGGAAGGAGACGCCGGAGAAAGGAAATCGCCAAGGGGTCAGCTGAAGGATGCCAAACACGGGCTCCTCCCTCAGCTCTGTGAACAATCAGAGCTTCCAGCAGGAGCCAGAGCCGTGCCCAGGAGGGCCCACGGAGGCCCGAAGGTTATGGGAGTGCCTCCCTGCCTGGCACACCTTCTCCCCTGGAATCCAGCCCCACAGGCCAAGGAGCACTGTCCAGATTTAAGGACCTGACGAGTGAACACTTCTGACAGTGGCGTAAGCAGCATGTGTGGGCGGAGCCGGGCCAGCCTGGCACCCAGCACCTTCGTTACCCGACACCCACTGTCTCGGGCTGCTGGGTGGCGCTCACCAGGGTTGCAAGACATTGGCACAGCCCTGGCCGCTGCAGCTCAGTTGGTTGGGAGTTGTCCCATGCGCTAAAAGGTTGCCGGTTCAGAAAGGCTGCAGGTTTGATTCCTGGTCTGGGCACACGCCCGGGTCCCAGGCTCAATCCCCAGTAGGGGGCATGCAGGAGGCAGCCAGGCAATGTTACGCTTTCACATTGATGTCTCTCTCAATTTTAAAAATCTTTTAAAAAGACATTGCCACAAACTCGGTGTCCCTCCCGCATGCCCTGTGGTGGTCGGAGGTCGCGGGGGGTGCACCCGGACGCTGTAGGACGTCCCCTCCACGCTGGCTCACTGCTGAGGGACGTGGCAGACAGCGGTCAAGGTTTGTAGGAGGGATGACATGACCGACCAGGCTGTCCGTGGGCTGCAGAGCCCTTGGTCCATGTCAGCCTGGGGTGGGGCCAGCTGGGCTGGCTGTCCCTGTGGCCTCAGCCTGGGAAACAGATGTCAGCCCTGGATGGTTCGCTAAGAGGACCTCTTCTAGGTCTGTGACCACATGTGCTTGGGCTAAACTACATTTAAACAAAAAATGTTTTTATTGAGTTTTTTACAGAAAGAGCTGGAAACACCAACGTGAGAGAGAGAGAGAGAGGTGGACGCGCTGCCTCCAGCACGGCCTCTGACCGGGAGTCAAACAGAACCTCTCAGTCCACGGGGTGACGCTCAGTCCACTGAGCCACACTGGCCGGGCCCAAACTACATTTTGATTGTAAGGGGATCACTCAAGAAGGGTGGCAGTTCTGCTCTTCCTGCCAGTCCTCAGGCTGTCAGTGCCCAGCACCCACCACTGCGCCGCAGCGCCCTGGCAGGTCGGCTCCCCCAGCACTCGCCCACCCTAGGCAGCCAGGTCCACGGAGGCTCTCGTGCACATACCTTCCCCTGAGCCCTCGAAGACCAGGGTGCGCGTCACAGGCCCCACCCACTGCGGCCCCCTCAGGTCTCCGGCCCCATGCGCCTGGCATCTCCCAGCGCAGCCCAGGCACACCGTGGGCCTGGCACACCGGTGTTCTGTCTGCCCGCTCACACCTGTGTGCCGCGTCCTGTGCTACCCAGGCACCAGGAGGCAGGCGGGCAGGCGGGCAGAGGGGCTGGGATTCCCATGCATGTTGGGGAGGGTCCAGGTTGATGCCAGAAAGCAGGGCTGCGTCTGGGGCGACTTGGAGGGCTGGGAGGCGGAGCGCTGGCAGTGGGAGTCACCCTGTCACGGAGAAAAGTCTATGGCGGCGTTTTGCCCCAGGTGCCTGGCTGATCCCTTTCCAGTGACAGAGGGTGGCAGGGGGACAGGGAGAATGAGCCCAGGTCTGAGTCCAGGCATGGCCCTACCCCGCACAGGGCACCCCGCCCAGGTCAGCAGGGGCGCTGCAGAGCGTCCCCTCCTGGTGGAGAGAAGCTGCTGGACTCCACCAGCCAGTGCTGATGGGGGCAGGTGGGGGCATCCATGCTGGCCGGGACACAGCCAGCCCAGGAGTAGCCTGGATAGATGACCCGTAGCTCAGATTGCTCTTAGAAACAGGGTCAGGGAGACTGGCCATGGCCACTACGATCATCGCAGCACATGCCACTCCTGGTGCTGGCCCGCCCGGGCCCTGACATGGGCACCCTGCCGTGGCAGCTCTGGGGACAGGACTTCCTTTTGAGAAAGGCCCACGGTTTCTGGCTGTTCCCAAGCTCGTCCAGGGACCTGCAGGCCGGGGCTCTGGCTCCAGGTAACAAGGAACCTTCTGCTGTCTCCCACAGCCCAGCCGAGCCAGCGCCATGTGGAGCTGCAGCCCGCTCAACAGCACCGGCCGGGGCGAGGACCAGCCCCTCTGCCCGCACTTCCACCTGGTCCTGTCCATCTTCTCCCTGCTCTACCTGGTTGTCGGTGTCCCCGTGGGCCTGGGCTATAACGCCCTGCTGGTCCTGGTCAACCTGCAGGACCAGAGCAGCATGACCATGCCGGACGTCTACTTCGTGAACATGGCCGTGGCAGGCCTGGTGCTCAGCACCCTGGCGCCCGCACACCTGCTGGGCCCCAGCTCCTCCGGGTGGGCCCTGTGGGGCTTCAGCAGCGAGGCCCACGTCACGCTGCTGGTGCTGTTCAACGTCTGCTCGCTGGTGACCACGTACTCCACGGCTCTGCTCAGCCTGGACTACTACATCGAGCGCGCGCTGCCGCGCACGTACATGTCCAGCGTGTACAACAGCCGGCACGTGTGCGGCTTTGTCTGGGGCGGGGCCCTGCTCACCAGCTTCTCCTCCTTGCTCTTCTACATCTGCGCCCACGTGGCGGCGAGGGTGGTCGAGTGCGCCAAGATGCAGCACACGGAGGCTGCCGATGCCATCATGGTGCTCATCGGGTACCTGGTGCCGGGCGTGGCCGTGCTCTACGCCCTCGTGCTCATCTCGCGGGTCCACAAGGAAGACACGCCCCTTGACCAGGACTCGGGGAGGCTGGACGCCTCGGTGCACAGGCTCCTGGTGGCCACCGTGTGCACGCAGTTTGGGCTCTGGACGCCGCACTACCTGACCCTGCTGGGGCACACGTCCCTGGCCTTGCGGGGGGAGCCTGTGGACGGGCAGCACCTGGCGATACTGCTCTTTGCCAAGGACGTGTCGCGGTGCCTGGCCTTCTCCAGCAGCTCCGTGACTCCGCTGCTTTACCGCTACATCAGCGGGAGCTTCCCTAGCAAGCTTCGGCGGCTGGTGAAGAAAATGCCCTGTGGGCGCCAGAGCTGCTCTGAGGACCAGGCAGGGGTCCAGCAGGTGCTGGCGTAGGCGGCCAGCCGCAGGGGTCAGCCCACAGGCGGCTGCGGTGCAGGCCTGCAGGCACAGTGCGTGGCGACCCCCACGCCCAGCGCGCCCACCTGGTCCCGAGCCCGGCGGACGAGAGGGTGTCCTCAGCCACACGCACAGCGCTGTCGCCCACACGTCCTGCTGCGCTCTGCCCAGGAGACGTGCCAAGGCGAGAGCACCGCAGTACGAGGCCTGTGTGGTGACGGCCATGCCCGGCAGGGCTCCTGGCTCCTGGAGGCCTGCGCAGCTCCCCAGGGCACCCCGGCAGGCCCCCGCCCTCAGCCTCCTCACGGGGCTTTCCAAATGAAGGGATGGAAATCAAAGCCAGTATTTATACTTCGTGTGCATTGTTAAAACACTTGATTCCCCCCTCTTATGTTTGTTTATAAAAAGAGATGTTTGAAAGAAAGCCACCAAGTATTAACACGAGGAAGCAGGACCGAGAGCACGCGCTGGTGGAACGGGCGGCCTGGCCCCAGAGGCTCCGTGGAGGGCGAGGCCAGGCCGTGCGGGCACGCATGCAGACTGCCGTGGCCACGCCCGTCTCACACGGGACAAAGTATTTCGCCAAGAAACGAAGGCTTGGGGTGCTGGCTTAGGCAGGTAGCAGCACCAACGTGCTACCCTTACCCACCAGGTGTGCCCAAGACCCCTGCTGCCTCACAGGTAATGTTCACTGCAGATCTGTCCTAAACCAGACCCCACAGTGGGCACAAAACCGAGGCAAGAAAACACTGCGAGAACTCGTAACACCACAGCTGGCAGGGCCATGGGAGTGACCCAGCTCCCCAGCACAAACCACGGCCAACAACCGAAGTCGCCATCACCATCCGTCAGGTCCGCATCCACTTAGGCTGGGGTGACCTGAGACTGGCCCACTTCTGAGCGGTCGCCTGGCCGTCCTGCCTCCGTCAGCCCCGCAGGCTATACACAGCCATCTCCAAGTGTGCATACAGGGTGCCCCCTCACCTCAAGTCCTTATGAAGTACAGGCCCGTAACCCTCGGATCTGTGCTGAAACCCCAAAGCCCTGTAAAGAGAAAGGGTTCCCACTCTGCAGCACATTCACTTGGTAGCAAACCCTGGTGTGAGTGGTCGGGTGTCTCCCAGAGGAGAGCAGTGTGAGGACAGTCAGTGTGGACACTGTGGCCCGAGGACAGGTGCCAGGGTAGCTGCCACGCGACTGTGTGGAGATTCCTGCCCGTGGAGATGCCCTGACGCCAGGCCCCAGTCCTGCTTCCTCTGGGTGCGCTGCTTCCACTCCAGGGCCCAGCCGTCTGCTTTCAATCAGAAAGCCTCAGGCCTGACCCCCAGCACAGGACACCAGGGTTGCAGCGAGGCGTCTGTGTCACCGCTCCACCTGGGGACCCTGGTGCTGGCTGGGTGTCGGTGCAGCTCCCAGTCCCCGGCACAGAGCGGTGGGGGCTCTCCCTCCACACCCACTGACGCTGCTGCTCAGTCTCAGCCCCCCAGGTCAAAGCCAGGCCAAGGCCCCCCAGGCACAGCTGGGCTCGGGTCAGGGAGCCGGTGTCGGGTGTAAAATAAAAGCCCTTTCTTTGCTTGCCTTTTTCCTCTGCTCCCGCACAAGGAGCTCCTGGGTGAGGGGATCCCTAAATGCTCAGTCTCTGCCCACGGCATTGACCCTCAGCCTACCTGGCCTCCCCCAAATAGAAAAGGGAACCTAAAATCATGTTTTCCCCTTTTCGATTTCTCAGTGGTTTTGGCTGCAGACTGGCTAGTTTCTGGTGGCCTCCTAGGGGCCTGGGAGGGCCCCTGGCTCTGTCCCAGTGCCCACCTCCGCACGTGACAGAGGGGTCCATGGACGTGGGCAGCTCTGGATGGTGGGGCAACAGCCCACCGCAGACTGGCTCTACTGCAGACCCTCACCTCTCACGGGGACCCTCTCCCCTGCTCACGCTGCCTCTGGGGTCTACCTGGGCACCAGGAGCAAACCTCCACCTCCCCCTTCCATGGACGCCTCTGCTGACAGCGCCACAGTCCCAGAACGACTGAGTTCACTGGAAGCCTGCCAGTCCCGAGGGGTCTGCAGTGCTCCACCCCACTCCCAGGATGTCCCCATGCTCTCACCACGCTGCCCGGAGTGGGGAGGCTGATGAGCTGGGCAGAGGAGAATGGGGTATTGGGATAAAGCCAAAACAGTATGAGCTCAACCCTGTTTTTTTAACGCACCGATCCTGTACCCGAGTTTGCGAGGGGCAGGATGCGAGTTCTCACTTCAGGTTCCAAGGTCACTAATTCCGCTACCAACACTTCTTCTTTCATCATTTCTAAGTTATCTTATTTTTGTTCACAAAACTCACGCACCTTGTCATGCTTCATTATTAGAAGTTGAGTCACAAGTCAACTTCTTGAATTTAAAATCAGCTGGAACTGGGGGCTTTTCATTTGTAATTTGTGACCTCTGCCCAAAGGCCACACTGTTTGCCTGAAGTTCTAGACATTCGAGAAAGAAGAAACTACTGAAGATAAATCCCACACATTTGAAGACTATTAAATTATTTGATAATTACTATCCGATTTCTGAATTCTTACATTTCCATTTCCAGGGCGACGCATGGGAGTGAGCCGCACGGAAAGTACCATCACTAGCGTTTCTCCTACAACGTCCCCCTTTAGCTGCTTTCCTTCCTGTAGCTCCTCCCTCCTGCAGTCTGTCCAACTGACCCACAGGGCTCGGCCACACACACCGCCTTGGGGCTGCGGCTCCCAGACAGAGCGCCAACATCTGCCAGGATGGTTGGCCAGAGGCTAGCAAGTCAGCGGGCCTTACGGCTCTCCGAATGCAATGTAAAACGTACTGACGCCACGCACTGGCGCCAGAGCACTGAGGGCACACTGGGCTCCAGCCGCTCGGCCACACCTCCAGCCAGCGTGGTGTCGTGTCCCCCTCCTCCACAAGAGGCTGTCACCCGTGCCCACCCTCACTCTGCACACAGCATGCACTCAGGATGTTCAAGAATCGGATGAATATGCAAATTGTCTAGGGACAAAATAATTCGAACATACCCACTGTATACTAATAAAAAACGTGCAGCCCTGACTGGTGGCTCAGTTGGTTGGGGCGTCGTCCTGAACACTGAAAGGTTGTGAGTTCGATTCCTGGTCAGGGCACATACCTATGTTGTGGGTTCAATCCCCAGTCAAAACACATACGAGAAGCAACCAATGGAAGTTTCTCTCTCACATCGATGTTTCTCTCTCTCTCAAAAATCAATGAAAATATCCTCAGGTGAGGATTTAAAAAAAAGAGAAAGAAAAGAATATGAGTTGAAAGAGCTTTGTTAGCTTGCTGTGTCTGATTGAGCAGATACAGGTAACAGGTATTCCGCAGGTGGACCAGATCACAGTGGCAGAGTGCCCGCTGCATCTCTGCTCTCGGTAAACGAGGCCAGGCTGAGATCTAAGTCCCAGGTTATGGACTCAGAGACACTCCCAGATCTCTGTTCCCTTCGCATCAGGGGCCACCCACTGCACACAGGTGGACAGGTGAGCCCCGCACTGCCTGCCCTGCCCCACTGACCCAACCCATGGTCTCCCCCTCCCCCTTTGTGACTGCCCCTGGGTGCTACCTTCGCCTTCTGAAGCCACGGGGCCAGGATAACCCATCTTCCTAGGCTGGCCCTGGGCCATGTAACCCACAGCAGCACCAGCAGGCCACTACCACACAAAGGGCACTCGGCACCCCGTCTCTGCTCCACACAGAACCTCCATCATCGCCTCGTATAGACGAGGAACAGACCAAGACCAGCCAGCCCTGCTGAGTCCGCTACATGGGGAGGGCCCGGAGCAACCTCGGCCAGCCTGGCTCCAGAGACTTCTAACTGGCTCCCTCCTCCTCCTCTGGCTCCTGCCACCTTCCACTGTCATTCACAGACAGGAGCTAGTCAGGTCTCAGAAATGAGTGCCCAGAAATGAATGCCATCCCGACACACTCCCCTGCTCTGAGAAGAAGCAAAGCCATTGGGCCCGAGGGACAGGGTCCTGACCCGGGCTGGTCTGGGGCATGTCATGGAGGCGGCTGGGCAGCATCTGGGCCGGCAACCTGGGTCCTGGCTGTGCTGCTCCTGCCAGGGCCACTCCCGTGCACCCCCAGGAATGGAGCCCACAGGCATGGTTTGCACTGGGCGTCATCTGCACTGCCGTCTAGTGCTCTGTGGGCAGACCAGCTCACACCTGTCCATCTGTCCTGCTGCAGGGGGGCATTCAGGCTGGCTGGATGGCAGTCTCCGGGGCACACCCCATGGAACAGGCCCCAGGGCAGGAGTGCTGGGCTGCAGGGCGCATGCATCTTCAACCTTGCACCTCCCCAGATGCTCCCCAGGCGCCTCCCACCCTCGTCCCCAGCACAGCTTGAGGGCCGTGTTTCTGCCGCTCGGCGGCGCTGCTGAGGGAGGCCCTGTGTCTGAGGCCGAGGCCCTTTCCGGGGTCTGTGGGCCATCTCACTGCTGCCTTCACACACGGCCCGAAGCTCTGCTGCTGGTTGGTTTGTTTTTTAAATAGTTCTTTATTGATTTTAGAAAGCAGGAACGGAGGGAGGGGGAGAGGGAGAGGGAGAGAGAAACATGCATGGGAGAGCAGAACACTGACCGGCGCCTCCTGCATGCTCCCCACTGGGGATTGAGCCCGGAGCCCAGGCATGCGCCCTGACCCCTCAGTGCACAGGACGGTGCTCAACCACTGAGCCACACTGGCCAGGGCAGCCGCTTTGTGTTTTAACTGAGTTGAGGTCGTTCTGCCGTCACTTCTGGCTCCTGACCTGTGTCCTCCTCTCGACTCCCTTGTCCACAGAAGAACAAGCCACACACTGGGGCAGTCAGCGAGGTCTCTGCAGCCTTAAAGACAAGGGCCCAGGAAACCAGCCGTCCTCCCCTGGGCGCACTAGACAGCGTGGACAGCAGTGCTGGTGGGGCGAGCCGCCGTGTCCACATGGGCACAGGGTCCAGACTTCAGAACTGCAGTGCAGGCGCAAGCTCCTTACCAAGGTCACGGTGACCGGAAGGGATTCTCTGGGTGTCAGCTACAGGGCGGAGACATCCAGAAAGGGCACGGGGAGGGGCTCTGGGAGGCAGGGTGGGAACTGAGGCCCAGAGGCTGCGTCTGCTCCTCTCCTCTGACAAGTGGAGCTCCCTAGAGAGCACGGAGCACAGCCAGGCACCGGCTCCATCAATGTGAGCTCAGGTCTCTGCGCTCTTCCCCCGAGGGCCGGGAGAACGGATGCAACGCCGGAGGTGGTGGGCCTCATGAGAGAGGGCACCGGGCAGGTGTGTGCCACACGCTGCCGGAGGGAACGCACACACGTCCTGAGCGATTTCAGGCCCCAGAGAAAGCTGCAGCTCACAGGAAGAGAGGGTCGCGAGCATGCTGCTGAGGACGCAGCCTGGCGAAGCATGTGCTCTAAAACCAAACAGGCGCCCACAGGGCACCATGGCTCCAGGCGCCTCCGATGGGAGGTCAGAGCAGCATCGAGGGAGGGAGGGGACATGGGCACCCACCAGGCCCCTGGCACTGCGGCACCCCAGCTTCCCGGATAGGTGGGCGATGCCCATGCTCCCACAGGAAGAAGGGAAGCCCAGGGCTTAGGCGCTGCCCAGAGCCCAGCACACACTGGGCTGCACACAGACGCACCCTCGCCCTCCCCTGGCCAGGCAGCCCCTGATGACTTCTGTCCCGGGAGATGGTCCCGATTTGGAGCCCAGCCCCCGCACGTAGGCCAGGGCGGGGCCAGGGACTGGGTCTGTAGGAGTGCGGGGGAAGAGCATGGCACCTGGTGGTGCATGGGAACTGCTCCGACACTGCAGCGGAGAGAGCTGTGCATCTCCAAGTTAAACAGGACGACGTGTGATTCAGAGCCGCCTTCCAGGGCAACCAGCTTCCCGCCTGAGCAGGCCCGTATGTGGAGCTCCACCCAGTGGCTGTTGGCGGACCTTCCTTAGGGGAGAGGAGCACGCGCGGAAGGAGCCCAGTGGGACCCGGAGGCAGAGGGAGCCCCCCCAAGGCCCCCGCACCCGGGGGAGGAGCAGGATGAAGGGAACCCTGTCTGTGCCATGACAGGAGGCTGCTAACAGGCTTCACAGCTGCCCCACTCAGTGATCACACCTCAGGATATAATACAGTGACCTCAGGAAGCTGTCACTCCATCCAGCTGATGGAAAGCAGAAGGAACACCTGTCACTTGTTCCCAAGCCACTGGGAGGAGGAAGCCAGTGTCCTTCAGAAACTGTCCCCTGTAGACACTTAGCTCAGAATCCACACAGCTCTCAGAGTCACTTCAAATTCTGATTTTACAAACACACCCACAGCCATAGTGAAGACACGCTCAGTCCACCTGATACTGTTCTGCATGCATGCATGGTACACACATTCACACGTGCACAGTGCACACACAGACACACACATGTGCACGATGCACACACACGCATACGTGCCTGATGCACATAAACACATGCACAATGCACACACGTGCACACATGCACGATGCACACACAGACACACACGCACACGTGCATGGTGCATACACATGACAGGCCTGCACACCCTCAAGGTCAGGAGCGCAGGGGCGTGCAGACATGATTTCTGCTTGGTGAGGGGGAGGCATGATGTTCACACAGAAGCTCCACACTGGGGTTTCTGGTCTCCCAGCCAGACACCTGAGGTGTGTACCACATGTCAGGGGCAGTGAGTGCTACCGCTAGACAGGTGAAGGGAACAGCTGTAAGAGAAGATCCACAGCGGTGAATGGCAAGTGGGCTCTCAGGAAGAGCCAGCGGAAGAACTGAGGCTCCAGCCTCCAATGCTGGGACTGCCTGTTAGCCTGCTGTACGGAAAAAAGACAAGTGGGAGGGTCAGAGGTAGGCGTAGGAATCACGCAAACAACCCTATAATGTTCTCCTCAGAAAAACATCTGTCCAAGAACCCCAAATCCCCTTAGCGGCTAAAAAGACCCCCTTCCTGAGCACCAGGCAGTTCCCTGCTATGGGTCTGTCCACAGAGCCCCCGTGTTGGACGTACTACAGGCACCTGAGGCCAGGATGAAGCCAATGCTGAGGAAGGAGCCCTGGCAGCCTTGGGCAGGGGCCCTTCCTAGGGCCCACGTGATTCTCTGTGAACAGGGGACCCGCAGGGCTGCAAGCACCTCAGTCGGCGCCACCCGGTGGCCAGCGGGGACCGAGCGCCTTCCTCTGCTGAGCCGATTCAAGAAGAGGACTGAAGTCAGAACAGACAGCCTGTGTCCAGCAGCAGGAGCTGGGCACGGCTGTGGGGCAGGGTGGGCCTCTGAGATGGTGGGATGTTCCGAGTGTTGTGGTCATGGCCGCACAGCTCTGTGAATTTACTAGACATCACTGAACTGTATTCTTAAAACAGGAGAATCACACGGTATGTAGAGTACATCGCAAACAACGCTGCTGTTCCACACGTCGGAGTGACCGTCGAGACAGACAGGTGTCCCTGGTGCTGGTGCTGTAGGAATCGGCACAGAAGGCGGCGCCCCGCCTACAGCCACCGTCCACTTCCTGCCCCTGGACTGGCTCCTCGTGGACATTCATGCAAGTGGAACCAGACAAGGGCTTTCGTGTCAGCCTCTCACTGGACACGTCTGCGAGGTTCACCCAGGTCGAGGCGTGCGCCAGGGCTCTGCTCCTTTCCACAGCAGAACAGCATTCCGCGTGTGCACACAGCACACTGTGGGGAGAAGGCTGTTTTGGGAGGCCACACAGCAAAGAACTAAAGAAATGAGGGTGACCTGGGGTGCCACCCTCACTCCATGGCCACGTCCTGGGACGGGTCCAGGGCATCTGGGGCGAACGGGGGTGGGGGTGAAGCCACAGCCTCTGTTCATTCCCCTTTCTTTCCAGAGCCTCAACATGCAGATTGTTCTGGGTGCCTCGGCCTCCTCGCTGGTACCTGCAAGTCCTTGCCTGGTCCTGCACTGGGCCACAGCGGGGGCTCCACAGGCCAGGAGTAAGGCACCCCAACCCGATTCAGAGCGAATGGCCCTGGGGTGCAGACGATCCAAGTGGGGAGTCGGACCCACAGAAGGAGAGATACTGGCCAGCAGTGAAAGGCAAGGTGAGTGCTTCCCGCAGGCCACCGGGTCCTTGCGCCTGCGAGCTGCTCCCGTCACCGGAGAAGACTGAGTTCAGCAGCCGCGTCTGTCCCCTAGTCACGTTGCACAGGCTGGCCGGCTCACCCTAGGTGGGTGCCCACAAGGCAGGAGACGGAGTGCAGAAGCTCCTGGCCCGTGCGCTCACAGCCGGCTCGGCCAGGGCCTGGGAAGGCTATACTGTCTGTCAGCCCGCAGCAGCTACAGCGCCCACGGAGCCCATTCTCCACCCTTGTGGACAAGAGGAGCCAAAGCGCACACCAGGCCTCCCCGAGGACGCAGACTCACAGAAGACGGGGTTGGCAGGGAAAGGGCAGCTGGTCAGCCAGAAACTCCCTGCAAGTCTGGAGAGGTCAAGGAGCCCCAGAGCCTGAGCTAGTGAAGCCCCGAGTGCAGGGGGCCACTGTCTCCTGGGCACCAGTCCCTCCCCCAGAGGTCACTCACACTTAGGGACAAGGCCCGACACCAGCAGATGTGAGCAGAGCTGGCACCTTCCACATGGGTGGTGACTGGACTCTTGGCTTCCCGCCCCCCTAGGAGGGGCCCACGGCAGGCAGCACCCTGGCCGCACTCGCCCACCTGCTCCCACCTGCTCCATTGTCTCGGGTCCTCACAGTGACCGTGTGCAGCAGCAGGAAGGGACAGGCCTATGCTTGCCAGCTTGTAAGTGCAGGGCAGGGGCTCGGAACCCCCGGGCCTTGCCAGGTTTGTGCAGGCCTCTCCCGCTTGGGCTCCTGAGTCAGGGTGTCCCAGGTGGCTCTCCCACGCAGACCAGGAGGCAAGGGGCTGACAGCTGTGGAAGTAGCTCAGGGACCCCCCTCACTGTCAGCGGGGGGTGCACAGGACAGGGTGAGGCTGATGGCCACAGGGCCCATAACAAGGCTCCTCATCTCCTGGAAGCTGGGAGGACTCAGGACAGAGGGACTGACCCTCAGGATTCCCAGCCCCAGGGAAGATCGCAAGTCCCAGTGGTTCTCAAATCTCTCCCAAGCACACCCCAATGCAGCTCCTCTCGCTCCAACACGGTTCCTCTCCTCTAACGCCATTCCTCCCTCCAATGCCATTCATCCCCTCCAACACGGTTCCTCCCGCTCCAACGCGGTTCCTCCCCTCCAATGCCATTCCTCCCTACTCCCAAGCACACCCCAGTGCAGTTCCTCCCGCTCCAACGCCATTCCTCCCTGCTCCCAAGCACACCCCAGTGCAGTTCCTCCCGCTCCAACGCCGTTCCTCCCTGCTCCCAAGCACACCCCAGTGCAGTTCCTCCCGCTCCAACGCCGTTCCTCCCTGCTCCCAAGCACACCCCAGTGCAGTTCCTCCCGCTCCAACGCCGTTCCTCCCTGCTCCCAAGCACACCCCAGTGCAGTTCCTCCCGCTCCAACGCCGTTCCTCCCTGCTCCCAAGCACACCCCAGTGCAGTTCCTCCCGCTCCAACGCCGTTCCTCCCTGCTCCCAAGCACACCCCAGTGCAGCTCCTCCCGCTCCAACGCCGTTCCTCCCTGCTCCCAAGCACACTCCAGCGCGGTTCCTCGGACCTGGGCTCAGCACACGGAGCTCCCTCGGGCTGTGGATGCCGGCAGGGACCCCCACAGGCTGGGCGATGCTTCGAAAGCCCCGCCATGCCGGACATCTCACGCGGGACACACCTCATAGAAGGTACGGGCTGCCAAGTGGGGGAGGCACTGAAGAGGAACTGCATTTCCGTTTCCGAGCAGGGATACAGGGACAAGCTGTAGGAGCTGAGCTCCGCTGGCAGGGCCTCCCTCTTCCAGGAATTGCGTGCCCATTCCCCTGCTGCTCGGGACTTTGCCAACCCCATCCTTGGTCACTGCTTCCCACACTCTTACCTGCCCAGTACCTGGCCTCCTGCCAGGCGCCATGAGGACATGCAGATGCAGGGAGACCCACTTTCCAACAGTCCTTGGGGAAACCGAGTCCTCACTCTGCCAGGCCTGCAGGGCAGGGGAGAAGTGCCCTGACACCCACCTCTTGTGAGGGGCAGAGGGCAGGGCCCTGGTCTGGGTGCCCCAGCACTGGTCTGGGACAGGTTGTGAGCACGTCCCTGTGCTCTGGGTGGGGTTTGGGTCCTATTTTAAGTGTAGACGGTGTCTGTTTCTGCTGGGATGGGCTGTCTGCGAGGCCAGCGAGTGGGAAGCTGGGCACACACTGCCTTCTGTCTGCGGCACGGCTGCCTCCCCCCAGGTCCACTTGAATGTCTCCAGGTCACATGACCAGACCATACTCTGCTTAAAATGCAGTGTGTGGTTTGAATTAAGACCGAGTTCCTGTTTCCCTTACAGAGCTGTAGGTCTCTGCGCCTGCCTGCTTTCCGTGAGCAGAGCAGCCGAAGGAGAGGGGAGGCTGGAAGCAGACAGGCCTGGGAGACTGGCGCTGGGCAGGACAGCAGGCGGGAACTGGGCGTGGCACACAGGTACGTGTCCTTGGTCCTGGGGAAGCAGCGGCCCTCCCCGCCCCTCCCCCAGGCCCTCTGCCCTCCGGGTTGCTGTGTTTGAACAGTGGGAGACTTGCGCCACGCACCTGCTGAGCGAGGTTTCCCTCTGGAACGGTGGTTTGTTTACACTACAGGACGGTCCTAGTAAACAAGAAATGCATTTTTCTAGCATTTGGACCGAGGTGGCGGAGCAGGCTGCCCACGGCCGCCTCCTCTGGAAAGGGTGAGCGGCAGCCCAGCTCTGTCTCCCGAAGGCAGAGAGAAAAGGCTCGTCACCTGTCGCAGGTGAACCACCTTCGCTGGATTCCATCCTTGGGCAAAACCGGAGGGCACACGTGGAACGCGCTCTCAGGGGGTGCGGGCCTGGCAATGGAGGGCTCTTCCCTGGCTGTGGGGATGGCCTGGGTTCTCCACCCACAGGGGAGGGCTAGGAGCCCAAACCTGGAAGCAACTCAAACGTCACTCAGAGGGGGAACGGATACACAATGTGGTGCATCTGCACAGTCCAATTCCGCTCGCAATAAGGCTGACCACGCACATCATGGCGAGTCTCCGTGCGTGACACCGCGAGAACACCAGAGGCCACCTTGACCCCAACCAGGGCGCCCCCACACTGCAGCACCATGAAGCTGGCCAGGGTGGGAGGCACAGAGCCCAGCCACGTACAGCCGACAGGGTGACTCATCAGGCCGCCAGTCCCCAGTCTCAGCAAGGGGACCACACTGGAAACACTGAGGGAGCCAAGACCAGAAGGTGCTAAGAGCCAAGTACTGCCAGAGGGACAGGGGGGAGGGGCTGGCTGCAGGGGAGCTGGCACTGCCCCCGCCCCATGGTCCTGCCCTGTAACTCGGCTCCAGCTGGAGGTGAGGTGTCCCATGTGGTCCCCACGTCGCACGGTGTTCTGAGTTGGTGGCGAGGCAGCCACAGCCCCAGCCGTGCGGCCGTGGGCTGTTGGGGTGGTGGAGCCGAGAACAACCCCTGAAAGTCGAGTCCAAGACCAAAGGGCATCAATGGGTCCTGGGGGCCCGCGCCTCATCCAGCAAGCAAAGGGCAGAGTCACCGGGGAGAATCCTGACCTCACAGGCTTACTCGCCTTTTGCACCAAAAAACAACTTGTGAGCCTTTCTGGGGTCCAGTGCAGGACTGGAACGGACCCACGAAGGCAAAAGCTCAGAAACAGATGTCCACAGTGAGGGTGGCCCTTGCCCAGCTCTGTGGTGGCCACTCACCCCCCAGGCGACGACACAACTGCCAGAAGCAGGGGAAATGCTAGGTACCCAGAGTTCAAGTGGAAGGGGCACGGCGCTCGAGGTGAAACTCCACGTCCACGCAGGCCGCATAGGAAGGCCCTGGGGCGGAGGGGTGCCGACACCACAGGAGACTGGCACTCCCCACGCACCAAACCCTCCTCCCTGACCCCCACCCTGCCCGCCCTACGGGAACTACTGATCCCAATCACGGGGCCCACCTCTGAGTCTGGGGAAGCAGTCCTGGGTAAGGCGGGGCCCACTTCCTAGAGCCATTCTGAAAGACTATTTAAGGAGCTGCAGCCGGGAGCTGCTGCAAAGAACACAGCATTCTCAAGGCTCTGGCCTGGGAGGTCTAGGGCCCCTGGGGCCGGACCTTGGCAGCCCTGCTGTATGGCTCAGGGAAGGCCTCAGAAGCCCTGGCTCTTGGCCTGGAATCGGCACCAGGCGAGCCACAGGGTCTGCGGTGAGGCTCGGCCTGTCTCCGGGGTTGGAGTGTGGGGAGGGCTCTGCTGTGGCTGGAGCGTGCAGCGCAGGCCTCACAGGCCAGTCTGGCACGCCGCGAACCCTGCGGCTGCGTACAAGTGAGACACACTCCTGTGAGAATCAAGACTCTCACTCTTAGATGTTCACCCAAGAAAGGAGAACTCATGTCACGTAAAGACCTGTGCGCAAATATTTAAAGCAGCTCTATTCATAACGGCCCAAACCTGGAAACCACTCAAACGTCACTCAGAGCGGGAACAGATACAGTGTCGCGCATCCACCAGGCCCAAGTCCGCTCGCTGGGCAATAGGCTCTGACCTCGCACACCATGGCGAGTCTCCGTGCGTGACGCCAAGAGAACGCCAGAGGCCAAAGGCCACGTGTGCGGACATTCTGGGAAACCCGACATGGACAGAAGCGGCTGAGGGCTGAGGGTGGAGGGCGGGCCGGCCACAGGGACCAGCGTGCGGTGCATCTGCCCGAGTAGGCGCGTTGTAGGACACACCCAAAGCTGTAAATTGTCCTGCGCATACAGTTTTAAATGTACAGGTTCTTCTGCCAGACTGTCTAGGTTTAGACTTGGGTGCCATCATTCGCTGTTGGCGTGCCTGGGCAAGTCCCTCGGGCTGGGTGGTGGAGCTGCCTCGTGCCCCACGTGTCTGAGTGCAGCCTCACAGAGGCCCGACCCCTGCAAGCCCATCTCACCCTCGTCTGTGCGCCTGCCCCGCCTCACTCTGGGGCTCGTGGGAAGCCTGTCCAGGCCAAAGAGACGCCCAGAATATGAAGGAGCCAGGATGGGGTGGGGTGAAGAGCTGGACTGGGGACAGTTTCATGAGGACATGTCTTCCATGTTTTGTTCTGTCATCTTCCCAAATAAAGCCCCGAAGTAGTGGTGAGCAGAGCTGGCCCGGCGCAGCGGACGAGGTGGTGGTGTCCGCTCTGGCTCCTGGGAGCACGGCCTGTTCTGACTGAGAGCCAGGTGTGGGTGAGATGCCCAGCAGGACTGGGTGTGCAGAGGAGGGCAGAGAGCCATGCCCTGTCGGCAGCAGTGCAGGGCACCCACCCTGGGCCAGGGTGCTTGTGCCCACGCTCACTGTAAGGGGGAGCTGAGACCCAGAGTTTAGGTGGCCCATGCACGGCCAGCAGGAGCTCCAGAACACCAATCCTGCCTGTGAACCCACGAGGCTCAGGGCCTGTCACCACGAGATGACATGGTATAACTGGACCTCCTTCACCTCCAGGAAGGCCCCTCTCCTCTGGAGAAAGCTCAGAACAAGGTGAGAGGCGGTCACCAAGCCTGTGCAGTGGGCTGGAGACCAGGCGGGACACGAGTGCCTCCCTCCACTGTCCAGGTGGCCCGGTGCTTGTACACACCAGAGGGCAGAGCCAGCCGACGGCCACAAGCAGGGTGACCCCTGACAACGGACGCCCCAGGAAGCGCCCGCAGCACTGGCCGGCTGCAGAGACCGGACACCAGGGCAGCCTAATGCTGTTTCTTGACCGGCTGTCAATGTTCACAGAAGCTTCTTTCCAATTTGCCTTAATTAAGGAGACATTGCAAATCACTTCCTCTTGGCCCAGTCACTAGTCTTAATTTTGCGTCACTCAGTGTCCGGACCATCGCTCATCACCTTTAGCACAGGCAGATGGAAAACATCACACACCCCTGCAGCTCGTGTGGCCATCCCTGCCGCAGGCCTTGGGGCAGGGAGCAGGGCGCCGCGACTCATGGCCAAACTGAGCAAACACACGGAGTGCACGGTCGTCATGCAGCTGTCAGATGTGAGCAAGGGCACGCGTGACCAGCACAGAAGGCACCTAGGACACTGTCACCCTAAAACAAGCACCCAGGTCAGAGGCAGAGTGTCTTGTGGATCAAAGCACTGCGACACAGGAGCAGACTCAGGCAGAACCCACACCATGGCCATGCAGGGAGGAGACAACCCTGTCTCAGACAAAGGCCCGCCCCCGGTCCTGGTGTCCTGCTCTCTGCACACACAGCTTCCAAAAGACCAGCAAGGCCCAGTCCAAGCTTCGAGAACGGGACGGCGAGGCAGTCCCCGGGAGTGGCGGCTCTGGCTCCAACACGCCATTTCCCACAATACAGCGAGCAGTGCCCACGATGAAACCAGACAGCCTGCGCGTGTAATAAACACGCTTCCAAATGCAAAGTCTGGGGCACGTGGCCAAACCCTTCTAGCTGTTACACGTTGGGAAGAAAGGCCATTCATTCGCTTTTGCTACTTCCGAATTACGTGTCTGTAACCAGCTGCCTGAGTGACTCTGCCAGAGGCCCAGCGCAAGGACGGCCCCGCGCCCATCACAGACCGTCAGCCTGCAGGGACCATAGCTGCTCCGCAGACCAAACGCAAGTAGCTGTGGAACCAGGCCCCCTTGGAGCATTCCCTTAACACTAGGTTTCCACACTTACTGCCTCAGTTTCCGTCGAATAAATAAACAGCGAAACGACCTCCCAGCCTCATCTGCTACTTAGATAAAATTTAAGGGGGAGGGAACATCGCCATGGAAACAGGATTATTTCCCTGAGGAAAGGCGGCTCTGTCAGCCTGCTCTTTGAAGCCAGACCTGGGACCTCACCACTCAGCTTCAAAACACCGCTCACCTTCCGCCCTGGGCATCCGAGGCTGAGGGCGCCTCCCTGGCCTGCAGGCCGCCTGGAGGGTAGAGTCCTGCGTAAGGTCCCACTTCTCTGGGTCTGAACGTTGACGCCTCACGCAGACTGGACTCTGCCCAACCTCCAGCAATGTGAGTTCTGGCCGGTCCTTCCCCGAGGGCAGAGGTCCCGAAGGAAAAGGGCAGGATGGACACACGGGGCGCAAAACCCGGGTCCTACAACTCCACTCCCCACAAACCCCTCACCAAACACGCCGTGAGGGCACAGGCCTCTGCGTCCACTCTGAGGCAGGTTTCAGGGTATGAGCCATGGGTCCATGAGGTGTGGGGGGAGGGGGGCTGTCTAGAAGTGGGGAGGGAACCCCGCCAGAGGGCGCCTCGCCACGTGCCCCAGTAACCGTGTGCTCGTTGCAGCAGCCCTGCCCGATGGCCTCCCACAACATGTCCTGGATCCACTACCCCAGCCGTGTCTCCCCCGCTGTGGAGGACGTCATTGCGTCTCAGAGCATCATCGCCAGGTGTGTGCAGGTCTACCTGGCTCTGTGTGTCCCAGTGAGCCTGGTGACCGGACTCTTCAACCTGACCACCTTCATCCGGGGCCGCGCCAGGCTGGGGGGCCTGGACGTGTTCCTTTTAGACCTCACGGTCACCAACGTGTTGGTGACGCTGCTTTCGCTCACCACCGCCAGCCGACCAGACTACCTGGCCACCACCCACCTGGGCTGTGGAGCCCTCGCTTTCCTGTCCAACCTCTGCTACTTCAATGCTCAGTACGTGCAGCTGGCAATGCTCTTCGTGTTCCTGCTGCAGGGCCCCTCGCCCTGCCTGCGCTCGGCCGCCAAGGGGGCCCAGGGGCCTGCGGTGGGCTTGGCTGCCCTTGGGGGCTGTGCCCTCTGCAGCTCCCTGGGAGTGGTAGCCCTGCTGGGCACGTCTGGGGAGCTGCACAGAACCACCCTGTGCCAGCTGGACCCACTCACCGCCTGGCCTGAGTATGAAATCGTGAAGGTCAGCCTGGGCTTCGGGCTGGCGCTCATCGTGGAGCTGGTGTTCTTCGCCCTGCTGGTCGTCCAGCGGGCCTGGAGGGCCACTCCGACCCAGAGGGACATGGGCTCTGCCCACCCAGCAGTGCTGGCTGTCGCCCTGACCACATTCGCCTGCCGACTCCTCTACAACCTGGCGCTTCTGCAGCGGGCCCGGCTGAAGCTGCAGCGGGACATCGGTTCCCCTAGGGATGAGCTGCTCATGAGCCTGGCGGAGCTGGTGCTGGCCGGGGAGGGCTGCGTGAATGCCCTGGCCACCCTCTTCCTCCACCAGCCCTGCAGGCTTGCACTGCGGACCCTCCCAGGGCGGCTCTCCCAAACATGCACCAGAGCAGAGGCCAGCAGCGGCTTCTCCTTACAGCGAGTAGGGAGCTAAATCGGGTGCTGCCTGCTGGAAAGGGCCAGACGGGCCTGGGAGGGGCTCCCGGGTAGTGAGGGGCACCGCTGAAACTCACACCGCCACTGGGGGTGGCAGGACCACTGGGAAGGCACTAACTAAAAACTAGCTTCCTGGCATTCAACCCAATTTGTGCAGAAGTATGACACCTTGACCCAAACCCACACTCACACCCTGCAAGTCTGGGAGGCGGTGCATTCGGGGGCGCTGGCCAGGCCTGGGCGTGACTGGCTGGAAGGTGCTGACCTGTGCTGGCTGTCATCTTTCTCTGCCCCTGCCCCAAGCAATGACAGGATGGAATCTCAACAAAGACATTATGCAATTCGTGGCCGCATCAGAGCCTTGGCCTACCTGTCATCAGGGCTGCTAGAGGTTGGGCCACATACATCATGCTGAGAACATGCTGAGAACAAAAAAGGTTAGTTTTATGTTTTGCAATCTGCCTCAGCATTGCAGGTCTGAGAAAGTGCGAGCAGGCAGGTAATTGGTGCACTGAGCCCGGTGCTCCTGTGGCCCGGCAGGCACTCTGGGTCTGCCAGTGAAAGCTGTGTCCAAGGCCCCGTCTGCTCGATGTGACAGACTCTACAGAAAGGCCGGTCACATATGAAACACAAAAGTACGAACTACAGGAATAAGCTTATTCTAAAAGGCACACTCGTTGTCCCTGCTACACCCGTTTTGAGATTCTGGGGGCTGACTAGAGAAGATAAAGGCAAAGGAAAGGCCTCTCTCTGGCTCCATAAAACCTGTACCTTGAGAGCTGCAATTTTTAAATTAAGACTTTACTTTTCAGAGGATTTTTAGGTTCCCAATAAAATCAAGAGGGAGTTGGAGAGTTCCCATGCACCTGCAGCCCCGACACACAGACCCCACTCTGGACGTGTCCACCAGATGGTGCCTGTGCCGCCTGTGACCCACACTGCACAGCGCTGTCCCAGCACACACAGCTCCGGGAGGGCGTCTGGTGCTGCACGCCTGTATGTACAGGTTCAGACACAGGTAGTGGCACATGTCCACTGTCCTGAGGCCACACAGGGTGTGCACTGCCCTAAATACCTCCATCGCCCGCCCCAGCCCACACCCCTGGCCTGTCCCTCTCCCAGGTGTCACAGCTGGAATCGCACAGTGCGGCCTTCCCATGGCTCCTCCCTGCATCGAGTGCCTCTGCAGACCCCCACGTCCTTTCACGGCCGACAGTCGTCTTGCTGGCACTGCACAGGATTCCGCTGTCTGAGTTGTGTATTTTAATATTAATCTGAAAACTAAAGACGAAAACATGCCTCTGTAAGCTCACCTTTTCCATGTCTATATACCTGCGTTACTTCTTTTGAAGGAGGGTTGGGGTCTTGGTCACTTAAGTAGCTTCTCTAACATACACTGAAACATTAAATGCTTCCAGAAGCTCCCCTTGTCCTTCTCCTTCACTTGCCCACACTTTCACAGAACCTCCACCATCAAGTACGTGCATGCGCAAGGTCTGTCCACACCGCGGCCACAGGCAGAGCGGGAGGCCCCCCGCCAGCAACAGCCCAGCACCGATGACGGGCATCAGGGCAGACTGTGAAGGCCGCCCCTTCCGTGACAGTCATTTCACTGGGTGCTGGATGCACACCTTCCTGTTGGTGTCCGAGCTTCACTGTCTTCCTCTGAAGGGCACTGCCGTCTGCGTGGCAGGCTGACCATCACAATTCTTCTCGGGTGTTGATGAGCTCTGACAGTCAGGTCTCCGTTCTGGGGTCTGAGACGTAGGCTGGACGTGGGCAGCCTCCCACAGCTCTGGGTCCCTCTCACAGCAGGCTGCGTCCCCAGCTCGGCCCAGGACTCCAGGGCTGCTGTCGGCCTCAGCAGCTCTTTCTCGAGGAGGCTCCCTCCTCTGCTGTCCCTCAATGAGCTGGTCGTCCTGCGCTGCTGGGACAGGCCTGGGGGGCACAGGGCTCCTGACTGCCTGTCACCCCAACGCCTGAAAAAAGTTGTCCCCCGTGTTTTACCAGATTTTTAATGGTTTTCGGCAGAAGTGCCAGTTCCGTCCCGTGACTCATGCGTAGCTAGAAGTGGAAGGGCCTAAGCTAGTTTATAAAAAACACAACAGCAGATGCCCACACCTGTCGTTCAGAGTGACAGGAGGTGGGCACGAAGGCTGCTGGGAAGGGGCTGATTCCAGGGCTGAAGCAGCAGATGGACATGACCAGCCTGGAGACTCTGACCCTGAGTTTCTAGGTATTTCGGCTAAAGAATAACTTTAGAACCAACCATGAGAATGAAATGGTCAGCTCTCTAACCTCTTCTCTTGGCAGTGGGGTCCTTCCTTTAAACTGAGCCCCACGTGTGAGACACAATCGGCCCTGCGACTGCAGTGGACAGATGGCTGGGGGGAGCCGACTGCTATGAGGTCCAGGCTCCCAGATCCCAGCCGATGGTCCTGGTCCAGTTCCCCTCACTGGGCAGCAGACTGGACACACTGAAAATAGGAGCAGACTGTCAAGGACAGAGCCAGGAGAAAGCTGTGGAGCCACAGAGAACTAAGAACACACATGGGACCGGGGCTCTGCAGCAGGGAGGTCCTTCGGTCCCAAAGTACAGAAGACTTAACTTTAAAAAGACAGATTAGAGCCCTGGCTGGTATGGCTCAATGGTTAGAGTGTCGGCCCACAGACCAAAGAGCCGCCGGTTCGGTTCCGGTCAAGAGCATGTACCTTGGTTGTAGGTTTGTCCCCGGCCCTGGTCAGGGTCATGCGGGAGGCATCCAATCAGTGTGTGTCTCTCACATCCATGTGTGTCTCTCTCCCCCTCCCTCCCACTCTATCTGAAGATAAATGGAAAAATATCCTCAGGTGAGGATAAAAAACAAAGACAGATCAGAGCCGACAGGGTGGGGTGGGGGGCACACCTGTGGCTCCTGAGCCTGTCCCTGAGGACAATTTGGGGATCACCTCAGTGGGGCTGGACGAGGACCACAGGCTTCAGCCTGACACTCCAGAGCATCCCACCCATGAACACCTGGGACTGAAGGGTCCCGCCCAGGGCAGAGCCTGGGGTGTGGGCCTGAGTGCATTCATGCCAACTAACCAGGTCCAGCGGGCTGAAACCCCCAAAACAAGGCCCTGTCCTCACAGCTCTGTGAGGGGCTGACAAGCTACTCAGCCACTCAGTGCTCTACCAGACGGGGGGTGGGGGGAGGTGTTCCTTCAAAACCTGGCAGCCTCAAGACTTGGGGAGCCAATCACAGGACCATCGCCCGAAGCGAATGCAGTGGTAGCACGGTGGCTTCCCTGGCACTGCGGGGCAGCAGTGGGGCAGCCAGGGGCACGAGTGCTGAACGGCTATTTTTAAGTGACATGCTTGGCTATTTCAAGGTTTGGCTTCCCTTTATTTATGTATTTAGCTGAAGAGGAAGCTGGACTTTCTCGTGGCTCACTTCTCTCACGATGGTGGCCCTGGCGGCGTGGGTGCTGACTGCCCTGCACTGCAGCCGGCCAGACGCGCGTCTGTGACCGGACCCTCCCTGCGCCACTCGGGGTTCAGGAAGCTCACGCACTACATGCGTGGCCGGGACTCTACAGCTGGGAGGAGTCCTGGACACTAGTGTTTTGTTTTTTAATCCTCACCTGAGGATATTTTTCTATTTATCTTCAGATAGAGGGAGGGAGAGAGGGAAGGAGAGAGAGGGAGGGAAGGAGAGGGGGAGAGAGAGAGAAACATCGACATGAGAGGGACACATCGACTGGCTGCCTCCTGCACGACCCCAACCGGGGCCGGGGACGAACCACAACCGAGGTACATGCCCTTGAGCGGAATCAAACCCTCGACTCATTGGTCCGCGGGCCGACACTCTACCGCTGAGCCTAATAGGCCAGGGCTGGACACTAGTGTTTTTCCATAAAAAATTTATACAGAATTCTCTGTTGAAAAGTATGTGTGTACTTCCCAAAACATGTCTGAGATGGTGAGGTGCTACGTTCAGAACGCCTCCAGCTCATCTGCAGCCGCCCCTGCAAACAGCAAGCTGCAGCGCTCACCACGGACGCCTGTCAAGCCCCCGGCCCAGCCATGGCTTCAGGCCTGAACGGCCATGTCCCTGGGACGCACACACCCGGCTCCGGGTGCTGGTGCTGCAACGGCCTGATCTCAGTGATGTAACAGATCACTCAGAGCTCAGCTTCCTGGTCTCTACAAACTAAAAGGGTAAAAAAAGACACCAAGAAGAAAGTATGAGATCCATCTAAATGTCCTGTTCACGAAACTGCACAACTTGGCACAAGCAGCCTGCACACAGGGCCCTGCAGTCCCCGCACATCTGGGGGCGTCTAGGGTACAGTGCTAACCACCAGTGGGGGGCGCGGGGAACCAGGTTCATCCCGACCACACAGGCAGGCACTGGGCGACAAGGGACGGGCCGTGGCTGTGGTGGGAGGAGGCCTCTTCGGTCTGGCACCAACACTGACAAGACAGACACACAGTTAGCTTCAGGAGCAAAGAGAAGGGGGAGCGGAGACACGGCTAATATTGAGAGCAGAAAAACAACTCCAATTCCTAAGTTACTTGCTGAAATACCTGCTATTCCTTGGGTTTAAATTCTTTCTGCGAAGGTCCGTGAAATTCCTAGGTTAAAGTCTCTATGTATAATTCACGTACTATTCTCCAAACAGAACAGTTAGTGCTTAGTTTTATACGGACAGTTGCTAAAACAAGAAAGAATACTTAAAGTTTCAACAAATGATAATAGATTATTATCTAAAGGACAAATAAAATCTATTTATAATCTCTTCATACTTAAAAAAACCTGTCAGTGGGTGGGTGAGGAGAGCAGTTTAACTGGAAACTTCCATGAAAATGTCCAATGGGACTGAACTCACTGCCGCAGTGCGGAAGGAACAGGCCAGCAAACAAAGGGTTACTGCTGCCTTCCAGGAGGCTGTCCAGCGTCCAGCGGGGACTGGGATGGGCGGCCCTGGGAAGCCTGCAGACATAAAGGCTGCTCCCGGCGCTGCTGCCGCGGGCGACCTGCCTCGGCGGCCTGCGAAAGGACAGGCAGGTCTCTGCTTCCATGAGGGCCCCATTGTTCGCCCGCGAGGCCAGCCTGCCATGAGCACATTCCCTGAGGCTGGCCAAGGAGCCCACGGAGGACAGGAGGGTCCACTCAGAGACAACACCAGGTCGGGGCACCGGCTGCAGCACAGGTAAGTGTTCTGGACTCCTGGCTCTGCCTTCAAGTGGGTGTGCAGCCCACCGTGGGTAACAGCTGGACGCAGACATAGGCAGACTGGGCACAGCTGGGGACAGAGGCACGAGGCTCCCGACCTCCAGGCAGAGCTATGTTCCCCGTGAGAAAACCTGGAAAGGGAGGCTTGGCGTGCGGGCTGTACCCAGACTGCCATCCTGTTTTCCAGCAAGGACCTGACGCCCTGCAGGACAGTCAGGCCACCAGCCCTGCCTTACAGCACAGCCCTTTGTCCTCTTTCAGTGAAAACCCTTGCCTGACCCAGAAAGTACAGGGGATGAATTCCTTTACGAAGATACGTGCCTAGTGGTCCTGACAAAAATGTGGTCTTATTTCTCTAGATCTGAACAAGCAGTGGAAATCGGAAACCAAATAGTGTCAAACTGTCTGATGCTCACCTTTATGCTTACACACTCATGGTGCACTTCCATGAGGACACTGTCAGCAGTGGCTCTCACCTGAGTCCCTGTGCCTTCTCATTAGACCACTGACAGCCGCTGCGAGGCTCAGACCTCACTTACGGGGGCAGAAGCACAGAGGCAGGTAGGAGTCCGGCAGCCAATCTGAGGCCGGCAGCAGGCCTCCACTGTGGGCTCCGCGCTCCTTCACACTCTCCTCTAAGGCACTAGAGCTCCAGAACGCCCACACAAAGAGCAGAGCAGCCTGGGCAGTTTTTACAAGGGAAATCGAGGTTCAAAACAAAATGCCACTAAAATCAAACCTACCAACCCCACTATGCAAAGGGTATTGAACACGTTAAAATAATTACAGACGCCACAGGCTAATTAATCTTTCTTTTGTTTTAAAGTAGTATTTTCAAGCAACAGGTCAATGAATGTCTAGTCTGGTTTGGCAACACTTCAAAAATGGTTCTTAATGGCCTCACGGGGTAAAATGAAAACTCTCAAATAAAAAACAACTCAAATCCACTTTAATGTGAACAGTAGGCTCCTCTGCGTTTCTCAGCCCCCGCGGCTGCCATCAGACAGATCCCTCCCTGGGTGGGGCCTCCTGTGTGCTACAGGGCATTCTCGCAGCCGGCGAGAGGGGCACCCCTCCCCATGTGACGACCTGGCTGACTGACCCCCAGAGAGCTCTGGGGAGCCCGGCTCAACGCGGACCTGGCCAGAAGCCCCAGCCAGAGCTGCCCCGTGTCGGCCAGCAGCGTGGACACCAGCCCCGAAGCTGGCTGCAAGGACGGTTTCCTTGCCTGCTTCCTAGGTTACTGAGTTTCTAGGTTACAAACAGCATTACAAAAATATATTAGGTGTGACAGTAAGTGTCAAAACACTGAATAAAAATTCAATAGCATTTCCTAAAACAATGACCACTTTCATTCCTCATTTTGTCACTCATGCCGTATTATGAAAAAAGCTTCACTGCAGCATCTACATTTAGTGTGAGGGTCAGCAGAAGAGCTGGATTTCTTTGCTCATGTATCGCTACAGAAAGATTCCGCTCCAGTCTCCACCAGGCGTCCTGGGCCCGCGACCTTCCAGAAAAGCTGGGTTTTTCCTTCCTGTTCATTCCTCTTTCCCACAGCTGCCGAAGCAAATTTTATCTCCTCTCCTGACAGACAGTAGTTTTCCTAAGATTTCCAAACCCAACGTCCACTATCTTCACAAGCCCGCTATTCGCCTGTTAAAAACGCATCCAGGGCGAGGATGACTCACTGTCCCCCGTCTGCAGCCCAGACTCCTCGGCTCTGGGAGCCCTCGGGGAGGAAACGCTGAATTCTTTTGCCTCAGCTCAGTGGCACTGTCCCTCCAAGACCATAAAGCTCCAGTGAGGCCCTTCCTGGCACACACAGGTGCTGCCCAGTGACCCTGCGGCCAGTGGGCCGGCCTCTGGCCGCCCCAGCCCTGAGAAGGAAGGGAACGAAGCCTCACTGCTCTCCTCTGCTTCTCCAGGTGCCCGCGGGGAGCGGTGCCGTGCAGACTCGCCCCCTGCTGCATGTGCTCCTGCCGACAGGCTCTGACCTGACAATGCCTGGCTCACGTCCAAGGGCAGCAACTTTCTTTCTAGAGAGGGATCTGCTGTTTAAAATGGGTTTCCACGAGCCTCGTGGCAGATCTTGAAGGTCACACGTGGTGGAGGTGTGGGCATGACTTCTCGAGCACCCACCTTTGGCATGGAGACCGACCCAGGAGCCTACAACGGCACGCCAGTGGCACTCACCGGCAGGGCGCTGGAGAACCAGACGGGCGCGCTCTCAGCGCAGCAGCAGTACGCCATCGGGCTCTTCCTCTCCTGCCTCTACACTGTCTTCCTCTTCCCCATCGGCTTCGTGGGGAACATCCTGATCCTGGTGGTGAACATCAGCTTCCGGGAGAAGATGACCATCCCCGACCTGTACTTCATCAACCTGGCGGCGGCGGACCTGGTCCTGGTGGCCGACTCCCTGATCGAGGTGTTCAACCTGGACGAGCAGTACTACGACATCGCCGTGCTGTGCACCTTCATGTCCCTCTTCCTGCAGATCAACATGTACAGCAGCGTCTTCTTCCTCACCTGGATGAGCTTCGACCGGTACCTGGCCCTGGCCCAAGCCATGCGCTGCAGCCTGTTCCGCACCAAGCACCACGCCAGGCTCAGCTGCGGCCTCATCTGGATGGCTTCGGTCTCTGCCACCCTGGTGCCCTTCACTGCAGTGCACCTGCAGCACACCGGGGACATCTGCTTCTGCTTTGCAGACGTCAAGGAGATCCAGTGGCTGGAGGTCACCTTGGGCTTCATCATCCCCTTTGCCATCATCGGCCTCTGCTACTCGCTCATCATCCGGGTCCTCGTCAAGGCGCACAGGCACCGGGGACTGCGCCCCCGGAGGCAGAAGGCGCTCCGGATGATCTTCGCCGTGGTCCTGGTCTTCTTCATCTGCTGGCTGCCCGAGAACGTGTTCATCAGCGTTCACCTCCTGCAGCGCACGCAGCCAGGGGCTGCACCCTGCCAACAGTCCATCCGCCACGCGTACCCCCTGACCGGCCACATCGTCAACCTTGCGGCTTTCTCCAACAGCTGCCTGAACCCCCTCATCTACAGCTTCCTCGGCGAGACCTTCAGAGACAAACTGCGGCTGTATGTGGAGCAGAGAACAAACGTGCCGGCCCTGAGCCGCTTCTGCCACGCGGCCCTGAAGGCCGCCATGCCGGACAGCGCCGAGCAGCCAGAGGTGCGGCTCAGCAGTGTGGCCTAGACAGCGGGCTGCTCCCGCACGCTCAGCACTGCCTGGGGCGAGGGCACCGACGCCACTCAGAGCGCCATCACCCTGGGCTCCTGGCCCCCTCCCTGGCCGCCCCGTGCCCCCGCTCCCGCACAGAGCTGGGCCCACCCGTGCTCCCGGCTGCAGGTCAAGGGGTGGCAGAGGGGCCTGGGGACCAGCGTGGCCCTCACATTCTCTGCACAGACTGAATCTCGCAGCAGAAGACATTTCTGACGTTGGCCGACGAAGGCAAAAGGAGGATGCTTTGGATGCAATATCTCAGTTTCAAGGAAGACGTGCCGTGAACCTGCCCTTGAGGAAGAATGAAATCTGAGACTGATCTGAGCGCACACTGGCCCACTTCCACGCCCGGTCCGTGATGGGCTGTGCATGCCCCGTGTCCTCGGATCCAGACGCCACCTCTCCCACACCTGGTGAGTGACACCTGTGTGCTCAGGCTGCCTGGGTTGGGGAGGCTCTTCTCCAGGGACAGGCCTGCCACTGCTCTCCGAGAGGCCCATCCAGACGCTGTGTGTCCACAGCCGTCGCTGCAGCACGTCAGAGTAGAGTGTCAGAGGCAGCTCCGGGACGGCACCATGGACGCTGCAGCTCAGGGGTGGCGTGGTGACAGCGCAGTGTCAGAGGCAGCTTGGGGACGGCACCGTGGACGCTGCAGCTCAGGGGTGGCGTGGTGACAGTGCAGTGTCAGAGGCAGCTCGGGGACGGCACCGTGGACGCTGCAGCTCAGGGGTGGCAGTGGGAGCAGTGATGACAGCCATGTCAACAGTACTCTTACAATGTAAGTAACAGCCTGTGGTTGTGGCACTGCTCAGAGTTATCAATAAAACACGTGTGCTGGTTCTTCCAGGTTCTCCAAGTGGTTCCCTGGTGGGGGGGTGGGTAGAGGCTCTCGAAGCCTCACAAAGGAAAACCGTCCCCCGGCACCACGAGGCTCGCTCACTCACGGGAGAGAGCTCTCCAAGGCCAGCATCTCAGTGCAGCCACTGGGCACAGCTGGCATCTCTGGTGTTGGACACCTGCTGCACCATCTTTGGGCACAAATGTTTCACGTGCCCTCGCTTTTCTAGGAGGCTCTGGCTGTCGGCAACAGCCGCGGTGTCCGCACTGGCTCAAAGTGCTTGGAGCAGCTGGCTGGGAGCTCCCTGTCCCCCTTGAAAGTGGGGGAGGCTCCTGCCCCTCCTGTCCCGCCCATGCCGCTTGGGGCTACCTTCTCAGAAGTGCCCTCAAGGGTTCTTCTCATGGGCAGGGCTCCCTGTCCTGGGACTGAGCCATTTTTAGTTTCAATAGATCTTTATGAGCATAAATCTCCAAGAAAGAAAGACCCTCCCAGGACGGCTCAAAGGGCACAGAACAGCTCTCTCCAGCCGGGGCCGGGCACTGAAGGAAGAGTCCCCCCCTCTGCCTCTCTGCCCTCCTGCAGGTTGCAGACCTACTAATGGCAGAAAGGCCACGTTCATTTTCCTGGTTTCCTGAGAGATGCTCCCCCCACACTCCATCACCTGCTCTTCTGAACGGCACTCTGCCGTTAGCACAGGTGGCCGTGACCAAGCACGGCGGCCTGCGAAGCTGGTGGAGACATCTCACAGGACGCGTGCTGGTTACTGAGTCCATCACTGAGCGCGGCACAGCCCGGGGCTCCAGCATCGGGCAGCTACCTCCACACAAGGGGCTCTCCCAGTGCGTCCGTCACTCTGATTCCAGTTGAAAGGGGTGACGAGGTGCTCTGAAGGTGCCCGAGATCAGAGACCATTCTTTCTAACCTTTAGCTCTTACAGGGAGGGTTGGGGAGCCAGACGAGGCATTAGAGAATAAGGCCTCATCTCTTGTCCTTCCAGTACAAAAGCCCATCAGGTCCACACTGTCCCATCACTCAGATAAATACACTAGTGCTGTAAGTCTGTAGCTACTGGAACTCTTTTTTATTTATTTATTTATTTATTTATTTATTTATTTATTTATTTATTTATTTATTTATTTTTATCCTCACCTGAGGACATTTTCTCATTTTTTGTTCAGATAGAGTGGGAGGGAGAGAGAGGAAGAGAGAGAGAGAAATATCAACGTGAAAGGGACACATCGAGTGGCTGCCACCCACACGACCAACCAGGGCCGGGAACAAACTGCAACCAAGGTACATGCCCCTAGCGGGAACCGAACCCGGGTCTCTCTGTACCGCAGGCCAACGCTCTAACCGCTGAGCCAAACCGGCCAGGGCTGCTGGAACTCTTAAATGACAGCGACAGAGCCAGCAGCTGCTCCATCTCCAGCTCCAAAGCCCAGGTCCTTCCTCCTCACACAAGCCAGGCCACGGGCCTAACCCCTCCCCCAGGCACATCAGACCAACCATGGGAGGCAGCATGCAGGTGCCCTCCAGGGACCTCTTGAAGCGGCCCTCCATGTGGCTGGCTGGGACGTTCATGCCCTTCCCTAGGCCGCAGCTCAGGGAGCTTCCATCTGGGGTCCTGGGATCCCCTGGGAGACCACACAGGACAAACATGTCCTTCTTGCCCTCGTAAGCCACCTCCTGCCTCTAAACCGCCTCACTGCAAGGTCTCATTCAGCTGCACTTGCCCAAGCACAGGTCAAACAGGGCTGGACACTGCTCCTGCCTCTGAGCTCTGCAAGCCCATTGCTGAGCTGTGAACTGGGGCAGGACGGCTGCAAGGGTCCCCCAGACAGAGAGCCGGCCTGCAGGGTCGCTAGACGGGCAAGTTCGAGACAAGGAACTCCTACTCCTCTGAGTCTCTTCTACCCTGAGACCCCAGAGTTCCTGTCTGGGAGACAGACAGTGGGGACCACAAACCTGCCCAGCCCAGCCCAGCCCAGCCCAGCCCAACACAGATCCTTCTGAGACGCACCATCTGAGAGCTGGGGCTGATTTGGTTAAATATGGCAGGAACACCACAAGATAAGATCAAAGCTCTCGACTGCTTTGTTGCTCCCAGGACCCAGCTCTCCTGGGCACTCGTGCTCTGACCCCTGCCAGAGCTCAGTACAGAGCCCTGAGCACTGAGCCCTGGTGTCGGCACTGCTGCCATTCCAGTTTCCTCCATCCTTAACGGTCAACCTTGATCACGAGGGCACGAGGCCCCACCCCTCCCCATGGAGTCCTGCTGGGTGAGGAGGGGGGCCCCGGCTCATGGAAGCCTCCTTGGTGCACAGACCTTCTGTCCAGAGGAGGCGGGGAGGGCGTGGGCTCACGAACTGAGCACACAGTGAGTGTGCTGGTGTCCTGAAGTCAGAGCCCACACAGTGGGGACGGAGCTGCAGACGCGGAGGAGAGGCCGCCAGGAGAAGCCGCGGGAGCAGACGGAACTGAAGCCATCGGTTTCAATGCAGGATCTCTACAACAGGATGTGCAGGAAGGTGTGAGTGTACACCATGTGTGTGTGCACACAGACAGCCACGCGAGTGTGCATGCCCACAGCTCTGTCTGCTCAAAGGACTGCAAGACCCAAGCAGCCGTGCCCCCCAATGCCCAGCCCTTGGTCTCTAACACCCTTGCCCTGGACAGAAACAGGCTCCTGGGAGAAGCAGCCGATTGGGCTGGGGCAGAAGGTGCCAGACGAGCCTTGGGACATGGTGCCTGCTGTGTAAGAGAAGCCCCAGAGCACAGCAGGCCGCATCGGACAGACCCGGGACCACCCGCAGGCTCCCACTGGCCATACTGGGGCAGTGCAGTGTCAGACGATCAGGAAGAGTAAACAGTGATAAACTGTGGGAAATCAAGGAGTCCATTCATGTAGTACACAGGTGTGAATGTGCAGGACTGAATCCGTGAGTGAGTGTGTGGACGGCCCAGCTCACACAGACTGCTGGTGTCACTGGCAGCCGGAGGACGCCGGGGTGGAGTCATCATTCTGCAACTGCCAGTGAGGGAGGGACAGGCAGGCATCCGAATGCAGGCTGACCCAGGGGCACTGCCTCTGCCAGGACCCCTGCAGAGCCTGCGCCTCTCTCCGCTGCCTGCGTGCAGGGACAGCACCACACAGCAGAGGGGACGGCCCTCACTGGAACCACAGGAGGGGCCCACTGCAGGGGAGGCCAGACCTGGACCCCGTGCCCTAATCTGGGAGAGAACTTGAATCTAACTAGGGGGGACAACACAAATCCCCGAGTGGGGACAGGGAGGGGAGAGATTCACCCACAATGTCCATGTCAGAGAAGACAAAGGAAGGCAGCAGGGTGTCCAGGTCACGGGAAGGTGAGGCGACACAGCAGCTAACCACAGGCCATGGTCCCAGACCAGACAGCCAGCTAGGAGAAAGCAGCAACAGGGGTGTTCTGGACATGGACAGCCACAGACGCTCAGCTTCCTGAGACGTGAGACCACGCTCTGTCCTAGGGAGACACGCCTCCCAGATTCATGGGGCTGGGGCATGGGCAGAAAGATGGGGTGGGAATGCTGTAAACACACACCCAGGTCAGAGCACATGGGGTAAAACACCTGGAAGGTCAACTTTGTGCCCCGGTACAGACCCAAAAGAGCTGGACAGGTGTTCAGACAGACACTCGTACACAGATGCTCGTGGCAGCCACAGAGGGGAACCACTGCGTGCCCAGCAGCAGATGCACAGATGAGCCCCATGTGCACACACCGTGGACTCCTGTCTCACATGAGGGAGCAAAGTGTGACACGTGCACGAGCACCGTGGACGAGCCTTGAGGACACGGTGCTGAGCAAGCCGACGTGAGCGGCCCACACGTGGAGGGATCTGTGTGCAGAAAGGCCAGAGCAGGCCGTCCACATACAGCAAGCAGACTGGTCCCCAGGGGCCGGGGGCAGGGACGGAGGCGTCTGCTAGTGGGTACAGGGTTTCCTTTGGGGTAAGAATATCTTCTAGAATTAGAAAGTAGTGATGGTCATATAACTGTGAATATACCAAAAGCCACTGAAGCACACACTCTAAAAGCATGAATTTATGGCCCTGGCCAGCGTGGTCAGTGGTTAGAGCACTGGCCTGAGGACAGAAGGGTCACAGGTTCGATTTCCCCCGTCAGGGTCGTGTGAGAGGCAACCAGTCGATGTGTCTCTCTCACATCGGTGCTTCTCTGTCACTCTCTCTTTCTCTGTCTGTCTCTCCCCCTCCCGCTCCCCTCCGTTCCACTCTATCTAAAAATGAATGGAAAAGTATCCTCGGGTGAGGAATAACAACAAAAATAAATAAACAAACGGATGAATTTACGGTCAATGACATCTCAATAAAGCTGTTGTCCAGAAGAAAAGCACCTGGCGCATTTCATACTGTAGATGCCTGTGTGACGGGCTCAGGCAGTCCTCCACCGAGGGGAGGCCCTTCACCGGCAGCCAACCTCCCGAGAAAGGAGAGCTCAGCCCGTCTGCAATCCCGGAAGCCACCCTCCAACATTTACCGTAAGTCTTCTAGTCAAAGCTTTCTCCTCTTATTTACTGCCTAGACATTCAAGCTTTATGTTCTTTTCCACAGTAGAAACTAATTATCTGGGGTGTCTTTTAACATGCTTTTAAATTAGAAGTTGAAAAAAAGAACTCTAGTGACAATTACAGCTGAATTTACTAAATCTTCCCTGGGATGCGCACAGAGCCAGAAGGCCAGCATCACCCACCAGGACTCGCCACCTGCAGGTGCCCCACCAGGTCCAGCAGCCGTTGGCTGCTGTTCACCTGGCTGACCTTCCAGGCATTGCTGTGACACGGGAAGAAAGGACATGGATAAACTGTCCCCTTTTTTACCCTTGTGTACTCTGGCCTGCTCTGGGACACTTTCCCCAGGCAGTCTGCTCAGGACTCTGGAAAATAAGGCTTTATTAATGCACAGACGTCCCTGGGCTTCCACTCAGGTCAGGCGATGTGTCAGGACAGCACCTTCTAGTCCATGGTCATCGACTGAGACCAGGGAAGGAGGGTTTTGCTACTGAAACCGACTGATCAGGTGAGAGGTATCTGCGGAGCACCTTTCCGGAGGCCACTTGCCAGGCCCGTTTGCACACTGACTGGCTCTTTGCCGCCCCAGCTTCCCAGCAGGTGGGGAGTCAGCTGGCCTGCTACAGCGGAAGCCGGAGGGGAAGGAGGAGGAGGCAGTGTCACCTGTCCGGCACCCATCATGTCCGGGTGCTCGGCACCGCACCTCCTGTCCAAACCCATGCCGAGCACCTGACCCATCTCATCACAGCCGCAACATGCAGCCCTGCACGGATCAGTGCAAAGTCCAGGCAGCCAGCGAGCCTGGAGACGGGGCCCAGAGCAGGGGACAGCCTGTCCATCACAGCAGGATGGGGTCCCAGAGAAGTGGGGTGACCTGTCCATCCCAGCAGGATGGGGTCCCAGAGAAGTGGGCGGATCACACACCCAGAACAATGTCAGCTCTCCAAGTTGATCTGGTTTCTGCCATTGTCCAGTGGGTGTGGATCTTGCCTGGGAACAACGGTTTTAAAAGCCAAAGGAACACAAAAGCTCACCAAACCTGACTGTAATTCTAAGGGCTTTTCCCGGGTAGACTCCATCTAAAGCTTATCGCACAAAACCAGCTGTGGGGAGTCCTGGACAGACTCCAGTTATTACTAGAAAAGGTGGAACATGAACCCCCACTGCTGTGGAAGGATCACTTTCAGGCAGAGATCCGGTTCCTGTTCTCCTCCCCTCCCCCACCTGCTCAGCCTCGAAAGAACTCATCCCCTTCTGCCTCCCGGTCTGTTTCCCGTCGGGTGTCGTCTCTTGGAAAGAACGGGCTGTCTTTCGTTCCCATGGCCCCGACACAGGCTCTGCAGGAAGCCTGTTATGTAGACCTGGCAGCTGGCTCTCAGACCTCAGTCCCGCTCTGAGCTGTCCCTGGCATACAGGTGAGTCGTCTGGTCCCCTAGGAGACTCGGGCTCTTCCAGGGAAGTCACTGCTACAACAAACGAAAGACAGTGGACCTCGCTCCCCTGAGACATAGCCCTGTCAGAACATTCTGTCCTTAGCTAATAGTATGGCATTTTTCTTTGCTGACTCAAAAATGTAAATCGCTCAGGAATGAAGAAAACCCCAGCAGGCCTCTGTCTCAGGGAGGGCACTGGTCTCATCCTCTTCTGTCCAAAAAACAAAGGCCAGTGCCCAGCTGCCGGCTCCCCAGTGGAGCTAGATGCAGAAGGTCCTCCCCTGAAGGCACAGCACAGAGCTCTCCCCCAGCAGCTGGCGTGCGTCCTGAGCTGGCACCTGGTTCCAGGGCAACCCCCACATCCATCAGAAAGTCCACTGAGGTTTCTCAGAACTCCAATCCACTCACCCTGACGACAGCAGGAAGGGCTGGCTCAGACAGCATTTGTCAAACCCAACATCTTAAAAGCCCGGAAAGTCTGAAACGATGGGGGACTCCCAGACTGATTTTGGGGAGAAAGCTCAACACAAGGCCAGTGATTGAGCACCACAGCCGCCATGTCCTGAGGACATCTGTCCAGACCAACGCCCTTCAGATCTAGGGCCAAAGACAGACGCACTCTGTGGGGCTGCCACCTGACATGCAGGTAACCTGGGCCCCCAAATCACCTTCACCCAACCCTCTGAGTACATGCATGCACGCACACACAGCACAGACGCACACATGCACAGGTGTGCACACACACATGCCCGTGCGTATCTACAGCAGACTAGAACACAGACACCCTCGGTGCTGAGGAACAAGAGGTTGCCCTGTGACGGGAACACACAGGACCCGTCTGTTGGGTGCTGTGGGGTGCCCACAAGCTGGGAGCCAGCAACCAAAGCCTTGGGCAAGAGTCGAGGTGGTCCCTGTTAGCTGCACCCCCGACACCTGTCAGGAGCCAATGCAGGCTTCCTGGAGAGGACGCACGCCCCAGGCCTGGGAACGCCTGCAGTAGGTGTCAACAGCAGCGACCAGGAAGCAGCCAGCCAGGTGAGCAGTGACAGCAGCAGACATGACAGACGCAGGACAAGCTCACACAGACGTCACGCCGGAGCACGATGCAGCCCTTAAACAGCTGTGCTCACTTCACGGGACATAAAACTATAAAAAACTTAATACATCAAGTCCTCAAAAAGCATCAACATCACAACACACAACTCATATGGAATAGATGATCTGAACAGTATTATAACTATTAAGCAAATCAAATTCATAATTTAAGAGTTCCTGAAAAATCAATCTGCACACCCAGATGGTTTCACTGGCCAATCCTACCAAACATTTAAAGAAGAGTTCACCCTAAACACCCTGGTCAAAGCCAGTCAAAGGCAGGATAAACAAGAGAAGCTGCAGGCCCGCCTCTGAGAGCTGGGGCCACGACCACGCGGGGTTTGTCCCGGGGATGCGAGGCTGGTCCACAGCCAACACCTGTTGACAGAACACGCGTATCAACAGGCTAAGGAAGGAAAACCACAACCAGAGCAGTTGGCGTGAAAAAGCATGTGACAAAAGTCAGCGTCCACTCATGATAGAAACTCTCAGGACACCCGGAGAGGACCTTCCTGACCCTGCCAAAGAACAGCTGCGCAGTGTGGAAGGAGTAGGTAGACACAGGGAAGGAACGCGGTGAGAAGTCTGAGTGTGAACTGCAGTCATTGACAGGACGTCGGGGGCTCACTGCCGTGGGCTGAGGACAGGTGCAGCACGGATGCGACCGTCCCCAGGTGCTGGCCGTCCGTGGTGCTGAGAATAAACTTCAGGGAGGCAGGAGCGGAGATGGCTGCGGGAACATGGGACAGTGGGACAGGAGGGCAGTGGTGACAGGGCAGCAGGCGGATTCCGGGTGTCGTCCGAAGCCCACAGGACCCTCATGGACTGCACGTGGGACGTGAGAGGAACAGGGGCTGAGAGTAAACCCCAGGACCCGCAGGAGTCCGACACAGAGACAGGAAGCGGGGGGGGGGGTGAGTGTTCATGGGGACGGTCGCAGTCTGGGGAGATGGACAGTTCTGGAGACGATGGTGGGGATGACTGTACAACACTGAATGTGCTTATGCCCCGGAACTGTGTACCTAAAAACGGCTAGTTTTGTGTGTGGTGTATTTTATGACAATAAAAGAAAAAAGTGGCTCCAGGATTCTGCCCCATTAGGGGAGCCGTGGGGCTGTGGACGGACCGCCCTGGGAGAAGAGGCTCGGGGTCTGGACGCCGATCCTGAGCCCACTGCTGGGCACCGAGCAGGAGGCAGAGTTTCACGTGGGCTGCAGGTCTGGCACAGAGGAGGAAGTAGCTGCAGCTACGGGATGCCAGCGTAGGTGGCATGGCACTGAGGGCCAGCACCCAGGAGGCCACGAGGGCAGCGAGCACAGACAGGGGCAGCTGAGAACCAGGCCCGGGCCTCCAGGCACAGAGGTGTGGCGCAGCAAGGAAGAAAATGTGCATCTGAGCTTCTTTCCCACACAACACGACCACAGAGAAATACAATCTGGAACTCAATTTGGATGCACGGGAACATCTCCAACCTCCACCCTCATCACAAATTCCTGCTCCCTCTTCAGACATGCTGGCGGCGACCATGTCACAAGGGAGAATAGGATGCCCGCGCCTGGTGGCTCGTCTGGCACCAGCAGACCTGGGGACACAGAGCTGCTCGGCAGCACCTGCTTCTTAGCCTAGCTGGGCTGGACTTGGACGTGAGCACACGGGCTGGCAGGGCTCTTGGCCCAAGAGGTGCGCTCAGTGAGAGGGTACAGCATGCAGATACAAGCCTGGGGACGCCGCCAAGTGCCAGGCCGCTGGGGGGGCGGGGGGGACGGAAACACACATGTGCACGCACATCCACACACATGCTCACACACGCGCGCAATGCTCACACTCACACACATGTGCACACACTCACATGCTCACACTCATGTGCACATGCACACTCACACGCATATACATGCTCACTCGTGCACATGCACATTCACACATATACATGCTCACTCATGTGCACGCACATTCAAGCACATGCTCACATGCTCACACACACCCCCCACGTGTCATCACATCTTGGCTGACCTGGGCCCCCGAGCCTGACTGGGGAGAGCCCAGCCTGCTAGGTCTGAAGGTGGCAGATACCTGCACACAGAAAAGGAAGGTGCTCGCGTGGCTGCCAAAAGGAAAGCCCATCGCTGGTCCTCAGGAAGGTGCTCTGTTAGCGCACTCAGAACAGCTGACCGCCAGAGGCCACAGCGCCGACTCCACTCACACTGACTGCCAACCAGTCATCAGGGCAGTGACGACATTTTGGCCTGTGTGGCAATACGCGCCGTCCTCTGGGCTGAGACTTCTCTCGGGTTGGAGCACGGAAGAAAAGCTGTGCACACCTGTGAAAACCAGCCCTCTGCCAGCACGGGGCACGGAACTCGCCACAGCAATATTCCTCAGAATGGCACCGGGCCACACGTGGGCCTCTGGGAATCCCTGCGGCCAAGCGTCTCTGCGGTCCCTTCAGCTGACCTGTGTCAGACGTCTGCTGATGAAGCGATGATGAAGTGAGACTCCTGGTGTGAAACTCCAGGCCGCAGGAGTTCAGGCCGGCTTTCATTACCCGACTGAGCCTCCCGCGTGCCCGCCCCGCCCAGCACGGCGTCTCTGTGCGCACTCTTCCTGGCGCCCAAGATGGATCGGTGGTCGCCCCCACTGCAGAGATGACACTGGAGCACAGAGGCACCACCCTGCCTCAGTCACAGAGCTAGCAACGGGGGCAGGAGGCTTCTGTGGGTTCCACCTCCACAGCCAGAACGCTACAGAGAATCCACCGGTTTTTATAGTAGCAATGTAAACGACAACTAATTCATAAAGTTACTAGCTCTCAACAAATGTAGCGATCCACTCCCGTTTCCACGCCACCCGCACAAGCGTCAGTCCACTGCCTGCACGCCTGTTCTCACGGCGTCTCCCCTGATGGCCTGAGGGAGCGTGGTGCCTGTTTGAGCATCTACCCGCCCAGCCCTTCTCTGGACATGAAAGTGGGACAGTCAGGCCCCATGACAAAGACCCCCCCAGCCTATTCCCCTCCCACTTGCATTGTCCCCTGCCCCAGACAAAAACAGGTGGGAGGGGGCAGGAGGAGGGCTCCCTTGGACCATACAGTCAGGTCCCCAGACAGCCCACGTGCAGCTATCCCAGCCCGGCCACCCCCTGGGCTGTGAAATGGCGCCCGCCCTGCTGAAGGCCTGAGCTTGGGGACCGGCGCCAGGCCGCAGCGGTTGGCCTCCACCTCAGCCTCAGGCCCTACTTTCTGTTCACTCCCAACATGTGCGAGCACATCGTGCACAGGAGCCCCGCCCCGGGCACCTGCCACATGCCTGGTCATGGCTGATGTCCCGCAGTCACAGTGCAGTCCCTGCCCCGGAACCAAGATGTCAGACTTCCTGATGCTGGGCCCGGGGTGGTGGGGAGGGGGGCGCGGGGAGAGTGAAACGCGCCTGGCTTTAGGTGGCCGCTGTGCTAGGTGCAGATAACAGCATCGCTCAGACCGAACCACTGTCCATGATGACTGTCAGCCTTTAAGGGTGTCACATCGAGCACAAAGAATAGCCAGGGCCTGTGCTGTGTGGGGTGTCCTGACGGCCGTGGGGCTCACTGCTGAGGAGCGTCCTGAGGGGACCATGCAGACGAGAACGGCCACTGTGCCACTGAAACTGACCACAGGAATGGTGAGCTAAACTAGACACTGTTTATGCTTGAACAGCAGGAGACAAGCTCTGGGCCTGGGAAAACCGCTTCAAAGCAGCAACTGTTTTCCCAGCTGTGAAGACTCCATCCTGGGAAATCTTTTCATACCATCACAAAAATAATTCTGAAAAGACTGAACAAATATTCAGCCTAGTCTGCCCATTCTAGTGTTTCAGACCCTGACCTGGAGCTTTCCTGCGCCCACCGTCTGATGAGACTGACTGTGCTCCTCACAAGTGTGAGTGGAGGCCGCAACGACACAGCCTTCCGAGCGCACGTGGTGCGGGCTCACCCTCCAGAACAGCCAGTCCCAGGCTGCCTCTGCGCCACCGGGAAGTAGACAGCCCTGTGGACTGCCTGCGCAGTCTGTCCAGCAGCAGGGAAATGCTCAGCAGTCACAGGACGGGGACAGACTGGATGGCCCGGGCACGACTGCCCGGGAGGGAACATGCACCCACCCCAGATCAGCTCTCGGCCCCTCGGGGCAGAATTCCCTGTAAGCTCTGAAATGTCCCATCTAGACCATGACCAACAGTCTCAAGACATGGACGACGTCACCTCCTTCTGCTAAAGCCAAGTGACAAAACAGATTCCTTCAGGAGACCTGGGTTCCTGGCCAGCTCTACCATCAGCCGTGGGAGGGGCTTACCTCGGACAGAAGGGACACTCCCGGCCCCTGGCTTCCCGGGGTTGTCTCGGGACACGGGAGCGCCCACCCTGGTCCTCTGGGAATGCTGCAGAAGGACAGGCCACCTAAACCCAGTTCAATCTCAAAAATGGCAAAAGGACTAAAAAAACAGTGAGAGTTTCATTACCTCAAAATTACTTGTGATAAAACAACACGTGAGAGTGGAGAGCCAGCGTGCTCTTAAAAACACTGAGGACAGCCCTGGCCGGTGTGGCTCAGCGGTTAGAGCGCCGGCCCACAGACCAGAGAGACCTGGGTTCAGTTCCAGCTAAGGGCACGTACCTTGGTTGCAGTATGTCCCTGGCCCTGGTTGGGGTTGTGTGGGTGGCAGCCACTCAATGTGTCCCCCCCCCCCCCCCCCCGCTCTATCTGAAGATAAATGCAGGAATGTCCTGGGGTGAACAAAACAAAACAAAACACTGAGGACAGCCCTGGCCGGTGTGGGTCAGCGGTTAGAGCATCAGCCCACGAACCAGAGGGTGGCAAAGACGTCGACTGGTTGCCTCCCGTACGGCCCCAACCAAAGGGCCCTGGTCAGGGTCATACGGGAAGCAACCAATTGACGTCTCTCACATCAGTGTTTCTCTCTCTCCCTCTCTCCCTCCCACTCTATCTAAAAATCAATGGAAAAATATCCTCGGGTGAGGACAACAGCAACAACAACAAAACACTGAGCAAAAACTGCACTTGTGCTCCCGCAGCAAACCTCTCGCGTAAACCCCGCGTGCTGTGTTCGCACAGCGGCAGTTCTCCTCCGCAGAGGAGCTGCAGGCAGACTGACTGCCACACGAGAGATGGGCACCACCCCCGCGTCTTCGTGGGAACACAGCTCACCTGTGTCAGGAAGCCGCGTCCTTCCGCAGGGCTGGGAGGGCCCCGGAGGAGGAGCGCGGAGGCTGGAAGGCAGACCTGGGGCCTTTCTTCCCAAACTCCCCTTTCTTGCACATGAGGCTGTGTTTCAGGGAACAGTAGACCTTTCCAGGACGTGCTGAGGGCCCCGTATTTGAAATGGGCTGTTTTCTCACTGCTGGCCATTTGTTCTTAGATGCTGGCCACACTGCCGCCCTCACGCCAGGAGATCTGAGACCAGGAGCCCAGCCCTGTGGGGATGTCACTGGGACCTCTCTGAGCAAGGACTGGCAAGTGGGCTCTTCCCACAGACCCCCCAGGTGCCCATCCAGAGTACAGCCAGGATGCAGACCCCAGGAGGGAGCCGCTGTTCTGCGTGTCCCTGCGGTCCAGCCTATGCGAGGCCAGGGTAAGGCCATCTGTCCTTGAGGCAGCTGCAGGCTGGGGCTGCATCCTGCCGATAGTAAGGAGCTCCCCCATCCCGTGCAGGGAGCATGGGGTCTGGTCCACCACGGGAGCAGGTGGGAAGAAAGTGAGGATAGTCTGGTCCATCTTGGCAGAGGTGGCAGGCTGGACTGGGCGGAGGACACAGGGCTCGGGGTGAGGAGACAGTGGGAAGTGCCCAGAGAAGACACCTACGTGGGGAAGGCGAGCCATGACGGCACTCCTCACACCCATGAGTCCACTAGTGGCTCCCCATCTCCCCATCATCAAAGGAGAGGTGGGTAAACAGAGAACCAGGAAGAGCGCAGCTGGCATGTGGGTCCCTGGGATGCATGTCCCCGGTGAGGCCTGCTCTGACCCTGCACCCAGAAGAGGGATGGGACCATGGGGCTCCATGGCTCCCGGTCACGGCCATCCACACAAAGAAAGACAAGGGCTATTTTCCCAGAGCCTGCGATGCAGATGCCAGGACGGCACCAAGACTGACCTGGGACCTGTGCCTGTGGGAGGGAGCTGCCTGCTGTCTGTCCCCCTACCCTGCGGCCACAACTGCACATGCTCACAAAATTCAGTTTAAATGCTCTCCCCAAAATGCATGAAGGCACATTATCGTTGACACTTTCTTCCCTGATCCTAGCAGTTTGGCAGGCCCTGGGCCCGGGGCAGAGCCTGTCATCACCGGCTCCTCAGAGCTGCGCAGGCATGGACAGTCACTGCAGCATCACCTCACTTCCAGAATTCCCACAGAAAAAAGATACAAAGACTTCATTTTCTTTTTCATCTTTTTCCGAGCTCTATTTTCCACTAAACAAAGAACACTGAAAACACCGCACTAGTTCAAAACTCTCAGAAACCATCATCAAACGCTGCGTCTCCACTGAACACACCCCCATCTCCACGTGGCACAGCCACACCCTCACCCCAAGCCTCTGCCACCATCTGCAGAAACACCATCTAGGAGCTAACTCGCTACCTGCCTCGGGCCCCCATGCTGAGCAGACTCCTCGCCACAGCCTCTGCTCAGGAGTCAGGGTGCAGCACCCAGGGCAGGTGGGCGGAGGGCTGTCCTCCCGAAGCGGCCCCTCCTTCCCCTTCCTCTAGGCAGCCCCCGCCCCTCTGGCAGCGGTCTCTCGGAACTGTGGTGTTCTAGGTCTCACCCCGAGTGTGCAGTGGTGAGCTCACTTCTATGTATTGTTTGGGGCTGGATGTGTTCCTTCAGCAGTCATCAGTCCCACAGCATTTTCCTGCAAATGCTCTTTCTCCCATCTTCTCTATTCTCTCCTCCCTCCTTTAAATGAGTGGGATCCTCCATCTCGTAGCTTCTCCTATTTGTCATCTCCACACCTGCCTGTGAGCATCACTGGGCGTTTCACCTGTCTTCCTGCTTCTAATGCTCTTCAGCCACGTCTAACCTGCCACCTACCTTGTCCAGTTCTTGATTCCCATGGTCAGACTTTTACTGTAGTATTTCAATTGGATTTTTTCCACTCTGCCTGTTCGTTTCTTGTGTTGAGAGTGAAGGAGAATGCTTTACCCCTCCAAATACTGGAAACGTATTGAAAGTCTTCAGATTGTCTGACCCCTCACCTACTTTCCCAGCTGACTCTCAGACAGTTTTCCTCCCATGACTATGCTTTTCTACTGGGGAACGTTCTTCAGCAGAGATGTTCTTCCTGGGCGTCCCTGTGGGGTGATTTTGCATTTCTCTGCTGGAGAGCCCATGAATTCACTGCTCCAAACAAGTCTGTGGGTTAGTTTCTTGACTGGGCTCCCATGGTGGGTCAGTGCGAACGTGGATCTGGCACCCACACAGCTGTGGCCTGGGGTTCTGTGTGCATGACTCACCCCTGCCCCCAGCTTCCTGCTATGTCTGCCCAGTGGGCAGCATTTTGTAAGTCACATATGAAGGCAAGGGCTCTGGGCTTTTGAGGCAGAGCCAGGAGTGAGCGGAGGGCCCTGCAGCCGGGAAGCAGTGGAGGGGCTGTTTGTTTAGGGCAAAAGCCATACACAAAAATAACCCAACTGGGCCCTGGCCAGTTTGGCTCAGTGGTTAGAGCACTGGCCCGCAGACCAGAGAGTCCCGGGTTCGGTTCCCACTAAGGGCATGTACCTCGGTTGCAGTTTGTCCCCGGCCCTGATTGGGGTCGTGTGGTTGGCAACCAGTTGATGTGTCCCTCTCACATCGATGTTTCTCTCTCTCTCTCTCTCTTCCCCCTCTCTCCCTCCTGCTCTATCTGAAGATAAATGCTAAAATATCCTCGAGTGAGGATAAAAAGTAAATAAACAACCCAACTGGGAAGATATCTGATTCATAAAGAAAGAGCTGTGAGCAGAGAGCGTGTCTGCCAGTGGGTACAGAGGAGACACACTCTGACAGACCGTGAAACGCGTGGCCAGCATGGACATGAGGAGCACCACGGCAGCCTTCACAGGGACGGCCATGAAACAGCACGAGCCAGCTTCCCTGTCATACGGGGAAACACGAGAAGCGCGGGGCCTAGGGTGGGTGTGGGTGCTCTCAGATGGAAGAGGAACCACAGCCACTGTAAAAACACTAAGAACACGCTCCGAATGCCCGAAGTGCTGTCTGGGTCTTCGGGTTCCTTCCGTGAGTTTCTGTATTCTCTCTCTCACTGCTTTCTCAATATTGGTCATGTGTAACTCAGAAGAAATAATAAGCATTACCTTTTTAAAATTCTATTTTGCTGAGTTATATTCTGCCGACCACAAGGAAGCAAGGCTCACAAACATCTCCCTGGCTGACCGCAGAAGCAGTTCAAGCCTGAGACGTCAGCGTGAAGACAGCTGGCGGGGGTGGGGGCCTGTTTCCTGTGGCCCTGGGTAGGGACGGCTGAATCTCCATGGCTGTGGGAAATCTGCTCAGCTCCCAACCCTCCTGCACCTCCTCTGATGTGACAAGTGAGCTGAGAACCCATTTTGGAGTCTGAGAGGCACACATGCACGACCAGCCTAAAACAGACCTGTGGCCCCAGCCTCCACCTGCACTTCTGAATGACGCCCAAAAAGCTCCCCGAGAAAGACAAGGATGCCACACACAGGCAGGGCAGAGGCCACGGCAGAGGTGGACCCAGCAGGACAGCCCCGCCATGAAGCCAAAACGTTCCTCACACCGGCCCACGTGGCGGTGTCCAGGAACGTTCCCCACACCGGCCCACGCGGCGGTGTCCAGGAACATTCCCACACTGGCCCACGTGGCGGTGTCCAGGAACGTTCCCACACCGGCCCACGCGGCGGTGTCCAGAGCCAGCACGGCCCACCGCACACAGCGCAGCGCCCGGAGAAGCAGAGTCCGGTCCCGCCTGCCCAGTCCTGGCACAGTGTGGGCTCTCCTCTTCCAGCTGTGAGCGCCCTGATCCAATGACTGAAAGCAAAGCAGTGAGACACCCACCGCGGTGAAGATGCAGGGAGGCTGGCAGTCTCCTGTGCCAATGGTGGATGGTGAAATGGCACAGCCATTCGGGAAAACAGTCTGGCAGTTTCTTTCTTTTTTTATCCTCACCCGAGGACATTTTTCCATTTTTTGTTCAGATAGAGTGGGAGGGGGAAAGAGAGGAAGAGAGAGAGAGAAACATCGACATGAAAGGGACACATCGAGTGGCTGCCTCCCGCACAACCCAACCAGGGCTGGGGACAAACTGCAACCGAGGTACGTGCCCCTAGCAGGAACCGAACCCAGGTCTCTCTGGACCGCAGGCTGACGCTCTAACCGCTGAGCCAAACCGGCCAGGGCAGTCTGGCAGTTTCTTAAGAAACCACACATGCATGAACCAAATTACCCGGCAATGAGACTGCCGGGCATTTTCCCCAGAGAAAGGAAAACAAGTTCATGATGTTCACAGCAGCTTCACTGGTAAAAGCAAAGCTCTGGGAACAACCTGTGTGCTTCACTCGCTGGGTGGGTGCTACAAAGGGTGGCACGAGGGGCCCTGTGGTGACAGGACGTTTCTGTTCCTTGGCTGAGGTGGTCACGGGGACCTGCACCCCGGATGGGCCTGCACAGAAACACCCATGCGCACGCACCGCCAGTGGATCCGAATGAGGCCTGGGGTGGCCCCGAGGCCCGCTGCCTGGTTTTGATGGCACAGTGTGTTCCCTATAATTGCTTTGTAACTTACTATGTATCTACATTAATTTCAAAAACAAGTTTTCTTTAAGAAAATATAAAACAGGGCACCCCAATGGCACAGTCCGCCCAGCCCTCCACATGAGCGCTATCACGGCGGCTTGTTTACTAAAATGCTCTGAGCCACCTCACCCACTGGCCCAGGGGCTCCAGGCAGGACGGATGCCCTCCCTCGAAGGCCCAGCACTTACACCCACCCCGCCCCTTCAGAACACAGGAGCTGGATGAGCAGCCGGGGGAGATGTTTCTGTCCTGCTGAGAATCTCCAGGCTCCGAGGGGACCACAGTGGAAAGAGGGTTTGCGGTGCTGGGAGGGGCCTCAGAAGTCACCCACTTCACACACACCTCCGAATCCGTCTAGTGCACCCTGGAAACACCCACCGTCTCAGCCAAGCATTTCCCAGGACAAATAAACTCTCTACTTCTTGTACCAAAGGCTCAGACTCTGAGAAGCACACCTTGTTGGAAGCACCCCTCCCTGTGGTTCCTCTCTGCTCCCAGTTCTGACTCCCGAGAGAGCGGTGCGGCGCCTCGCACAGCTCCCCCGCACCCCCGCGGTCAGCTCTGCTGCAGCCGTCCCCACCTGGAGGCTGAGCATCAGAGCCAAGGTGCCCTCAGCACACCAGCCTTTAAAACCCTGGGACAAGGCTCTACCTGGGATTTCCAGTCGGGGTTTCTGTGTTCCACGGGTTTGGAGTTGCTTGTCCCAGCAGCTGCGGCCAGGAGCTTGGTCAATAGCCTCTCACGAGACAGAAGAGCTGGAAGCTGGGGACTCAGATGGCTGTAAGGCCCTATACTCAGGCTTGGAACTGTCAGGGCCTGTGTCCCGAGAGAGGACATAGGTGTCCAAGCTCAGCAAAAGTGGCCATTAGCACAAATCTCTGGTGGTGGAAATTCCCATCTATGCAGATACTGATTTTATATTTCAAACCAAATGTTCTCCTGCCGTTCACAGATGCGGGGCTCCTCCTAATTAGCCCTCTGTGCAGTGGTGCCCATGGCAACCTGTCTCACGGCAGTGATGACGCTCATCCCTCACTAGTGCCCACCATAAACTCAGCGCCCGCCCGGGAAGGCCACGGGCCCAGGAAAGGGCCTCCCTGTCTTTACTCCCAGTGCATCTCAGGCTTCCTTTCAGGAGGAAAGGAACCAGGGGCACAGGGGTCTGCTGCCCGAGCAGCCAGAGATGGGCCAGAGCTGCTCCACAGCAGGCACCATTCAGACTTGGGAGCCAGATGGCTGGAAACCACACCTGTCACAGCTGTGAGCCCAGGAAATTCCCTCTCCGCTTTGGTGGGTTCCATCATTCAGACTAGGAGAATGCAAACTACAGCCCCTGGGCCAGCTCGCCCTTCCAGCAGTTTTGGTGAATAAACTGGCTTTGGGCACAGCCACGCCCACTCATTTATGTGCCCTCTGCAGCACTGAGCATTGTGACAGAGACCACAGCCCACCCAGGCCGAGGTGTTTCCTAGCTGGCCCGACGGAAGAAATTTACCAAACACTGATGGGGACCCGCCTCGGATGAGGAGGGAGAGAGACAGTAACCAGATGTTTTCATGGAGCACTGAAGAGCTGAAAGAAGCGCGGGGCGTCTCAGGCCCCTGCTGGGGCACCCGGAGCTGGAGCCAGACTGCGGCAGGCTCAGCGCTCTGTCCCAGCACCCAGTGAAACAGCTCCTGTGGAAAATACTACCATCGAAGACATGAAACAAATTGGGAGAAAGTATGTATAATATGCACAAGAAAGATCTTAAAAAAAAAAAAAAAAAGGTGATCAATTCAACAGAAAAACAGGCAAAGAGGTGGTGGGGGAACTCGTGGGAGAAGGACGGATGGTGACGAGTGAATTAACTGAGAAGTGCCTGTCTCACTGGTGAGCGTGCACACTGACACAGGCCTTGCCCTTCCCCCGCCAGGTCAACACAACCAGAAGCCCCTGCTGACAGGCCGTCCCCACTGCCCGCGAGGAAAGGCACTGGGGGTCGAGGGGGCCTCTGGGACCTCCTGTATCAGACTCCGGTGCAGACCCTCCCCTGCCACCCCTCTGCGGCCCAGAGAAACGGTGACACAGTCGACAATGACACACTGACCCTGCTTCCAGGGACAAATGCTGGAACCTCAGGGAAATCACTGAACCCTCTGGTCTCACATCTCATGTATGTAACTCCATTACTTGCCTCTGGTTCCCATTCAGCCCCACAAGTCTGTCCTTACAACTCTAGTCCTGGCAACCAGTGCTCAGTAGTCACAGAGCAGAAAACAAAAACAATGCAGGAGGGAAAACTCTGCTAAGAAAAACAATCCAGGCTCCCAGGGAGCTGTTTGGCAAGATTAGCAACCCTACCCCCACTGTTTAAGGACAGAAAGTCCACTGCAAGACCAGCAATGTTTCTGGAGGCAAATACCATGGGTGTGAAGTATCCTGGCTCTGAGCACATTCTCCCGCCACAGAGTTCATAGCCTCACTGGCTGCTTTTATGAAGCGCTGCAGGCTTCATGCCCATGTAATTCCTGTTGGATTTCAAGACTACAGAGGAAAAAAGATGGTAGGAAAGAGGGAGCTTTACTTCCTTCCATATAAACACCTGTGACCTGAAGAGTCCATGGTGCGGAGTGCTGGCCTCCTTCGCCCAGCCGTTCCACTGGTCCCGTTTCAGCCAAGCCCATGGAAACACTTGGGACAGAGACCACACGGGGATCTTGGGGGCCAACTGGCTATGGAGAGCATCCATTATACTCAGAAGGCAAAAAAAAAAAAAGGGGGGGAGGTTATTATCCTTCCAAAAGTGACTGGTCACTGTGCACTCCAGACTCATTCCTAACGTGGACAGTCTGGCTGACACATCTGAGGCCTTTCTCCCATCCACACATCACCGTCTACAATGTGAGCAGATGCCCAAAGAGCGGGGTGCATTCCTTATGTGGTGCTTGGCAAGGCGACACCACCAGGGTCGAGCCACCCACCCAGCAACAATTTTCAGCCATACACAAAGGGACCAGGGCAGCTGACACTGCAGGTCCTCCGTCTCTCCTGGTGTGCTCCGCAGGTAACCAGAGTCAGGAAGCCAACTGTAAGTCTTCTCTATTACCAGCCAGACGGGACTGCGGTGACCCAACCTCTGGGGTCGACCTCTATGAAGCACAGCACCTGCACCTTGGCCCTCGGCATCTCGGGGCCACTAAGAGTCCAATATTGAGGTGCTTTAGTAAATGGAAAAGTGTTTTGCTAACACAAGGGACTCTTATGAATGAGACAAGAGAGAAGAACTCTGCTAACCGCCAGGACCAAGAGCCCACTACCCCCACGGCCCCCACCCCATATCCAGGCAACCATGGCATGTTTCCAGCAGCAGAGAGGTGGCATCTTGGCCAGGTGCCCTCCAAAGCCCGCAGACACTTGACAGGCTCCAGCGTGACTGCCGTTGCCAATGACCGCCCCCCTTCGTGCGGCTGGGTGTCTGGCGCAGAACAGACATTCTGAGTGTGTCCTCAGAGAGCGGGGCAGGGTGTGGGGGGGGGGGGGTAGAAGGTGAGAGCCCACCCCAGCTCAGCCCTTCCAACTGCCCCCATGCACCAAGGCCAGCAGCCCACTGAATATGCATTTCTCTAACATTCACTCTTCAAATCCTTTCTTTCAAGAGAGAAACTGGTTCTGGAAGAACCTGGAGACAGGACAGGACTCGGTTCTGCCCCTAAGCACAGGCTCACGAGGAAGACCTAAGAAGCTGTAAGAAGGGGAGGGACAGGGCACACCCTGAGCCCCCTGGCAGAGGGCATCACCCTCAGTGGAGGAGACCTGGAAGCCCATCCCTGAATGCATTCTCTGTCTCACAGGGGTCCTCTACCCGACCAGTTACCATGACGACAATGCTGAGGACTCCACAGCACACCCTCTTCTCCACTACTCAGGCCTAGCGCAGGTTAATGGCTGTGAGCTGAGCAAACCAGGAGAAGTGGGCCAGCGACCCTCATGGCCCCAGGACAGCACAAACGGCACCAGCATGAACCGTGGAGGAAGCTGGACCACAGCAGAGGACACAGAGCCTGGGGCCAAGCAGGGCCAGGGACACTGACTAGGGACACCCCCCAGGGGAGTGTCACCACTTGGGGATACTTTAACCATCCTGGCGCAGGCTCAGGGCACTGGTGCTGTGGGAAGTGACCATACGGGACCTGCAGGCCTCCCCAGACAGACATTTCCGGGGGGACAACACAGTGGTCCCGTGGGGACAGAGGCAAGTCCCTGGTCCACTGGATCCCAGAGGCTCTCCTAGGACTAGGCGGTGGGGACAGCACAGTGTTTCCCACAAGCCCCCAGTGACGGGGAGGTGCTCCCCAGGCCCAGCCGGTCCAACCCTGGTCCACCCTCCATACACTTAGGTATAGCGGTCAACACTCTGTCCTTTAAAAACGCCGGCACCTCCTCTATTTCCCGTGAGAACCAGAGAGCGAGTGGAGAAACACTGTTATCAGCAGAGAGCAGAGTGTGTTCAGGAAGAGCCGTCTCCATTTCCGTGGGAGACTAGCCCTCACAAGACAAGAAGGGTCTTGAGGACACAAGCCCCAGCTCAGCACCAACTCTTGCAGACCCACCGAAATCCTCCAAGACTCAGATCTGCTGGGCTTCCCAGCATCTGCGGAGAAGCCAGACTGCCCCCTGCGCCCCCTGCTGGCTAGTCAGGGCTGCGCAGGGCCTCAGTGCTCCCCCCCTGCAGAGCCACCTCCTGCCTGGGGGACGGGGGATGGGGGAATGGGGGAGGGGGGATGGATGGACGGACGGATGGACGGATGGACGGACAGACGGGGGTGGGGGGGTGGGGGACAGGGACAGATGGGACCTGACGGGTCGGGACAACACTGAATGGAAGGCACTGGACTCGATCAGTGGCCCTGTCCACTGAGGTCAAACTCAGCACACACCTGGGCACTACAGGAGACTGGAGAGAAACATACCCAAAGGCTTGCTTTTCTCTATTGTTTTCCAAATTTCTATTAATCAGCATGTACCTTAATAATGAAAAACAATCACTTTTTTTTTTTTAATCTCACTGGAGGATATTTTTCCACTGATCTTCAGATAGAGAGGGAGGGAGGGAGGGAGGGGGAGAAAGAAAGAAACATCTCTGTGAGAGAGACACATCTACTGGCTGCCTTCCCGGCACAACCCCGAAGAGAGATTGAACCGCAACCAAGGTAAGCGCCCTTGACCAGAATCAAACCCCCGACTCTTTGGTCCATGGGCTGACACTCTAACCGCCAAAGGGGCCAGGGCTGAAAAACAATCACCTTTTTTTTTTTTTTTTTTTTTTTTATCCTCACCCGAGGACATTTTTCCATTTTTTGTTCAGATAGAGTGGGAGGGAGAGAGAGAGAGAAACATCGACATGAAAGGGACACATCGAGTGGCTGCCTCCCACACGACCAACCAGGGCCGGGGACAAACTGCAACTGAGGTATGTGCCCTTAGCGGGAACCGAACCCGGGTCTCTCTGGACCGCAGGCCGACGCTCTAACCGCTGAGCCAAACCAGCCAGGGCAACAATCACCTTTAACAAAAAGAACATCACGCTGCCCCAGCAGAAGTCTTAGCCCATGCCAGTATTCACCACATAGCCACACTGCTTGGGGCCCTGCCAGGGGCCTGGGGCAGCAAGCAGAGACCATGAAAGAGGGAAGCTGGGGGCTTCATGACAAAACCGAGGGTCCCCAAAGTGATTGTGTGAGGTCACTGGAAAGAATTGGAGGAGTCTAGACAGCAAGAACATGTCAACAAAAAGGGTCTAAAACAACCATGTTTAATCGAGGTTCCACAGGAATTGGGGTGGGCTGGACCACGGGAGCTTGAGAGGAGTGGCGGTAAGAACCAGTTACCAGCCTGGCCGGTGTGGCTCAGTGGATGGAGCGTCGTCCCATGGACTGAGAGGTCCCCGTTCAATTCCAGGTCAGGGCACATGCCCGGGTTGTGGGCTCAATACCCAGTGGGAGGCGTGCAGGAGGCAGTCAATCGATGTTTCTATCTCTCTCTCCCCCTCTAAAAAAACCAATAAAAACATTAAAAAAAAGAACCAGCTTCCATCTGGAACCTGGGGAGAACAAGTGACCGGGACAAGTGGAGGAGGGGAGAACAGTCAGTCAGCGGGCACAGGAATCCGTGGGTGGCTGCGTTCACAGCAAGGCAGGCAGCCACGAGAGCAGGGGCTTCCACATCCAGGGACCACGGGAACAGGAGGAAAGGTGCCCGGGCTCTCATGCACCCCCAGACCTAGCAGGTTCTCGGGGGTCCCGGGTGCCTGCACAGCTGCCCGGACGTACGGACAGACGGACGAGGTCACGCCCCCCCCCAAGAGCAGAGCTGCCTATCTGGATGCAGTGCTGGAGTGACCCAGGCGCCTCGAGATTTTCAAGGTGTCCCAGCACGGCAGCCTCAGGGAACCCACTCCCCGGCCTGATGCCGCACACACTCGCGTGGACATCTGCTCTATGAAAACACTCAGAAGGGCCTGCTCTCTGGCCCTGCACCCAGCACCCCGGCCCTCCCACATGCTGAACAAAGGCTGCGTTGCCCTGCACCTCACCAGGCACACTGCCCGGGCAGAACCTCCCGGCACAAACCCCGGGCAGGGTCTGAAACACGGGTGTGAAAGGGAGCAAAGGGACCCAGCAACAAACCCTCGGCCAAGCGGGTGGCCTCCAAGTCTTCCTTCCGAGAGAACCGAAGACAGACCCAGTCAAGCCGTTTCGTGGCAGAGCTCTGAAAGTCAGCCTTGAGGACGTGTGCCAAGTGCCACAGGCAGTCTTGGAGCTCAGGGATCCAGCCCCATGGCTATGGAAAAACCTCCATTCCTGTCACCTGTTTAGGGGACCAGCACAGCACTGAACCCCGCCTCGCCGGGGCAGTCAGCATGGTTCACCACCTGCCATAGCAGCACGTGATGTTCGCCTAATCAAACTCGACTTTCCGTCGAGAACTCACACTGCCGTCTGCTGCTGTGATCACCACACACCAGGGATTACAGACAGCTCCATATCGAAGCAAATGCTCACACTCAGAACTCGGTGGTAACAGACAAGTTTAAACGCACCACATACTTCCGTGGCGGATTCATGCTGTGCTGGATGTGACATTTTTGGATGTGAATTCCTAAACACAGGTTCCCAGGCGGCTCCATGTCTCCCTCTGTGCGCCAGGCCTCGCCATTCCCTAGGGCACAGCCCAAAGGCCCTGCTCCAGCTGTCGCCGCCCTGGCGCCTCCACTGAGCCATCAAAATCGCCTTGAAAACAGCTCAGGTGGCTGAAGAAAGACAGTCACGGTGCTCCCACCTCAAAGTGACTGAAATTCTTATTTGTCCTAGCTCCTTTGGGAGGGCACTGGGTATATCCACAGGTAACTTGTTCCGTCCTCAGCCCCACCCAGACAGACGCCAGCACCATGACCCTCACTGTCCCCGGGCGAGGACTCGCGGAGGGGCCCCAGTGCCGCACCTACCTCAGGGCATGCTTCCTCGGGGCCCTGCGTGGCTGCAGGTGCCAGCAGTCCCCCTGCTGCGGATGCCTTCTTCAGCTTTCTGCCCTTCCTCTCTGGCACTCGGGTACCTGTCCCCTTCTGTTTTGCCATCCTGCAACAGAGAAAGTGAATTGGAAATAGAAGGTCTTGGGCCATATAATATTTGTATATTCTCCCATTATGAAAAAAATACAAAGGTATTTCAGAAAATATGGAGAGTACATGAAAGTGAAAAGAGAGCCCAATCTCCCAGTTTCATCACCTTAGACAACGAATTTAACAGTCTGGTGACTTTCTTTTCTGAGGTTTTAACACACTGGGTTGGCAAAAGTAGGTTTACAGTTGTTTGTATGGAAAATAATGCAGTTGCTAAATAATTACACAAGAATAAGCTGTTTTGTGTACTCACAACTGTAAATCTACGTTTGCCCCACTCTGTATATTTCTGTATTTCTAACTAAACATGAGCACAAAGTTTTTAACATTGAGAAATATAATTTAATGACAATATCAAAATTTTCCAAAAGCACAAATTACAGAAATGAATCAATTCCCTAGTTGTTGACTAGTTGGGGTTACTTATTTCCTGCTGTCATGGACTGACTCATGCTTTCCCACCAACCAGGAGGGCTGCCAGTGGCCAGGTGCGCCCGGTCACCAGGGCACGGGGTCGCCCACAGGTAAAGCCCATGATGCGTCCGGGTGGCCTTCTTGAAGTGAGGAAGCAGCAGTGCCTGGGGCCACATAAAGGGCTGACATACCACCTGAGCGCTAGATAGAAGCTGACATGTCTGACTTCCCGAGCACAGTAGGAACTAGAACTCCACGTGTAAGAGCAGAGAAAAGCCCAGGAATTCTAATGCCAGCTGCTCTCATGGGACTAATGGGGGAACCCAGAGAAATGGTGGAGGTCTAGATTCCGAAAGCATGTCGGAGGGGTCGGGGCGGAGAGCCCTCCACCTCTGAGGGTGGACGTCTGAGTGGGGATGAGGCTGATTCTTAGAAGCAGGAACTGAACCAACTCCAGCTGCTGTAGTAAAGGGTGCTGGCAGGAGCAGCAAGAGCAGGAAGAAGCCTCACCCCCACCCCCACCTGCTTCCAGCCCCTTTGGGTGGAGCCTAAAAAGGAGCTGAAGACAGAAAAGTTTTTTGGAAGTCCCTGAAGCTGCCATTCGGGCATCATGATGCGGGTGGAAAAGGTGCCTCTGGGGCTGAGACAACGTCATAACCCGCGGCAACATGCACACCGCTTTTCACAAGACGCTGTTCTTGGCAGAAGCAGCCCGATCACACACCAACAAAGAATTAAATAAATAAGTAAATCAGAATAAACCAACGCAATGGAATCCCATTAAAAAATTATAAATGAGATCATGTTACTGATATGGGATGAAAAATGTACAATACTCTGGGTAGTATTCTCCAATTTTGTTCTTAAGAAAATAATACTGAAAACAACAGAGAAAGCTCCATTTGTGTTTATATATTCACATATATATGAAAATGTCTGAAGCATCTAAACAAAACCTTTACCTAATGAGGTGGGATTACAAGGAACTATTTTTTACAGCTCCGTTTTATTTTGCTCTTTTCAAGGTTTTATACTTGAAAAGTATAATTAGTAGTGTGATAAGAAATCTGGAATGAGACTGTTGACACAGAGGCTTTGAAAAGACAAAGAACTCTGCCAGCCAATTATCTTGTTGGAGAAATAAGAAAAGTTTAGCAAATATTTACATAACAGTTACCATAAAAGTTAAGTTAAATCTATTTTATTGTTAGTTATCATTAAAAAGTTTAATCACTAAGTGTACTTGCTAAAAAGGGGGTGAAGACTTTTCCATATTACAGAAAAGTCTCTTTGAATAGTTCCAAGAGATGGCGACCCTGCCTTTGAGACGACGCTTGCACGACCGTCCTCACATCTACAGCTAATTGAGCACGGACGGGGCTGAGACTGTGCGATGGGAAAGAGCAGTCCTCTCAACCACCGGAGCTGGACAACTGATGTCCACATGCAAAAGGGTGAAGTTGGGTTCCTACCTCACACCATACACAAAAATTAACTCAAAAAGGATAAAACAACAACAACAACTAAGCCTAAGAGCTAAGCTATGAAAGTCTGAAAACACAGGAGCAACTGTTCGTGGCCTTGTATTAGACAACGATTTCTTAGATATAACACCAAAAACATAAGCAGCAAAAGAAAATAGGTAAATTTGACTCATCAGAATTAAAAATGTCTGTGCTGCAAATGATGCCAGCAAGAAAGTAAAAAGGCACCTACACACAGAATTGGAGGAAATACCTGGAAGTCATATATCTGACAAGAGACTTGTACCCAGAGTGTATAAGAACTCTTGCAGCCCTGGCCGGTTTGGCTCAGTGGTTAGAGCGTCGGCCCGCGGACCAGAGAGTCCGGGGTTCGGTTCCCACTAAGGGCATGTACCTCGGTTACAGTTTGTCCCCAGCCCTGGTTAGGGTCGTGTGGGTGTCAACCACTCAAGGTGTCTCTCTCACATCAATGTTTCCCTCTCTCTCTTCCCCCCTCTCTCCCTCCCGCTCTATCTGAAGATGGATGCAAGAATGTCTCAGGTGAGGATTAAAAAAAATAATTAAAAAAAACTCTTGCAACTCAGCAAAAAATAGACAAATAACTTCATTTAAAAATGGGCAAAGAGCCCTGGCCGGTTTGGCACTATGGATAGAGCTGAATCAGCCTGCAGACCAAAGGGTTGTGGGTTCGATCCCTGGCCCCAGCTGGGGTCATGTGGGAGGCAACCAATGTGTCTCTCTTACATCAATGTTTCTCTCTCTCCCTCCCTTCCACTCTATCTAAAAATCAATGGAAAAATATACTCAGGTGAGGATTAACCTAAAAAAAATGGGCAAAGAGGTTTGAATATATGTTTTTCCAAAGATACACAAATGGCCAATAAGCACATGGAAAGATGCTCAACATCACTCATCATTAGGGAAATGCAAATCACAGGACACCAGTTCACAGGCACCGGGACAGCTAGGCTCAAAGACAGACAGTAACAATAAACACTGGTGAAGATGTGGAGAAGCCAGAGATCTCACTCCGGCTGGTGGGATATAAACTCTGAGCCGCTTTGTGAAACAGTCTGGCAGGTCCTAAAGAAGTTGAACAGTTATGTGACCCAGCAAGTCCACTCCTGGTTATATGCTCAGGAAAATACACACGTCCACATAGCACTCTGAACACTAATCTCCATAACAGCATCAGTCATAATATCCAAAAGGTGGAAACACGGAAACAACCTTAATGTCCATCCATTGACGGTAGATAAACATGAGCACATGCTCACATCACAACGAAAGGTGGAGATGGGCTATATACAATATGACCCTTATTTTGTAAGAAAAATTCTATACAAATGTGCACAAAGGAAAAAACTTCAATGAAAGATATTAAAATATTAACATTTTAGGGGTAGACGTATACAAATGTTTATTTTTTCCCCTTATACTTTTCTGTAATTTCTAGAATAAGAGGGGAAAAAAGACTTACTTTAAGATACCAGCTCAAAAATGCTCAGGGAAGGAAAAGCAATTCCATCAGCACAATGCTGATAGCACAGGCCAGGCAGTCTCAGAAGCTGCCAGTAGCTGGGCTGGGCTGGGCTGCAATCACTGATTAGGACGAGTCAGAGCCAAAAGGCTGAGGCTGCCAGGGAGCCACGACTGAAAAGCAACTGCACAGGACCTTAAAAAAATAAATCAGCCTCTAGGAAGAAAAATCTTTTTTAAAATCTGAAAATAATCACCCGTGGTCCCAGATGTCCCCCTTCACCCAGTGCATCTTTATTTTTCATGTCCTGGCAGGTAATAGGGAAGGGCGTCTCTCAATTCACAGGGCAGAGGTCCCCTGAAGGAAGGTCTGAGCCCTCACAATCCACAGCCCTGCAGGAGATCAGTCCCAGGAGCCCCTGTGTGGAGTCCCCCTGTCCATTTTGACGCAGGACTGTTCCACCTAGACAAACGGCCTCCAGCTTCTGCTGTTCTGTTCCCTGACCCTACTATTCTCTCCCCCCTCCCCCGCCCCAGCCAAACTCTAAACCCTGTTAGGACAATAACAAGCAAGCCATCCATCAAGCCCACCTCCCATCTTTCTAGCTCTTTCCAGCTCACCACCTCTTGGCACTGTGGGGTCCAGTAATTCTTCAACTTCACCAAGACCTGCAACCCACCCACCTCTCTTCATCCCACTCCCACAACTTCAGGCCCATGGTCCATCATTACAATCTTGGCCTCACACACACTCTAGCTCTTTCTCTGGCAAAACCCCAACTCTCCCGCCTGTGCCTGCTGGCTGGAACCCCCAGGACCAGGTTGAAGGGTCTCCCTAGCCCCAAGGGGATCTGGAGCGCTGCCCAGCCATTCCACCACTCTCCCCAACTGCAGCCCCTCACCGGACGGCCGGTCTGTTCGCCTCCTAAACTCTCACTCCAAAATCGCCTCCCCTGCTCCCTTCTCAGCAGAAGACCTTAATTCCTCACCACTGAGCTTCCACAGCTGCCACACCAGGGACCTGTCCTGCCCTCCTGTTACCATGGAAACGGTGCTGGCTCCCATCCCCGACTCCAGGTCAGCCCCTCAGCCAATCCCCGGCAGGTAGGTCTCTCCCCTCCACTGAATCCACCCCCAGGTCCCACATCGCACGCTCTCACTCCACGTGCTCTGGCACAGTCCTCACGGACGGCTCACTCGCACCAACCCCGTTGTCCCCCCAGCAGCGGGCCTTCGCCCCAGCCGCGCTCCAACGGTGTCCTGAGACCACGGAGCCCCCTCGTGGCCCGGCCTTGGCCAAGCCCCTCTGCACCCTCTCCGTCGACCTCAGGTCCTAACAGCTCAGGCCGCAACCTTACGACGGCCCTGACTCCCCCCAAAAATGCGCGCCTGAGAAATCCAAGGCTGCCTGACACGCAGCGACCCGAGACGGGTCCGCCTCCGGTCCCGCGACGGCCCGGCCCGGGTGCAGCGCGGCCCAGCACGCCGCGGCCCCGGAAAACGCCCACGGTCTCCACGATCTCGGAGCGCGCGGCGCCCGCCCCGGCCCACTCGGCTCAGCCTCACCGCGCTCCGGCCGGGTCCCCGCACCCCCCCACGCGGGGCTCTGCAGCCGCGACGCGCGCTGTTTCTCCCGGTGCTCACCGCCGCCTCTGCCTCCTCCAGCCCCTGCCCCGGCCATCGGTCACCAGGCCCGTCCACGGCTGTCGCCCGGCCTGCAGCGACCGGAGCCACGCGAGGTGCCGTGACTGAAAGCCCGAGACGGCCGCTGCCTCAGCCCCCGCGTGCTGCACGGCCGCCCGGGCCAAGGCCGCCGAGGCTCTCTGCGTGCCCCCGCCGCCCCGCAGGCCCTGCAGACCCCGCAGCCGGGCCCACGCCCCCACACGGCGCCACCCCGCGACGCCGAGCCTCCGCCGCGCTCGCTTACCTGCGCGTGGCCGCCGACGCCGGCTTCCGGCAGGCGCGGCGCCCAGGGAACGCCGTCCCGCCCTTCGAGGCGGCGCCGCCCATTGGCCGAGGCCCGCCTCTGTCTTCCAGTTGGCCAATGGCAAGCGGCGACCGCGAGTGGGCAGGGCTGGACGCGGGCTGGTTACGTCATCTCTGGACGCCGCTAGTCGCTGAGAGGCGCCGGTTGCCAAGCAACCCCTCCCCACGTGCGGCGGTCGGGGTCTGGGCCCATAACACGGTTTCTGGCCTGGGGACCGCTGCTCTGGGGCTGGGTGACCCCGGCTGCGGGGGTCCCTTGGACTTCAATGAACGGATGACGCCCGTTGTGGTTCACGGGGATTCATCCCAAACATAATAAACTCATATAAATTATAAATGCTGTAGTTTAAACTGTGTACAATGTTTAAATGTCACCAACATGACACGTGTGTGAAGGTTTCCAAATGCATTAGAGCCCTATCTACAAGAGTGTTGTAAATTCAGATCAGCGGTCACCTCGGGTTGGAGGCAAAGGGTGGAGGTGTGTCTGAATCAAACCCGGTAAAATTAACCATCCGGGGGGCAGATACCTGAGTTACATCCTCGTTTGGTTTCTAGAGATAGTTAGCAGTCTGGACACTGAAAATGGGAGGAAAGGAAGATAAATTATGTGGCTCACTGCCAAGGCGGGAAGAGCGAAGCGGGGTGGCAGCTAGGTGGGATCGCACCCAAGGTGTGAGGCTTGGATGGGAGATCGCAGCAAGCTAGTGTTCCCGACCGTGACCTCTGTGGGTAACTGATAGCTGCTTGTTCCTAAGTGTGTGCTGTTACAGACAACGTACAACAAACACCTTCCTGTCTCCTGTGCGCGTACATGAATTTCTGCAAGGCACATGTCCAGCTTAGTGACCACAGGAAAAGCTATTCAACTGCTCCCACCGGGCTTCACGACTCCACTGAAAAACACAGTTCCATCCGTTCGAAAGCTTAAATAATATATAAAACTAAAATGTATGTGTAATAGATACATTGCTTACTTTTGCTTTTATTTTTGGCTCTGGTATCATAGGGATAGGTGATTCAGATTAGCCTCCTGTTGAAAACAGATTAGCTGGTGGAAATATTTTTTTAAATCCTGTTTCATGACATCAGAGTATTAGTATGACAGGTAAATATTATATATGGTACCAATAAACAAGAAGAAAAAAAAAGGAAACCCAGAGAAGTAAGCCTTACATTTTCGCTCAGGGGTCCGTCGATTCTGGAAGCAGCAGCTACAAGGCTGAGAACCTGAAGAGGTTTTGACAGCTTTGTGGTTTGGGTCTGCTGAGGCGGACAGTATTTGAAAATGTCCCATTTTGAGTTGAAACCCTTCAAGGCCACACTGTAGGAGTGAATATGTCCCTGGGCTGTCACTCTGGCCTTGCTGCCTATTCTGGCCTTATCATCCACTGTGCCTCTGACAGTAAGGCACACTCCCCAGTCTACGCTATTCCAAAATCTAATGTTCTCACTTAACACTAGGGAGTTCAGCCCCATGGCAGTGTGTTCTGCTGCACCCACCTACAGAGGACAGCCATCACTGAGCTGCTCAACTATGCTGAGGTCCCCACACCAGCATGTCCCTTAGGAAAAGGCAGGTCCTTTGGGCCCTCCCAGAGATCATAGTCCGCAGTGAGTCCTCTGGTCTCTCGTAATAAACATGTCCTAACAAGCTCAGGATTATTTCCTTCTTCTTGTCTGTGGTCTGTGTCTGTCTGTCTCCCTCTCCCCACCTCTGATTTCATCTGTTGCCATGGCTTCCATCCAAGTACATGCTAATGACTCCTATTCTATTTCTAGTTGAGACCTCTCCCACTGAATGCTAGGCTTGCACATCCACCTGCCTACCTGGCTTCCCTACGTAGCAGTCTAATAAATGTTTCAACCACAACAGGCTCAGAGTCACAATCCTGGTTTTCCATCCAAACCTGTTCCTTTCCTCCTCGTGCCCCATCCCTCCATCCCTGTCCTAACAAGTGGCACCAAGAAATGCTAGGTGTTGTCCTTTTCCTCTCTGCCCTTTATCCCGCACATGTTCATTTAACAGCAAAAGATGCGATGGATGCACCACTCCCCTCTCCTGCCATCTGGCTGAGAGGCATCTGGTTGCGGTCACTGGGTCACTTCAACAGCCTGGAACTGACCCCACTCCACTTACCTTCTAATCCGCCCCACCTCACACAACAGCCAGAAAGACCATTTTAAAACATGGATCAGATCACAGTAATATTTGTTTTGAGGGTCATATGTTTGTAATTTTAACTTTCTTCCAAGGTTTCTGCCACCACCCAGGGGTCTCATAAATACTCTTCATACTTGCCAAGTGGAAGCCTGATACCTGCTCTCATACCTACAAACCATAAAATGATGCCGCTTACAGAAACAACTTACGTTCCAAAGAGGAGATCACAGCAACTTTTTTTTTCTATATTTCTGTTTTCATAAACTTGTTCTTTGGACTACATGAGAAGCAGGTTTCTATGTAATGGGACCACTCTGGTATTCTTTACCATGATGGAGTTTATACTTTTGGAAGCAAATACATAATCAGACAGACCTGACTACTCTTTGAAGAGCTGTACAAATCAGATCAGTCTGGCATGTCGACAGTGGGGGAGGTTGTGTGTGTTGGGGGATCAGGTGTGTGGGATGTACTTTCCGCTCAATTTTGCTGTGAACCTAAAACTGTTCTAAAAATAAAGTTTATCAATTAAAAAATCAAATCACAAGTGATCCTGCTCTAGGCTTACAGTTTAAATAAGTAAACATCAGCCCTGGTTGGTTTGGCTCAGCAGTTAGAGGGTCGGCCTGCAGACCAAAGAGTCGCGGGTTCCATTCCAGCCAAGTGCACATACCTCAGTTGCGGTTCGTCCCCAGCCCTGGTCAGGGTTGTGCGGGAGGCAACCAGTCAATGTGTCTCTCTCACATCGATGTTTCTCTCTCTCTATCTCTTCCTCCCTTCCTCCCTCCCACTCTATCTGAAGATAAATGGAAAAATATCCTCGGGAAGGATTTTTTTTAAAAAAAGGTAAACATCAGGAAACCTGACAGTCCTGCCACGTTGCCATTTTAATAAGAATCTGAACCACTGCAGGTCAAGTCCAGCTCTGCCAAGTGCTTCCTCTGCCTCTCCCCAGGACCCGGCCTTCAAGTTGAATGAGCAGCTTTTCCAATTTACAGCAAAACCTCAAGCCACACACACCATTTTCTCCAGTGTCTTTCTCCCGCAAACATCATCTGAGCCTCGGATGTGTGTTTCCCTGGGCTGAATTCCGGGATAAGGGTCCCTGGTTTTGCCAGAATTCTGAGCTCATCAGGGCGTTCAGCTCAGCTGCGTTCCTCCATGCACCACAGACACCAAGCCAGCCTGGGGTCCTGACACCTGAACAGGTTGCATTAGACAAACCCTCCTGGGTTCTCTGACCTGCGTTAGACGGGTGCGTAAGGTGGGGGGAGGTGGTTGGGAGGTGGAGGCGGCTTCAACAGACGGAACACTCAGACTGCCCCCCAGTGTTCAGAGGTGGGCAGCACAGGGGCAGCTCAGGAGGTCTGAAGGGTGGTGAGTCACCTCTCAGCAAACGACAGTCAATCATCACCCAATAAATGATTTCACAACGGAGCACCATGGATGGCTCATATGGCAGCTTAGTAGACAGAATCTGACCTTTTGCCTAGGATCTCATAAGCTTTCTATCTGGTTGCTATGGAAACAGTGACCTTTGTAATTGCTCGTTAACACTGGTACATTGATACCCTTTAACTGCACTTTTGTTTTTCCTTTGTAAGATTAAGCCAAAGGAAAACTATCTACAAACGCAGCTTTAGTTTAGTTCAGAATAAAAAAGAAGTATCTCCAGAATATAACATTAACCAGCTGCTCTGCCTGTTGGCATGTTTTTTGCTTTTTGTGTTTTTTTAGGAGCTTATTTCAAGTTTGGTCTTAGGCTTATTGCAAAGAATAAATTAGGAAGGTTGATTAAAAATACATTTGAAAAAAAAATCCACAACCCCTTGTAACATGAACAGCCTCTCACCCAGCCTCAACACTGATGGGTGGGCTCTTCCTGTGATGCTGTAACCAGGTTCTTCCCAGGAGCCAACATTCTAGTCCCCTTCCCGATTCACAGGAAGGCCTTCTGGTGACACCTTGTGAACACATCTGATACTGCAACCCGAACACCAGCATGGTCAGCAGCCACCAGTCTTTCGGGGCTGTAGACTAGACGCTGGACACTGGGAATGACAGCCTGGCTCTGGGCTGTGTGTGAAGCAGCTGCTGGTGCCACCCAGGCTCAGCTCAGGAAAGGCAGACAAGCAACCTCGGCAGGAGAGGTGCCACTCCATGTGGTGCTGACAACAAGTCTGTCCCAGCAGCAAGAGAAAACTCATACATCTGTTCAGCTTACACATGGGCTCTCACTTGCCACATCAGCCAGGGCCAGAATCCCCTCTCCAAAGATAACGGTGCTGCCTGCAGAGGCTGACTTCACACTCCTCGTCCAGCAGGGAGTGGTGATTCACAGGTGGGGCAGTGATGCGGGGACAGAGTGGACAGTGAAGCTCTGGGGTTCAATCTGAGACCCCAGCCTGTGTCTCCCAGGTTTCCCCACCCTGGAGGAGATGCTCAACAGCCAGGGACACAGCAAACGAGACCCAGCACCTCCATCAGCAACTGTTAAGTACAGCCTGGCTGCTACTTGAACCACAGCCACCAGATTCCACTGCTGCTCAAGTTCACGCATCAAACAGCCAAGACATGATCTGATCCCAAATTCTGCAACTCCAAAGCCCCTTGTACCGCCCACTGCTTCTTAAACATTCCGAGACACCCAGCAGCTCAAAAGTGGACCCCTTCCTACCTGGGCAGATAAAGACGAGGAAAGTGAACCCCTTCCTACCCGGGCAGATGAAGAGGAAAGTGAACCCCTTCCTACCCGGGCAGATGAAGAGGAAAGTGAACCCCTTCCTACCCGGGCAGATGAAGACGAGGAAAGTGAACCCCTTCCTACCCGGGCAGATAAAGAGGAAAGTGAACCCCTTCCTACCCGGGCAGATGAAGAGGAAAGTGAACCCCTTCCTACCCAGGCAGATGAAGAGGAAAGTGAACCCTTTCCTACCCGGGCAGATGAAGAGGAAAGTGAACCCCTTCCTACCCGGGCAGATGAAGACGGAGCACAGACCGACAGCTAAGTCTTCTCTCAACAATGCTGCAGACTTTTGACACTAAAATGAATTCTCCAAACTTCCTAATATTAATGTTGGCACTTTCTATGAAAGTTCACAACATGCTGTGGCTTCCCCATCCCTTGGCACACTGCCACAAACAACCCCATGCCGTAGTGAGCCACTCGGTGGCACCTTGCACTGAGGTGGACGCTCTCGGCAAAGGCCGGGAGGGCAGGTAGCCAGGACCTCGACATCTGTAAATGACAAACACTTGTGGATGCAAACACCACTGAGCAGGGACTTAGTGCTGCGGAGAGTGACAAGGAGCAGGGACTCCCGCTTGCCTACATCTCACACCCCTGTGAGCGGCCTGGATGCCTCCACGGCGCGCGAGGGAGCCCCGAGGCGCTTGGAGCCCCTCAGAAAGCTCTCTGCGACAGGGACACGGTCCAGCCCCACCTGAGGACAGAAACACGAGCAGACTCAGAAGTGGGCGATTCTTCCTGATAAAATGTGGGTGCTTTCTGTCCTTTAGTTTTGAGAATCAAGAACAGCGCTGACAGAAACAGAAAGCAAGCCACCTACCTGGTTTTAAAATTTCTAGTTAGTAACTAGTTACAAAAAATGAAGACCAGTAAAAAAAAAAAAAAAAAAACTTTAATATTTTATTTAATCCATCACATCCAAAATATCAGTTCAATACATAACTACTTTTAACAGTGAGATATTTTACTTTAAAATTTTTTGGTATTGTCTTCAAAGCCGTTTTATTCTCAATTTAGACAGTATTTAGATTTCAAAGTTTACAGTTCAAAAAGTAGATTCACATATCCAAGTTCCTAACAGACTTAAAAGTTTTCTAACAACTGAATCAAGCTAACAGTTTTGACCTTGAATGAATGAAACCGAGCTGGTGCCGCAGCTGCGTGGCCTTCCCCCAGCGGTCGGTCCCGGTGTGGGCTCAGGACCAGTAGCCTCAGCAGCACCCGGGAACTTGCTGAAGTGCAAATCCTCAGGGTCCCCCAGGCCCCCAGAATGACACTCGGGAGCGGGGTCTTGGGCGATGCTAGCTTTAGGAAGCGGAGAACCACTGGTCAGAACAAATCCCACCAAAGAAGAGTGCGGGAAGGGTGCTGACCACCATTTGCAGAATGGAAGCGGAACGCAAGCTTGGCTTATCGTGTCCTGAGGCTATGAAGGTGGCAGAGCACTGCCTGGATCGTGAACCCAGACACACTGGCTGTCGGAGAGCACAGCTGGATGGCCAGCAGGCTAAGATCAGATTCCGACTCAGATGGCATTTTGTTCCCCGCCCCCAACACCCAAGGTCCCAGGAATCAAGTCCTGCTCGGAGCTTAGGCTGGGGGCCCCGCTGGACAAAGACCCTTAACAAGGTGGGCGAAGTCCCTCCCCCTTTCCTGAGCTGATGGCCACATCACTACAGAAGCCTCATGAGGAAGCCAGAGCCTGATCAGCTGTCTGTTTAAGTGACAAAGCTTGGGGGACTGGGGCCTTTGCGATGGAGCTCCGGCAGAGCCGCCCACAGGGGGGGCAGGGTGTTGGAGGAGTTTAAATTTTTTCTTTATTGATTTTTAGAGAGAGAGGAAGTGAGAGGGAGAGAGAGATAGAAACATCAATGAGAGAGAACATCGACTGGCTGGCCCCTGCATGTCCCGCACTGGGGATCAGGCCCACAACCTGGGCACGTGTCCTGACCGGGAATCGAACTGGAGATCTCTTAGAGCATGGGTCGACGTTCAACCACTGAGCCACACCGGCCAGGCTGTTAGAGCAGTTTAACCCACCTTAGAATATGAATGCCCTTCTGAGTGTTTATTTGCGGAGAGGATTTACACATTTCAATGGAAAAGTTCAAAGTTTCAGACCTTTGCCACGAGAAGCATGAAAGCGCCAGGGCACCACAGCTACCCGCGAAGTTAACAGAATGTGCAAACTAAGCCAACGCGCCAGCTGGAAGGGACACAGGCATGTCACCTCTTTACTTTCCACCTGAAAGAGAACAAAACAGGACCTTACTTCTTAGGTCTGTCCCGATTAACTACAAGTGGTGGATCACACAGTCAGCCAAGTACGGTGCTTCAAAGCCGCTCTAAAAGGTCACCGCCTGATTACGCCTGAGCGGGAATAAACTGCACTTGGAACCTGGGGCTGGAGAAAGTTCAAGTCCTGTGCGCTCCTCGGGACTGAGCTGCACACCGAGGCAGCGTGCATCTCAACGGTCAGCTAGTAACTGCACAACGCCTTTCAACATTCACTGCTGGACAAGGACCTGCCAACCCAACACCACAGCAACTACCCACGAGTCCATCTGGACCAATACCTGAGTTGCCGAGCCAGCCAACAGGAAGAGAGTGTGTTCAAAGCGCCCGATGGTTTGGACTCGGAGGCTCTTGCAGCTGAACACCTACACAGAAAGGTCATGTCAGCCCGCTCCTTCACAGCTCTCCGAGGGAGCACAGGCAGTCAGGGCAGCAGTTAACCCTGAGCCTGGTCCAGGCACAGACCTCAGAGATACAATCAAATGTAACCAGAGACACAATCAAATGTAACTAAAGCGAAACAATCAAATGTAACTAAAAAGTAACTTGCTTCCATTTTTACGCAATAGCAAGTTTAGGCAGATGTTTCTGCTGACTTGAGGAAGGTACTTCTGGTTAATAACACTAGTGAATAGGTTCAACTGTGTCCCCAAACAGTAGGTTGAAGTCTTAACCCCAGAACCTGAGAACGTGACCTCTTTCGGAAGGAGGGTTGTTGCAGGTGTAATTAGTTAAGATGAGTTCATAGTGGGTGGGGTGGGACCATAATTCAACAGGACTGGTATCTTTATAAAAAGGGGACATCTGGACACAGGGAGAACACTACGTGGACACACAGATCAGGGTGGTACGTCTACAAGCCAGGGAACACCAAGGACTGACAGCACCCACCAGCAGCAAGGGGTGAGGCCTGGACAGACTCTCCCTCAGAACCTCCAGGGGAACCAGCCCTGAGACACCCAGATCTCAACTTCGGCCTCCAGAACAGACATGAGGACTTCCTATTGCTCACTCCACCTGGTCAGTGGTTCTGTTACAGCAGCCCCAGGAAACAGAGCCAGAATCCAGCTTTAATTTAGAATCCACCTTTAATGGAGCGCATATCCATGCAAACGCCTAGACCCACCATCTGACCAAGAGCAACGGTCTAGGCTGCTCTTGGCCTCGGTGGGTGGGAGCTGGTTCCAGGTGTTACAACAGTGTGAGGCCAGAGCGTCGTGGCGAAGGCTTCTTCTCACCCAGCTACGCTGATGGCTCGGCTCCCGCGGGTGCAGCTGTGGTCCAGGGGGTGTCTGTGCTGGATGCAGAAGTTGCCGCGGCACTGCTCACAAGCCAGCGGCAGCATCTCTTTCTTCTTACATCCCTTTTTCGAGCACCGGTATGTAAATATCTGAGAAAGCCAGAGCTGCTTCAGTATTTCAATCACTTCAATAAGCCCCACAACAAGGCCATTAACATTTAACTAGAAACAGTTCTTTTTTTTTTTTTTTGTACGTGCCCCTAGCGGGAACGGAACCCGGGAGTCTTTGGTCCGCAGGCCGACGCTCCACCGCTGAGCCAAACCAGCCAGGGCTAGAAACAGTTCTTAACTACATGGAACTAAGAGGTCAAGGTTTCATTCAAACATTTTACTATGAAACAATGAATACGAATTAAAGAGACAAAAGTTTTAACAAGTGATAAACATAAAAGCAGTTATTTAGGTGGAGATTCTGTAGGGTGATTAGAGGTGTTCTCAGTAAACAAACAAACAAAACCCCAGGGGAGTGACCTGGAACAGAAAGAGGCCAAGCATGTGACATCATGCACGGTCCCAGAGGGCAGTTGGCTCCAGGGGCTCTGGAGACAGTGGAGGTGTCCCCACTAGGGGAAGGGAGCTGGAATATCTATCTATAGCCCCTACACCCATTAGTTATTGGGTTGGGGGGGTGTAATATAAATTTCCAGGCACTTCCGAGACTGTGAAGGAAAGAATGTCAGTGAAGACGGGTGTCCAGGAGCCTGGGGCAAGCCCTCTGGCAAGGACAGGCAGGTGTGGGCTGCATCAAGTGACCTGAGCGTGTGCGAATAGCGCAGGATGCAGAGTGCCCGGAGGACACTGGATGCCTGCTGCAGGCAGCCGGAGCAAAGTGCTCCAGAACATGGAGGGCACACCCACATGAGGCGGTGGGCAAAGAGGGGAAGAACTTGGGTGAAGGTCTGGGCTGAGCCCAGAGTAAGGGGACCATGCCAACTCGAAGGGGAGGCACGGGGTGGACTGCAGTCTTACAAGAGGCAGGGAGGTTTTTTTAAAAGACCGTCCAGGGGGCTGGGAGGGCAGAGCACGCAGCGTACAGAGAGAGCAGGACAGGCAGATGAGGGCTAGGAAGGGGCTGGAGACAATGACTCACAAAGGGTTTTGTGTGGTGCTACGGCATGTAGATGTTGTTTTCTCCTGTTCGAAGTTGAAAACAGCAAAAGGTAACGGACCTTACATTTGCTGCCTGTAGCTGTAATTGCTATGTAGTTAATGTGGAAAGAAAATTTATGAGGAAAGACAGGAGACCTGTCCAGAGGCCCAGCACCCAGCAAGAATCTAGAAGAAATCCAAGACTCCAAGATGGAGTTCCCAGTCTGGCAGAAGCCCCTGCGTGCCCCTCACCAGATGAAGGTGGACCCACACCAGGAATGTTCCAAGTACGCTTCCAACTCTGGGACAAAGGAGAGATCCTCCAGGCTGTCAGGAGGAAAACTGGTTGGACAAAGGACCCGGAAGACGGCCTGGGAATTCTCTAACAGCAAAGCAAGCGCACAAAGCCATGCCTGCAGGTCCCACAGGAGGAATTCAGAGCAAGGACGCTCTCCCAGGCAGCCAAGCAAACAGAAGCAGAGAGTAAAGACCCTGGAAACCCAGGTCAATTTATCTTCCATCCTCCTTTGCAGGGAGAAAGTGGGGGATGTGCCTCCATCAAAATAAGGGAATAAACCAAGAAAGAAACACGGGATATAGGAGACCAGGGGCCCATTGTAAGGGAGACACAGAAATGGATCCATTGTAAGAGAGAAATGCAAAGGGAATCTCTGGGCCGTGTCCTCAAGGTGGCGGAGGCCTGGAACACCCACCCAGAGCGCGCTACACATCTGCTGGGAGGGTAGGGGTGGGACGAGAACGTGTGGCAGTCAGTGAGGACAGGAGCGCCATGCTCAGCTCGCACTGTAGCAAACAGCCAATGCCCAAACTCGAGATCGACAGCACGCACACGTGGGGAAGATGGAGGTGCCCAGAGAAACCATGCTGGCTGTGAGGCAAAAGCAGCGGCCCCACTCTGCACGCAGAGGGCACCCTCATCAAACACCAGGCTACCGAGCAAGAGCCCTGACCTGCGCACTGTTTCCTCCTCACCCCAGGAGGTGCCTGGGGAGAGTGCGCACTGACACAGCGCTTCTCGGAAACCACATGAACTCATCTTGGAAGAAAAGGTGTGAGGTTCCTGTAAAGAAAGCAAATCCTAACGTAGACCAAATACTCAGAGAATATGTCTGTGTGACTGAAAAACCCACACCACCCACAACACAGACAACACGAGAGCTTTAGTGTGTACACACACCGTCAGGACTGACGTTCAGTTAGGTAACTGGCCCTTTCCCCAAGGAAACCAGCATTCATGGAGCTGACACGGAACTCGTCCTTACCTTCTCTTTCTTCCCAGGCCGGTATTTACAATCTCTGTCAATGTGCTCGCCAACCACCACATCTGGTACCTCTCCCTTCTTTACTGGGATTGGGCTGTTACAAAGCGGGCATACTGGGACCTGAACATCCTAAAAATAATGAACATAAGGGGACATTTCAGATTCAGACAATCAGACCTCACACAAGCAAAAAGGCACGATGGTGCAGAGCACCTCAAAGCAGACAGAGTACAGACACTGACCCCTGACCCTCTGAGAAGAAGGCACTGTTCACTTCCCAGATTAACAGCAAGGCTCCCTAGGGCTTAATCAAGTTGCCTTACATGGAATCTAACGGAATGTAAACATAAGGGACTCTTAACCACCTGTAGAAATGACCCCAAGTCAGTCAGTAAAAGGTAGCCAAGGAAGGAAGCTGGTGACATGGATCCGATGGTCTCAGGACAGAGGTCTGTCTGTCCAGCACTGTCTAGGTGAGAGGTGAGCCTGCTCAAACCGCTCCAGAGTGAAGACGACGGAAGAAAACACTACCTGTAGGTCCTCTAGCTCCCTTCAACTACTAACAGCCTTTCTGATCCTTCTGTGACTTCTACACGCAGGGACTCACTCACCAGTGGACAAGGGAGCACATGGCTAGGCTGGGCTCTCAGGTACCTTATAATCAGCCAAGCCCAACACTGGAAGGGGTGCGCTCTGGAGGGAACAATGCAGCTGAACACTCAGCACCGTCAAGACAACCTCTGAGCCAGGGCAGGAGTGGAGGAAACTTAGCTCAGTGAGAACACTGAGGTGACAACTGGAATCTGGAGAGGTGATGGGTAATCACAGAATCACAGGGACTGCCCTGGCCAGTTTGGCTCAGCGGTTAGAACGTCGGCCCACGGGTCTAGCTATCCGGGTTCGGTTCCCGCTAAGGGCGCATACCTCGGTTGCAGTTTGTCCCCAGCCCCGGCTGGGGTCGTGTGGGTGGCAGCCAGTCGACGTGTCTCTCTCACATTGATGTTTCTCTCTCTCTCTCTCTTCCTCCTTCCCTCCCTCTCACTCTGTCTGAAAATGAATGCAAAAATGTCCTCGGGTGAGGATAAAAAATTAAAAAACAAACAAACACAGGGGCCTATAGTCTGGGGCTGAGCTGGAAAGTCACCCAGGAGTGCTCCTTCAGTTAGCAAGTCTGCCAAACTAAGAAATAAAGCATTAGTAACGGATCTGTCGGCAGATCTCCCTACCTGGGGACAGGGGGAGGTTAAGTCAACAAATAAACCCAGTAGTTAGGCCTAGTCACCAGTCCCTGGTAAACATGAGTGATGTGTGAGTCACCCTCCCCACCCCCATAGTCTGGAGGGTCAGACGCTGGCCAGCACTGATCAAAGCATGTAATGCTAAGTCACTCACACTTCTAACTGCCTGATGAGGAAGCAGCACAGTGCTGATGCAGAGTTCAGGGACATATTCTCGGTGTCACCTGGAAACAAGGTGAATCCAGGCTAGGAGCACCTGCAAAAGTCTTTAACCTTTGGACTTAGGCAGGTCGGTTTCCTTCATGTCATCTTCCAGTCTCTATCATGTACAACCCGGACCATTTACATATGTCATCAGGGTGCAAGTTACCCCGATAAGTAACCATTTTGATAGCTTCCCAGTCAGATTCCACGGCAAGTATTAAACCCTTTCTTGCGCCCCAAGGAAGATATAGCATTGTTCTTCCTTGAATGAAAGGAACTCAACATTGTAACATGTAAAGTAAGCTCTGAATTTTGGATACAACAATCTTGCTCCCCGAGTCCCTGAAAATAAAACCTGTCATCTATGAAGGGCTGCGCTGTCCAGAACTCCCGGATGGTGGCGGTGCTGCGCGTCTGCACCGCCCCCTACAGCCAGCATAGCAGCACTACCGCGGGTGGTCACTGGACACCTGCAACGCAGCCCTGAGAAACTGACGTTTTGTTCCATTTTAAGTAAGTTCTCAGCTACTGCGGGTAGTGTCTATTTTGGACAGCACAGCTTTAGAGAGCGAGAACTAGAAATCTCTTGAACAAAGTATGGTTAGTTACCTTCTTGTATGCAAAGGGACATTTATGTGCAGCATAGGTAAAATGATCTTTACAGAATTCTCGTTCGCATACATCACATTTTAATGGAAGAAAATCTAAAAAAAAAAAACAGTAAAGTGTTTTAAAGACTAGAACAAAAGGTTTATAGAGCATATTAAACACGTATTTACCTACACTAAGTTCTTCATGGCTATCAAATACATCCTTAAAGTATCACTCAGGCCCTGGCCAGTTTGGCTCAGCGGTTAGAGCATTGGCCCGTGGACCAGAGAGTCCCGGGTTCGGCTCCCGCTAATGGCACATATCTCGGTTGCAATTTGTCCCTGGCCCCAGTTGGGGTCATGTGGGTGGCAACCAGTCGATGTGTCTCTCTCATGTTGATGTTTCTCTCTCTCTCTCTTCCTCCCTCTTTCCCTCCAGCTCTATCCGAAGATAAATGCAAAAATGTCCTCGGGTGAGGATAAAAAAAAAAAAGTATCACTCATGAGAAAAAAATCAGGGATCATGAATTTCACAATGCCAGCAACACTGAAGAATCTATAAATCGATCTTTTCAAAGGAGGTCCCATCCCATGTGGTATCACAAGTATGTAAGCAGCACATTTCTATCCACCTGGTCCTGGCAACTAATATAATGACCAATTCTCCCCCTCAAAATAACCAACAAAATATCCATTTTCTACTAATATTCTCTTAAAGGTGCTTACCTAGCTGCTTGCAAGTTTCTTCTGAACAGTGCCTCCCCAAATCAGGGAACTCCATTATGAGAAAGTGTCCAAAACACAGACGGCAGAGTGCTGTGGCACCTACAAGAATTACAACAGTTAGGAGGAAAGCAAGGGCCGCCTGATTTCAGTCACCAGGATTTGTAACTTACAACTAAAGAAAGTAAACAAACATGCTCTGTAGGGAACAGTAAACATCCCAGTCATCATGGGCCCCTGCAGGGACTAAAGCTTCACAAATTCTTTTCTTTCAGCAAAAGGGGGAGGGGGGTGCACAAGTAACAGCTCATTTGGAATCAACCCCACTGAGACACATTGTTTTTCAGTCCTTTCAATTCCCGCTTTATGAAGCTCACCCCAATTCAGGTTTTCACAAAAGCAAAGTCTTACTCATATTGACAGGGCTTCCCATATTCAATTTACACAGCTGCCAGGGAACACTGCAGCCTGAGCGAAGTTTAAGATCACAATTCCTTCTACAGGATACACTTGTTGACATAGACAAAACTCCGTCACCAGGTGCTAAGTTACACTAGTTGACTACACTATCCCAGAGAGATTCAACTCTGTCCCTCGCTGCTCTCTTTAACTCCTTTACACATTGAGTTTTACTTAGAACTGACTCCTTACTGACAACCTGGAGTTGATTAGGAGAAGGTAAGCTGTTAACTCTCTGTGGAAAACAGGTAGACACCTGGTGAAGCTACCGCACTTGAGAGAAAACTGAGGTCCATAGCAGCCTCACAAGGTCCCCTCGGTGATCGGCCCCCACCAAACCTCGGAAAACCTGTCCCTCCCAGAATCCAAGTCCCGGGGCCTTTCCGGACCTTCCCATCCGCTCCCGCGCTCCTGGCAGCATCTCCGCGGCTGCCCCAAGCCTGGAATTCTCTGGCCCCAGGCAACACGCACTGGTCCCCTGGTCTCGGCGCAGGGTCCCCTTCTCGAAAGGGCTTTGGCTACCATCCTCACCACGCCGCACCTAACCCGCGGAGCCTCTGCTCCTCAAGGACCCTGTCCTTTCCCTGCACAGTCGGTTTCCAACTGCACACCCGTCCTTGACTCAGCCGTGCGGAGCAGGGAGCGCCGGCACGACACCCTGTGGGGGCTCCGGCCCCTTGTGGAAGGAACTGGACACCACAGCGGCGGCGTGAGCGCCCCGGGCCTGGGGTCGCTCTGCCACAACGTAACGCGCTATCCGCCCCCACAAGCCGGGACCCGTGCGATTTACGACAGCGTGTGACCCCGGCGCCGCGCTCCAAGACGCCTGCTGCGGTCCCTCTGCGGCCCCTGCGCCCGGCCCGGCCCCAGCCCTCGACCCCGGCCCCGGCCCCGCTGCCCGCCCGGCCCCGCACCTGGCTCTCGTCGGAGGCCCGGGCAGTCGCGGAGGCGAGCCGAAGGTGGCGCACACGGAAAGCTGGGTCGACCTCTCCGTGGTCCGCCGCGAGGAACAAGGCCGAAAGGACGAGGAAAACTGGGCGCCAGCAGCGACCGAGGTCCGCCCGAGCCCGCGGGAGAGCGCCGCGCCGCACAGCTCCGAGGTCCCAGCCATTTATTCGCTGCGGATGCGCCCGAGACCCGCCCAGACCTCCGCGTCCCCGCGCGCCCTGATGACGACACCGCCGGACAGGCCAATCCCTTCCCGCCGCGGCCTAGAGTTCCCGGCGCGTCCCGAAACGTCATCATCAGGCGGGCCAATCCCGCCCCGCCGCGGCCGCGTCAGCCCGCCCACTCTGCGACCCCGCCTTCCATCTCCAACAGCCTGGCAGCTTCTGGAAGCCCAGTCACGGTGAGGCAGCTCCGCGCAGGCGCCCTGGGCCGGGCACGAGGCGCGGGAAAGCTGAGTCACGGTGTGGGTGGAGTCGGGAACCCTGCGAGGGACGGGTCGCGGGGGACGGCGCCCGCGGGTGGCGCGGAGGGGCCTCAGCGAGGTACGGAGCGGCCAGGGCCACGGCCGCAGCGGGAGCGAGGGCCAGTGGGAAAGCCGCCCGCGATGGGAAAGCCGCCCTCCTTCCCCGAAGACGCGGCGTGGTCGCAGATTCCCGTGGAAACTGCAGCAGCTCCGGAAAGGCCTATGTCGGTGTCCCCGAGCCTCCTGCCAGTGCCGGGACCGCGGCGCGGAGAGCCCTGTGTGTCTCCTGGAAAGGCCTGTGTGATGGGGGTTGACTCGGGGACACCGAGCCGGCGACAGCGCCGCGACCCACGCCCGCACCGGCTGTCCGCCCGCCGCAGCCTTCTGGGGCGCAGCCCCGGACGCCCCGGAGCGCCAGCTCGCGGCCCTCTGAAACAGCCAGTGGCCGCCCCAGGCACAAACGTGCGCGAGCCCGGACCCTGTTCAGGGTCTGGCCCAAGCGAGAAGGCCGAGCCGCCTGTTCGCCCTCGGCGGGAACCGTGCCGCCCCGGGTTCCAGCACCCTGCCCGTGGCTGAATGACCGCCGAAGCTCCGCGAGCATTGCTTCTGGAGTGGCAGACCTTAGCAAGTAGGCAGGTGCACAGATGTGGAGCCAAAATAACGAAGATCGGCTGTGTGTGCGCACGCATTTACACACGTGCCATTGGAAAGCATGCTGTACACGTGACATGGTGCCCGGATACGCCCCTGTATATTTCCCACAAGGTGACACTCCTCCATAACAACTCTCCAGCCACCCACGGAGGAAAGCGCTATTCAAACAATATTAAGGTTCAATCCGCAGACCCCATTTGGATTTTGGCAATTGTGTCAACAATGTCTCTTTCTGCCCCAGGATATCATCCACAATCACATGTTTAGTCCTCTCCAAGCTAGGACAGGTCCTCTGTCATTACTGTCCCTGACAGTTTTTCGGTTTTTATTAAAAACCACAGGCTTTGGCCCAGGCTGTGTGACTCATTGAACGTTGTCCCATGGACTGAGAGGTCCCCGTTCAAATCCCATTTTAAAAAGTAGCATTTAGCAACGACCACAGTGGTTCAGGCAGAAGTCATTGGTAGAGGTTAGGGAAGTCAGGCAGATGTTGATGAAGAACAAGATAATGGTGGATCTCAGAACATCTCCCAGCACATGCTGGGGTTGCAGGCCTGATCCCCAGTAGGGGGCGTGCAGGAGGCAGCTCACCTTTGCATTGATACTTCTCTCTCTTCCGCTCTAAAAATCAATAAAAAGACACATAGAGACTTTTCATACATAGAAGAAACCAGGGTTCTTTGGAAAAGACAATGTGGGGAAGACAACGGAAAGCAGCAGGGAAAGAGAAAGACCAAATAGGACATGGATTGACTCCATAAAAGTAGCCACCTGCTGAGTCTCCAGGAGCTGAGCAGGGCTGTTGAGGATAGGACACTGGACATCACTCGTTCACAGGGTCGCCAGGAGTCCAGGTGGACACAATGCCACATAACGAACAAGATGGCTCACTCAGGGTCCATCGATGTTTCGTCAGGACAAGACAGGTCCTGTTTTCTTGGTAGGAATACCACAGAGGTGGAGTGCTCATCAGGGGCACAAAATTGGAACCCATCCTGCCATGGGTGACACTAATCTTGAGTCCCAGTCACATTGACATCTGCTAGGTTTCTCCATTTTTTCATTTGTAAGTTGATTGGTGTTTTGTAGGGAGATGTTCTGAGATTCCACCATTATCTTGTTCTTCATCAACATCTGCCTGACTTCCCTAACCTCTACCAATGACTTCTGCCTGAACCACTGTGGTCGTTGCTAAATGCTACTTTTTAAAATGGCCATCACCTTGCCTTGGCCGGTTTGGTCAACAGTTAGAGCATTGATTCCAGTCAAGGGCACGTAGTTCGGTTGCAGGTTCAATCCCCGGCCCCAGTTGGGGTTGTTAGGGAGGCAGCCAATCGATGTTTCTCTCTCCCTCCCACTCTATCTTAAAATCAATGGAAAATATACTCGGGTGGGCACTTGTCCCACCTGTACTGTTCTTGGTCCCAACCTGGCCAAGAACATACCAAGTTGTGGGAACAAAAGACTATCAACTTAGAATTCTTTGTCTTTTTTCTTTATTGATTTTAGAGAGGGAGGGAAGGAGAGGGAGAGAGATAGAAACATTGATGAGAGAGAACATCAACTGGCCACCTCCCACATGCCCCCCACTGGGGATCAGGCCCACAAACTGGGCATGTGCCCTGACCCAGAATCAAACCGGCGACCTCTTGGTGCATGGGTCGACACTCAACCACTGAGCCACACCGACTGGGCTCAAGTTAGAATTCTTAAATGCAACTTCTTGCCATTAACTAAACATCTGCGTTCATACAAAGAGAGGTGCCACCCAGCATAAGTTAGGAGGCCACCATCCACCTGAGTTTCTTGCCACACCAAGAGTAAGGGCTTCCTTGGATGTCCTCTGAGAACTGCCTCGGGTTGGCAGGGAGGAAGGACATTGTAGTACTCGTGACTCCACAGGGAAAGTGAGGCAGGCCTCAGAGCCTTCGTTGGCAAGCCTCCAGAAGTCTACTTGAGAGGAAGAGGCCATGGCGTGTGTCAGTAACACACTGAGTCCCTGTCAAGGGACCACAGCATTCTTCACTAATAGGTCACTTTTATGATCCTTATTTTACACAGGAGGAAACTGAGGCACAGAGGTGTTAAGGAACATGCCCACGAGGAGCATCAAACCCAGGGTGCTGAGCCCACCCTCTTAACTCTTCCTCTGCTGGCCAGGGGTGTGGGTGGAGAGGCAGACAGGGACCAGATTGCGCAGGACCTGGGAGGTAATGAAAAGACTTTGGACTTTATAGAGTACAAAAGGGTATTGTTGAAATGTTTTAAGCATGACTTTGAGGGTGGGCAGAAAACAAAATTCATGTTCTATATATACTTTACATAGCTGTACAAAAAATAACTTTCTGCGTTTTCTAAATGTCAACTCAGCTTCCCTTTGTAGCCCTCAGACTGCCACAGGCAGACAGCTTGCTCTGTCCCATTACGGCGTGTCCGGTCTGCTCCGGTGTTTCTGTTTCTCGTGAAGCCCAGTTCATCTCGTGACTGCGGTGACCATCTAGCTCACATCCCAGTCACTTCAGGCCTCATCCTACAGCTCCTCCTTGGCTTCAGTGGCGTCTGGGTTAGGGAAGCGAGGGTGCGAGCTCCTCCCTGGCCTCCGCGGGGCCTGAGACCGGCCCACCGCCTTTGGTCCGTGCTAGCATTTACAGCTGGCGCTGTGCTTTCTTTTTTTAAATTCTCACCCAAGATACTTTTTCCATTGATTTTTTTCAGATAGAGTGGAGGGAGGAAGGGAGAAAGAGAGAGAGAAACATCAATGTGAGAGAGACGCATCGATTGGTTGCCTCCCACACGACCCCGACCAGGGCCAGGGATCGAACCTGCAGCCAAAGTACATGCCCTTGACCAGGAATCAAGCCTGTGACTCCTTGGTCTGCTAGCTGACGCTCCAGCCACTAAGCCAAACCTGCCAGGGCTGGTGCTGTGTGTTCCTTTTTTTGTTTTTATCCTCACTGGAGGACATTTTTGCATTTATCTTGAGACAGAGCGGAAGGGAGAAAGGGAGGAATAGAGAGAGAGAGAAACATTGATGTGAGAGAGACACATGGAGTGGTCACCATTCACACGACCCCAACCAGGGCTTGGGACAAACTGCAACCGAGGTACATGCCCTTAGCGGGAACCAAACCCAGGCCTCTCTGGTTCGCAGGCCGACGCTCTAACCGCTGAGCCAAACTGGCCAGGGCTGGTGCTGTGCTTTCCATCATGGCCTCTGACTGTGAGCTCATTGCATGTGGTGTAAGCCTGTCCCTACCCCAGGTTACAGGCTTGGGGTGACCCTCTCAGCCTTCCATGCCAGGACCCTTGGGGAGTGGGGGGTCTCCTAGAGCTTGTGTGTAGGGAGTGTGGCTCTAGAGGCGTCGCCTCAGGTCCCTCCCTACCTGAGCACACCCCAGGTGTCTGCACTGTTCCAGCGTTGGCACAGAGAAGCCTTGTACCTCTCCTGGAGGTGCAGGCAGGAAACCAGGCACGGACCCCTTGCTTTCAGGTCGTCCCTCCACTCATCTGAGGTGTCTGTCACCTCAAGTCCTACCTGAGGGTTGTAGGGTGAGCATCAACCCTTTCTCAGGGACCCACGCATCCTCATAACCCAGGCGCCTTCCCTTTGAAAGCTCTTCAAACTCCTCCCAGCCCTGGCAGTAATTTTGTCTTTATGTCGAAGGAAATTTCTCTCCCGTCATATCCTTGGGTTTCTTGCTCTGGGGTGAATCTCCCCAGCTTTAGCTCGTGGTTCTCCTTGCTCTCTCCTGAAGCTTTGCTTTGGGACTATGGCTTGCTGTGAGCAATGAAAAGTTTAGGTTTAAAACTCAAAACTAAGCGACGACTTCTTGGGTCTAGCCCTCTGCTCTCCCCCGCGCAGCTGAGTGCCACTCCATAAGCTCGTCTGGGTGGTGGAAGCCGGCTCGTTACGGAGAGCGGGAGGCACGCTGAGGCGGTGCCCGCCATGCATGCCCTGACGTTGGCTCAGCTGCAGGACGCGGAGGGCGGAGGGCGGCGAGGCCGGAGCAGGCGTGGGGAGCAGGTGAGAGGCTGTCACAGCTGTCTAGGCAGGACGTATGGAGAAGGTTCAGAGAGGGGCTGAGATCGTGTTAGGAGAGTCCTGAGCTGGTGAGGGTGCAGGTGTGGAGGACGTGGGAAGAAAGGAATAGATTCAGGAAACAGTCGGAAGGAAGAGGAGTCGGTGGAACATCTTAGCTGAACGGGCGAAGGACGGAGAACAGGTTCGCGAAGTTTTGAGTCTGAGAAGCAGAACTGGCAGGAGGTTACCGAGGGAAGCGGTTTGGAGGTAAGTCTGTTTGGGGTCATGTTGAGTTTGGAGAAGTTGTAGGAATAGAGGAAACACAAAACTTGAATTGGAATCCTATTTAAATCCAAGACAATGGATAATGTCTCCAAAAGAGAGTAGGAAATGGCCAGAGGGAGGCCGAGTGGCCGCTGCAGAGGCAGTGGGAGGAGGACGGGGCAGAAAAGGAGTGTTCAGCGAGGTGGGAGAGGGTGCGGGGGCAGCGCAGGGACAGGCGGGCCCTGGAGATCGCAGAGTGTTGGGCTGGGAGGAGAGTGTGACTCTGGGAAAGTAGTTTCCTGGTGCAGCGCTCGGGGCCGGCTGGGTTACGCTGTGTAACAGACAGCCCAGCGTCAGCGTGCTTGACAACCACAGAGGTTTGCGTCTTGCCCACACTTCCCGTCCATGATGTGTGCACAAGCTCTACTCCCTGGCGCCCCCGCAGGAGACCGGGATGACAGCAGTCACCGCTGGAAGCCTTGCTAGTTGCTTTGGCAGAAGGAAAAAGCCGGCCCTGGGCCTCACACCTGCTGCCTGTGTGTCTCACAGCTCATTGGCCACAGCCAGCCCTGCGCCAACCACCGGGGCCGGAAGGACAGCCCCACAGGTGCGGGGAAGGCAGAGGACGGGAATAGGGCCAAAGAGGAAAAATGACGCCAGGCAGGGTAGTGACATCGTTCTTGGTGTTCAACCATTAGCCCCCGAGGATGAGGACTGCGCCCTTAGACCTGGGTGGGTGATGCCACGCACCTCATCATGTGGAGTGGGCTCCTGCGGTGGCGAACTAGAGAGGGTTGCCCAGTTGACATGACTCGATCACAGGACTCCCAGGGAAGTGTCCCAGACAGCCTGACCGGGAAGGAGTGTGTCTCTTTAAATTCTGAGTGGCTGCCCAGCCGGTGTGGCTCAGTGGTTGAGCGTCAACCCTGCACCAAGAGGTCATGGGTTCCATTCCTGGTCAGGGCACATGCCCAGGTTGTGGGCCCGATCCCCAATGGGGGGCATGCAGGAGGTGGCGGATTGATGTTCTCTCTCATCGATGTTTCTCTCTCTCTCCCTCTCCCTTCCTCTCTCTCTAAAATCAGTAAAGAAAAACAAAAAGAAAACAATTTTTTAAATACACTCTGAGTGGCCACACATCCGTCTGCCTGTTACAGCCTCATAGTGAAGGTCACGGCCATACACTTGTCAGGCCAGCTTCCTACAGGGAGGTGTGCAGGGAGCACTGGTGCCCTGAGGAGCAGAGGCCGCTGGGGGGACGCGAGCCCCGGCCCAGGGCAGTGGGAGCACTCGCCTCTAAGGGTTCTCCAGGTCTCTGCCGCAGGCGCTGGCGTTGTGGCCTGAGAGGCACAGAGGGAGACGGGACACCTGGAGCAGGAACTGCCGCAGAGATCAAAGCTGTGTCCCTGGACGTGTGACGCAGAGCGTGAATATTTATTTCCTAGGCACCAAGTCAGCTAGACAGAGTTTAATCCTGGAAAGTGATCTGAGATGAATGAGGGGAGATGAAGCATGTGATCTGCCCACGACACACTTGAGTCAGCCAGAGCCGGGGACACAAAGGAGCCAGCTTGGGTGCCTGGTGACAGGCGGCCGCTGAAGGGCAGAGATGGCCTCACATTTCCTCTGTTCGTCTCTTCACTGATGACGTGACGTCACCAAGCACAGGGAGCCCTTCACAGGGTCTGGGGCACACGACTCGCTTACTCCATCCTTTGATCGTAGACGAGCATGAGGGCTTGTGTTTCAATATCCTCCTAAATGTTGTCAGAGAACACAACCTTGAAGGGCCCTTTGCTCAGTGCTGCTCCTTGGGAATTGTCCGAGTGAAGTTTCATATCCGACTGGAAATGTAAACACAAAGTTAGGAAAGGAGATGAGACTGCTTTGAGAATGTGCTGAGAACACCCACCCTCATAAGGACTTTCTAAACTCCGTTACGCTGAGCAACCAGGCTGTCCTTGACTCCTCTAACCGAGGGCATGACGTTCTGGCCCTGTGTCGCTCATTCACTGACGTGACGTAGACCCAGACGCTCCTCTTCGCATGGGGAGGAGTCTCTGCCCGGTGGGCGGTCAAAGTGAGAAGCTTCTAGAAAAGATGCTCTAGCCTGTGACATGGACTGCATGTGTCCCTGGAGCTGGCGGCCGTGGAAGAGGAGCAGGGGCCTGGGGCCAGGCTCGGCGAACGTGCATCCGTGCAAGACCGGCTTTACTGACGCTTGCTTCTTAGTTTTCAGAAACGTTAGCTGTCGGGGAAGCTGGGGGAGGGACACGAGGTCCTCTGAGCAGCGTGCACAGCTCTCTGTCAGTCTGAAATGATCTCAATACCAGTGTGGGGTATCCACGGTGTGCCAGGTGAGGCTGGCTGTGTCTCTGCATCCGGCCTGGTGGAACGCCCTTTTCCCTCCATGGGAGCTGAGGTTGCGCCTCGCTCCACTTCCCTCAGAATCGCGGGCTGAGACACGAAGGCAGCCTGTGAGCTCTGTACATTACCCTGGAATGGAGACATTTAGCAACTTTTGTAACTACAGCTGAACCGTCTTCATTCACAGGGGACCCGCCATCCAGGAGACGGTCCTTCACGGCATCAGACGGTCTGAGGCGGAAGGAGGCACAGACGTGGGAAGGTAGGAGAGCGCTTCGTTTCGAATTTAATTCATGTTGTGCTAGTTGGGAGTGTCAATGAAAAGTTTTATAAAAGTTTATTTGAGCCAAATTGTTGAGGACGTGCCTGGAAGCAAGGTCTCAGGGGATTGAGAAAACGCTCCTGAGACGGTAGTTCTGCCGCTTCTGTCGTGTGCTTGGAGTCACAGGAGAGCCCGTGAGGAGGGCGCCTGAGATCCGGGGCTGACAGGTGAAGGGGCCAGGAGAAAGCCAAGTGGAAGACCCTCGAGGACTGGATGGAAAGTGAAACGCAGACACACTTCTCTTACACTGATGGGCAGAGGGTGCTAACAGCTAGCGCTCGCGGCACAGAGTGGTGTGTGGGCAGCGAGGTAACAGTGAGGGGTTCTGTGCCTCTGCTCTGGTGCCAGTGGTTGTGCCTTTGAGGGTGGAGAACAAATTACTCTGACATGTAGAAGGTGTGTCACCCTAGAGGCATAAGAACAGTGGACAGGCCTCGCTTAGGGTAAGGACTCAGCCGTGCTCAGGAAGCTACAGGCCGGGGCTGCGACTACCTGCCCGGGTGGGAATTTGTGACCAGACCATCCCGTGTGGTTACGTTTGGTCACGGCATTTGTAAGGCCTGCCGTGTGGGCCCCCCGAGCTGGTCAGGTTTAGCATGGGCCCCCTTTCCTTTCACAGGAGAGAGAGGAAAGTTGCTCTGAATCGACGTGGGGACCCATGTGGCCACTCACTGTGTCTGTCCGAGGTGGGCAGTTCATCTTGCTTTGGCTTAGAAAGCTATGTGCCCTTTCCAAGGAGCAACGGTTATACTCAATCCATGTCATTGATGGTATTCCCACATCAGAAATGTTGTTACTGATTTTAAAATGCTGTTCTGACCTGAGCGCCGCCACTCACTGCCCAGGAGGCCCAGTCTTGCTGCCGCTGAGACCTCGGTTCAGCTTGGAATCACAACAGTGCAAAGTCACCGGTTTGTGTTCAGTGCCGTGTTGGTTCCGGAGTGGGTTTTGAATAAGTAATCATCGTCCTGATTTCCCAGTGACTCGATGTTCCCAGCCAGGCCCCTCTGCTACCCACTCGAGACTCTGCATTAAACATTCAAGCCCGCGCCCTGGCGGCTCGTTTGGAGGCAGCAGTGTTTGTGGAAAGGCTCCTGCTGGCGGGCGCTGGGTGTTCATCACTGTAATCCGGGCACAGCGGCCAGGACTGCAACATTGTTTCCTTCCCCACAAATACTGTTTGAAATGGAGAGGGAAACACTTTCCCAGGGCTCCTCTTGGGCAGGACTCGCTCCCCCACACGCTTCCCCGAGGCCTCGCTCGTTGTCCAAGTCATTCATCCGGACTCGGTTCCTCTTAACCAGGAACCATCCCGTCCTTTGTGCTGACAGGGAAGCCCCACAGGCCATTCCAACAGCACTCTGTTAGATCTAGAGTTCTGCCTGAAGGGAAAGGAGACACGAAGGGGTGAATGAGGAGGGTGAGGAGGCAGATGGGAGCCTCCTAGGCAGCAGCCCTGTCAGCCCTCAGGGCCCCGGCGCACCAGCACCCCCCTGGATCCTTCTGGAAAGGCCTCCTGTGTCCTTTGCTGCCAGCAACTGAGACTATGAAACAGACACAAATCACAGTGATCAAGTACCTGGCCCTGCCCACAGGCCCGGGTCAGGGCAGCCAGGGGACCCGCCCAGCAGGGTCAGGGCAGCAAGGGGACCCGCCCAGCAGGGTCAGGGCAGCCAGGGGACCCGCCCAGCAGGGTCAGGGCAGCCAGGGACCCACCCAGCAGGGTCAGGGCAGCAAGGGGACCCGCCCAGCAGGGTCAGGGCGGCCAGGGGACCCGCCCAGCAGGGTCAGGGCGGCCAGGGGACCCGCCCAGCAGGGTCAGGGCGGCCAGGGGACCCGCCCAGCAGGGTCAGGGCGGCCAGGGACCCGCCCAGCAGGGTCAGGGCGGCCAGGGGACCCGCCCAGCAGGGTCAGGGCGGCCAGGGGACCCGCCCAGCAGGGTCAGGGCGGCCAGGGGACCCGCCCAGCAGGGTCAGGGCGGCCAGGGGACCCGCCCAGCAGGGTCAGGGCGGCCAGGGACCCGCCCAGCAGGGTCAGGGCGGCCAGGGGACCCGCCCAGCAGGGTCAGGGCGGCCAGGGGACCCGCCCAGCAGGGTCAGGGCGGCCAGGGGACCCGCCCAGCAGGGTCAGGGCGGCCAGGGGACCCGCCCAGCAGGGTCAGGGCGGCCAGGGACCCGCCCAGCAGGGTCAGGGCGGCCAGGGGACCCGCCCAGCAGGGTCAGGGCGGCCAGGGGACCCGCCCAGCAGGGTCAGGGCGGCCAGGGGACCCGCCCAGCAGGGTCAGGGCGGCCAGGGACCCGCCCAGCAGGGTCAGGGCAGCCAGGGGACCCGCCCAGCAGGGTCAGGGCAGCAAGGGGACCCGCCCAGCAGGGTCAGGGCAGCAAGGGGACCCGCCCAGCAGGGTCAGGGCAGCAAGGGGACCCGCCCAGCAGGGTCAGGGCAGCAAGGGGACCCACCCAGCAGGGTCAGGGCGGCCAGGGGACCCACCCAGGACCCGCCCAGCAGGAGAGTTTGGGTGGGCGAGGCTCCCCCCACTCACTCGGGCTGTCCTGAGGGGACAGCTTCCAGGCTCCCGGCCAGCTCCTGCCAGGAGTCCCACAGCTTGTGCCTGGACTCGGGTTGAGGGTGCGAGGCAGTGTTGGCTGGGGAGACCTCTGCCATGTCCCTGACTCTTTGGGGTGCACCTGGACAGCCCACAGAGCCAGCAGGGGGATGCGGTTTCCTGAGTCCTCTGACAAGGGCAGGGCACCGAGTCACTGCTGCCGTGGAGTTGGAGCAAACCAGAGAGGGCTGGGTTTGGTCCCCGCACGCACACCACGCTGATAGACTCAGGCGTTTGGAATCGGGTCCTGGAATGACCTGAGTTTGAGCCGAAGAGGAAGTTGGGGACCAGGGGCAGGAGCCCCTCACGCGGTCCACACCACCTCCTGGGTTCCCCTAGTGGGCCGTGGGCCACCCTCGGATTCCCAGTTCTCTTCAGGCCTTTGGTGCTCCCTGGAGGGCAGGAGAGGCCTTCGAAAGCTCAGAGCAGTGAGCGGAGAGCGTGGAGCGAGGTGGCGCTGTGAGCGTGGCCTCAGACGGGCGGCTGTCACCCTGCAGGGCCACCCTGAGGGCTTCCCCGCTGCCAAAGCCTTTCTGGCGTAAGATGGTGCTTGCAGCCCTGCCGTGGGTGCTGGGGGCTGGCAGTGGGAGATTCGGTCCCTGGGGCGCACACAGTGACACACTGCCCTCAGCTGCCCAACAGCCTTCCTGCCGCCTGCTCTGCCCTGGCTCTGGAACTTGGAGCCTAACCGCCGCCTTCCTGAGGACAGCGAGCGCTGCCAGCGGCCTCGGGCCCCTCGGCGGGGTCACATCGTTGTCTCTGACTCAGCCGTCCCAGTGCCCCCGTAGCTCGCCCAGGCACACCTGAAAACCGCCGAGACTGACCGGGCCGAAGGGCCAGGGCACAAAGAACCAAGGCAGCAGGCTCCTAGGAAGCGTGAGCAGACCCCGCAAGAGGATGGAGGAGGGTAAAACCTGGAGGGTAAAACCGGAAGCGAGCGCTGTGCGCCCACCAGGCTCCATGGGGAACTCAGCTGCCGCCAGTCTTCCCACCCGTCAGCCAGGGCGAGGGAGGAGGCGCCCCGTGCCGTGCGGGCAGGGCACCGAAGTGGGGTGTCTGCTCCCGGGCCGCTCCTCTCCATGTTGCCTGATACTGTCCTTCAGGGTAAAGGTATAAAACACATTTAAGGTTCTTTACCTTCCTCCCGCAATAGTAATTGGCCGTTACTCCGCTCCCGAGGGCGCTGTAAATAAGGCGCATTCAAGGAGACCAAGTCGCCGTCATTAGGAAGCACCGGCTTTGGCGGCACTGAACTGGCGTCAGCTAGTAGACATGACCGCGTGCCCTCAGTACACACCCCACTCTGCACCCTAACTGTCGCCACACAGTGGAGAGGCCGGTGATGCATGTGTTTCTGCGCACTCAAAGGGGTGATTCCGACAGGCCACCGGCGCGCCCCTGACGTCGTCTGCTCTCTCCGCAAGGCTGCTCCGGGTCCAGAGGCTGCCACGTGGCCCTTTACCCTGGGACAGCTCCCTGCACGCAAAAGAACCAGCGAGGTTCTTCCAGGGCCCAGGTACGCCCCCTCCAATGACATATTTGGGAAATGACTACTGGCTGGGACCAGATGACCCCCTGGGCACGATGAGGCTCTGATCTCCAAGTATTCATGTCAACCTGACACTTACCTTTCAGCTGGTGTGGGCCGTCCATCTCTCCAGACCGCCAAGAACCGTCCTGGAAGCAAAGTAGCACCATCTGCCACGGTGTCAAGTCCTGTGTCCTGGGAACGTGTGTCCATGTTGATAAACCTCCCTCGCTCGCCTGATGTTCTGCCCTTACCCAGCATCTCCTGGTGGCACGCCCTGGCTAACCCTGCAGCAGCTTCAGGGTATGGCCTCCTCCCCTTGCCTGGCCCAGCTCCACTTATTAGCCGAAGGCGGGGAAAAAAGGTGGGACAGCTGGCCTCTAGCAGGGTGAGTGGACCGCCACAAGCCCAGGCACCCAAGGGACCAGGTTCAAAGGCTTTTGAGTGCATCAACCTCACTGTTTTAATCCTGAGTTTTGGGGTCCCACTCCTTCTAGTTGGGGCCCAGACCTTGGCGTCCGAGACTTGCTGGGGTTGGGAATCCAGAGACGCCCAGGGGTGTTCGCCCTTCCCCGCAAGTGGGTCATGAACCTCAGCCTCGCCCCACCTTCCTCCAGGGCAGCAATAGCAGCCGGCAGCCGCCCCAGCACAGTGTGCTTGTGCTGATAGCGCCCCACCTCCGCAGGCCCAGAGCATGGCGCAGCTGACGAATTCGCACCCATCCCAGTTTACACTGTGAAAGTTCTTTTCTTTAAAAAAAATTTTTTTTATTGGTTTTTAGAGAGAGAGGAAGGGCGAGATAGAAACATGGATGAGAGAGAACATCGATTGGCCACCTCCTGCATGCCCCCCACTGGGGATCGGGCCCACAACCTGGGCATGTGCTCTGACCAGGAATTAAACCAGCAACCTCTTGGTGCATGGGTCGACGCTCAATCACTGAGCCACACTGGCCAGGCTGTGAAAGTTCTTTTCAATCAACAGGTTTCATTTTCTGAAACAGTTTCAGGTTTGCAGACCCTGTCCCCACTCTCCTCCCACAATTGCCCGCTGTTTGCCACCTGGCAGTACTGTGATACATTTGTTACAACTGATGAACCGATATTGATACATATGATTCCCTACAACCCACAGTTGATACTGAAGTTCTCTCTTTGTGTTGTCCAGTTCTATGTTTGTGACAAATGTATGATGTCAGAGTGGTTTCACTGCCCTGAAACCCCTGGGGCTTCACCTCATCATCCATCTCCCTGCCCCTAACCCCAGGAAACCACGGACCTGTCACTGTCCCCACAGTTTTGCCTGTTCCAGAATGTCACAGAGTTGGAATCATCTGCATGCAGCCTTGTGAGACTGGCTGCTTTCACTGAGTCATACGTGTTTACGGTTCCTCCGTGTCCTGTCAGCTGGTTTCTGCTTACCCCTGCCGTCTGGATGGACCGCTCTTTGTTTCCCCACCCTTGCTGAAGGGCATCTGGGAGCTTCCCTGTCTTGGCAGTTGTGAATGCAGTTAGTGTAAACACCCATGTGCAGGTTCTGGTGTGGACATATACTTTCCATCCCGCTGGCTGAATACTTAGGAGGACAATTGCTGGACCCTGGCTGCGTGTCACATGGCGCGCTGCGTGTCCATGGCGCGCTGCGTGTTACATGGCGCGCTGCGTGTTACATGGCGCGCTGCGTGTACATGGCGCACTTGCAGAGCAGGTACGTTTAGCTCTGTGGGAAATGCAGACTATCCTCACCAGCCATGAAGGGAGCGCCTGTTGCTCTGTGGCTTCACCAGCAGTTTTTCATTTTAATAAAGTCTGACTGTCAATGTTTTCTTTCACACATCATGTTTCTGGAATCTTATTTATTTATTTATTTATTTATTTATTTATTTATTTGTTGTTTTTGTTAATCCTCACCTGAGGATATTTTTCCATTAATTTTTAGTGGAAGGGAGGGAGGGAGAGAGAGAGAGAGAGAGAGAGAAATGTTGATGTGAGAGAGACACACCGATTGGTTGCATCCCATGGTTCAAACCTGCAGCTAGGCACGTGCCCTTAACTGGAATCAAACCCGTGGCCCTTTGCTCTGTGGGCCGACGTTCTAACCGCTGAGCCAAACTGGTCAGGGCTTTGGAATCATATTTAAAAATGCATTGCCAAACCCAAGGTCACCTAGATGTTCTCTTATGTTATCCTCTAAGAGTTTTATTGCTTTGCATTTTACAATTAGGTGACTTAAGTCATGATCCATTTTGTGTTAATTTTTGTAAAAGATGTAAAGTGTATTTAGATTCGTGTGTGTGTGGCTGCCCAGTTGCTCCATCACCGTTTGTTGGAAAAACGATTGTTCCTCGACTGAGTTGCCTTTGTCCCTTTATCAAAGATCAGTTGGTTACATTTGTGTGGGTCTGTTTCTGGGCTCTCTGTTCTGTTCTGTTGATCTGTTTGTCGTTTTTTGTTTTGTTTTTTTTTTTTTTGCTAATACCTTGCTGCCATGATTCCTGTAGCTTTTTATTTTTTATTTTTCTTTATTGAATTTTAGAGAGGAAGGGAGAGGGAGAGAGCGATAGAAACATCGATAAGAGAACATCGATTGGCCACCTCCTGCATGCCCCCCACTGGGGATTTGGCCCACAACCTGGGCATGTTCCCTGACCGGGAACTGAACCGGCGACCTCCTGGTGCATGGGTCCACGCTCAACCACTGAGCCACACCGGCTGGGCATGATTCCTGTGGCTGTACAGTGAGTCCTCACGTCAGAGAACACGCATCAGGGACGATCAGAGCTCAGCCTCCAGCCCGCAGGGACGGCCCTCCGTATCTGCCTCCCTCAGCTGGCAGGGGACCAGCTCAGAGGGCCAGTTTCAGCGTTTACTCCTTAGACTCACTCTCGTGCCAACTGCCGTTCCTGGAAATACTCTGAGATGGAGAGCTGGGTGCAGGGGCTTGTTGGGGTCTGCTCACGAACAGCAGCTGTGAGGACGGAGGGGCGCTGGAGGGCAGAGGTGAGGCGGACGCACCGTGTGGTGGCAGCAGAGCGCTCTCAGTTCTGGAGCTGGGAGCCCCTCACCGTCCCCAGTGAGGCCAAGGGGCTGGGCCATGGGGGCCTCATCCGCTCGTCACTCCACGCGGCTCCCTCAAGGAGGAGCATGCCCCTGAGTGAGGAGGATCCCTCCAGCCCAGGCAGTGCCCGTGGAGAGGGTGCAGCTGGGGTTCTGGGCAGTGCACTGTGGCCTCCCCACACTGCCCTTCTGCCCTTCGCAGGAACATCGCTCATCTCCATTTGCAGGTGAGGGCCGAGGTCCCAGGGTGTGCCCGGGCCACCTCGCTGTCAAAGACTGTTTAAGCTAATAACAACCCAGAGGCCTCGCTCTATCCACGCAGACAGTGGAGGCATTTAAATTAACCTATACTTAAAAATATTAACCCCGCACTTGGGATAGGAATCTGGCTTCTTGTTCAAAGAGAGAATTGTGGCGGGGTGGGGTGGGGGGTAGAGGAGTTACCTGCAGGCTTTCCGTGGCTGAGCTGGCCTCAGGACCTCCGGATGTAAGAATACCTCCTCGCGGTGTTGCAGCCAGACTTGGTCATATTGTCAACAGTCACTTTGCCGGGAAAGGGTTAGAACTGCTTAGTCAAGCAAGGACAAAGGCTGGGGGATGAACTGCTCAGCTGTCAGTATTAATAGAAGCAAGGATTAGAAATTAGTTGGTGGCTTAACGGGTATTTTTAGAACTCCACTTGAAAGGGATGAGGATTCTAAAAGCAGGAAAGTGGTAAATGCTCTATAAGTCAGCAAAGGGTCACAGTTAGCTTCATGTTCTTTGCGAAGAAACTATTACAAATTATGTGGGAGGGTTTAGCTGTGAAATTGTTTGGGACGCGGAATCTTGCTGAGACGGGCCTGAGAGCCGAGTGGGGGGCTGCGGAAGGTGCTCTCTCTGCAGCAGACACCGAGGATGCTTTGTGTGGCCTCCATCTGTGCGGGATTTGATAACGCTCTGCATAAAGATGTGCTCTGCAGGTAGGCGCGGAGAGATGCGGGAAGGAAGGATGCGCCCTCGGATGGCCTCCAGGCCACGCGTGCAGGAGCCCGCCCGGAGGGCCTTGGCTGTTGGCTGTGTTGTGTGCCTGGACAGATGGGTGACTCTTGTCTCACCAATACCCCTGACACAGGAAGTCTGTGCAGTGAGGAATGACTCCTCCATGTTGCTAAAATGACTCTTCTCACCCTTCCTTTTAACTGGAAAGAGCAAGGACTCCTTCCCATGTAGGATAACCAGCTTCGCAAAGTCCTTGTTGGAGCCTTAGTGCAAGGATCAGATCCTTTGGAGAGACATGTGGTGAATGTCCCCTGGGTGTAAGGAGGCAGGACTGTGGTCCTGTGGGCAAATGGGGACGGCCACTAGGGACCTGGGCTCTCAGGAGGTGGGACACTCAGCAGGTGGTCAGGAGTCCCTAAGTCAGGGCACCTGGGCAGTGCTGCCAAGGAGACAGGAGTGGTGGGCGGTGCTCTGACCTGCAAGTCCAGTGCCTGAGGTTCCTGTGACGGGAACAGGGGGCCCAGGAGCAGATCCAGATCCCCAAGTGAGCATGCCCAGATGGCCCAGCCGTCAGGATAGAGAGCCACGGGAGAAATGCATATCAACCAGTGAACCACGATGGGGAACGAGACCAGAAGGCCCCCTTCGCAATGTCCTTGTAGCATCAGACTGGAAGTGCCAGCTGAAGCAACAAGGCAGGAAAAGGAACACAAAGCATACGGTTTGAAAAGGAAGACATAAAACTGTCTTCATTAGCAGATGACGGGGTTGTAGAAATCCCCCAAGAAGCAAAAAAAAAAAAAAAAAGACTCCTGAAACGAATATGCAATTATAGCGAGGTTGAAGGACACAGGGTTAATATACAAGTGCTCATTGCTTTTCTATATACCAGCAACGAGTAACAAACATGTGAGCTTCAAAGCGCAACACCGGTTACAAAGTGAACCACGCAGCCGAACCTGGAGCCCCCACCGGGAGCCTCTGCATTCGCTCTGCCGACAAGACTTTTCTCCCAGCTGTCCACATGGTTCACGCCTTCACGCCTTCAACTCTTCTCTCAAAAAGCTAGAAGACGGAGGTGCAGGAAGCACCAAGGGCCTGTCTCCTCACCTGGACAACCGCTGCCCTGGCAGGGTCTGCCTGGCGTGACTGTTCTGGAGTCTATTGAAGTCTTGCAGCTTAGACAGGAAACTGAAGTTAATTCTGCTCAGCTTCCACTCTCCGCACAGGGGCAGCTCCCCACCCTCACCCCAGCCCAGCGGCAGGTGCCTGTGTGTGGGTGTCTGGAGCAGCCGGCACGCAGCTCAGGGGAGCCAGGGCGGGTGCTCACAGAGCATCGAAGGTCTGTCCTCTGACTGCTAGCTGCTGCTTCTGATCCCAGAGGTGCATGGGGGGGGGGGGAAGTAGCCGCTGTCCTTGCCCCTCCCCTCTTATTGCAGCCCCTTCTGCTCCAGCTGACATGACTTCCAGGGGGTTTAAAGGGCTGGCATACCACTCCCCTTTAATTTTTTATCTTTTTATACTTTTGGGAAGCCAGGCATTAAAGACTAGGACATTTAATGCCCAGCCAGTGTGGCTCCATGGTTGAGCATCGTCCCATGCATCAAAAGGTCGCCGGTTTGATTCCTGGTCAGGGCACATGTCCAGGTTGTGGGCCTGATCCCCAGTGGGGCATGCAGGAGGTGGCCAATCGATGTTCTCTCTCATCGATGCTTCTGTCTCTCTCCCCCTCTCCCTTCCTCTCTCTCTAAAATCAATAAAGAAAAGAAAAAAAAGACTAGGACATTTAAAAGCAACTTCATATATGGGGGAGAATGAGAAAATGAGCGTGCAAGCCCAGGGCAAGGCACAGGCTCAGGAAAGACCTGAGAAGACCTTAAATTTATACCCCAGGCTTCTCCTTGGCACAGAGACAGGCTACAACAATTAAAATAATAATAATAATAATAATAATAATAATAACAAAAAAATAGCAAACTGTGGGGAAGGGGAAGAATCTAACTCCCAGAATTACCACATTACTAGATTCAAATGTCCAGTTTTCAACATCAAAAAATCACAAAACATATAAAGTAACAGGAAAATATGGTCTCTTCTAAGGAAAAAAAAAAATCGACAGAAACTGTCCCTAAAATAGACCTTGTGAAAGATTTACTAGACGAAGACTTTAAAGCAACCTTAAAGATGCTCAAAGAACTAAAGGAAGGTGTTGAAAGGGTCCAGAAAATGATGTATGAACAAAATGGAAATATCAAGAAAGAGATAGAAAGCCTAAAAAGAAACAAACAGAAATTCTGGACCAGAAACGCACCGTAACTGAAAGGAGAAATTCACTGGAGGGGTTCACAGGCGGGTTTGATCAGGCAGAAGAATCAAGCAAACTGAGGATCAGGAAGTGAAAAGACTGGAGAGCCGGCAGAGCCTGAGGGGCCCGTGGGGGGCCCCAGCAAGCACACCAGCATATGATTATGGGAGTCCCAGGAGGAGACGAGAAAGAGAAAGGACAATATTTGAAGGAATAATAGCTGGAAACTTCCCAAATTTGATGAAATACATGAATATAAACATCCAGGAAGCTCGATGAAGTCCAAGTCAGATGAACTCAGTGAGACCCACGCCGAGACACATAACCATACTTACAGCCCATGATAAAGGGTCACGAAAGCAGCACGAGAGAAGTAACTCATCACGTCCATCACTAAGAGTAAAAGATTTCCCATCAGACGCTCAGGAGGCCAGAAGGCATTGGGCTGGCATATTCAAAGTACTAAAGGGAAAAAAAATGGCACTGTTCACAATAGCAACCCAAGTGCCCATTAACAGATGAATGGATAAAAAGAAGTCCATCCACACAGTGGAATATCACTCAGCCTTAAACAGGAAGGAAATTCTGACGCAGGCTACCGCGTGGATGGACCCCGAGGACATGCTGCGTGAGATAAGCCGGACACGAAGGACACATACTGGGTGATTCCGCTCGTGTGCGGACCTAGCGGACTCAGATCCGTGCAGACAGGATGGGGAATGGTTGCCGGGGGCTGGGGGTGGGGATGGGGAGGGTGGCTTCACGGGGCAGAGTTTCAGTGTTACAAGATGAACGAGTTCCGGAGGTGGATGTTCTCAGTGTGTATAACACCACTGAACGGGACACTCAAAGTGGTTAGGATGGGGGTGTTATGTCATGTGTATTTCACCACAATTTATTTCTATTTATTTATTTAAACGTATATTTTTATTGATTTTTAGAGAGAGAAGGGAGAAGGAGAAAGAGAAAGAAACACCCAATCGGCTGCCTCCTGCACACCCCCTACTGGGGATCGGGCCCACAACCTGGGCATGTGCCTTGACGGGGCATCGAACCGGCGACCTCTTGGTGCATGGGACGACGCTCAACCACTGAGCCACACCGGCCGGGCTATTTTACCACAATTTTAAAAACCTGTGTTCACAGTGAGGCCTCCTTTCCTTGACCTCCCTGGGCAGACTGTCTCCTCTCGCACGGTCTCTGTGTCCCTTTATTTTTATCTCCAGCACTTGTCGCCATTCAACACACCATCTCTCTCTCTCGTCTGCCTGGCGCACGGGGTGTGTGTCCCACCGGAGCAGGCAAGGTTGCAGTTCATCTGTTCACAGCTGTGTCCCCAGACTGCTGAGCACCCTGGCGTGGGGACACACTCGGTAAACATTTGTTTATAATAGTTCACTGAGAGACTCCACATCCATGCAGTCCACCCACTTACAGTGCAGAATTCCGTGATTTCAGTATATTCACAAGGCTGCAACCGTCACCTCTGTGCCAGGACATCTTATTTCAGAAGGAAACCCGTTTTCATTAGCCTCGCTCCCATCCCTCCCACTTTCTCTATGTAGTCTTTTGCGACTGGCTTCTTTTTTATTTTTATTTTTGATTTTAGAGAGAGAGGAAAGGAGAAGGAGATAGAGACAGAAACATCGATGAGAGAGAACATCGATTGGCCGCCTCCTGCATGCCCCCCAGTGGGGATTGGGCCCACAACCTGGGCATGTGCCCTGACCGGGAATCGAACCGGCGACCTCTTGTTGCTGGGTCGATACTCAACCACTGAGCCATACCAGCTGGGCGCGACTGGCTTCTTTCACGAGGCATAATAGCTTCAAAGTTTATTCGTATACTATGTGTCAGTACTTCATCTCTCTTTAACTCTTTTTTCTCGCCTTACCATTTGGGTCTGCACAGCACCTTTTATCAGACTCAGCTCGGACCCCACCTTCTGTGTTGACCTTCCAGACGGAGAGCACCTGCCTCCCAGGGGTGCTACGCAGGACCACGCGGCTGTCTCAGGGATAGACCTCTTGCCTCTGTTGATGCCAGCTCCTCAGGGAACCTTAAGGACTAAACTGCTCATCCTCGGAGACCAGCATACCTGGCTTTCTCCTACGAGGGTCGATTTTCCCTTCTGATCGGCTCCTGGAAGACACGGGGGCGGGAGATCTGAATCTCTGGCCAACAGGCCTGGAAGTCCGACCCAGTTTACTCCTGCCACCAAGTGGTGAGAGGCGGGCATGACACCAGGTCACACGGGACGGCCCGCTCTGCCCTACCTGTGTGGCGGGGGACTCTGCTGGTGTGCATGCTGTCCTGGGGGCGATTCAAAGCCAGAGTCGGGCTCTGCGTGGACTCGGTTAGAGGTCGTCTCAACCGCTTCTCCAGACCAGGCTGGCGCTTAACTGTTCCCACCGGGGCCTGATGTCAGTCGACCGAATCAGAATCCCAGGCCTTGTATTTTAAGTCTCGGGCTGAGAACCAGGGTGCTCACCTGTGAGCTCCTGGCGGGAGGGGCCGGGTGGTCGTACCCCGAAGTGCCCGCTCCTGGCCCCTGCTGTGCACCACGAAGAGGGAATGAGGGAATGGATTCGGCGAATGAACGGATGAGGGGATGGTTCCTGGAAGGATCTTTACAAAACAGTTTTTTAAATTGAGATGAAATTCACATAACATAAAAGTCACCATTTAAAGTGAACAGTTGAGCTCTGGCCGGTTTGGCTCAGCGGTTGGAGCGTCAGCCTGCGGTCCGGAGAGACCCGGGTTCGGTTCCCGCTGGGGGCATGTACCTTGGTTGCAATTTGTCCCCGGCTTCTGGTTGGGTCGTGCAGGAGGCAGCCGCTCGATGTGTCCCTTTCACGTCGATGTTTCTCTCTCTCTCTTCCTCTCTCTCCCTCCCACTCTGTCTGAACAAAAAATGGAAAAGTGTCCTTGGGTGAGGATTAAAAACCAAAACAAACAAACAAACAAAGTGGACAGTTGAGCCCAGGCCAGGTAGCTCAGTCGGTCAGAGCGTCATCCCAACACTCCGAGGTTGCGGGTTCAGTCCCCGGTCAGGCACACACGATACAATGAGTCCATGCTCTCAAATAAACAAATAGAAAAAGTGCACGATTCAGAGGCATCAGTACCTTCACAGTGTCGGGCGACCACCATCGCCCCAACAGGAGACCCACGCTCGTTAAGCAGCTGCTCCCACTGCCCCGCTCCGCGGCCACGGGCAACTCCGTGGGCGTGCTGTTGGGTGTTCCTGTCCACGGAACCACGTGGCACGTGCGCTTTGTACCTGCTCCTCTCACTGGGCATCACCTTCCCGGGCTCCTCCGTGTCATGGCGGCGTCGGCACCCAGCGCGTCGTGGTGGGCAGCACCCCCTCTGCGGTGGGTGGGCTGTGCCTGTCCCTGCCTCTGTGGACGGCCGTGGGCAAGTCTCCGCGTGGACCCCTCTATAAGGTCAGCCGGAGCTGCGCAGGCAGGGCCACCCCGCCGGTCTCTCCTGAGCCGGATGTAACTGAACTCATCCGGGTCCTTGGGTCTCGCCTGCAGGTGGCTTTTCTCGTGACAGGTGGGAGTGTGACCACCTTCCATGACAGGCAGGGCAGCGAGGAGCTTGGCTGCAGAGTTGCGGCCCCTGAGGGAGGCCTCACACACTCTTCCGGAAGCTCTGTTTGTTGGAAGCTTTTCCAGTTGCTTTGATTTTAGCCTAAAAGCTGCTCTTGCCCGGACGCTCCTCCGGAGGGCTGACCACAGGCCCAGCGCCCCGCTGCCTCTCTGTGGCCGAGACCCCTGCACCCTGGGAGATGTGGATCGGTCTTCGGGCGAGCCCCACAGGACCCTCAGGTCACGGTCACCGCCTGGGAGGAAGGGGACCCCGCAGGGTACTGAGGACAGGCCCAACACCAGGGCCCTTCGTTTCTTTCTTTCTTTTCTTTTTTATCCTCACTCGAGGATATGTTTCCATTGATTTTTAGATAGAGTGGAAAGAAGGGACGGAGAGACATCGATGTGAGAGAAACACATCAATTGGTTGCCTCCTGCACGACCCCGACGGGGGCCAGGGACCAAACCTGCAACCCAGACACATGCCTTTGACCGGAATCGAACCCGTGACCCTTCGGTCTGCAGGCCGATGCTCTAACTGCTGAGCAAAACTGGCCAGGGCCCTTTAAATAAGAACATCACAGGAAACTGGGGGAGGTGTTCTGAGACCCCGGCCCCTTTCGTGGGATGAAGGAAACATCTACCCACATCTCCTGTCCCGGCACCTGTGGACGTGAGGCCCCTGAAACCTGTGCACTTAAAATTCGGGTGTAAGTCGTATTCAGTGGAGCACACCGACTGCAAACAGACAGCTTAGTGAATTTCAACATGTGTACAGCCAGGTAATCCACCCAAATCTTACCAAGCATCTGAAGCCCCCAAAGGCTCCCCCCGCCCCCGTCCAGTCGGCCTGCCCTGGACTCACACAGTGGGCTGTCTGCGCGGTGAGCCGACTTCTGCTCACACAGGCTTTCGGCTCGTCTGGGTGGCGGTGCAGGGCCCGGCGTGCCCGACCTGGCCACTGTGTGCACAGCACAGGCCACCTGCCACCCTTCTGCTGACGCGCATCTGGTCGTTTCCACTGACCGTGGGCGCTCCCTCTGTGGCACACAGGCAGGGACACTGCCAGCCATGCCCAAGCCCCAGCCCGGCGGCTCTGCGCCCTCGCCCAGCACTCACTGCGGCTCTGGGGACGTCACCAGGCAGTTGTTGGAGTAGCAGGTGAGGACTGCGGGCCTCTGGGGCCATTACCTCGCTGTGCACGCTCTTCTGCCTCGGTCTCCCTACCTGCCACGGACACTGCAAACGCCTCTCAGTGTGGCGACCTTTACCAAGGTGACACTGAATTGGCAGGGCTGCGGCCTGGACAGGCACCACGCTGTGAGGGCCCTTCGCTGAGTGCGGGAGCCTTGTGGCCGTGTGGGCGGGATCGCCGGGGCTCCGTGGAGGGGGCAGAGGAATTAAATTCTCCGTGAGCGGAATCTGAACACATGTCCTCAGGAGGTGAGGCAGGGACAAGCCGAGTTGTGAACAGACAGCCCAGCTGGGTGGCTCGGTTGGTTGGAGTGTTGTCCTGCACACCGGAAGGTTTGGGTTTGATCCCCAGTCGGGGCGCGTACAGGAGGCAGCCAATCAATGTTTCTCTTTCACACCAATGTCTCTCTCTCTCTCTCCCCTTTCCTCTCTCTAAGATCGATGAACATAAACTTGGGTGAGGATAAAAGAAAGAGAGAGAGAGAAAGAAAGGGAGGGAGGGAGGGAGAAAGGAAGGAAGGAAGGAAAGAAAGAAATAAAGGGCCCTGGCGGGTTTGGCTCAGCAGTTGGAGCATTGGTCCGCGGACCAATGAGTCGCAGGTTCAATTCCAGTCAAGGGCACGTACCTCAGGTGCGGTTCGTCCCCAGCCCTGGTCGGGGTCATGCGGGAGGCAACCGGTTGATGTGTCCCTCTCACGTGGATGTTTCTCTCTCTCTCTCTCTCCCCCTACCACTCTGCCTGAAGATAAATGGAAATATATCCTTGGGTGAGGATTAAAAAAAGAAGAAGAGAGAGCAGACTGAGTGAGCGGCCGTTGGAAGAGTGTCGGACGCCCCCAGGAGGGAGCTCACAGTCCTCAGAGAGATGCAGAGAGCCCGGGGACCTTGGGACCAGGCCTGCTCCCCCCTGGGGGTCCCGACCACCGGCAGCCCTTCTGGGGAGCTTCGTGAGCTCGCCCCATTCTTCAAGGACAACAATGTCTTCAGGTGCCTGTGACCCTCAGAGAAGGAGCGGGGCCACGTGTTCCGGGAGAGTCTGGTGGGCACCCTCAGAGACCCTCCACCTTTCAGGCTGTCATTTCTTCCTTGTGAACCAGCCTCCCAAGTGAGCTGCCAAACCACCCAGTGAGCTGAAAAGCCATCTTTCTTGCCTTTTATGAACATGATTTAATACGAGGATAAACTAATAAACCGAAGACCCTCTGTTATAGCAGTAGCACAATAAAGACAGCCCGCAGAAGAGACAGATGAACAGTATTTCAGCCAAGGGAAGGGGAAAATAAAGTGAAGTAAGATGCAGGTTCTGTTCTGTGCATAAATAACTTTAAAGAGAAATAATAAAGATGACTTCTATAACTTTTCGTGTATTTGGGGAGAGATTATTTAATGGCAGTAAAGTAGGTGCTACGTTTCGCTGAAGTTTTGCATGATCAAGATTAAGTTAATGTCTTAAGAAAGACACAATAAGCAAGTATCATTTTATAGGGTTTTTAAGATTCTGGACATATGCAAAATTTTCTTTTCATTTGAGTGCCACAGAATTCAATAGGGCAAATCTCCCTTCATCTGGAAAGTTGTAAGTGATCTTTTCAAATGTACAAACTTTTAAAATCTCACCCAACAAAACACTGTTTAGCGGGGGGTGGGGGGTAGGATGGGGAGGAGGGTGTCAATGGGGGAAAAAGGAGAAACATCTGTAACAAAAATTAATTAATAATAAAAATAACACTATTTAGCAATAAAAAGTAACAAACTACTGATACATGTGACAACTTGGATGAATCTGCAGTTATACTGATGGGGGGAAGTCACTCTCAAAAGGTTACATAGTGTATGATTCCATTTACATAATGTTCTTGAAGTGGAAATTCAGGGAAGTGGAACTGATGAGAGTTGCCAGGGCGAGGGGTTGGAGGGCTGGGGAGCTGGGTGTGGTCACGCAGAGGGATCCTCGTCTTGGGTCTTCTGCATCCCGACACACGTGCCCAGGGCCACAGACAAGCGCGCACACGCACAAACACGCGGACGTAGGAGGAGAAGCCTGCAGAAGAGGGTGGGCTTTGTCAACGTCAGCGCATCGGTGTCCCGGTCGAGTGTTGCAAGACATTCCTCTCCGGGGAAACCGAGAAAATGGTACGTGGGATCTCTGTGTTATTTCTTAGAATTGAACGTGTCCATAATTATCTCACAATAAAAAGTTTAATTTAGAAAAACAGGAACAAAAATCTCCTCCAGCCTCTTGGGCACTCACGTTGATCAGCCGTCCAGGTGAGGAGAGAGGAGGAGGGCGAGTCCTTCACGCTCTGCTCCTGGTGCCCCTGTGGGGCTGGACCTGTGCCTCGGCTGTCCTCTGTGTGCACAGATGCTTCGCAAGGTTGGTGGGAGGGCTCCCCGAGGTGCCAGTGTCCTGTCTCAGGGTCGTGCTGCAGGCCTGGGGTCCCCGAGGTGCCGGTGTCCTGTCTCAGGGTCGTGCTGCAGGCCTGGGGTCCCCGAGGTGCCGGTGTCCTGTCTCAGGGTCGTGCTGCAGGCCTGGGCTCCCCGAGGTGCCAGTGTCCTGTTTCAGGGTCGTGCTGCAGGCCTGGGGTCCCCGAGGTGCCGGTGTCCTGTCTCAGGGTCGTGCTGCAGGCCTGGGGTCCCCAAGGTGCCAGTGTCCTGTCTCAGGGTCGTGCTGCAGGCCTGGGGTCCCCAAGGTGCCAGTGTCCTGTCTCAGCATGGCGCTGTGCTGTAGGCATAGAATAACTGGAAGCTGGGCAGTCAGCTTGTGCCTGGGAGCAGCTGTGTGTGACAAGCACTACTATGGCCTAGGCCACTTTTTGTGTGAACCACGGAAGCTCTGGAGTATTCTTTCATCCGACTCAGGACAGCTGGCTTTGCGGAGCCTGCATGTCAAGTGTGTGGACCTGGGTGCCATGGGGTGGCGCTGTTTGCCAGCCGTTGGCCTCAGCCTCCGCGCTCTGCCTGGACGCCAGCCCTCCTCCAGCTGGCGGACCCAAGTAACCCGTGTACTGGCCAGCACCGATTTTTAAATTTAAAAATCACGTTGTTATGGGTGACCTTGTAATTTAGAAAGTTCTTCCAGGAACTGGGCTGGATGCGGAAGAGATCATTTTGAAGTCCTGTCTCGTCAGTCGGTTCCGTTAGCCTGTGCTTTGGAGATGCACCGACCGCCACAGAGCCAGATGGGATTCCTGGAGTCTGTTCTCAGCGCCTCTGGCTTCCGAGGAGAAGCAGCTGCGCACCGTCCTGCGGACGCGGGTGGGCGCCTCTGTCCCTGCGCGCTGCGGCCGGCCTGGCTCCCCACGTCTCCCGGGAGCCTGTGGACCAGGTCAGGCGTGTGGATCGTGGGGTTTTCCAGCTCCTGGAGCGGGGTCTTCAGCCTAGATAGGTAGTTTTACATGAAATGAATTTTGGGGAAGAACTTCGTGATTTCTAACAGTCATAATTTCTACCCTTTGTTAAACATCCAGACACGCCTGGACTCCCGGGCTCTAAGCGCCTTACCTGCCCAGCCTTCCCAAGAACCGCACGTCTGTGATTGGACCGTGAAGGAGCCCGGCGACTTGCCCACGGAGGCTAGTCCAGGAGAAGGCGGAGCCTGGGGTGTGGGCCCCAGAGCCGTGTCAGTGGGCACCGACCAACCAGAGGGCACGCCCTGCAGGCACACTGCCCTCTGCCCCAGAGGGCGCTTTCCCCAGCTCACTGGATCCAGGCCAGCCCGCCTCCTTACTGAATCCACAGGCTCCAAGGGGCTTCAGACTGAGCTTGACCTTCCCTGACCCACCTTCTCCCCAGGCTACCCTCCTGGCTGCACCTGCGGCAGGAGACGGGGGCAGAGCCTGCAGGACACAGACAGTCTGCCAGCGCTCTCGTGTCTGCTAGTCGAGACCTGAGCTCTGCCCCCTGCCCCTCTACCCTCTGCCAGGAGTGGGGGCCACGGGAACCCCCGCGCACACCCCCTCGGCGGCGGATTCGGGTTTCAGTTCACCTCCCAGGGGGGCTGCAGGTGTCCCCTCTCAGTCTGCAGTCCCAACGCCCCTGTTAATGTTCTTCACGCCCGGGACTGTTGTATATTCTTCTATTTACGTGACTTTTTACTTTGTCTCTCCCCTGAAATGTCAGTTCTGGGTAGTTCAGAAACCTGGCCCTTTCCCTCTAGCCAATAGAGAGCTGCTAAATTAACTCTTCAATGGGCGGTTTTCAAGTCCGTCAGTGGAAAATGTCGGGAAGCCCTCACCGCGTGCAGCAACGAGACCACGCGCTGGCGACGGGAAGAGGTGGCCAGTCTGAGCGCGAACTGGGACCCCTCTCAGGGTGATGGAGAGCCTTGAAGCAGCTGGGTTTCTCCCGCAGTCTTAGCTCTGCGGCCCATTTGGGTGGAGCTAGGAACGCCAGCCTTGCTTAGAAAAACTCACCAACAAAGAAAGGCTGCCCGACGCCTTGGGACCAGGCACCAGAGCAGCACGGTGGCTGGCGGCCCTCCGCCCGGCGGCTGCGTCTCCCAGGCTCAGCCCGTTGTGGCGAAACCCCGGCAGCCTGTCCCTCAGGGAGGAAGGAGCAGGCGTGTGTTAGAAACGCACTCGGTGACGTGACTTCTAAGCCAACTCAGCTCCCAGGGCGGCGAAGCCAGCACGGGTCCTTGTCGGGAGGGTGGCGGCCCCCAGCACCGCAGGGGAGCAGCGGCTGCTTTGGCCTGACGCAGGCACAGGGCACCTGCTGCGGAGGCCGCAGTGCAGAGCCGGAGGTGTGTTCTTCACAGAGCAAAGTCGTGTTTTTGCAGTGACGTTTGGGCCAAAGGACTTACTTTTCTCTAAATTCCTCACCCACCAAAACCGTCTGCCTTGAAGATCTTAGAGGATGCTTCTGCCTCGCTGACTTCTTTTTTTTTCTTAAATCTTGATTGTTCAAAGTATTACAGATGCATCCCCTTTTCCCGCCGACGTCTCATACCTTGTTGTCTGCCCTGAAGGGGTGACCCCTGTGCCCGCCCAGCAGCCAGGGCGGTGCTTCGCTCGGGAACAGGCGTGTGCATGGGAGGGGCGCCTGCCCGCTGCATCCCCACTTCCGCTCGGCCTCGGCCGTCCTCCCACTCGCCGGGGACCTCCGATAAGAGGTGCCGTCTCCCCTCTGTGGTGGGGCTGTTGTTCGTACGGGGCTCAGACACACCTGGCACCTGGAAGCAGTTATGTGAAGGTGCGAAGTGGGCCCGTCCCCCGGGCTCCCAGTCTGCGATCTCCCAACCCAGGGAGGCCGCTCAGCGGACTTGGTGGCGCGAGGCGCACACAGGACCCGCAGGGGGCGAGCGCCATCTCCAGGGCAGTTGTCATGGCTCTAAGGTCGGACTTTAAAACCAGAAGCCCTCTGTGCAGGATGAAGATCAGAAACTGCCACTGGCAGACACCAACACGCGGCTTTGCGGCCACACAGGCCACGGCCACAGCTGCGCCTCCGGGCTGGAAGCACCGGAAACCAGGCTGTGTGAGAGCTGGGCCCCGGGAGCCAGGGTGGGGAGGCCCCAGGCTCCGCCTTCTCCTGTTCCTGTGTCACTGGGGGTTAGTCTACCTGGAGTCCACGCAACGTGGCATGGGGCCTCCACGCACTCTCTCAGCAACTGGGATTTGCCACCTGCCGCCATCAAACCACGCTGGCCTTCCACCTCACGGGCGTGTGTGCAGGGTGGCGCGAGGGCTCCTCGTCCTCTCCACCTGCCACATGGCGTCGTGTGGAGTACTGTTAGCACGGGGTCCCTCATCCTCGTTCCTGGCCGCGGGCGAGGAAAGGGCACAGCTGCAGCGGGGCGGGGCGTCTGCACTGTGCCCGTGTCCGGGTGGAGTGGCCTGTGGACCCCGAGTGCTGACTCCACGGCCACCGCGACTGGGCATTTAAATCACACGTGTTTGCCCCGGCTGGTTTCGCTCAGCGGTTAGAGCATCAGCCCCCGGACCAGAGAGTCCCGGGTTCGGTTCCCGCTAGGGGCGCATACCTCAGTTGCAGTTTGTCCCCGGCCCGGTTGGGGTCGTGTGGGTGGCAACCAGTCGATGTGTCTCTCTCACATCGATGTTTCTCTCTCTTCCTCCCTCTCTCCCTCCCGCTCTATCTGAAGATAAATGCAAAAATGTCCTTGGGTGAGGATAAAAATAAATAAATAAATAAATAAATAAATAAATAAATAAATAAATAAAGTCACATGTGTCTGTGCAGAGAGAAGCAGATCTCATCTGACCCGAGGGCGCAGTCCGTCCTCTCCGCGCGTGGAAGGCGGGTTCTGTAGACCCCTGGGGGCCCGTCCGTCCGTTGCAGTAGCCGAGAGCCAATACCCGGGCAGCTGCCAGGGCGGGCATTCGTGGGCTCCTCCTCCGACTGGAGGGCAGAGAGCGGTGGGTAAACTCCTGTACGGTTTAGGCTGAACGCACGCTGCCAGACACACTTTCACATTCAGACTCGTCAAGTGATTTGCTCTGAACGCCCACATAATGGATATAAGTGTGAAGAAAAGGACATCGGGCTGGCCAGAGGTCCAGGGGGAGGGGCATGCCGCCCTGAGTGGGGACTCGCGGTCTCTGCTGTAGACCCCCAGCTTCGGGGCAGGGATGCCGGACAGACGACCCCAAGACGGCACGTGTGCGTGTCCGCCCCAACCTGCAGCCTCGGGCTCTGCCGAGCTGTGTGTGTGTGTGTGTGTGTGCGCGCTGCTTGTCGTCAGGGAGCAGGAGTTTTCTGGGCTGCGTGATGAGCTCGGTCTCAAGAAGTAATGTGTCTCACGAACCCCTGGGTACTGTGGAGCTCAGCTGGGCGGGGCAGGAGCCGGGTGCCAGGCCCTCGTGCCCTGTGCTCATTCACAGAGATGGTCTGCAGCCTCAGTAAGAGGCGGCCCCGAGCAGAAACACACACTCTGCATTTGGTTGAAGGAAGGAGGATGGTCTCCAGGACACGAAACAGTAGCTTCACTTTAAAGATGGTCCATGGAGGGCAGGGTTACTTGAATGAATATTTGAAAGAAAATTCTTTTTTTTTTTTTTTATCCTCACCCGATGATATTTTTCCATTTATCTTCAGATGGAGTGGGAGGGAGGGAGAGAGAAACATGGATGTGAGAGGGACACATCGACTGGTTGCCTCCCGCACGACCCCAACAGGGTCCGGGGACAAACCGCAACTGAGGACTCGAACCCGAGACTCTTTGGTCTGAGGGCTGACATTCTAACCAGAGCCAAACTGGCCAGGGCTGAAAGAAAATTTGGGGCGTTTGCAGCATTCATTGATCTAGGGTTCAAGGTTGCATAGAAAAAAAATCCCAAACGCTTGAACACATATTTTAAATGACTTTCTCCAACGTGAAGCCACGTGTCCACACCTCAGCCGCATGCCCCGCCCACCGCTGCAGCCACGCCCTCCGGCCACCTGCGCACCTGCCGCCTCTACCCCGGTAGCTCCCCGCGCAGGTGCGCGCTGCAAACTAAGCCGCACGTCACTGTCGTGAAATCTGCTTGTAGTCTTTCCCGAGTCCTGAGTTTTAACACACAGGCTTCGATTTAAAAAGTCTGACCCCTCCTCCTGACTGAGACAGGACCTGAGGGTGCTGCCCTGCGGCGCCCGCCCCGCCATCCCGTCGCTGTTGCCCAGAGCTCTGCGCCCATCCAGTCTGACCCCACGTGAGTCCTTCGTGGGCACACGCTGCGGAGTCGGTGCTGACCGGGGTTTAAGCACGTTTCCCTTTTTAAAAAATGTCATTAATGCCTGTCACGTGTCACTTCGTCCTTCTAAAATGTCCTGACTTCCAGCCTCACTGGGGGGCTCATGGGTTGGAGCGTCTCTGATACCCCAAAAGGTGCAGGTTTGGTCTCCTGTCAGGGCACCTGTGGGAGCAACCGTGGGTGTTTCTCTCTCCCTTCCTCTCTCCAAAAATCTATTAAGGCCTTGTGGGTTTGGCTTAATGGTTAGAGTGTCCGCCCGCAGACCAAAGAGTCATGGGTTCGATTCCAGTCAAGGGCACATACCTCGGTTGCGGTTGAGTCCCAGGTCCTGGTTGGGGTCATGTGGGAGGCCAGGTAGTATGTCTCTCTCACGTGGATGTTTCTCTCTCTCTCTCCCTCCCACTCTATCTGGAGATAAATGGAAAAATATCCTCAGGTGAGGATTTAAAAAAAAGAAATCAGTTTAAAAAACAACCACATACCCTCGGCTGAGAACTAAAAAACACCTAAAATGTCCTGACTTCCTTGGCAATTCTTTCACAAAGGCCTGTTAGTGGCCGACGCTCCTGTTCGAACATGTCTGTGTCATCATTTTACCGCAGATGGTTCAGCGAGGTGTGGACCGCGCTGCCTGGAAACGCCCTCGCTCAGCATTCTGAAGGCGTCGTTCCATCGTGTCTCAGACTCTGTTCTGCAGTCGAGAAGTCGGCTGTCACTGTCACTGTCACTGGACTATAGATCACCGAGTTTCTTCTTGCGACAGCTTGCAAGGTGGTCTCTTTGTCTTTGGTAGCCTGTGGTTTCCAGTTCACTGTGTGTGGATCTGGGCCTGCTCAGACGTGTGCCCTGAATCCGAGGAGGGCGTCACGAATCGGTTCTGCACAGTCCCGCATTCTCTCAGCCTGCGCCTCTACCCTACGCTGGTTGTCTTCCTCCAGGACACTTGTCAGACGTGTGCTGGGCCACTCACAGCCTCCCTGGTGCCCCGCGTTCTCCTGTTATCCTCCGATCCACCTTCGGCTCATTTCCCCCCCTTGCCTCTCCCTGACCCACTGTGGTTCCTGCACAGTACCCACTGTGACCCTCTTCCTCCCCATCCTCTTCATCCCTTCATTGCTCCCAAATTGCAGCACCCAGGACGACACCCCCCTGGCCGTAGAGATGCAGCAGACATCCGCCAGCTTGACTTGGTTTTAAGGAACGTCAGGGACACACGCCCAGAACTCCACTAAAAGACATTTCCCTCGAGAACCTCATAAAAACAAACCGGGCCACGTTTATAGACTTCTTGCTCAGGCTGCCCGCATCCTCGGCTGGCGGCCAGCCTGATCTCTTTTAGGCCTGCCCTAATTTATTTTTGGTCCCATGCATATGAGCCAGTGCTTATTTTGATAACTGCATTTACGCTTCCAACTTTGACAGACAAATCATCGTCCTCACCTCCTGCCCCAGAGTAGCTCCTGCCTGCAGCCCCGGTCTGCTCTCTGCATGAGGTTCCGAGCAGCTGGGCTGCAGGACGCCAGTGTCCCCAGAGAAGAAACCACAAATTCTGAGATTCTACGGGAACGGCAGGGAAAGGCAGTCACTATCTGGGAAAATGTGAAGGGGAAAGCCTTTTTACCAGCTGCATCACTAGCCAGCAGATGCCCCTCCTGCCCCGTCCTGGGCCAGGGGGCGTTTCCTTCCCCGGCGGAAAGCTTCCTTCACAGCTCCCGTTGGTTTGGGATTGCCAGGGAATCTGGATACCTCTCGTTTCCAACGTTCTGATTCGCCAGCGAACTGGCTTCCAGAATACTGGGAACCTCACCTCCAGCTCCCAGCCCTTCCTCCTGACAATGCAGAGCAGAGGCCGCGCTGAGGGGAGGGGGCTGGACACCGAGCCTGGTGCTCAGAAGTCACTGTGCCCTGGGCGACGGCTCCACCTCGTCCCTTGGGTAACACCGAGGGTGGGAGGTCAGGCGGAGGGGAAAGAGGGGACCCTCGCCTGCAGGCCGGCCGCCAGGTCACAGTCCAAACAGCTGGATGCCAGATGTGTTTGTGCGTGAGGCCCACTGCTGACCCGGCGGCCACACTCTCCACACGGAAGCTGCTCTGCTCGGCTGGGGACGGCTGCATGGCCGCAGAGGGGACAGGCAGCCCGGCAGCCCGGTCTCCTCCCTGCAGCTTTCTCTCTTCGCCCCCAGCCCCGCCACACCCTTTCCTGCTGTCAGCACCAGGCTCGTGCTTGGCTGCCGCAGTTACAGTTCACTAGAGGAAGACGGGCTGGTCCTTGCACTCAGATGACGGCCTGAGACTGTCATTGCCATGGCCAGGCAGAAGGCAGAAGTCAAGCCAGACGCCACAGGCTGACCACACTGCCCCTAACAGCGGCCACCTTCCAGAAAGGCGAGCCAAGCGGGGGCGGTGCTGTCTGCTGTCTCCCTGGGCGCCAGGAAGTGAAGGGCCTCAGCCTGCTCCCTTCTCACTGACCTGCTGGGCACCGCAGCGCCCCTCGTCCTCCCCCTGGGGGTCTGTGCTGGAGGGCAAAGGCCGGCTGGGCTCCAGTGCGGCTCCTCCGCCGGCTCTGGGCATGCCCCCAATCCCTGCCCAGCTTCTCTGTTGGTAAAACTTGTCTTTCCGGGCTGCTGAGAGGGGTGGGCAAGGCCCCGCCACTGCCTGGTGCCACCTGCGGGACAGGGGCGCCTCCCTGCCACTGAATTGCCGGGTTTCCTCTCCAGTGGGAGCATTGGAAGATTTGAACTTGTTTCTGTTCAAAATGGAGCAAGTTTAGAAGAAGAAATAGATGTGCTAACAGTGATCCCCGAACTCTGCCAGCAAACACCCTGGGGTGGCCTGGTGCCCATTCTGGGGCCTGGAGGCCGGCGCCTCGGGAAATGTTGCCCCCAAAGGGTTGCAGAGGAAGCGCCTCCCGCCCACAGGCCCAGGGCAGCAGTCCCAGCCAGGGCAGGGGACCCCCCATCCGCGGGAACACCGCAGGGCACACCGCCTCCCGGCTGAGGCAGTGAGCAGAGGCGCCCAGTGACTGCGAGGAAGGGAAACAGCAGAACAGTCTGATGGCTCCTCAGACACCTAAACGTGGAATTGCCCGAAAGGATGAAAAGAAGGATTCAAACACACACCTGCCCACTCATGTTCGTGGCAGCTCTGCTCACAACAGGCCAAAGGGGAGACAAGAGTCCACGGGGGCGGGAGGCGGACGGCGACCAGCACGCACACAGTGGGTGCACTGCCCACGAGGGACGCACCGCCCGCAGCACACCCGGGGCCTGGAAACGCGCCGCTCAGTGAGCAGCCCGCGCAGGGCGCAGAGTGCGCCGAGGGCGCCCCCTTACGTGGGTGTCAGCACCCCCACGGGACAGCGTGGGCAGCGGACGCCGCCGCCCTCTGGGACTGACCCGGGTGGCTGCCCAGCACTGAGCGTGGAGCACGCCCCCGGCGGACGGGGGATTCATGTTGTGCGGCTCTTACCCCCAAGAAGGAAATCTCAGAGCCGCGCACCCCCAGCAGCCGCAGAACTGACCAGAGGAGTAAAATGCCATGTGTTCCGAAGGCGCAGAGGCGGCCGGAGAGGAGCCCTCCCGCCCCGGGACCGACCAGGCCCCTCACCCGAACCTGCTGTGGGGACCACGCCGGCGGACTGCTCTTCTCCCCGCTGGCGTGTCCCACACTGGAGGGAATGGGGATCAGCGCTCTTATTTTTGCCTTAGAAAAGCAGTAAAAATTAATTAATCAACAACTGTGCCGATAACAAGTTAATAGAAATTTTAATAAAAATACAACCTCAGTAAGCTTCCCTATTGTTCTAATAGATGAAATAGTAGTTCGGAATTGTAGATAAAAGAATTAATAAAACGGCCGAGGCTCAGGACCCGTGGCTCAGAGACAGGGGCAGGTCTCGGCGTCCCGCCAGGAGGTGAGAGCGTGACCTCGCAGCCCTCGGCCTCGTCCCGCCGAGCGCGGGGGACTCTGCGTGTCTAATGAATACTCCTCGTTGGGTGGCTTCTTTGTAATCATTCTGATGTTTTTATACAAAGAAGTTAGGAGACAACGAAGCCAAGGTCGCAAGCGCAGCGGTCTGTTGGCGGAGAAAGCAGGCACCTGGCTCCAGGCGCGGAGGAGCGGGCTCTGCAGTCCCAGGCTGGTCTCCCGCTGGCATTCCCAGAGGCTCCGTGCCGTTGGCCTGGCCGGCTTTTCCCCAACACTGACAGGAAGCCAGGGGAGAAGGAGACCACTGACCCCCGGGAAAGCAGAAGCAGACCTCCTTTTCCGGGGGGAAGTCCCATCTCGTCTCCTCCCCAGGGCCGGTCCAGGGCTCACATCAGCCGCTCCTCAAGGCGAGTGAGGAGGTTCCAGGTGTGACGCAGGAGCAGGTGGCCGTCCTGAAGTCGCGGGCACGGTGACTGCAGGTGTCATCCAGTGTCACCTCCGTCAGAGGTCCTGGGCCTGCTCCGTGTCTGCAGGAGAAGCAGTGAGCCAGCAGAGCGGCGGACGCCACGGATTTGGTCTTAGGATGAGACTGAGTTAAAAGTGCTTCTCCTTCAAGCAGGTTGAAAGAAAAATAACGTGAAAGTGGTGTGTGGATTGGAAAGGCAGACTGGAGTATGTGAGAAATGGGGGACACCCTGGGGAACACTCTGAAAGGGAGGCAAGCCGCCCTGACGTGGGGACCGCCCCCAGGCCTCACTGCTGTCCTGCTGGACGCCGCCACCCCCAGCCCGCCAGCAGCACAGTCACTCCCTGGATGGCACCAGAGAAATCCATCTCGTCTGAGCACCGAGGGAGACTGTCCCTGTGCAAACCACAAGGGTCCAGGGTCCAGGGTCCCTCTGCAGGCTGCTCTACCAGCCGCACGCTCAGCGAGCGTGGGGGAAACAAAGCCGGAGTCGCTGCTGCGGCGTCCTCACAGCAGACAGTGGCCCTCGGCCTGCAGCCCCATCTTCCCTGCCTGTTGACGAAGCCAGGGAAGGCTCTTCAGCCCTGGAGGCAGCCTCCTTGGGGGTGCGCTGGCCCCGGCCCCTGAGGACAGTTGGGACCGTGTGGGCCTCTTCCCACGACCACCCTGGCCCCTCTGACTGGTTCTGCCCCGCAGTCCCTGCAGGTTCTTTTTCCTACTTCTTGGTCCCAAGAACCAAACAGGACAAGACAGAGGGACTGGGTCCTGCCTCCCCCTGTCTCTAGAGCTGTCTGTCCTGAGCACAGGACTCTCTTAATGGTGTGCTGGGTGTGGGGTCCTTGCAGGCCAGGGAGGGCGGAGAAGGGGTTCTGAAAGAGGGCAGGGCAGGGCATGGGGCTGGAACCCCTCTGGGAGGGCCAGGTGCTTCGGGGCGGGGTCTCCCAGGCTCAGGCTCCTGGCCCACTGCTGTTTGTGTCTGTGGGGGTGGAAGTCCTCCCTGCTAAGGAAGGCAACGGGAGCCACCGAGAGCAACTGCTCATGCTCCGGAGGGCCCTGGGGACACCCCTGGTGGCTTGGGGCGGGCAGCACCAGGAAAGCTGTAGTGATTGACGTTGAAAGGTGACCGCCTCCCTGCCGCCTTAGCTGTCACCTACAATGATATCACTGTGTGCCCGCGACGCTCACTGGTGTGTAACTACCCCTGGTAAGCCTCCTGCCTCCCCACAGGACCTCAGTCCCTGTCCCTTCAACTCAGAGTTGATGCAGACGCTCACCTGGGCTGGTGTCGCCCCTAGGGGTGCGGCACAACTGACCCCAGGCCCAGGAGAGTCCAGGGCAGCCTTTGTTTGTGGACTTCTTCAGAGCACTGCAGCCCCCCAACTCTCTGGACGGCCCGAGCTGTCGGGGAAAGAAGTTCTCGTGCCAGACTTCCCGTGCGTCACTGCCCACCCTGCCTCCGTTCCCCCGTGTAAAAGTAGCTGGACGGGCTCTGCGGAGGATTCACCGACAAGGTGCACTGGTGTCGTGGGGCAGTGCCGCGCTGCTGCTCAGTGCACTGAGTGAGCGCACCCCACGACGGGCCCATCGTGTCCTAGAGCCGGCGCTCCAGAACCTGGCCGGGGTCTCTTCACAGCGACATCATTTAACAAGAGCTGGTCTTCGCAATTTGCGTTTATTTTTCTCTGTTCCTTTTAATTTCAGACTCAGGGGTTACTCGCAGATAGCTGCTCATTTCTGCTTAAATCAAGGAACTGCTCATAGACACCCAGCGCTGTGATTGCCAGGAGCTGGCTTGTGGAGAACGAATGGGTGATGGCAAGCTTGGCCGGTACAGACAGGCGGAATTCAAAGCAGTTTCTGGTTCAGGGAAAACAAAACGGCGTTTGCGAACCGAGCAGGGCATCACAGCCCAGGTCGAACTTGGCAAAGCACGGGCACCGAGTCGGGTCCTGGAGGCCGAGGAGAAGGGGTGGGGGGCCACGGGGAGTCCCCAGCAGCCACTCTGGGGGCCCAGCCAGCCCCAGAGGTCAGCATCGAATCCAGTGGGACTGAACCGAAAAGAGGGCGGTGGTCTCCCCGTACTGGGAGCCACCCTGACCCACAGGCGCAGACAGACGACAGAGCGGCCAGGGGCGGTTCTAAACCCTATCTGTACACTCTTAAAAACACAGAGTGCTGATGATTGAAACACACAGCCTGGGCTGCGGACCAGCAGCCACACACTTTTATCCTGGCTTCTGGCTCCCGGGTGACGCTTCCTCTCTCTTGTGTCTCAAGGAACCCGCTGATCGGAATGTTTTCAGGCCTTCCTCCCACGATCCTCGTTCATACACTCCTTTCCAGACTGGCAGAATTTCTTTTTGCAAAATTATCCCTGTCTACTCCGTCGAGATGGAAAGTGGATTAGTGGTTGCCAGGGGCCGAGGGGGAGGGTCGGGAACGGAGCCACGCTAATGGGCTCAGGTTTCTTGGGGGTGATGGAAATGTTCTGGAATTAGACAGGGGTAATGATCACCCAGCTCTGCGAATACACGAAAAATACTGCTGTACACTTTGAAAGGGTGAATTTGATGGGGTGTCAGTGATATCTCAATAAAGCTGTCATTTTAAAAGTATCCTTGCCTCTTGCACTGCCCTGACCACAGTTCCTGAGACCGCAGGTCCTTCGCCCACAGCTGAGGGCTCCCACCTCGTGGCTCGGACAGTCCTGTTCCCAGCCTGTTTCCGGCTCGGAGAACACAGCCACCTTCCGAGCTTGCCTAGACACGGCACATGTCAAGGGCAGAGGGCCCGGTGCCCGATCCTGAGTTGGCCCCAGTTGGAACCTGAGCAGAGGAAGGACTTGGACTGTCCATTCGTTGTGGAATCGGCTTACAGAGTCCCCACAGGAGCAAAACTGAAACATGACTTGGGCTGCAGGCAAAGGGACAGAAGGACACAAGGAGAACCCCTTTCTTCTAGGCTCTTGGAAAGCCCCAGAAGGAGCTGGCTCTCTTCCCCTTGGGTCCGCAGCAGGACACGGCAGAGCATTGCCGAATCAGACCTCTGGTCCACCCACACCACCGTGGGGCACGGGCAGGGAGAGCCGCGGAGCCTTGGGCAACCCGAACATATGCCACTTCTTGTTTTTCTGGCAATCTCTCTTTAAAATGCTCTGATGTTTAAAAACAAGAAGGTAATCTAGGCAGCGTTACAACCCAGAGCCCCTGCCCCCTTGCTTAGATGGGATGTCTCCGTGCGCTGGGGAACACATCCCGTGCCTCCTCGGACGGCCTTGCAATGTGCCGAGCCACTGGATGGAGCTCACAGAGCAGAAAATGAAAAGAGAGGGACTCCCTCTTGGTCACTGTCATGCATGTGTATCTCAGCTCGGTCCGGGCCCATCAGCCTCTATCAGCCCAGTTCCAACTGTACGGACAACCCTGGGGCAATGGCCCACTTCCTCCCGGCACTGGTCAGCGTGTGGCAGCCCCGAAGGAGGTCCTCGGAGTGAAGATAGGGTCTCCCTCCACATGCGCACGCCTGCCCCCGCCAGGAAGGCCAGGAAGTTCCAGAGAAAGCCCTTCATCTCCAGCGAGCATCCTGGGAAGTGTCCGGGGCCTGAGCTCACACCACAGTGCCCGGCCTCCGGAAGGCCGGTGGGTGCGGGGATTCGGTGCCGCCTAGGAAGGGGCCAGGTGCTTCAGGCCGGGCGGGCTCTGCTCTGGGCTGCGGGTGGTGTGCGGGAAGGCCTTGGCAGTGGGCCGGTTGCTGGGGCCTGCTCGCTGCACCCCGCACCCCGAAAAGAGTCAGTGTGCTGCTGCGGAATCGCTGGGTTTTCCTCTTTTTCAGAAAATTGAATCTGGAGAAGAGGCAGCCGGGCCTTGGTAACAGGTTACTGGTCTTTGTTTACCACAAGGCAGACCTGCCCTCCCCGACAGCCGGCTTTCTCTCTGCTCACCAGTTTCACGTCCAGGGAGGGACAAAGGGGGGCTGCCCCGCAGGATGGGCCTCCCGGGGGGCCGGGGCTCCCCACCACAGCTGCTCCGCTGGCCCCTGCTCCCCTGTTAACTGAGGGCCACTCGGCCGGCAGACAGCATAGCTGTCTCTGTTTATTTTCAAGGCCAACTCCGCTCCCACCCCGTCGGGCTGGAGGACCCGGCTCGCGGGCCAGGCCGCGGGGTCAGCGGCGGACAATGGAGAGGCGCTCGCGCGTGGATCCGATTGCAGGCCTTTGTTGCGGAAGCCTCGTGCCGATGGGTTAATGGGGCAGAAGAGATCGTGAAGGGCGACAGAAGTGGTCTTTGAAAGAGGGTGTCAGTACAGGGCGGCGAGACAAAGGCCAAAATACACGGGCGGAGAGGGCCAGATGGGGACCGGCGAGGGGAAACAATTAGGCAGCGAGTGCGGGGGCGGGGCGCGGCCCCTTCATTTTCCAGTTAACCGGGCTGGGCGCCGCCCCGCGCCCGGGGCTGAGCGGGGCTGAGCGGGGCTGAGCGGGGCTGAGCTGGGGCTGAGCTGGGCCTGAGCTGGGCTGAGCTGGGGCTGAGCTGGGGCTGAGCTGGGGCTGAACCAGGCTGAGCTGGGCCTGAGCTGGGCCTGAGCTGGGCTGAGCTGGGCCTGAGCTGGGGCTGAACCGGGCTGAGCTGGGGCTGAGCTGGGCCTGAGCTGGGCCTGAGCTGGGGCTGAGCTGGGCTGAGGTGAGGCTGAGCTGGGCCTGAGCTGGGCTGAGCTGGGCTGAGCGGGGCAGAGCTGGGCCTGGAGCTGGGCCTGAACCCGGCGCCTCCGCTGCACCCTCTGCTGCCGCCCCACCCCTCCACCTTGCTGCTGGCCCCGCGCTGCCCGCTCCCAGCGCCGGGGCTGGGGCAATGATTGGAAGGATAAATCCCTCCCCATAACCCAGGAGCTGAATACCCATCGGCTGGCCGGGCGATCCCCAGTGTCCTGCACGGTGGCCTGAAAACGCTTCCCGGTGGCCACGCAGCCCCCAGCGGCCGCGGCCTCCACCGGTCAGGGCCACTCACTCCGGCTCGAGGCTCGCGGAAAGTCCCGCCGGCCCGAGGAGCGGTCGGTCACACGTCCGCCGGCCCCCGCGCCGGCCGGGCAAGGTCCGCCAGGCGGCGCTGCTCCCCCTCCGAGCCGCCGGCCTCGCTCTGCAAACCGCGGCTGTTTAATTAACGTGCAAATTGAGTAGATTAAATGACTCTAAATAATTAGCCACAGATCCTATAAACAGGATAACATATTTAATTAAGCAGCGATATAGATTTTGGAAACTGTTAATGTATTTTAGAACGGCTGCTTAGATCTTTCACTTTTCCCCCCTAACTTCAAACATGTAACTACAGCCCTTGGTACGTGGATAAATATCTGGAAACAAGATTACGCCTGTTAACTTCAACTATAGAAGTGTTGGTTTAGCCGGAGCGTGCAGGGCCCTGCGCTGGCCCGCCTGCAGCCCCCAGCCGGGCTGGGAGCCGGTTCTGTTGGGCTCTGTGCTGGGGTGGGTGTGCAGCCCCCACGATCTTTGACAGAGGGGGTGAGATGATGCAGAATGAGGGGGACGAAGGAGGTAAGTGAAAATACAACCCAATTTCATTATATCAATCACATTTAATTGGCAATTTGTACAAGCAATGACCGGCTGGCTTTAGGTAAAACTATTAGGCGACAGGCGGGTGCGCTACTAAAATTCTTGGTTAGTTAATTAGTGTCTGAACTGCGGAGGGAAAGGATCCTCAGATTTACTCTCTACAAAGAGAGAGCAGCCCAGACAATTCATTAGGCAGGCGGCTTGTAAATTAGAGCTAAGTTAACCTGATTTCCCTTAATTAAAACATCTTTTCTCGTTTACGATGTGGATATAAGTAGATCTCCAGGGTTTTGAATTTTCTGCAACAGCAGATGGTCAGCTAGAAGCAGATAATAGTTAACGCTTTCTCTGTACCAGATCCGAACAACGGAGCCGCCGGCCCATCTGAGGATTAAAAGGAGAGATAACAAAGAGCGTTAACCCTTCCTAGGCTTCCGGCTCCCAGGCTCCAGGGAGGGTCTGCCCTGGCCTGGGGGACCTGGAAGGCACTTGGGCCTGGACACCAGGAACCCTGAGCAGCAGAGGGGACCCGGTGGCCAGAGGAAGTGGCCAGTGGCTATCTCCTGGGGAAGGGCAGTGTCAGGACGGCGGGCACTGTTTGCTGTGCTGCCTGGCGGGCAGGGTGCAGGGAGGTGACCACCTCCAGACTTCCCTTCTTAGTGCCTGGCCACTGCCTGCTCATCCCACCAGCTGTCCACCACAGCCTAGGTCCCACACCTTCAGCTCCTTTCTGCCTCAGGTCCTGAGCCTAGTGCCAGAGCCCATCCCAGTTCAGAGGGCCAGCCTGGGCCTGGCAAGCCAGTGGCCTTTCTCGCATCCTGCTCCCTGGACTCCAGCCCCCTCCACTAGGTGTGGGGAGGAGGCCCTGCAGCTGTGTGCTACGGCTTCTTGGCTTTCTGTTCTGATAGATACATTGCTTCCCTGAGAAGAGTATGGGGCCCAGGACCCAGGCCTGCGTAGCCAGCTAGCCTGGAGATCAGGGACTGAGGGGCCCCGGGAGCCAGCCTCCCTGAAAAATTTGCGTGGAGTCTGAGGAGGCCACCTGAGGCACAGAATATCTCCTGTGCAAACTTCAGGAGCACCAGCACCGGGGGCAAAGCCTGGTCCACGCCAGCGTCCAGGCCACAGTCTTCTGAGGAGCCGCTGCTAAAGCCCGCTCTGCTCAAAATGACAGGGAAGGCCCGCTGGGCTGCCCATTCCTCCCTCTCCAGGGCACATCCTGCTTCTGGCCCAGAGCTGAGTAGCTGGGATGCCAGCTGAGATGCCAGCCCCTGGTCCCTTCTGCGCTGGCAAGGTCCCATCCCACACAAAATGGGCCACATCTCCCCCCCCAGCCTTGTCTGCTGCCAAGCCCCAGGAGGCCTGTGCCCCAACCCCAGCCTAGGTCTGTGGGACCCCACTTTGGCT